>JALAZF010000432.1:4665000-5352226 GCA_022829125.1 Lathyrus tuberosus | reverse complement strand
TGGATTTTATTATGCTTAATCTTTTGTTTGTGTTGATTATATGAAAGCATGAAAATGATCAAGGAATTTTGTTTCATTTGAGCACAACTACCTAGCCAAATAGTCAATTCACCTTGTGAGTGTGTGATCATTCGTAACCCCTTTGTGCCTTTCTATCATTATCCATGTTGTTTGAACTTAATGCTTGTCTATGAGTATTGAATTCACTTTTTGTATGGATTTTGATTGATTATTTTTTCTTGAACTCTCAACTTTATGTTGTTGTATGAATTTTTACATTGCCTTAGAAAGTAGGGAGTATTCACATGATGATGTGGTTGAATTCAAGTTGGGGAGAGAATGATTGTTTACTCATTGGTTGGTTTCTATGAGGTTGAAAAAGAAAAGAAAAAAAAGAAAAAAATGAAAAAGAAAATAAAAGAAAAAAATAAAGAAAGAAAAAGAAAATCTTTGTGAAAGGAAACAAAAAGAGTTCAAATAATTGTGCTAAATAAGTATTGTGTTTTGTGTAACACTTGAGATTTTGGAAGAAGTTGATTGAAATTTTGTGTTTGACCTTTTGTGAGTTGATCACTCTCTTAGGTTTAGGCAAGTTTTTGTTTCAATTACCTTTAGAAATCGCCCCTTGTTTGATTGCCCGACCACGCTACAACCTTGAAAAGTCCTTGTGATTCTTGCCTTTGTATGTTCAATGTGAATTTTTGGATGGTTGCATAATTTAGTCTATTGTTTGCATGATTGTTGTGTGAGTGAAAAATACCTCATTTTGTGTTTTTCATCTACTGATGATTGTTTTTGCTAGGTGTGATTCACATTTGAACTTGTGTTATTTTAGAATGTTTGGCATGATTTTTGTATTTTGCATTTGTTTCGTGACTATGTTATCATCGTAGTTTAGTGGTAAGTATTTACTTTATGTGTGCCGTTTTTCATTTGAGCCATACATTTGTTTCCGTTTTTCAAAACCTGTTGATTCGTGATTCTTTGGTTATTGCTTTTGTTTCTTTGAGTTGTTTGATTCTTGTTTGAGGACAAACAAGGTTAAGTTGGGGAGAGTTTGATAAGTGCAAAATGTAACTATTTTTGTATATAAGTTTTGTTGCACTTATCGATACTTTTTGGTTAATATCATACAAATAAACCCCGATTTGTTTATAAATATGTTTACTTTACATTTTATTGTAAATATTGTGAATATTGATCATTTTGATGTTTTTTGACAGGTCTTCTAGCTTATATTTGATGATAGGAACAATTGGTGAAGGAGAGAAGGCCTAAAAGTTAATTTTTGAGAAGTCGTGTCAGTAACTCACGCTAAGCGCGCTTTCTGGAGCGGTTTCAGCGCGCATTTTCTGCCAAAGGCAGTAGTTAAGGTTGCTTGACCGCGCTTAGCGTGCTTTAAGTCGGTTTAACGTGTATTTTAAATGAGATCGCACTGAGCGCGCTCTGAGGCCGCTTAGCGCGATTTTAATAAATTTCATTCTTTCTAATTTTAATTTATCTCATTTTTGTAGGTATTCAAGCCTTTATTTCTATTCATTTTCATATAAAGCATTGAATAAGCTTTCCAACGATTCCGACCGTGCGTCAATCGGAGTTGCGGTTCGAAAGTTATGAAGGAAATAAGATTTGTGACTTTGTTGATGGCGCTAAGCGCCCTCATAGCGCGCTTAGCGTGGTTCGCGTCTTTTCAGCCCCTATTTAAGTCACTTTTCAGCATTTTTAGGGCATGGTTTTAGGGTTTTGTGATCCCAACTCCATCAAACTTCATTTTTCAGTAGATTAGCTTAGAAAAGATCATGGAAGCTTGCATGTGGATGATCCGGAGTGGATTTCTCATCAACCGGCTCTGACAATCCGCGAGATGTTTGGTTTATTCCTCTTCTTCTTTATGTATTCTTTTGTGTTGGGTGTTTGTATAGTTACTCTGAACATATGTATCTTTGTTGATCATAATAATGTATAAAAGCTTGCTTTACAAATCATTATCGATGTCTTCCTTGATCTTTTTACATTTATGTTTGGATTTGTGTTTTGTTAGAGATAAACATCACGAATCTTGGTTAGGGATGGATATCTATTGTCTAGATGCTAGAGATAGATTTAGAGAATAATCTTTTTGGTGTCGGAACTTAATGCCTTCCGTGTTTCGAGGGCATCGTGCGCGAGAGTGACGACGAGAGTAATACGGTTGCTCTCTCAGCTCAGTGTACTAGAGATAGACACTGTTGTGAGTGATACTGGATGATTTTGATGAGTATCGCAGTATAGTGAAAATGATCGACAAATTTATGTTTGTGACGAGTGGATTATATGTATGCCTGATAAGTTTCTTCTCTCTGAAGAATGAATTCTTTTTATGTTGATATTTACTTTCTGTTTTCTTGTTTGAAACCCATTTAAACCCAAACTCATTGACGCAAGAGACTGTCGAACGACATTCTTTCCCTCGAACCGATCTCTGTGGACACGACATAAATCCCGGAGGGAGTTCTTCCAAAAATAAAAATTTTTGCTGCTTGCCCTATTCTGCAACCAACAAAATGACGTCGTTGTCGATGATTGGTTTTGATATTGAATCGCATTGCGATAGTTTCTTTGTTTTTGAGTTTTGTATATATCGTATATATTGTCTATTTCCATTATATTTGTTCAAGAGTTGTATACATTTTGTTCCAGTAACGTTTGTTTAAGTGTTTGGTTAGGACACTTGCTTTGGGTTTGCGCGGTAAGGCATCACCATGGCATGAAGGAAGGAAGTTGCTAGCTAAGCATTGTAAAGGCGTCGAGCTTACGACGTAAAACAAGCATGTTGTATTTTCTTTTGTTGTTGTTTAGTTTAGGTAGTATGGTGAACTTTCATTAAACAAGTTGTACTCAGATTTTTCGTAAAACTCTCAAATCTTCACTTTACAACTTGTTTAATCTAATTTCATGGTCTTTTAGTATGTTTATATTAATAATTCTTGAGTTTGTACATTTTATGTTTAGTTGTATAGTTAATATAATGTGAAAATGGATGGAGTGAATGAGAGGAAAAACCAATTTTTGAAAAACAAAAATTTTCCTGCCCGCGCTTAGCGCACGCAGAGCGCGCCTTGTTTTGCAAAGAAAAGTCTCGCATTTTCCATCCACTTTCACCAATTTTGGTTTTTGTGTTTAGTTAGTTTTAATTCAATTTTGTTAGGTTGTTAGAATAAAATTTTTTGTTTGCTCTCAAGTTTGTTTTGATTAGCTTGAGGATGCGTTTTGTGATTTTCCAAGTTTGATTGTTTCAACTTGCGGATGTATGGTAATGATTTTGTTAAGTTTTGTACACGTCCGAGGTATGTATTTATCGCTTTCTATACTTTAGCATATTCATGATACTTAGGCTTTTTACAAACTTTCATGTCATTCATTCTTTTGTATACTTGTTCATTTGTGAATCACTTTAGTTTCCACCCTTTTTGTGAGGAGGCTTTCCATTGTTCATATATGCACGGAGTACCAACATTCTTGTTGTAACTGGATTTTATTATGCTTAATCTTTTGTTTGTGTTGATTATATGAAAGCATGAAAATGATCAAGTAATTTTGTTTCATTTGAGCACAACTACCTAGCCAAATAGTCAATTCACCTTGTGAGTGTGTGATCATTCGTAACCCCTTTGTGCCTTTCTATCATTATCCATGTTGTTTGAACTTAATGCTTGTCTATGAGTATTGAATTCACTTTTTGTATGGATTTTGATTGATTATTTTTTCTTGAACTCTCAACTTTATGTTGTTGTATGAATTTTTTACATTGCCTTAGAAAGTAGGGAGTATTCACATGATGATGTGGTTGAATTCAAGTTGGGGAGAGAATGATTGTTTACTCATTGGTTGGTTTCTATGAGGTTGAAAAAGAAAAGAAAAAAAGAAAAAAATGAAAAAGAAAATAAAAGAAAAAAATAAAGAAAGAAAAAGAAAATCTTTGTGAAAGGAAACAAAAAGAGTTCAAATAATTGTGCTAAATAAGTATTGTGTTTTGTGTAACACTTGAGATTTTGGAAGAAGTTGATTGAAATTTTGTGTTTGACCTTTTGTGAGTTGATCACTCTCTTAGGTTTAGGCAAGTTTTTGTTTCAATTACCTTTAGAAATCGCCCCTTGTTTGATTGCCCGACCACGCTACAACCTTGAAAAGTCCTTGTGATTCTTGCCTTTGTATGTTCAATGTGAATTTTTGGATGGTTGCATAATTTAGTCTATTGTTTGCATGATTGTTGTGTGAGTGAAAAATACCTCATTTTGTGTTTTTCATCTACTGATGATTGTTTTTGCTAGGTGTGATTCACATTTGAACTTGTGTTATTTTAGAATGTTTGGCATGATTTTTGTATTTTGCATTTGTTTCGTGACTATGTTATCATCGTAGTTTAGTGGTAAGTATTTACTTTATGTGTGCCGTTTTTCATTTGAGCCATACATTTGTTTCCGTTTTTCAAAACCTGTTGATTCGTGATTCTTTGGTTATTGCTTTTGTTTCTTTGAGTTGTTTTGATTCTTGTTTGAGGACAAACAAGGTTAAGTTGGGGAGAGTTTGATAAGTGCAAAATGTAACTATTTTTGTATATAAGTTTTGTTGCACTTATCGATACTTTTTGGTTAATATCATACAAATAAACCCCGATTTGTTTATAAATATGTTTACTTTACATTTTATTGTAAATATTGTGAATATTGATCATTTTGATGTTTTTTGACAGGTCTTCTAGCTTATATTTGATGATAGGAACAATTGGTGAAGGAGAGAAGGCCTAAAAGTTAATTTTTGAGAAGTCGTGTCAGTAACTCACGCTAAGCGCGCTTTCTGGAGCGGTTTCAGCGCGCATTTTCTGCCAAAGGCAGTAGTTAAGGTTGCTTGACCGCGCTTAGCGTGCTTTAAGTCGGTTTAACGTGTATTTTAAATGAGATCGCACTGAGCGCGCTCTGAGGCCGCTTAGCGCGATTTTAATAAATTTCATTCTTTCTAATTTTAATTTATCTCATTTTTGTAGGTATTCAAGCCTTTATTTCTATTCATTTTCATATAAAGCATTGAATAAGCTTTCCAACGATTCCGACCGTGCGTCAATCGGAGTTGCGGTTCGAAAGTTATGAAGGAAATAAGATTTGTGACTTTGTTGATGGCGCTAAGCGCCCTCATAGCGCGCTTAGCGTGGTTCGCGTCTTTTCAGCCCCTATTTAAGTCACTTTTCAGCATTTTTAGGGCATGGTTTTAGGGTTTTGTGATCCCAACTCCATCAAACTTCATTTTTCAGTAGATTAGCTTAGAAAAGATCATGGAAGCTTGCATGTGGATGATCCGGAGTGGATTTCTCATCAACCGGCTCTGACAATCCGCGAGATGTTTGGTTTATTCCTCTTCTTCTTTATGTATTCTTTTGTGTTGGGTGTTTGTATAGTTACTCTGAACATATGTATCTTTGTTGATCATAATAATGTATAAAAGCTTGCTTTACAAATCATTATCGATGTCTTCCTTGATCTTTTTACATTTATGTTTGGATTTGTGTTTTGTTAGAGATAAACATCACGAATCTTGGTTAGGGATGGATATCTATTGTCTAGATGCTAGAGATAGATTTAGAGAATAATCTTTTTGGTGTCGGAACTTAATGCCTTCCGTGTTTCGAGGCATCGTGCGCGAGAGTGACGACGAGAGTAATACGGTTGCTCTCTCAGCTCAGTGTACTAGAGATAGACACTGTTGTGAGTGATACTGGATGATTTTGATGAGTATCGCAGTATAGTGAAAATGATCGACAAATTTATGTTTGTGACGAGTGGATTATATGTATGCCTGATAAGTTTCTTCTCTCTGAAGAATGAATTCTTTTTATGTTGATATTTACTTTCTGTTTTCTTGTTTGAAACCCATTTAAACCCAAACTCATTGACGCAAGAGACTGTCGAACGACATTCTTTCCCTCGAACCGATCTCTGTGGACACGACATAAATCCCGGAGGGAGTTCTTCCAAAAATAAAAATTTTTGCTGCTTGCCCTATTCTGCAACCAACAAAATGACGTCGTTGTCGATGATTGGTTTTGATATTGAATCGCATTGCGATAGTTTCTTTGTTTTTGAGTTTTGTATATATCGTATATATTGTCTATTTCCATTATATTTGTTCAAGAGTTGTATACATTTTGTTCCAGTAACGTTTGTTTAAGTGTTTGGTTAGGACACTTGCTTTGGGTTTGCGCGGTAAGGCATCACCATGGCATGAAGGAAGGAAGTTGCTAGCTAAGCATTGTAAAGGCGTCGAGCTTACGACGTAAAACAAGCATGTTGTATTTTCTTTTGTTGTTGTTTAGTTTAGGTAGTATGGTGAACTTTCATTAAACAAGTTGTACTCAGATTTTTCGTAAAACTCTCAAATCTTCACTTTACAACTTGTTTAATCTAATTTCATGGTCTTTTAGTATGTTTATATTAATAATTCTTGAGTTTGTACATTTTATGTTTAGTTGTATAGTTAATATAATGTGAAAATGGATGGAGTGAATGAGAGGAAAAACCAATTTTGAAAAACAAAATTTTCCTGCCCGCGCTTAGCTCGCGCAGAGCGCGCCTTGTTTTGCAAAGAAAAGTCTCGCATTTTCCATCCACTTTCACCAATTTTGGTTTTTGTGTTTAGTTAGTTTTAATTCAATTTTGTTAGGTTGTTAGAATAAAATTTTTTGTTTGCTCTCAAGTTTGTTTTGATTAGCTTGAGGATGCGTTTTGTGATTTTCCAAGTTTGATTGTTTCAACTTGCGGATGTATGGTAATGATTTTGTTAAGTTTTGTACACGTCCGAGGTATGTATTTATCGCTTTCTATACTTTAGCATATTCATGATACTTAGGCTTTTTACAAACTTTCATGTCATTCATTCTTTTGTATACTTGTTCATTTGTGAATCACTTTAGTTTCCACCCTTTTTGTGAGGAGGCTTTCCATTGTTCATATATGCACGGAGTACCAACATTCTTGTTGTAACTGGATTTTATTATGCTTAATCTTTTGTTTGTGTTGATTATATGAAAGCATGAAAATGATCAAGGAATTTTGTTTCATTTGAGCACAACTACCTAGCCAAATAGTCAATTCACCTTGTGAGTGTGTGATCATTCGTAACCCCTTTGTGCCTTTCTATCATTATCCATGTTGTTTGAACTTAATGCTTGTCTATGAGTATTGAATTCACTTTTTGTATGGATTTTGATTGATTATTTTTTCTTGAACTCTCAACTTTATGTTGTTGTATGAATTTTTACATTGCCTTAGAAAGTAGGGAGTATTCACATGATGATGTGGTTGAATTCAAGTTGGGGAGAGAATGATTGTTTACTCATTGGTTGGTTTCTATGAGGTTGAAAAAGAAAAGAAAAAAAGAAAAAAATGAAAAAGAAAATAAAAGAAAAAAATAAAGAAAGAAAAAGAAAATCTTTGTGAAAGGAAACAAAAAGAGTTCAAATAATTGTGCTAAATAAGTATTGTGTTTTGTGTAACACTTGAGATTTTGGAAGAAGTTGATTGAAATTTTGTGTTTGACCTTTTGTGAGTTGATCACTCTCTTAGGTTTAGGCAAGTTTTTGTTTCAATTACCTTTAGAAATCGCCCCTTGTTTGATTTCCCGACCATGCTACAACCTTGAAAAGTCCTTGTGATTCTTGCCTTTGTATGTTCAATGTGAATTTTTGGATGGTTGCATAATTTAGTCTATTGTTTGCATGATTGTTGTGTGAGTGAAAAATACCTCATTTTGTGTTTTTCATCTACTGATGATTGTTTTTGCTAGGTGTGATTCACATTTGAACTTGTGTTGTTTTAGAATGTTTGGCATGATTTTTGTATTTTGCATTTGTTTCGTGACTATGTTATCATCGTAGTTTAGTGGTAAGTATTTACTTTATGTGTGCCGTTTTTCATTTGAGCCATACATTTGTTTCCGTTTTTCAAAACCTGTTGATTCGTGATTCTTTGGTTATTGCTTTTGTTTCTTTGAGTTGTTTGATTCTTGTTTGAGGACAAACAAGGTTAAGTTGGGGAGAGTTTGATAAGTGCAAAATGTAACTATTTTTGTATATAAGTTTTGTTGCACTTATCGATACTTTTTGGTTAATATCATACAAATAAACCCCGATTTGTTTATAAATATGTTTACTTTACATTTTATTGTAAATATTGTGAATATTGATCATTTTGATGTTTTTTGACAGGTCTTCTAGCTTATATTTGATGATAGGAACAATTGGTGAAGGAGAGAAGGCCTAAAAGTTAATTTTTGAGAAGTCGTGTCAGTAACTCACACTAAGCGCGCTTTCTGGAGCGGTTTCAGCGCGCATTTTCTGCCAAAGGCAGTAGTTAAGGTTGCTTGACCGCGCTTAGCGTGCTTTAAGTCGGTTTAACGTGTATTTTAAATGAGATCGCACTGAGCGCGCTCTGAGGCCGCTTAGCGCGATTTTAATAAATTTCATTCTTTCTAATTTTAATTTATCTCATTTTTGTAGGTATTCAAGCCTTTATTTCTATTCATTTTCATATAAAGCATTGAATAAGCTTTCCAACGATTCCGACCGTGCGTCAATCGGAGTTGCGGTTCGAAAGTTATGAAGGAAATAAGATTTGTGACTTTGTTGATGGCGCTAAGCGCCCTCATAGCGCGCTTAGCGTGGTTCGCGTCTTTTCAGCCCCTATTTAAGTCACTTTTCAGCATTTTTAGGGCATGGTTTTAGGGTTTTGTGATCCCAACTCCATCAAACTTCATTTTTCAGTAGATTAGCTTAGAAAAGATCATGGAAGCTTGCATGTGGATGATCCGGAGTGGATTTCTCATCAACCGGCTCTGACAATCCGCGAGATGTTTGGTTTATTCCTCTTCTTCTTTATGTATTCTTTTGTGTTGGGTGTTTGTATAGTTACTCTGAACATATGTATCTTTGTTGATCATAATAATGTATAAAAGCTTGCTTTACAAATCATTATCGATGTCTTCCTTGATCTTTTTACATTTATGTTTGGATTTGTGTTTTGTTAGAGATAAACATCACGAATCTTGGTTAGGGATGGATATCTATTGTCTAGATGCTAGAGATAGATTTAGAGAATAATCTTTTTGGTGTCGGAACTTAATGCCTTCCGTGTTTCGAGGCATCGTGCGCGAGAGTGACGACGAGAGTAATACGGTTGCTCTTTCAGCTCAGTGTACTAGAGATAGACACTGTTGTGAGTGATACTGGATGATTTTGATGAGTATCGCAGTATAGTGAAAATGATCGACAAATTTATGTTTGTGACGAGTGGATTATATGTATGCCTGATAAGTTTCTTCTCTCTGAAGAATGAATTCTTTTTATGTTGATATTTACTTTCTGTTTTCTTGTTTGAAACCCATTTAAACCCAAACTCATTGACGCAAGAGACTGTCGAACGACATTCTTTCCCTCGAACCGATCTTTGTGGACACGACATAAATCCCGGAGGGAGTTCTTCCAAAAATAAAAATTTTTGCTGCTTGCCCTATTCTGCAACCAACAAAATGACGTCGTTGTCGATGATTGGTTTTGATATTGAATCGCATTGCGATAGTTTCTTTGTTTTTGAGTTTTGTATATATCGTATATATTGTCTATTTCCATTATATTTGTTCAAGAGTTGTATACATTTTGTTCCAGTAACGTTTGTTTAAGTGTTTGGTTAGGACACTTGCTTTGGGTTTGCGCGGTAAGGCATCACCATGGTATGAAGGAAGGAAGTTGCTAGCTAAGCATTGTAAAGGCGTTGAGCTTATGACGTAAAACAAGCATGTTGTATTTTCTTTTGTTGTTGTTTAGTTTAGGTAGTATGGTGAACTTTCATTAAACAAGTTGTACTCAGATTTTTCGTAAAACTCTCAAATCTTCACTTTACAACTTGTTTAATCTAATTTCATGGTCTTTTAGTATGTTTATATTAATAATTCTTGAGTTTGTACATTTTATGTTTAGTTGTATAGTTAATATAATGTGAAAATGGATGGAGTGAATGAGAGGAAAAACCAATTTTGAAAAACAAAATTTTCCTGCCCGCGCTTAGCGCTCGCAGAGGGCGCTTAGCGCGCCTTGTTTTGCAAAGAAAAGTCTCGCATTTTCCATCCACTTTCACCAATTTTGGTTTTTGTGTTTAGTTAGTTTTAATTCAATTTTGTTAGGTTGTTAGAATAAAATTTTTTGTTTGCTCTCAAGTTTGTTTTGATTAGCTTGAGGATGCGTTTTGTGATTTTCCAAGTCTGATTGTTTCAACTTGCGGATGTATGGTAATGATTTTGTTAAGTTTTGTACACGTCCGAGGTATGTATTTATCGCTTTCTATACTTTAGCATATTCATGATACTTAGGCTTTTTACAAACTTTCATGTCATTCATTCTTTTGTATACTTGTTCATTTGTGAATCACTTTAGTTTCCACCCTTTTTGTGAGGAGGCTTTCCATTGTTCATATATGCACGGAGTACCAACATTCTTGTTGTAACTGGATTTTATTATGCTTAATCTTTTGTTTGTGTTGATTATATGAAAGCATGAAAATGATCAAGGAATTTTGTTTCATTTGAGCACAACTACCTAGCCAAATAGTCAATTCACCTTGTGAGTGTGTGATCATTCGTAACCCCTTTGTGCCTTTCTATCATTATCCATGTTGTTTGAACTTAATGCTTGTCTATGAGTATTGAATTCACTTTTTGTATGGATTTTGATTGATTATTTTTTCTTGAACTCTCAACTTTATGTTGTTGTATGAATTTTTACATTGCCTTAGAAAGTAGGGAGTATTCACATGATGATGTGGTTGAATTCAAGTTGGGGGAGAGAATGATTGTTTACTCATTGGTTGGTTTCTATGAGGTTGAAAAAGAAAAGAAAAAAAGAAAAAAATGAAAAAGAAAATAAAAGAAAAAATAAAGAAAGAAAAAGAAAATATTTGTGAAAGGAAACAAAAAGAGTTCAAATAATTGTGCTAAATAAGTATTGTGTTTTGTGTAACACTTGAGATTTTGGAAGAAGTTGATTGAAATTTTGTGTTTGACCTTTTGTGAGTTGATCACTCTCTTAGGTTTAGGCAAGTTTTTGTTTCAATTACCTTTAGAAATCGCCCCTTGTTTGATTGCCCGACCACGCTACAACCTTGAAAAGTCCTTGTGATTCTTGCCTTTGTATGTTCAATGTGAATTTTTGGATGGTTGCATAATTTAGTCTATTGTTTGTATGATTGTTGTGTGAGTGAAAAATACCTCATTTTGTGTTTTTCATCTACTGATGATTGTTTTTTCTAGGTGTGATTCACATTTGAACTTGTGTTGTTTTAGAATGCTTGGCATGATTTTTGTATTTTGCATTTGTTTCGTGACTATGTTATCATCGTAGTTTAGTGGTAAGTATTTACTTTATGTGTGCCGTTTTTCATTTGAGCCATACATTTGTTTCCGTTTTTCAAAACCTGTTGATTCGTGATTCTTTGGTTATTGCTTTTGTTTCTTTGAGTTGTTTGATTCTTGTTTGAGGACAAACAAGGTTAAGTTGGGGAGAGTTTGATAAGTGCAAAATGTAACTATTTTTGTATATAAGTTTTGTTGCACTTATCGATACTTTTTGGTTAATATCATACAAATAAACCCCGATTTGTTTATAAATATGTTTACTTTACATTTTATTGTAAATATTGTGAATATTGATCATTTTGATGTTTTTTGACAGGTCTTCTAGCTTATATTTGATGATAGGAACAATTGGTGAAGGAGAGAAGGCCTAAAAGTTGGTTTTTGAGAAGTCGTGTCAGTAACTCACGCTAACCGCGCTTTCTGGAGCGATTTCAGCGTGCATTTTCTGCCAAAGGCAGTTGTTAAGGTTCCTTGACCGCGCTTAGCGTGCTTTAAGTCGGTTTAACGTGTATTTTAAATGAGATCGCACTGAGCGCGCTCTGAGGCCGCTTAGCGCGGTTTTAATAAATTTCATTCTTTCTAATTTTAATTTATCTCATTTTTGTAGGTATTCAAGGCTTTATTTCTATTCATTTTCATATAAAGCATTGAATAAGCTTTCCAACGATTCCGACCGTGCGTCAATCGGAGTTGCGGTTCGAAAGTTATGAAGGAAATAAGATTTGTGACTTTGTTGATGGCGCTAAGCGCCCTCATAGCGCGCTTAGCATGGTTCGCGTCTTTTCAGCCCCTATTTAAGTCACTTTTCAGCATTTTTAGGGCATGGTTTTGGGGTTCTGTGATCCCAACTCCATCAAACTTCATTTTTCAGTAGATTAGCTTAGAAAAGATCATGGAAGCTTGCATGTGGATGAACCGGAATGGATTTCTCATCAACCGGCTCTGACAATCCGCGAGATGTTTGGTTTATTCCTCTTCTTCTTTATGTATTCTTTTGTGTTGGGTGTTTGTATAGTTACTCTGAACATATGTATCTTTGTTGATCATAATAATGTATAAAAGCTTGCTTTATAAATCATTATCGATGTCTTCCTTGATATTTTTACATTTATGTTTGGATTTGTGTTTTGTTAGAGATAAACATCACGAATCTTGGTTAGGGATGGATATCTATTGTCTAGATGCTAGAGATAGATTTAGAGAATAATCTTTTTGGTGTCGGAACTTAATGCCTTCCGTGTTTCGAGGCATCGTGCGCGAGAGTGACGACGAGAGTAATACGGTTGCTCTCTCAGCTCAGTGTACTAGAGATAGACACTGTTGTGAGTGATACTGGATGATTTTGATGAGTATCGTAGTATAGTGAAAATGATCGACAAATTTATGTTTGTGACGAGTGGATTATATGTATGCCTGATAAGTTTCTTCTCTCTGAAGAATGAATTCTTTTTATGTTGATATTTACTTTCTATTTTCTTGTTTGAAACCCATTTAAACCCAAACTCATTGACGCAAGAGACTGTCGAACGACATTCTTTCCCTCGAACCGATCTCTGTGGACACGACATAAATCCCGGAGGGAGTTCTTCCAAAAATAAAAATTTTTGCTGCTTGCCCTATTCTGCAACCAACAAAATGACGTCGTTGTCGATGATTGGTTTTGATATTGAATCTCATTGCGATAGTTTCTTTGTTTTTGAGTTTTGTATATATCGTATATATTGTCTATTTCCATTATATTTGTTCAAGTGTTGTATACATTTTGTTCCCGTAACGTTTGTTTAAGTGTTTGGTTAGGACACTTGCTTTTGGTTTGCGCGGTAAGGCATCACCATGGCATGAAGGAAGGAAGTTGCTAGCTAAGCATTGTAAAGGCGTCGAGCTTACGACGTAAAACAAGCTTGTTGTATTTTCTTTTGTTGTTGTTTAGTTTAGGTAGTATGGTGAACTTTCATTAAACAAGTTGTACTCAGATTTTTCGTAAAACTCTCAAATCTTCACTTTACAACTTGTTTAATCTAATTTCATGGTCTTTTAGTATGTTTATATTAATAATTCTTGAGTTTGTACATTTTATGTTTAGTTGTATAGTTAATATAATGTGAAAATGGATGGAGTGAATGAGAGGAAAAACCAATTTTGAAAAACAAAATTTTCCTGCCCGCGCTTAGCGCGCGCAGAGGGCGCTTAGCGCGCCTTGTTTTGCAAAGAAAAGTCTCGCATTTTCCATCCACTTTCACCAATTTTGGTTTTTGTGTTTAGTTAGTTTTAATTCAATTTTGTTAGGTTGTTAGAATAAAATTTTTTGTTTGCTCTCAAGTTTGTTTTGATTAGCTTGAGGATGCGTTTTGTGATTTTCCAAGTTTGATTGTTTCAACTTGCGGATGTATGGTAATGATTTTGTTAAGTTTTGTACACGTCCGAGGTATGTATTTATCGCTTTCTATACTTTAGCATATTCATGATACTTAAGCTTTTTACAAACTTTCATGTCATTCATTCTTTTGTATACTTGTTCATTTGTGAATCACTTTAGTTTCCACCCTTTTTGTGAGGAGGCTTTCCATTGTTCATATATGCACGGAGTACCAACATTCTTGTTGTAACTGGATTTTATTATACTTAATCTTTTGTTTGTGTTGATTATATGAAAGCATGAAAATGATCAAGGGATTTTGTTTCATTTGAGCACAACTACCTAGCCAAATAGTCAATTCACCTTGTGAGTGTGTGATAATTCGTAACCCCTTTGTGCCTTTCTATCATTATCCATGTTGTTTGAACTTAATGCTTGTCTATGAGTATTGAATTCACTTTTTGTATGGATTTTGATTGATTATTTTTTCTTGAACTCTCAACTTTATGTTGTTGTATGAATTTTTACATTGCCTTAGAAAGTAGGGAGTATTCACATGATGATGTGGTTGAATTCAAGTTGGGGGAGAGAATGATTGTTTACTCATTGGTTGGTTTCTATGAGGTTGAAAAAGAAAAGAAAAAAAGAAAAAAATGAAAAAGAAAATAAAAGAAAAAAATAAAGAAAGAAAAAGAAAATCTTTGTGAAAGGAAACAAAAAGAGTTCAAATAATTGTGCTAAATAAGTATTGTGTTTTGTGTAACACTTGAGATTTTGGAAGAAGTTGATTGAAATTTTGTGTTTGACCTTTTGTGAGTTGATCACTCTCTTAGGTTTAGGCAAGTTTTTGTTTCAATTACCTTTAGAAATCGCCCCTTGTTTGATTGCCCGACCACGCTACAACCTTGAAAAGTCCTTGTGATTCTTGCCTTTGTATGTTCAATGTGAATTTTTGGATGGTTGCATAATTTAGTCTATTGTTTGTATGATTGTTGTGTGAGTGAAAAATACCTCATTTTGTGTTTTTCATCTACTGATGATTGTTTTTGCTAGGTGTGATTCACATTTGAACTTGTGTTGTTTTAGAATGTTTGGCATGATTTTTGTATTTTGCATTTGTTTCGTGACTATGTTATCATCGTAGTTTAGTGGTAAGTATTTACTTTATGTGTGCCGTTTTTCATTTGAGCCATACATTTGTTTCCGTTTTTCAAAACCTGTTGATTCGTGATTCTTTGGTTATTGCTTTTGTTTCTTTGAGTTGTTTGATTCTTGTTTGAGGACAAACAAGGTTAAGTTGGGGAGAGTTTGATAAGTGCAAAATGTAACTATTTTTGTATATAAGTTTTGTTGCACTTATCGATACTTTTTGGTTAATATCATACAAATAAACCCCGATTTGTTTATAAATATGTTTACTTTACATTTTATTGTAAATATTGTGAATATTGATCATTTTGATGTTTTTTGACAGGTCTTCTAGCTTATATTTGATGATAGGAACAATTGGTGAAGGAGAGAAGGCCTAAAAGTTGATTTTTGAGAAGTCGTGTCAGTAACTCACGCTAAGCGCGCTTTCTGGAGCGGTTTCAGCGCGCATTTTCTGCCAAAGGCAGTAGTTAAGGTTCCTTGACCGCGCTTAGCGTGCTTTAAGTCGGTTTAACGTGTATTTTAAATGAGATCGCACTGAGCGCGCTCTGAGGCCGCTTAGCGCGGTTTTAATAAATTTCATTCTTTCTAATTTTAATTTATCTCATTTTTGTAGGTATTCAAGCCTTTATTTCTATTCATTTTCATATAAAGCATTGAATAAGCTTTCCAACGATTCCGACCGTGTGTCAATCGGAGTTGCGGTTCGAAAGTTATGAAGGAAATAAGATTTATGACTTTGCTGATGGCGCTAAGCGCCCTCATAGCGCGCTTAGCGTGGTTCGCGTCTTTTCAGCCCCTATTTAAGTCACTTTTCAGCATTTTTAGGGCATGGTTTTGGGGTTTTGTGATCCCAACTCCATCAAACTTCATTTTTCAGTAGATTAGCTTAGAAAAGATCATGGAAGCTTGCATGTGGATGATCCGGAGTGGATTTCTCATCAACCGGCTCTGACAATCCGCGAGATGTTTGGTTTATTCCTCTTCTTCTTTATGTATTCTTTTGTGTTGGGTGTTTGTATAGTTACTCTGAACATATGTATCTTTGTTGATCCTAATAATGTATAAAAGCCTGCTTTACAAATCATTATCGATGTCTTCCTTGATCTTTTTACATTTATGTTTGGATTTGTGTTTTGTTAGAGATAAACATCACGAATCTTGGTTAGGGATGGATATCTATTGTCTAGATGCTAGAGATAGATTTAGAGAATAATCTTTTTGGTGTCGGAACTTAATGCCTTCCGTGTTTTGAGGCATCGTGCGCGAGAGTGACGACGAGAGTAATACGGTTGCTTTCTCAGGTCAGTGTACTAGAGATAGACACTGTTGTGAGTGATACTGGATGATTTTGAAGAGTATCGTAGTATAGTGAAAATGATCGACAAATTTATGTTTGTGACGAGTGGATTATATGTATGCCTGATAAGTTTCTTCTCGCTGAAGAATGAATTCTTTTTATGTTGATATTTACTTTCTATTTTCTTATTTGAAACCCATTTAAACCCAAACTCATTGACGCAAGAGACTGTCGAACGACATTCTTTCCCTCGAACCGATCTCTGTGGACACGACATAAATCCCGGAGGGAATTCTTCCAAATATAAATTTTTTTGCTGCTTGCCCTATTCTGCAACCAACAAAATGACGTCGTTGTCGATGATTGGTTTTGATATTGAATCGCATTGCGATAGTTTCTTTGTTTTTGAGTTTTGTATATATCGTTTATATTGTCTATTTCCATTATATTTGTTCAAGTGTTGTATACATTTTGTTCCCGTAACGTTTGTTTAAGTGTTTGGTTAGGACACTTGCTTTTGGTTTGCGCGGTAAGGCATCACCATGGCATGAAGGAAGGAAGTTGCTAGCTAAGCATTGTAAAGGCGTCGAGCTTACGACGTAAAACAAGCATGTTGTATTTTCTTTTGTTGTTGTTTAGTTTAGGTAGTATGGTGAACTTTCATTAAACAAGTTGTACTCATATTTTTCGTAAAACTCTCAAATCTTCACTTTAAAACTTGTTTAATCTAATTTCATGGTCTTTTAGTATGTTTATATTAATAATTCTTGAGTTTGTACATTTTATGTTTAGTTGTATAGTTAATATAATGTGAAAATGGATGGAGTGAATGAGAGGAAAAACCAATTTTGAAAAACAAAATTTTCCTGCCCGCGCTTAGCGCGCGCAGAGTGCGCTTAGCGCGCCTTGTTTTGCAAAGAAAAGTCTCCCATTTTCCATCCACTTTCACCAATTTTGGTTTTTGTGTTTAGTTAGTTTTAATTCAATTTTGTTAGGTTGTTAGAATAAAATTTTTTGTTTGCTCTCAAGTTTGTTTTGATTAGCTTGAGGATGCGTTTTGTGATTTTCCAAGTTTGATTGTTTCAACTTGCGGATGTATGGTAATGATTTTGTTAAGTTTTGTACACGTCCGAGGTATGTATTTATCGCTTTCTATACTTTAGCATATTCATGATACTTAGGCTTTTTATAAACTTTCATGTCATTCATTCTTTTGTATACTTGTTCATTTGTGAATCACTTTAGTTTCCACCCTTTTTGTGAGGAGGCTTTCCATTGTTCATATATGCACAGAGTACCAACATTCTTGTTGTAACTGGATTTTATTATGCTTAATCTTTTGTTTGTGTTGATTATATGAAAGCATGAAAATGATCAAGGAATTTTGTTTCATTTGAGCACAACTACCTAGCCAAATAGTCAATTCACCTTGTGAGTGTGTGATCATTCGTAACCCCTTTGTGCCTTTCTATCATTATCCATGTTGTTTGAACTTAATGCTTGTCTATGAGTATTGAATTCACTTTTTGTATGGATTTTGATTGATTGTTTTTTCTTGAACTCTCAACTTTATGTTGTTGTATGAATTTTTACATTGCCTTAGAAAGTAGGGAGTATTCACATGATGATGTGGTTGAATTCAAGTTGGGGAGAGAATGATTGTTTACTCATTGGTTGGTTTCTATGAGGTTGAAAAAGAAAAGAAAAAAAGAAAAAAATGAAAAAGAAAATAAAAGAAAAAAATAAAGAAAGAAAAAGAAAATCTTTGTGAAAGGAAACAAAAAGAGTTCAAATAATTGTGCTAAATAAGTATTGTGTTTTGTGTAACACTTGAGATTTTGGAAGAAGTTGATTGAAATTTTGTGTTTGACCTTTTGTGAGTTGATCACTCTCTTAGGTTTAGGCAAGTTTTTGTTTCAATTACCTTTAGAAATCGCCCCTTGTTTGATTGCCCGACCACGCTACAACCTTGAAAAGTCCTTGTGATTCTTGCCTTTGTATGTTCAATGTGAATTTTTGGATGGTTGCATAATTTAGTCTATTGTTTGCATGATTGTTGTGTGAGTGAAAAATACCTCATTTTGTGTTTTTCATTTACTGATGATTGTTTTTGCTAGGTGTGATTCACATTTGAACTTGTGTTGTTTTAGAATGTTTGGCATGATTTTTGTATTTTGCATTTGTTTCGTGACTATGTTATCATCGTAGTTTAGTGGTAAGTATTTACTTTATGTGTGTCGTTTTTCATTTGAGCCATACATTTGTTTCCGTTTTTCAAAACCTGTTGATTCGTGATTCTTTGGTTATTGCTTTTGTTTCTTTGAGTTGTTTGATTCTTGTTTGAGGACAAACAAGGTTAAGTTGGGGAGAGTTTGATAAGTGCAAAATGTAACTATTTTTGTATATAAGTTTTGTTGCACTTATCGATACTTTTTGGTTAATATCATACAAATAAACCCCGATTTGTTTATAAATATGTTTACTTTACATTTTATTGTAAATATTGTGAATATTGATCATTTTGATGTTTTTTGACAGGTCTTCTAGCTTATATTTGATGATAGGAACAATTGGTGAAGGAGAGAAGGCCTAAAAGTTGATTTTTGAGAAGTCGTGTCAGTAACTCACGCTAAGCGCGCTTTCTGGAACGGTTTCAGCGCGCATTTTCTGTCAAAGGCAGTAGTTAAGGTTCCTTGACCGCGCTTAGCGTGCGTTAAGTCGGTTTAACGTGTATTTTAAATGAGATCGCACTGAGCGCGCTCTGAGGCCGCTTGGCGCGGTTTTAATAAATTTCATTCTTTCTAATTTTAATTTATCTCATTTTTGTAGGTATTCAAGCCTTTATTTCTATTCATTTTCATATAAAGCATTGAATAAGCTTTCCAATGCTTCCGACCGTGCGTCAATCGGAGTTGCGGTTCGAAAGTTATGAAGGAAATAAGATTTGTGACTTTGCTGATGGCGATAAGCGCCCTCATTTCGCGCTTAGCGTGGTTCGCGTCTTTTCAGCCCCTATTTAAGTCACTTTTCAGCATTTTTAGGGCATGGTTTTGGGGTTTTGTGATCCCAACTCCATCAAACTTCATTTTTCAGTAGATTAGCTTAGAAAACATCATGGAAGCTTGCATGTGGATGATCCGGAGTGGATTTCTCATCAACCGGCTCTGACAATCCGCGAGATGTTTGGTTTATTCCTCTTTTTCTTTATGTATTCTTTTGTGTTGGGTGTTTGTATAGTTACTCTGAACATATGTATCTTTGTTGATCATAATAATGTATAAAAGCTTGCTTTACAAATCATTATCGATGTCTTCCTTGATCTTTTTGCATTTATGTTTGGATTTGTGTTGTGTTAGAGATAAACATCACGAATCTTGGTTAGGGATGGATATCTATTGTCTATATGTTAGATATAGATTTAGAGAATAATCTTTTTGGTGTCGGAACTTAATGCCTTCCGTGTTTCGAGGCATCGTGCGCGAGAGTGACGACGAGAGTAATACAGTTGCTCTCTCAGCTCAGTGTGCTCGAGATAGACACTGTTGTGAGCGATACTGGATGATTTTGACGATTATTGTAGTATAGTGAAAATGACCAACAAATTTATGTTTGTGACGAGTGGATTATATGTATGCCTGATACGTTTCTTCTCTCTGAAGAATGAATTCTTTTTATGTTAATATTTACTTTCTATTTTCTTGTTTGAAACCCATTTAAACCCAAACTCATTGACGCGAGAGACTGTCGAACGACATTCTTTCCCTCGAACTGATCTCTGTGGACACGACATAAATCCCGGAGGGAATTCTTCCAAAAATAAATATTTTTGCTGCTTGCCCTATTCTGCAACCAACAATGGTGGCTTCGTCTCTTTGATGGCCTTGGTTTTGTTTTGATTTGTCTCGATCCCCTTCATGTGGACCACAAAGCCAAGAAAATCCCCTGCCTGCACACAAAAATCACATTTAAGGGGGTTCATTTTCAGACCATATTTTCTCATTCTTTCGAACGACTGTCTAAGGTGGTCGAGGTGACCATTTCCCGACACAGCTTTAATGACGATATCGTCAATGTATATCTGCATAAACGTTTCAATATAGTCATGAAAGATAGAACTTATCACCCTTTGGTATGTTGCCCCAACATTCTTCAAGGCAAATGGCTTCACTACCCACTTGTAGGTGCCTAAAGCTCCAGGGCATCAAAATGCCATTTTGGGTACATCTTCATCTGCAATGAAAATTTGGTTATACCTAGAATAACCGTCCAACATACTAAGGTATTCAAAACCCGCTGCTGAGTCGACCAACATTTCAGCGACATGCATTGGGTATTCGTCCTTAGGGGTCACATCATTTAGATCTTTGAAATCTATACAGACACTTAACATTCTGTTTTTCTTTATAACATGAATGATATTGGCAAGCCATTTGAAATACCTGGCGGTTATTATGAACCTGCTTCATAGAAGCCTTTCGATCTCTTCCTTAATCTTGGACATTATCTCTGGATTAAATTGCCTCGGCGTTTGCTTGATTGGCTTCTTGCCTGCCTTTATTGGTAGCTTTAGCTCCACCAATTCCCTTTAATCTCAGGCTTGGATCGATGTTAGCACTTATATAAGTTGGCCTCTTGGTCGATCCATCTCCCAAATCTATTTCTTCAAGTGGATCCTATGGCTGCAACTTAGTAGTGGATGCCACTGGGTCCTTTTCAAAACCTAAAGGCTCGTCGTCGTAGACACAATCAAGCCTTTTCTCTTTTCGACTATCCTCCTCTGAACCTGGTAACTGCGTCTCTCTGAAAGGTTAAGGTTCAACGTTTACTTGATTTCCCACGTTAAACACTTCTATTTCGTTGGCTTGAACAACCATGTGTGATATCTTGGCTTCCAAAGCTGCTTGTAATCTACTTTCGGCTACATAGGTCATGATTCGCACTAATGCTTCGAACTCAGTCTTCATCACCGAATTTGGCTCCCTAGCCTGTCGGCCGAATCCCATCTGCGCACCAGAATTTCTCACCCATGACCTCTCTCCCCCAGGTAAACCCATGGGTTGGGTGAAGGTTCAAAGAGAAAAATGCCTCTGCTAGAGGCTCATAACCAGTCTTAGACGGTATGCACGACGCTCTCTTTGCCTAGTTTCTGTCAAAATTCCTTTTGTCCACATGGCTCACCTCAGCCAGTTAGTAGCCTTGGTCTACTTCGATGTTTTCGACAATTCCATCTTTGCGCCAAATGGCTATCATTTGGTGTAGGGATGAAGGGACTGCCCCTATGCCATGTATTCATTCTCTCCTTAACAGCAAGGTGTAACTAGCCCTTATGGCTATTACCATGAACAATGTTGGTCGAGTAATATACCCTACGGTCACTTCCACCTGAACGACCCTCATAGTTTGGTCAGTCTTTCCTTCATAATTAGAAAGGACCATGTTATGGGGCCTAAGGTCACTGTCTTACATTCCCAATTTAGCCAACATGAAATGTGGCATCAGGTTTACTGTGGCCCCACTGTCCACCAATATTTTGTTAATGGTAGTTCCTTCGACCTTAGCCCTTATGAAGAGAGGCTTCAGGTGATTCTTCATTCCCACATGGGTTCTCTCAAAGAATTCATTTTGCTCTTCGACGCACCCATTGTTCATGACAAAGTAACAGTATGGCTTGTGTTTTTCCAGTTCTTCTTCCTCATAGTCTTCCTCTTCTGCGACCTCAGTCACGTGGTCGTACTCATATGGAAGTACGGAGATAACATTACATAGGAGGGAAACAACTTGCTCATCTCTGTTGATCTTCCTGGAGGGAAACAACTTCCTCCCAACTGGTTTCTTTGCCTGCTCATCATCAGGCTTCTGTCGAGGATTGGTATTGCTTGACCCAGCAGCATCCCTTTAGGCTTTCTTTTTCCTTTGGAATCTACGCCATTGGGTTCTAGTCATGGGATTCTTCCCCTTGTAGTTTGCGCTAGGCCCATAGGAAATCCTTTTAGACATTTGAAAATTCTCCTTGTATGTCATGGAGGACCCTCGACCAATCCCAAAGTTTCTCCATTTTGGGTTTCTGTTGCGTTCTCTCTCAGTAGGTTTCGACCATTTCCCCTGGGGAATGTCAGCTGAAGGCTTGTAGGTGTTTTTATTCACCTTCTGTGAGCCGATTGCTCGATCCTTCCTTTGAGGAGCACCTCCCTTATACCGAGGTTGGAACTTCTTGTTGTCTTTGGCCTTTTGAGCATCTTCGACTTGCTTGACAGCTTTTCTGTCGAACAACGCACTGTATCTAGGGCACAACATTACTTCGGAATCATTAGCTTGACACCAATAAAGAAATTCAATAACATTTTCACCGGCTTTTGGGAAGAAGACTTCGATCTGGTTTCCAGTTTCAAATTATTTCATGTAAAAATCCTCAAAGATTTTGACCATGTTGATTACAACAGGCTACACATAGCTGGCATCTCCAATCTATAAGGGATCAACATCATTTTTCATTGAGGCCTTTCCTTTAGCAAACTTGAGTCTGCCTTCGTTCAGAGCATTCTGCACAAGATCCATGAAAAGAAAACATTGTGAGGTTTTACGTCCTAAGAAATTATGATATTTACAAAACCCTCGTTTCTTTCTTTGTTCCAATGGTGGCACTTTTGCGCCTGGAGGCACAAGTACTTGACCATCTGCAACCAACAAATCAAAAATCTCGTCGCATTTGGTTACGTCAAAGGTGTAAGTTTTTTTAGGAAGCTTATCGTTTTCTTTAGGTTCTGGAGGATTCTTCCCATTTGCAGGTGTAAGTAACTTACACGCATATGGGGAACCTGGCTTTAGCTCAGCCACGTCAACCTCAGACTCTTCGACATGCTCGTACTCAACCTTAGATGTTATGTCGTGGTCTTGCATGTTGACATAAGTTATGCGCTCTTTCTTACCCTTACTAGTTATGGCCTTCCCGGTCTTCAGTCTTTCGACTTGCCTAACTTTATCTGCTAATTGGGCTATATCTCTCAGGTATTGAGTGTCTAGCTTCTTCCTAATGGAATATTCTAGCCCACCAGCAGCCAGTTCGACAAGCTCATGTTCAGGCACCTGGGTAAAGCACCTTGTTTTTAACAACCTGAATCTGTTTAAGTAATCATCAATTGATTCAGCGAACTTTCGCTTGACACTCGACAACTCCTTCAAACTAATCTTAGATTTCCCAATATAGATATGTTCATGGAACAATCTCTCTAAGTGCGTCCAATTATGGATCAAATGAGGAGATAAGGTGGTAAACCATCTGAACGCATTCTTTGTAAGAGAACTAGGGAAGTATCTCATTCTCAAGTTCTCATTATTTGCAATGTCACATGCTTCAGTTAGGTAACGAGCTATATGTTTGATAGTTGACTCATTGGCGTCGTCAACGAATTTTGTAAACTTAGCGACTTTTCATCCCCTTGGCAATTTTGTCTGCAACACATATTCTGACAAAGGGGATGTATAATTTGGCCTTTGCAAGCCCATATTAACCCCGTTTTGCGCCATTATCCTTTCGACAATGGTTGTCAGGTTATTTTCTCCCAACATATTTCCCTGTCGAACCTGATGGACAGACTGGTCGGCATCCTGGGGTCAATTAACTATTACAACAGGTGGATTATCGTACTCTCTAGGCACTTCTTGCTCGACGTGTTGGGGAATCACTTGTTGTCCCTGGTTCATGGTTTCATCTAAGACTACTACCTCATTTCGAACCTTCCCAACATCCCGGGACTGTGCCCCTGGTCGAATTTGGACTTGGGGGGAGGGGAGCGGCAAAAAAGTTAGCGATTCTTGTCATCTGAGTCGCCAATTGCTGGAAACTCTCATTCGTATGTTGAATCAATGGGTTAAATATTTTACCCATCTGTTGTGTTAGAGTATTTATTATGTCATGGTTACTCTCATCCATATGTTGCCTCATTGTCATGACATAACTTATCGTCAGGGCAGGCATTGCTTGCGAGCTAAATCCCGCTCTCATGTGAGGTGTCATATTTCGACCATGATTACCTATAGCTGAGCCCGACCCCATAATAGGTAAAAACATGTTTGCAACATTATCCCCAAATGTTGAAGGGTTATTCTGCAAACTTTCCATAACCGTAGTTGGCATTCCAAACGGTTATTCACGCCCTGGTATGGGCATTGTGAAATTTGTGGCGAAAGGCCTAAAATTCGTCGCCACGAAAGGCCTGAGAGTCGTTGTTGACTCTAGGGTATTGGTGTAACAATTGTCTCCTCAGGCGGACTCGTTGATGTCATCATTGTTGATGGCATCACCGTGGTACTAGTAATTGAAGGAATGGGTTCAGTAACTATCGCAAAAACTGTTCCCGATCCAGCACTATTAGATGGTTGGTCTCCATTGTTGTTTCTAGGATTCAACATTCTTCTAACGTATCTTCTATCAACAGGCATCCTCACTTCTTTCTTGGTTATTTTACCACACCTCAATCACATGCACTCACGCACGCGAACAATGAAAAGTTAACGAAACTGATGTAGAAAACTCAAGATGTTTTTAACAAAACAATAAAATAAAAGACAAACACATAAAACCGTCCCACTAGGCGTGCCAATCTGTTTGCGTTGGAATTTCGCAAACAAATGCGGGTTTATATTAATACTTAAGGGATCAAACTAAAAAATCTCCCGGACATATTTGTGTGTTGTTTTTCATTAAAAATAGGGGTGGTCGTCGAAGTTAACGTGAACTTCCGGGAGGACTTCATGATTTCTCGAGAATAAAGAAACATAACAGAAAGACAAGGAAAAGATGCAAATAAAATACAAGGTAAGATAAAGTAAAAGGCTTGAAGTTAAAATATGGAAGAAGTAAAGTTTTCTGAAAAGATAAAGGCAGTCGAAATAAATTGCGAGGAAATGTAAAGGCAGTCGAAATAAAAAGGGTTTATATGCATAAAAAGAAAGACTTTTTAAGATAAAAATGCTGGAATGTATTAAATTGGCGGAAAGCATACGTACATTTTCCTCAGTCGTTTCTCACAGCGCAGGTACTTTGAGTTTAGTGAAAATGTGTACAATTTGCGGATCTCTTACAAAATAAACCTAATTTGCTATATATACAAGCCTAAAACAACTATACAAGACTGCTAAACTATCTCCACGAAGACATGTCTTTAGATCATGTAGCGGTTTTCTCCTCGACATGCCTCACGCTCTAATTAACTGTCGACACTGATGTAGTAGTTCCCGCCTTGTTCCTTCTTTTGAATATTTCAACTGCTTTATTAGCGCCAAGAACTAAAGGCCCTCGTTGAAAGCTTCAACATCGACCATGTTAAGGTAACATGTCTCGACGTATCGTCCATTGTAGTGATGAATTCTTTGCCATCGTGACATAGTATTCAGTTTCACAGCGTGGCTAGTGTAGCATAGTACTCAATTTCACTAAGTCCCCATGCTTTTGCTGTTCTTCAACCATACCACCTTCAACCAGCATCACCTTGGGGTGATTTTCGACCTTGAGTCATGTTGACCATGTTGACTCGTTCTATTTTTATCTTCTACATGGCCTATTTATGACTAGCCTCATAAACACTTGCCATTTATAGTTAAATCAAAGAATTTAATGTAACAAGAAGCATGTGAAGTTGATTATTGACAACAAATCAGCTATAAGCCTTGCCAAAAATCCAATGTTGCATGGAAGAAGCGAGCACATTGACACGAAGTTCCATTTTTTGTGCAACTAGGTTCAGAGTGGAGTGCTTGAAGTTGTTAACTATAAAACTCAAAAGCAACTGGTAGATGTGCTAACCAAAGCAATCAAGACTGAACACTTTATCCATTTGAAGGATGAAATTAGTGTTGTTGTTTTTGATTAGTTGAACATGAATTAAAGGATGGTGTTAGATTGTAATTTAGATTCACTTAATTTGCATTTAATTTGGTTTTGCATTTGAGTTTCATTTAAGAGACTCAGTTAGTATATAAACTTAGGTTAGTATTGTAACCAATTTTATCGTCTAAAAAGTTAGTTACAAATTCAGTTACAGTTTCTCTCTCTTTCTCTTTGATCATCTACCTCATCTTCAACCTTATGCACCAACAGTTTCTAACTCATTTATCCCTTTATAGATCAATCTAAATTTATTATAAACTAAATCTACAAAATATGATGAAAGAAATTATGGAGTCATTCTATAATATTGAAATAACAAATATTAAGTAAAGCTAGAATCTAATACACTTATCATATCATTTTGTGTCTCACACCAAATAGCCTTTAAATCTATCATACATTTTAGTTATATTTTGGTTTAAATTTTGAAGTATATTTGTATCAAGTTGAGTTATATATATATATATATATATATATATATATATATATATATATATATATATATATATATATATTTGTGTCCGAAATTAAGTTCACTTTAGAGTTTTAAGCTCTATTTGGTATAAAGGAATTGACTGATAAGTTAGCTGATGGTTGATGCCTGATGACTAATAGTTTATAACTTATAATAGATAGCTAACAATTTATAGTTGATAAGCTAATTGAAGTGTCTGGTAAAATTAGCAGTTTATCTAGCATTACTATAAATATTATATTTTATGACAAAATTTTCACCTCACCCAACAAAAATCTAAGATAAAATTTCATGACACACTATGCTATGTTTTTTAAAGAAATTATCATCTATTTCCTTGATTTAAGAAAAAAAAACTGATGAGTAAACTGATTCAAGGTACATGTTTCAAGTTCCAACAACTACAACTTTTGTTTTTTTTTTCCTTTAAAAGTGACGTCTTTATTATTATTTAACATTTTATTTTACTATTAAATATTCTATTCCTTAGTTTTATCAAATAACCGAGAGGTATCATATCCATATTTTATATTATAAAAGGATTCCTTCACTAAGTTTTATCCTAAACTAAACTCACAAGTTCAACCGCTCCATGCTCTTAAACATCATTCTGTCTGATGGATTGCGAGTGAATTTTTTTTAGTCTTGTGTTGTTCTTCTTCTTATACCAACCTTTAACAAATCATTTTTCTGTTTGAAATCCTGGTAGCAGATCTCAGATGTTATGAGAGATGTCGAGACACTTGATCTGTGCTTCACACACAAGGACAATAAGGAGCAGAATACAAAATACAGAAAATAAACAAACACACAAAGATTGTTAACCCAGTTCGGTGAAAAACAACACCTACGTCTAAGGGCTACCAAGCCAGGAATGAAATCCACTAGATAGTATTAATTCTAAGATAAACACCTCTGGTTTACAACTTATCACTTAATCACTACCCGTGCTCAATTTCTACCTAAGACACTTCCTAGGTATGAGACTTTTCTCAATTGCCTTTCAATCACAGCAGTGAGAGAAATTATAACTCAATGTAAATAGTCCAGCTCTAGTATCAACATGACACAAGAGAGGCTCACAAACTACAAACCCTAAACTCACTAGGCAACAATGTATTTTTCCATACTTTTCCTAGGTTAAATCCATTCTATTTATAACTATAAACATGACTGCATTTAGGCTTCAAAAACGCAGTAATTATGTTCCACGAAATCTACAAATAATTCTCCTCTAGAATAGTTTCTTCAATCCTAAGTTTCCTAAAGTGTCTCCACACTTAGAAACAACATCTTCGAATTATACTCAGAATCACTGATTCCTCAATCTTGGACACCACCTAGGAAAAACAATTATTCCCAGAATAATCTGAAATCTGGAATTAAAAATAACATAATTAAAAACTGAAAAGTAACAGACAAAGATGTCGAATCATCATGTTAGAAAATCTTGTCCAACATCTTGATCTTCAATTAGTTCTTCATGTTAGGACATCTTATCCAACATCTTGATGTCAAGTTAGTTTTACCAAAATTGATGCCAACCTCAAAGGCTTGGACTCATCAATCTCTCCCTTTGTCAGATTTTGGCTAAAACTAACTAAATGAAACTTGCAGACAGAAAAACATAGTCCGAGGCCAAAAATCAGAACATCAGCAGCGGAAAAACTATAGCCCCCCTCAATCAGTTCCTTCTTCTACAAGAAACATATTAACACACTCCCCCTCAGTGGCAACAGCAGTCAGTGGTTAAAAGTTAGTAATACTCCCCCTTTTTAGCCATAATATGGCAAAGCCAGTTAAACTAACTAAATAACCAAGCAATAACATACAGTATTAGAGTACAAAACAAGCACATAAAGTGCCAAAAAAATATCCTGGGCATTAAGCCCTTACATAACCAAACAAATAAAAAGAAGATAACATTCAAATGTCATCTTCAGTTTCCTCATCATCCTCTTCCTCATCTCCATGATCATCATCATCCTCATCTTCAGCATCATCATCAACATCCACTTCATTATTTCCAACTGCATCCTACTCAACATCATTAGTATCAGCTTTAGTGCCCTTGTCTTACTTAGCTGTCAAGGCATGTATTAACTACTCAAGCTTATCTTTCCTAGCTGTACTTGACTTGATGATGGTATCAAGATCCTTGCAGGTCTCCTTCAGCTCTGCAATGATATCTTCCTTTGTAGTTCCGGGAACAGATGTTAGTGCAAACGTTGAAACAATATCTGGAACATGACTCCCAGCAAACAACTTATAATGCAATGTCAAGGGAGAATCCCTTTTCATTGCATAATCTATAGTCACAAGAATACCATGATACTGCTCCATAAGTATGCCATAAATGAGGGAGGGAAAACATATAAGCAGCTTAGTAGCAGTGGATGACGCTTGCTTCATAACTTGGTCATAGATATAAGTCCCAAAATCAAACTTTCTTCCTTTACCAACAATGTATATGAATTTTCCTAGCCCAGCAGATATGGTTGAAGTGTGGTTGGTAGGCACCCAATTGACAGTACCAATTCTATGCAGAATTGTATACTTCACACTGAGTTTCCCAGCTGATAGCTTCCCTTTGCTTGGCCAATGCTTCAGAGAATTACAAGTGATCTCCTAACAAACCTGATCATTAGTATCTTCACACTCATGTTGAGGGTCTACTGATCTTCCCAAAAACCTATTGATCACAGTGGAGGAAAATTTCACAATATTTCCTCTGACATACACTTTCATGTAGTCTTCACTGGTGGAATCATTACATCCTTCAGGAATGTTCACTACAAACTCTTTGACTAGCTTTTCATAGCAGGACCCGAATTTAGTGATTGTCTTCATCGGGCCTGCAGCTTCAATTAACTTCAACACCTCTTGGCATTCTTCCCCAATTCTCTTTCTAGAGCTACTCTTCTTTGGTACACATATGGTCACCTCTCCACGTTTTTCAGGAGCATGGAAGGAGATGTTGTCCAAGGGAGCTTTAGGAAGAGCAACAACTCTTTTCTTAGAGGCAGGCTTCTTAACATGCATGATGTCTTGGACATCTTCAACAACATCATAGTCTGACTCAGTATCACACTCAACCTTTCTCTTTTTAGACACAATAGAAACCTTGCTACAAGGTTTATGTGGTCCAACCACAGGTTTCTTAGCTATCTTGGTATGAGTGTTTTCAGCAGCCACACCCTTACCTTTTCTGCTCATTAATCTCTTGGCCACACCTGGGTGGAGGCTCTTGGCAATGATTTCATCATCATAGGGTAAGTCATCAACATTGATAACTTGATTAACAACCTTTCCAACAGTACCCTCAGATGTTTGTTCATGAGATTCTTCTACAAATGGATATCTTCCACCATCTGCTTCAACATTTTTTACAACAGAGTCAGCAAGGGTGTGCAAATTCCCTTCAGACCGTTCATGATCATTCCCTTCAACATTCTCCTTAGTCACTACCTCTGGTTCAGTAAGAAGAGCAGAGGTAGTGGGAAGAATCTGAGCCAAGGGTCTAGTAATTCCAACAACATTCACCTGACCCCCTTGATTTAGGATTTGAGCCACTATTGTTCCGATCCTCTTATCCGTGTCAACAATTTCTTTTTCTTTCCTAGGGTTAGAAAAAGCACCAGAGGTATTTGAAGGATTACCTGTAGGAATATTTTTAGATTTTCTTACAGCAAGTTTATCCGGCTTGCATGGCACCACAGCCAAGGGGACAACATCAATGGCATCTTCAGCAGATAACTTCCCAGACCTATCCTTCTCCGCCGATGAAGAAATTTTTTCCTTCTTGGCTATTCCTCTAGAAGAATGTTATTGAAACATCTTGTAACACTTGAGAGAAGGATTAGGTTTTACTTCGAGTAAGAATATGAAGCAGTTTGTGAGAGATGATGCAATATTGGGAAGACGTGCGCAAGAGTCGTTTAGGTAAATTTGAAATGTTTTTTTTTGAAACCAAACATACCCTTGAATAGCGTTTCCACAAATTAATTTTTCTAAACCCTCAAGCAAGCAAAACCCTAATTTGCCCCTAAGCATCTTGACCTGATTTTTTATACCACCAGTGAAGTTCAAGTTGTCACGATATCTTGTGTGACTTATGCCAACTTAGCACCTGTCTCGATTCTATGAACTGAGAGCAACTATCCCCTGTTGCTACTCCTTCAGTTTCTGTGATTGAGTCATCAATGACAGCATAAGCGCACCTTTTTCCTTCAAGATCATCAACCATAGAATTCCTATGAAGAAGTTCCTGAATCCTTGAGATACTCTGATGTTGCAACTTCTTGTGTGACATCTTGGTTAACTTCTTAATCTGCCATACATCAATGTTTAGATCTGAGGCAGGTTTCTGATGTTTCCCATTATCTTTATTTGACATTGATGAGCACTCTATCTGTAGAGAAGTCAATACATAGCAATTATTTTTTGATTTGGCACCCTTCATTATAACTTTATCTTTATCATTCATAACCAGACATTCAGATTTGGTAAAGTTAACCTTTAGACCTTGGTCACAAAGTTGACTAATAGTGGTCAAATTAGCAGCCAGTCCCTTGACAAACATCACATTATTGAGTCTAGGTTGCCCAACATGGTCCAATTTTTCAACCCCTTTATTTTTTCCTTTGGACCCATCTCCAAAGGTGACATAGTTGGAGGCATGAGATTCTATATCCACCAAAAAGTTCTTGACACCAGTCATGTGTCTCGAACAACCATTATCAAAGTACCACCTCTCTTCAGCAGAGGCTCTTAGAGAAAAATGAGCTATTAGGGCCACAAACTCATTCTTGGGAGTCCACTTCTTTCCTGCTTTACCAACTTGCATCTTTCTGGATTAAGAACCATACTTGGGATAGCCATGTAACTTATAGCAGTAATGTTTAATATGTCCATACTTACCACAATGATGACATTTCCAGTCTTGCTTCTTTTTTCCTGAAGGATCTTTCTGATGTCTGTGCTGATGTTGAGAGATCCCTTTTGACATCTTATGATTCTGTCTTCTTTTGGACTAAGAAGAACTCGATGGTGACTCCTTTCTTTTGCTCATCACAACTTGGTCATTGTAACCAAGTCCTCTGATATCTCCAGCATCCCTCCCAAATAGAAGGATCTCATCTAGAACATCAGAACTACTATTGAGCATTCTAACAGTTTTGATTATATTGTCATGTTTGGAGTTGAGCAATACAACTTCCTCCTTTAGACCAGAGATGATGTCAAGGTGCTTTAATCTTTCAGCCTCAAGACGCATAATAACACTATGTTGATCCTCTCCTAGCTGACAGACTTCTACACTTTTGGTGCACAACTCCCTGTAGGAGTTGATCAGATCATTATATGAGAGTTTTCCAATATTTGATTCTCCATCAGAGTCGAATACCCTTGTAAGAGCAGAAACTTGTTTAGGTGATTCTCCTTCACTAGCAGAATCATCTTCAGACCATGATGTAGACAAGCCTTTCTTTTCTTTCTTGAGAAAGGTAGGACACTCATATTTAATGTGTACAAAACCCTCACATTTATAGCACTTGATTCCTTTGCCTTTGCTAGCTTTCTCTTTATTTTTGGACATTCTTCCAAAATCCTTCCTTTTGCTGTTGTGAGATGACTGAGTATTGACATTTGCTCTTGACCCCCCTTCCATCCTCTTCAGCAATTGATTGTACTGTTTTCCAAGAAGCACAATAGCCTTAGAAAATTCTTCCTTGGAATTTGTCTTGCCTTCATCTTGATTAGACACCAAGGCTAAGCTTTTCTTCCTCTCAGTTTTCTCACTCAAAGCCATTTCAAAAGATTGTAGTGAACCCATAAGTTCATCTACCTTGAAGGTATTTATATTTTGAGCTTCTTCGATGGCTGTCACCTTCATGTCAAACTTCTTGGGAAGAGATCTTAGAATTTTTTGGACCAACTTAGCTTCTGAAATATTTTCTCCAAGATCACTTGAGGTGTTGGAAATATCAACGATGTTCATATGAAAGTCTTGAATACTTTCATCCCCCTTCATCCTCAAGTTCTCAAACTTGGTGGTAAGAAGTTGAAGTCTTGAAGATTTCACACTAGAAGTTCCTTCATGCACAGTCTTCAAAATCTCCCAAGCATCCTTGGCAACAGTACAGTTTTGATCAACCTGAAGATGTTCTTGTCAACACCATTGAACAAGGTATTCAAGGCTTTGGAGTTACCTTGAGCAAGCTTGTCATCTTCATCATCCCAGTCTTCCTCAGGTTTTAACTCATCAGTGATCTTCCCATCCTTATCTTTGGTCTTTGGTAGATCTCACCCTTTGACTACAGACTTCCAAGCTTTTCCATCCATAGACTTGATGAATGCCACCATGCGCACTTTCTAATATTCATAATTAGAACCATCAAGAATGGGTGGCCTATTTAATATTCCTCCTCCTTTATCCATTGAACCAGAAAGTAACGTCCCTGAATCTCACCCAGATGCAGAGCATGATGCCTGCTCTAATACCAATTGAAATTCTGGTAGCAGATCTCAGATGTCCTGAGAGATGCCGAGACACTTGATCTCTGCTTCACACACAAGGACAATAATGAGCAGAATACAAAATGCAGAAAATAAACAAACACACAAAGATTGTTAACCTAGTTCGGTGAACAACAACACCTACGTCTGGGGGATACCAAGCCAGGAATGAAATCCACTAGATAGTATTAATTCTAAGCTAAACACCTTCGGTTTACAACTTATCACTTAATCACTACCCGTGCTTAATTTCTACCTAAGACACTTCCTAGATATGAGACCCTTCTCAATTCCCTTTCAATCACAACAGTGAGAGAAATTACAACTCAATGTAAACAGTCCAGCTCTAGTATCAACACAACACAAGAGTGGCTCACAAAATACAAACCCTAAACTCACTAGGCAACAATGTATTTTTCCACACTTTTCCTAGGTTAAATCCATCCTATTTATAACCATAAACATGACTGGATTTGGGCTTAAAAAATGCAGCAATTCCATTCCACACAATCTGCAACTAATTCTCCTCTAGAATAGTTTCTTCAATCCTAAGTTTCCTAAAGTGTCTCCACACTTAGAAACAACATCTTCTAATTATACTCAGAATCACAAATTCCTCAATCTTAGATGCCACCTAGGAAAAACAATTATTCCCTGAATAATCTGAAATCTGGAATTAAAAATAACATTATTAAAAACTGAAAAGTAACAGACAAAGATGTCGAATCATCATGATAGGACATCTTGTCCAAAATCTTGATCTTCAGTTAGTTCTTCATGTTAGGACATCTTGTCCAACATCTTGCTGTCAAGTTAGTTTTACCAAATTTGATGTCAACCTCAAAGGCTTGGACTCATCACTGTTCTTGCAATATATCTCACGTAATGGTGTTGTTGTTATTCACGTCAATTTTTAATGAAATAAATTTCTAATGTTGTTAATCAAAGAAAGTTTTATATGAATATACTTTCATGTATCACTAACCCATTAGAGAACACAAAGTTTGTTACTTGTTTCATTTTGACTGCAAATTAGGGTTTTGAGCCTAAAAAAGGATTCAGGCAAAGGATCAATCAAAAATTGACTTGATCTCCAACCTATCAAGTCTCTAATTCATCCATAAAGATCAAGAGGTCTCCTTCATCAAGAATCAAGCACAAGTATGCATCATTTCAAGTTGATCAAGCCCCAAGTTCATATGAGTCACCAAACTAGGGGTTCTATTGATAAGGACCTCCAAAGTGAATTTTTCATCTGGGCATGATCCAATATGTTAGTTCTTGTGGTTGGCTAAAATTTTGGTAAAACCTATGTTAATGTCATGGTTGATGTTGCAACATGAGCTTCTAACATTATTGGTATGATTGATTAACATTATGGTGTTGTGAAAGTAGTTAAGGTGTTGAAGAGTTAAAGTGCTGAAGAGTGATGTCACATGCGATGTCTTGACATCACTATACCAGAACATTAAAACATCAGGTTGTGATGTTTTTAGGGTTGCGCGCATTATGTTGATTTAAGGAGATCTGTTAGTTAGATTGGATGCGAATTTCTTGGTGCAATCATTAATGAATAAGATTAGTTTGTTGCTAATTTAATGCAAAAAGATATGGAGAACAATCAGAGTTAATTATGAAGATTTAATTGAAGATCTATTAAGGAGAGAATCTGTTGCATATTTGGTGCAGAAGATTTGAAGGCCCAAATCCAGTTGGGAAAAAGTTATAAATAGAATGCTTGTAATTTAGAAGAGGTACGGGTCCAAGATGTAGATCATTAGGGCTTTGTCTAAGTGAACCACTCGGGTTGTGAGATGGTCGCTGTGTTATTACTCAGAAACCTGTAGGTAATGAGTATTGTATTGTTCTTGGAGGAAGCTTTGAAGCAACTCCAAGGTGTGTCATGGAAGTGTGTCTTCTACTTTTCTGTGGTTGAAAAGTTGGTGGAAATCAAGCTGCTGATGCAGTGGCGGAGATGTTGACTGCTAGACATCATTGCGATGATTGGGAGTGAGATGGAGTCTCTTACCTAGGGAGGACTTAGGTAGAAGGGTCATTGGGTAGTGATTGAATTAGGTAGATTGTCAACTGGTCTGTTGAGTCTGTAATTTGATACTACTAATAGTGGACTTCCTTCCTGGCTTGGTATGCCCCCAGATGTAGGTTGTTGAACCGAACTGGGTGAACAATCCTTGTGTGTGGTTTATGCGTTTCTGTTATTGACCTGTTCATACAACAGATATTGATGTTGTGACATTGCACTTGACATCACATGTCTATACCAGAATTTTAATTGGTATCAGAGCAGGCATCCTGTCTGTTTCTGGATGAGATCTTGGGAAGATACTTTCTGGTTCATGAGCAAGGAAGAGAGTTGTTTGGATGATCCCTTGGAGTGAAGGTTGGACTATTCATGATAAAGTATTTTTGGCACGTGATAATGTGCAAGATTTTTGAGTAGTGCCTGAAGGTTGTTGAGGAGTTGTTATGTGTTCCGCTGCATGGTATCTGTTGAAACCCTGGTTGGTTCTTGCATCTCTGGGGTTGAGATTCTAGGAAGATATTCTCTTGGAAAGACATTAGGGTTTGGTCTCCTCAGCAGGATATCCTATGATGTTGTAGTTTATGCAAGACAACTTCAACTGGTTGGTGAGAGAGGCCAATGTTACTTGAGGATTATCTCATATCCTTGTTTGGGAGAGAAGTGTTCATAAGGTGAATGGATCTTCTAAAGACGGTTTGACATGGAAGGATCAGAAGAAGAATACATTTCAAGTCAGATATTGAAGATCAATCTGTTCAGTACAGTGTTTCCTTCTTTGATGGTGAAAGAAGAGGGTAGAGCCAAAGCAAAAGAGTATCACTGTCAAATCTTTCATGCGGAGTGAAGATCTTGATAAGTCATCTCTTAAGCTTAGTTGTGGTGACCTAAGGAGGAGGAAGTTTCATCAAGAATAAAAGCTGAGCTTAATATGTCAATGTCTCGACATCGCGCTATATATCAGTAGTTTATGCATTTCAGCTGGAGCAGGTAGAGAGAAGGAGATGATCCTTGGTTGAGCTAAACTGTCTGAGGACAATATTATAGGGCAAATGCATCCAAGAGTCTGTGTGCAGTAGCGTGTAAATCAACCTGTGGTCAATTGGTGTCTGCAAGGATTGGAAGTAGCAGATTGTCTATGGTATGGCTTTAGTTGCAGAAGGATGGAAGTTATCACTCTTAAGCTAGACATAAGGTCTGAACCTTGTGCTTATAAGAAGAAGCTTCTGGAAGAGTGTGTTATGCAAGTTACTGCAGTCTAGTCTTGGAAGTTGATAAGATGAAGATGGTAGACTATGAAGACATCATAATCTTGATGGTTACAGATTGTATCAGGTTATTTCTGATCTAAGTGGTTTGGAGCATGGTGTTTGCTCTGGTTGTGAAGGTCGAGGATAAGTGGCAGTTATCTCTGGCTTTCTACTGACGGCTCTACTAAGGGAAGTGACTCTCTTCAGTATTGCTATGAGGTAGTCTTGAACTACTTATTTTCTGAAGATTCAGATGTGGTAGGTTTGAAGTCTTTGGAGTTTCTAAGCAGGATAGAGGTTGTCTACTCAAACTTGATTGTTGAATCAAGTCTATGAGAGCATGGAAATCTGTTTCTGCAAAGGGAGGAGGTTCTTCTGAGTGGTAGAAGGTAGAGCTGAATTCAACAGTTGGATGACATAATGCTCTGACATCCAGCTTAACATCAGGAGTCTCAGCTGGTGATGTGGCACATCAGCTAATGATAGGGTGATCTACAGGGATGAATAATAGGATGCTTCAAAAAGAATGTTCTCTTGGCAGTTTATGGGAGCTGCAGGAAGGAGAAGATGTGGCATGACCATGGGTTAGGGAGTCTAAGTGTGTTTACTTTTGAGCAAGTGGAACATGTGACTTGAAGATCAAGGTTCCTTGGAGGATCAAGATAATCAGAGTATGGCAGCTGGTTATTATTGAGGGACAAGTTACTCTTGGGCATAAGGGTGATGAGTTGAAGACTCAAGGAGATTATTCTTCTTGAAGGTGGATGAGAGATGTTCTAACTTGTGTTGAGGTATTATCTGGTTGGATATCCTTGGTGAAGGATGTTTATGCTCTGGTTCAGAAGCTTGGTGCCTACATTATGCATAAGGATCGTCTACATAGTCATACGGGAGAATGATGAAGTAGAAGGTCTGCCTGGGATGGAGCATGTGAAGATAGAAAACCAAGAGGGAATTATATCTGATGTTGGGACAACACTCTAAAGGTGTTCAGCCAAGAAAGTTAGTTGTGCTCATGGTGGAGTATCAGGTCAAGCCACTTACCTAATCTGAAGTGATCAGCGGTGTTAATTTATAAAAGAGGGATCAGCTAGTGCCACAAGTGTGCATAAAAGTATGTCAGACCAAATGTCATGCCTTGTGTGAGAAGGTAATCTTATTCTGTCTAATAGTAGATACTTTGACGGGAAACTTAGTATTTGTCTATTAGTGATGTTGTGCATAAGGGTAAATACTGTGACGGGAGACAGAGTATTTGTCTAGAGAATCATGCAAATCTGTGTCTGGATATTTTTTGGTGGCCATGATGGAGTAGCTTGATATTTGAAGATGACAACTTGAGGAAGCCTTATCAGCTGACTATATCAGAAGTGTGTGAATGAAGGAGTGAGCATCATCTGCTGGCTGTTTGTATAGACCTTGTTGGGAGCTTAGCAGTTGTCTGATGGAATTTAGTTTTCTGAATTGTGTGAGAGCTTATTCCTCTCTGTTGTGATCAGGTGGTTGTGATGCAAAAGATGTGAGCTGTTATCTATTGCTGATGTCCTACATGATGTTACAACATCTTTGTATGGTGAGAAGGTCTGGGACTGTGCGTATGAAGTTGGAAGAAGCAGATTTAGTGTCTGATGTGGTATGATCTGATCAGAATGGTTGAATATAAGGAGGAATCTTCTAATACGAGTAAAAGGTGGTGGCTGCCCTTATCGTGTGTTGCAAGTAATCTAAAGACATTTGGTATGGAATATGTGAGAAATTCCAAATCAAGTGGGCGTTTATATCGGACTTAGCAGACCATGTATCTGAAACAAACATGATAAGATTATACAAGAAGTGGCAGTTCTTATTGTTAAGATTGTGGAAATTTCATTGTGCTTTTATCTGGTGTCAAGTATTCATAAGGAGCATTGGGTGTTCATGTCAGGGGGAGTTAAGGCTGTTGTCTATGGTCTATTACTGCAAGGGTGCAGATTTTTGTGAAGATTGCGCAGAGTGGTGTCAATCAACTTGATGGAACAGGTAATACTGAGTATGGTTGGGTATTCCTAAGGCTGGTATGCTAGTGCTTATGAGGAGGCTGAAGAGCAGAATTGTTGTATCTGGGAAAAGCTGTTTTCTGGAGGAATCTAGAAGGGATTGTGAGTTGTGCTTGTGCTTTGGAATATTTCGAAGTGTCTTGGGTGGATAATATTGTGAGCCAGTAGACAATGTCTGATGCGATGTCAGAACATGGTATAGGACATGTTTGTCTTGAGCCAGACAAGGAATTATTCTGGACGGTGGTGTAGGGATAAGGTGGAACACGTGTCTTCGACTATGCATGGAACTGTTTTGGCATAATTTATGGTAAAGATCAGTTAGGAAACAATAAAAGTGGTCAAGACTGTTTTGGATGGTAGGCATTGAATTTGGAAGGAGTTTGTAGTACCTAAAATAGCGTTTTTGTGACCAAGAACCTTGACATATTCAAAACTCGTTAATTCTTAAGTATCTGATCAGCTATTTATAGGGGTTATTCTGTTATCCTTCAACCAGTGAGTGTTTTTGTTTCATAAGTCTTATGGCGTTTATTCGGTTTTGGGTGAGCACTACTTGGGTCTGGTTCTGTGAGGGCTTCCTTTGCCAATTTGTGGCTAAAAAGGGGGAGAAAAGAAAGGGTTTTGCTAAATGGTTTGTGCAGATGTTATGTCTAGAGTCTGCAGTTCCAGATGTGGAAGAGTATGCCCTATCCTTAAGTTGGTGTTAAGTCTTTGTGACTTGTGTTCTGAGTTACCTGGGTTGGCAGAATGACACTTCTTAAGTTTCATCTTATGCCACAGATTAAACCCAGTGTCTGATCAATGAAGTGTGCAGAATTATCTTATGCCACCATTGGTCTTTTATGTATAGACAAACATTTCTTTTCTGGAGGAGTCTTCTACATTTGTTCTGGGTCTGTCCTGGAAGGAAAAAGAAATGTGTTGTGTTGAGGGGGAGTGTCAGATATCTTCTTCCTCATGTGCAGCAAATGACTTCAGGACTGTCTACTACTTAGGTCCTGATGTGCTGCCTAGAGTTGCTGTTATATGGTGATGTTATGTCCAACATGATGTCATAACATCATTCAAAATTAGCCAGGAAGATGATTCTCCATGATGGCTGTACACAGTAGCTACTGATGGTTACTGTTAGGATCAGATGACTTCTAACAGTAGTATAGGGTTGTAACAGCTGATGTAATTAGAGCTGTAATGTTTATATATTTGTTTTAGCCAAAATTAGTCAAAGGGGGAGATTGTTAGTTCCTGTGGTTGGCTGAAATTTTGGTAAAACCTATGTTAATGTCATGGTTGATGTTGCAACATGAGCTTCTAACATTATTGGTATGATTGATTAACATTCTGGTGTTGTGAAAGTAGTTAAGGTGTTGAAGAGTTAAAGTGCTGAAGAGTGATGTCACATGCGATGTCTTGACATCACTATACCAGAACATTAAAACATCAGGTTGTGATGTTTTTAGGGCTGCGCGCATTATGTTGATTTAAGGAGATCTGTTAGTTAGATTGGATGCGAATTTCTTGGTGCAATCATTAATGAAGAAGATTAGTTTGTTGCTAACTTAATGAAAAAATATATGGAGAACAATTAGAGTTAATTATGAAGATTTAATTGAAGATCTATTAAGGAGAGAATCTGTTGCAGATTTGGTGCAGAAGATTTGAAGGCCCAAATCCAGTTGGGAAAAAGTTATAAATAGAATGCTTGTAATCTAGAAGAGGTACGGGTTCAAGATGTAGTTCATTAGGGTTTTGTCTAAGTGAACCACTCGGGTTGTGAGATGGTCGCTGTGTTATTACTCAGAAACCTGTAGGTAATGAGTATTGTATTGTTCTTGGAGGAAGCTTTGAAGCAACTCCAAGGTGTGTCATGGAAGTGTGTCTTCTACTTTTCTGTGGTTGAAAAGTTGGTGGAAATCAAGCTGTTGATGCAGTGGCGGAGATGTTGACTGCTAGACATCATTGCGATGATTGGGAGTGAGATGGAGTCTCTTACCTAGGGAGGACTTAGGTAGAAGGGTCATTGGGTAGTGATTGAATTAGGTAGATTGTCAACTGGTCTATTGAGTCTGTAATTTGATACTACTAATAGTGGACTTCCTTCCTGGCTTGGTATGCCCCCAGATGTAGGTTGTTGAACCGAACTGGGTGAACAATCCTTGTGTGTGGTTTATGCGTTTCTGTTATTGACCTGTTCATACAACAGATATTTATGTTGTGACATTGCACTTGACATCACATGTCTGTACCAGAATTTCACAATACCTTAAGATATGATTCAAGGAGCTCAAGTATACTTTGGGAGTCCATTCATAAGTTCACAATTTCCTCAGAGGATACATCCATTAAAAACCACGAATTAGGGTTTCTATGCACAAAATTCATTTGATACACAAAGTCAAAGTTTGATTTTTTGGGAAAAATTAATCATCAAGGACCATTATTTAAGAAAATATGACCCATAGTTGCATTTAATTAAGGATTAATCAAGAAATCAAGGTTACTTGGAAAAGAAGCAAAATTGGAGGATTTGAAAATTTCACTAAGTTATGAAAATTCATGTTCAAGTACCTAACTTTATAGGCCATAACTTGTGATCCAAGCAACCATTTTTTATACTCCAAAGCTCAAATTATAGGTCTTCTTCCATACAACAAGATTGATGGGGTGAGTCATCCCCAAAAAGTGCATAGATTTTGAGATATGAAGCCATGAAGTTATGGTTTCAAGACTTTTTGAACTACACTTAGAAATTTTTTTAGGCAGAATCTGTTTTGTGTTTTAGCCAACTTTGAGGCCATTTTTCTCTAAAATCCAAGATGAATCAAGACTAAATGCAAACATCAAAGTTAAAGTAGGATATCTCAGCTTTCCAAAAAGCACAAGAACATCCATTGATTCTACTTGAGCAACACAACATGCCTTGTTCAAACTGATTTTCAAGACATCATTAGTGCATTACTTGTGTCACCCGATTTTCACCTTCAAGTTTTGTCACTTTACAAGCCTTGTCATCCTCTAAGATCAGAAAGAATCTTGTTGAAACATATAATATCTCAAACTTTGAACCATAAGTCAAGGATTCTATCTCTTAGCATGTGAGAATCATCATTGCAAGGCTATGAAGTCAAATTTTTTTTTAAGAATTTATGTGAAACATTGAATTGGCAAGAAATGAGCCACACCAGTTTAGATATGTTAAAAAACAATGAGTGTTCAAACCTGCAAAAAGCCAATTGAGTCAAGATTCTAGTTATGCTATAGAAGACTAATGGTACCTTAGCATTTAAGTTAGAGCTACATGGCTATATCCATTGGACAATAGCATGCTACCTCATCCAACAGTATTCATCTAAAACCAAAACATTTTCCTATAAATAGAGGACTTCTCTGATCAATTCAAGGACACCAAAACAATACCAAAGCTTGTTTTCTCACTCTCCCTCTTTCACTTCAAATTTTCAAAGTTTCAAAGAGTAAGCTTCGAGTTTTCAAAACCAGAGCTTAAACCACTCAAACAACCATCTAAACACATCACAAATCATCCTTTGAAGGTGTTCAAACCTTCATCTTCATCCCAAACAACCAGACTCAGAAAGTCAACCCTTGAAACCTCATATCTTTTACTTTCTGTATTTTCAAGGCCATGTCTTGATTCTATCCATTTCAAAACCATACAAAACTTCAAACACACTCTAAATAACATCCTTAAGCCGTGCCAACAATAGTTTCTCAACTATAACATCATTTGATGGAGTTTCCATTTGTGCCACTTTTGACAAATTTGCTAGAAGGAGCTAGATTCTGTCCTAGAGGTTTTCATTTGGTTCCAAGCATCCAAGAAGTATCTTTGAGGTGTATTAAAGGTGTCCAAAGCATTGATTTTACTTCTGTAACAAGTTTCTTGGAAATTGGCAAGTGAGCTTCAAGAGGTAAGTTTCTAAAGAACTTGAACTTTAAGTAGTATGCTTTGCTTTGATGTACATTGATCATGCTCATATCATATATGTCATTTATGTTGTGTTTGAACCATTTTGTGATACTATTATTAACTGTATGGTGATATAGCATAGAACTTGCAAAAACCATGTCCTTTTAAGAACCACTTTCGGGTTTTAAAACAGAGACACTTTTAGCTAAAACCAACACCACCACTGTGATCCTCATGAAATTTCAAGCGAGATTCATTTTTATTTCACTTAATTTTATTAAGAAATGAGTAAGTTATGGTGCTTTTTGCAAATGGACACAAACCTGAGTTTTGCCCAGCCAACCATAGCCATGCGCCTTTATTCAGGTCACTAGGTCATGTCAACCATTATCAATTAATGGGTGTGGTTTGATACACGGATGTATCACCACCCCAGTGGTTAAACCTGTGTGCCCTATGTAACCTTGTACCACCAGAACTGGGGTTCGAATCCCCCTCACGCCAGTTCTTTTTATTTTTTAGGGTTTTTGAGTGAGCAACACATATAATATCTTGTTTCCATTCTTAGTCACCATGCGCGTGTGGTTGGGTTGGCTAATTTTTTGATCTCTAGGCGAGAGAACATGGGTTCAACACCCATGGAGAGCCTTTCCATTATTTTTTATCACTTTGTTTTCCTACTTTTCTTCACAATTTCAAACTATCATAACTTTCTCATTTTATCATTTTGAATCCATTCTTTTTGCAAATTGTTCATGATACATCTTGTATGAACCTTAAATGAGGTTATGAATTTGTAAATCCTTGTTCTTACTTGATTTTAATGTATTTTCAAGTATATGTTTACATGTAAATGTGTGTTGAATTTTGTATATACCATGAATTTTTGCTTGACTATTTCACCATAACATGTGATCTTCCTTCCATGTTTATACCACTTTGATATGTACATATGCCTTTGTGTTGATTATACCATGTTTATGTGCCCCTAAAACACTTGAACTTTGCCTTGAAAATACTTTTGTATACATGTTTGTTTGTATGAACCTTTGTGATGTTTCCACTTTGTGCAAGACCATGTTTGAACCATAATATCCATGTTTGGTTGTTATCAACTTGTCATTAACATGTTCAACTTGTATCCATGCTTAAATGTTCAAATATTTCCTTCATAAACTCTTACCATGATAAATATATCTCTTTAAAATGCACATCATATTTTCAAATATCAAAACTCTTTGGGCCTCTGTCAAGAGTGTAAGACCCATTACATTTTCAAATTCTTAGGCCTCTGTCAAAAGTGTAAGACCCATTACATTTTCAATTACATTTTTAAACTATTGGGCCTCTATCAAGAGTGTAAGACCCATTACATTTTCAAACTTTTGGGCCTCTGTCAAGAGTGTAAGACCCATTATATTTTCAATTACATTTTCAAACACTTTGGGCCTCTATTAAAGTGTAAGTTCCTCCCCTCCTCCTCAAAACTTTCTTCAATTTCTCAAATCTTTCAATCTTTCAAATCTCCCTCTTAAACTTTCATTAAACATAAGTCCTAGTGGCATTATAATACAAAATCCATAGGCCTCTATTCAGAGTGTAAGTCCTATCCCTCTCTTTCAAAAAATCATCTTCGGTTTTCAAAACAAGAGTAATCTTGGGCCTCTGCTTAGAGTATAAGATCCACCACCTTTTATTTTCTTTTCAATAAATCTTGAGCCTCTGCTTAGAGTATAAGACCCAACACCTTTGTACATATAATAAATCTTGGGCCTCTGCTTAGAATGTAAGACCCAACACCTTTATGAATAGAATAAAACACACAAATAAAACATTTAACACCTCAAACCCCAAAGATGCAAAATCTTCCATGAATTAAAACATGTCATATCAATATCTATACTTGTTAATCTTCAATCATGTTTGTTCATATTTTGTTAAGTTTCTCTTGACATTTATATCATCCTTAGCTTAGACATAGGTCAAACAATAGGACCCCTTTAATCACAAATTAGTTCAAACAACTAGTTCCCTGGCCTCCTCTTGGGCCTTATACAAGCATCATTGTCTCCTCTTGGGCATCATACAAAGAATCTCCCCAGCAAGATAGCCTCCTCTTGGGCTTCATACAAGGAGACTTGGGAAGTCTCATTCAAATACCCCAACCTCCTTTTGGGCTTCATATAAGGACCCTCGGGCTTCTTAAAAGCATAAGTCAAGTCTTAGTCATCTATACAATAAATCTTTTAGCTTTATTCATCCTGGGCTTTGTACAGGATACAAATAAAAATCCCCAAAAGAGTCAGTCAAATCCTCAGTATTGAGTCAGTCTCTTCAAATTTCCTCAACACCCATTAGCTTTCTCTCAGGCTTTTATACAAATAATTTCCCCAGTCAGTCAGCCTCAATCTTGGTCTTTATACAAGATAGATAAAATTCCCCAGTTGAGTCAGTTTTTAGTCTTTTTTCAGCTTCATATTTTGGGCTTCAATCAAGATTCCTAAATAAATCCATCTTCTCACAGATGAGACTTTGAGTCATCTCTGTAGGAAGATATATCTTCTAATTTGTACAATTCAAATCAAACAATCAAATTTTTTTCCTGATAATTGATGTAAGTGGCACTTTTGTTAATTCAAAATCCAAGTTGGAGTCTTTTCTTTATCATGGTTCAAAAACTTTTCTTTCATCTAACTGATGTAAGTTGCACACTTGTCGATTCTATATCCAAGTTAAGGTCCTTCTATTAGTATGTAAAGAACTCATAAAAGAAAAAGTGACATTGCTTAACACATTAAGTTTAAAAAGCTTTTTCCCTTATGACATCACTCTCAAATGATTGTAGTGAATAGGTGAGATATCTCCCTTAAAGATGACAATTTGTCAAGTCTTTCAAACACTATTTTAGCTTCATCATATTGGGCTTTGAACAAGATACAAATACTCTTTTAGCTTCATCATCTTGGGCTTTGAACAAGATACAAAACAAACCTTTTCCTCCCATAGATTAGGAGGAACTACGAACGCTCTGATTTCCCAATTCTCTTTTTGGGAATACGTAGGCATAAGGTCGAAAGATCTTAGCGAGCACACTAATAAAAAAAACCTTAGGTCTAGGTACCTTCCAAAAACAATATAAAACCATAAAAACAACAAAAACATTTCCTCAGTTTTCACAAAGGGGTAACTTTCCCAATTAAACACCGAACAAACTTAAGCAAACAAGTAATTCAATAGTAGAAATATATACAATAAAGGTTCCTATAGATTACTATAGATATTTAGGGTGTTAATAGCTTCCCTTTGTATAACCAACCCCCGATTCCAAATCTCTTCGCATTTGTAGGAAAAACACTTGCGCGCAGGGTTAGTTTAAGATATCTTCCCATTCCTTTCAACCTTCATAGGATAAATATTAGAAATAAAAAAGTAGCACCAAATGCAGCAGTGGTCACGTCACGAAAACCAGAGCTACAAAAATATGGCGAATTCATTGGGGACAATTGAATTGATGGTAGCTAAGAGGGTTAAGCCTTACATATATTTTACTGTTTCAATTGCTTATTTGCTTTGTCATTTGATATCATCTGCTGTTTCCCATCATACTCTCCACTTATTTTCCATACTTGTTTAAAATGCTTTTATCTGGGAATGTGATTAATACACATGTGGTGAGTCAAAAAGTCCTTAGTGGGCTTGAGAGCATATTTTAAGATGGGAGGTGGCAAAATCAAGAAGGCTTATAGGGCGTGAGTCCCGACCAAGATAACTTGAAAGTCCACCAAATTAGTAGAGGTACCCTTTTAGAATTACTGATGTTGAGCGGGACATCCACGAATACATTACTTTTTCCACTGAGAACCCGTGATACTAAGGATTAGTAAACATTTAACCATTCAGCCATTTTAGGATGGTGTGCGGTGTCTATCGGGAATAGTTGATACATGATACTACACTCGAATGAGATCCATCTTAGGGATATTACAGCTCTTATGAGTTAATCAGTTTGCTAGAAATATCCTAAAGAGGGGTCAATTATTTTGGGAACCTTGTTAGAACCCATTCTACAGGTACAAAATGAACCTCTAGTACATACCTTTGGGATGGGTAGATCCATGGCTCCATGATCGTGACGATAAACCCTTAAACCCATGTTTGTAAACATTTGTGTTTGTGCATCCATGCGTTCATGCATTCATTAAAATTTTTCAAATTTTTTCAAAAGGACTAAAAAAACAGGTTGTTGCAAATATCAGAAATTGTGCTATGGATTTTGGTAGAAGAAAAACTCAGAAGTACACCTTCAGAAGTCCAAGACTTGAGGACCTGAGAATATTAGGAAGGTTGATTACTAATCCTGAAGCTTTTAGAGCTAAGTATGGAGGGCTTTTGTCCCTTTTAAAAGTCAACATGGTGGAAGGAGTCCTATCTACGTTGGTTCAGTTCTATGATCCGGTATACCACGACTTCACATTTCCAAATTATCAGCTCACACCAACATTGGAAGAGTACTCCCAGCTAATTGATTTACCCATTTCTGATCAAGACCCATTCTTTGGGCTGGAAGAGATTCCCAAAGATCAAACCATTGCAAGAGCTACCTCCTTGGAAGTGTCAGATATCAAAGCTCACATGACCACCAAGGGAGGAATTCAAGGTCTACTAGCTAAGTTTTTGATGGAAAAAGCCCTATACATTGCCAGTATAGGAAACATGATTGCTTTCGAGGATATCTTTGTTCTACTCATCCATGAGTTATTCCTTTTTCCCAACATTGACAACTTCGTCGACATTAACGCTATCAAGATATTCTTAATCGGGAATCCAATCTCAACTTTGCTTGCAGATGCTTACCACTCAGTGCATCTAAGGAACTTATATAACAGAGGGATGATTACATGCTGTGTATCATTACTCTACAAATGGTTCATTTCTCACTTGCCCAAATCTGTTGCTTTTTGGGATCTCAAAAGTGGTATGTGATGGTCACAAAAGATTATGTCTCTCACTCACTCTGACATAGGTTGGTACAATCGGGTCTATGACGGAACAAAAATCATTGATAGTTGTGGGAGTTTCCCCAGTGTACCCCTTATTGGTACTAAGGGAGGGATCAACTACCACCTAGTTTTAGCCCGTCGTCAGCTGGGGTACCCTATGTAGGACATACCATATAATATTAATTTGGAAGGTTTTTTCTTCAAGGAAGGAGAAAATGACAGAGCACTTAAGGAAGAAATTGTGCATGCCTGGCATCATATTCACAGGAAAGGAAGAGAATATATGGGAAAACCAAATTGCATCTATGCGGAGCCTTATCTCTAATGGGTACAACCTAGAGCAATCAATTTAAAGATTCCTTACTCTTGTCAAGAAGTATTTCCCCTAAAGGAATATATCCTCTACTTTATGAACGACATGGAGAAACTTTAGGTCGCTTTTAATAAAACTTAATGTGAAAGGAACTCTTGGAGGAACAAGTATCAAATTGTCAGCTTGGAGTGCACAAAGAATCAAGAATTACTAAAGGAAAAAGATGCTCTGATTAAGATACTGGAGCAACATGCTGTAGAAAGTCAAGAGAAACGGAAACGTTTACTCTCTCCTTTCACCTGGCAGAGGATCATCGACCCGCCAATGGTTGAAGAAGCCCGATTAAAGAGGCAAAAAAGAAGTCAGCAACAAGCATCTGGACCTTCGTTAAGGAATCCTTAGGATTCATAGGCCTAGTTTTCCTTCCTGCACTTTGTAAAATAATGTACTTTTCTCTGTAAGATATTGTAATCCTTTGAATTCAATAAAGAGTTTTCGTCGTTGTATGATATTTGCAACATAATTGTTAAAATTTAAAAAAAAAAAACAAAAACAAAAGTAGAACATTTGCATTCTTTGCACATCATACATCATTCTAGCATTTCACAGATTTTTCAAAAAATCTTACACATTTATCGCACTTTAGAGTCAAACTGTCTCATTCGTACAATACTCGGGCCAATCGTTAAAAGAAAATGGACGATCTTGTGGAAGAAAACAGAGAGCTAATAGAGGAAGTTAATACTCTGAAGGAAAGTCTGGAAAGACTCAACGTCATGATTGAATCACTGGCAGTAGCTCATGATCAACCATCTCAAAGGACTGTGATCTCAGAAATTGTGTGTGCACCAACATTTAAGGTACCCGTCAGTCTTCCTCAGTACAATATGCCTAAAGGTTTTCCCTGGGGCATGCCTTTCAATTTTGTGCCTGAGGGATATATACCTCCGTCACTGAAGACCTAGGAGCCACAACTGCAATCTCAAGACCTGAAAGTTACAAACTTGAGGTAAATGAAGATACAAGAGCTACGACAGAGACTCCTATGTCTGAAGGTTACAGACTTCAGGTCACCGAAGCACCAAGAACCGCAACAATAATGTCTGTACCACAACCTGTGATACATATTACTCCAGAAGAACAAATACTTCATGCCACTCCAAGAAATGATATAGAAGTATATGAAAGAATGAATGAATTCCAAGAACAGTTCTTGGAAATACAGAAAGAACTTCATGCCATTCGCAGACAAGACTTGTTTGGGAAAGATGCTGCCGATCTCTGCTTAGTCCCAAATGTTAAAATACCACACAAGTTCAAGGTGCCTGACTTTGAAAAGTACAAGGGCAACTCTTGCCCACAAAGTCACTTGGTAATGTATGCTCGGAAGATGTCTACCCAGACTGAAAATCAACAGTTACTAATTCACTACTTTCAAGACAATTAACTGGTGCCGTACTCAAATGGTACATGGGGTTAAACCGTACAAATATCAGTACCTTCATATATCTTGGAGCACCTTTTGTTCAGCAATACAAGTACAATTTGGATACGGCACCTGATAGGGATCAACTCAGAGCTATGTCTCAAAGAGATAGGGAAAGCTTCAAAGAATACGCTCAAAGATGGCGTGAAATTGCCGCCCAAATTTTTCCTCCTCTCGAGGAGAAAGAGATGGCAAAAATCTTCTTGAAAACTTTGAGTTCATTCTATTATGACCGAATGGTCGCAAGTGCGCCTAGTGACTTCACCGATATGGTGAACATGGGAGTACGCCTTGAAGAAGCAGTCCGAGAAGGTCGATTGGTCAAAGATGTAAAACCATCTAGTAGTGGCAAGAGGTATGGAAGCGCTTTCCAAAAGAAGAAAGAGCAAGATATCAACACTATCTAGTCATACCCCAAATTTTGACCACCAAGATTCCCTATCATTGTGTAAATCATCATCACAATATGGATGAACCATCATGCCTCACTAATCTCCTCAAAGAGGGGTGAGCATTCACCACAACCAAGAATTAGGGTTTTGAGCCCTCTCTAAGCATTTAGACAAAGGATCAATCAAGAATTGACATGATCTTCAACTTGTCTAAACTCTCCAACACCCATAAAGGATCAAGAGGACTCCCAAATCAAGAACCAATCACAAAGTTGCTACATTCCAAGTGGATTAAGCCTCAAGATCGACAGTGTCATCAAATTAGGGTTTTGATCGACCAGGGCCTCCAGATGGAAATTTTCATCTGGGCATGAGCCAATGCTTCAAAACATAACCTATGATACTCCAAGGGACGTCATGGACCCAATCATCAAGTCAATTTAACCTCAGGGAATGCATTTACCAAAAATCAAGAATTAGGGTTTATTGACCTAATTCACCCCTAAGTTGACTTTTTGGACAAAACATGAGCCAAGACCTCAAGACATGATTTGAGGGTCTCTAATACACTACATTGATCCATTTGCAACAATGGATTAACCCAGAAAACCTGATTCACAAGTTTCATTTTCATCTAGACCACAATTAGGGTTTTGGGGAAAAAGTCAATTGTACCTTTGACTTTTGACCAAGACATGCTCCCAAACCTTGGGACATGATTCAATACACCCTATATCACCTATACAGTCCATCCATTAGGTTTGATTTAGGTCAGGGACTTGATTTCACAAAGGATCGCACAGTTTGGATTCCGTCTGATAAAAAGTCAATTGTACAAAAAGTCAAAGTTTGACTTTTTGATTTTTTGGTCAACCAAGGTTCCTTAACCCTAAAACAATGTTAATGTGTGATTGGAATCATCATTCATAAAGAAAAATCAAGAAAAGTGAGTTAACTTGTAAAAGGGGTAACCATAAAAAACTTAGAATTTTTACTAAGTTATGAAACAAAGTGGTTAGGGTACCAACTTCCAAGGATCATAACTTGAGATCCAAGCAACCATTTTGGATGATCCAAAGATGGATTTGTAGCTCTCATGGCATACTTTAAAAGTGTCAACTACATCTCATTCCAATTCCTCATGGATTTTTAGTTATGGAGTGATCAAAATGGCTGAAAACATGAAATGCCACTTTTTCCAACACTTAGTGAAATTTTCACTAAGTCAGAATCTGTCTTGCTTTTTTGCAAAATTTAGGGGCATTTTTCACTTGGATCCAAAAAGTTTCAAGACAAACTATGATCACACATGTGTTGTGTCATATGAGGGCTTTTCAAAAATGCCCAAGAACTCCATCAAACTCCACTTGAGCTAGGAGTTATGACAGCTGCAACATGCCTTGCTGCAAACTGTCTTGGAAAGGAAGATTTGTGCATAAGGGCTTGATTTGATCAAATTGTGCAACAAAAAGCATGGTTATCCATCTGCACACCTCAAGGGGGAACAAATAAGGGACAAACACTGATTTATCAGCCTCCCAAGTCCAAGATTCCACAAGTAGCATGCCAAACCTAAAGAGCTACAAAGATGCCAAATATCTAACTTTGTTTCCAAGCATTCAATGCATACACCAAGGTGGCATGAACTGAGCCTATTCCAACTGAATTAAGTCCAAGTTTATCTTTGAATCAAAGAACCATAGGCTTGTGCTTTAACCTCAAGTCAATGGCTAGAGGAGACTTGAGATTCCATTTGATCCACATTGGCCAAAGGCCTGTTGCAGTTGCCATTCCCTATTGATGCCAAAACAAACTTGACACACTATAAATAGACCTCATTTCTGATCAGTTTAAGCACACCAAAGGCCACAAACAAATGCCTTTCTCAGAATCACACTTTCACTCCATTTTTTTCCTTCTAAACCAAGTCACTATCGGGTTTTGAAATTGAGAGTGATTCAAACCAAACCAATCATTCTAACACTTCATAAACATCATATAGAAGTGATCCAAACACTCACATAACATCTAGAACACCAAATTCACAAAATCACCATCCAACTGCTCAAGTTCTTGACAGAGTTGCAGTTGAGGTACCATCTCAAGTTCCAGCTTGTTTCAAACCACTCCAAGCATTCAGACACATCACTTGGCACCTAAGGAAGCTGTCCAGATCATTGGAACTAGCTTGCAACACCTCTAACACAAAACACTATCACCAGCTGCAAGAGGTAAGCCTAAACTTTGTCATCTCATGATTCATGCATATTTCCTCGCACAATCATTTTGCCATAGTGTAGAGGGTTTACCCTCAATAAATTGCTTTGTATGAATCGTGTATGAAATTTCTGAGCCTTCATGCAAAAATTAGGGTTCTTGAGGTTTCACTTTGATTTCTTATTCCATACTTAAAATAAATGAAATTAAAAACCATAGACATGATCGTGAGTTGAAAATAAGTAGATTGATATGTGGATTGTGTGATTTCATCAAGTATTTAGTGAGATTGATAAGAAAATGCAAATCTGGGCAAATCAGAACACGCGCGTGTTCTTGGTGTATTCTTGGCGCCTTTTGTTTGAATATTTGAATATTTGAATTTTGTGATTTTATTTAATTGATTCAAAAATTAATTTCTCTCTGAATTTTAATGATTTTGAGTTGATTCTTTGTTTAATAATTCACAAAAATGTTAAAATATTTTATTTTACAAAAATTTCCCAAAAATATTACTTATTTCATATATTTGATATTTTTGCAAAGATATAATTTTTATTTGTTTTTCAACATTTTGAAAATTTTCTTTCTCTTGATTTTCCAAACTTAAATGGTTTTCAATCATTTTGTGGAAAAAACATGATTTTAGAAACATTGATCCAAGATCACCACTCATTTTTTACATGTTTTCAATAATTTTTATAAATATTTTAACAAAATTAATTGCATTTTTAAACAAAATTAGGGTTTTGGTTGATTCCACCCTCATCAATCTTTTTCAAACACTCATGGGATAATTTGGGCCTCGGTCATCGTATAAGACCCACTGTGTTTTCAAACCACGGCGCGATCGCCGTTTTCAAACAAATAACCTTGGGCCTCTCCTTGAGTTGTAAGCCCCATCACTTGTACAAAAATAACTCCATGGGCCTCTAATAGAGTGTAAGACCCAATCCTTTTGTAAATAAACCATTGTGGGCCTCACTTATTGTATAATAAGTCCCTCTGTATATTTTCAAAACAATGGCGCGATCGTCGCCTTTTTAGCAAAATCAGCTGGGCTTCTCCTTGAGCTATAAGACCAATCTTTATTCAGTTTTCAAACTCTTTGGGCCTCTCCTTGAGTTGTAAGACCCATAACTTTGTACAGAAAACCTTTTGGGCCTCAGTCATTGCATAAGTCCCAGTACAGTCTTATCAAAACAACTTCCCTTTTGATTTAGGTTCAAATATACAGTTGTAGTAAAAAATTTCTTTAATTTCTTTGAATAACTAACAATACATCATGGAAGCTTGCTCACCTGTAAGTTTTATCCGCTTTCATTTACCTGCTTTAATATATATATCTGTATTGTGGGAAGCTGCACACTGTGAGTCTTCTTTCATTCTTTTAAATACATGTAAAATATATATAACTGTATTGTGGGAAGCTGCACATGGTTAGTCTTCTTTCATTCTTTTAAATACATGTCAAATATATATAACTGTATTGTGGGAAGCTGCGCATGGTTAGTCTTCTTTCATACCCTTTCAAATACTTGTCATATATCAACTGTATATATACTAGTATAGTTATTTAGAGTTTTCCCCGGCAACTAGGTCTAGAACTAGGTAAAACCATGTTGGTCACTCTTAAAAACAGTCAAAACTAGATCCCCGTAGGATTTCTAGATACAGTCTTGCCTTCTCTTGGGCTTAAACAATATGGAACAAAGAGAAAGGCAGTATTCCCTGTGAACCTTTTCTCAGACTGTCACCCCTAGAAATTGTCAAAGAAATTCTACTCCTCGGAGTTGATCTATTCTCGGTGAATAGCATCTCTTGAGTTTCTTCAAACCTCAGAACTTTCATTAAATGATCTATTCTCGGTGAATAGCATTTCTTGAACTTTCCTTGGTTTGGGACCCACAGGCTTCCTAAAAGCATGCCCGCCTCCTCTTGGGCTTTGTACTAGGACCCTCCGGCTTCTTAGAAGTTCTCATGCCTTCTCTTGAGCTTAATACAAGGACCCTGACGACCTCTTAAAGGTATAAGACAAAACTTAGTCATCCTTTGCTAGAGCAGTCTTTCCAGTGTCAAACCTCTGACCAATTTAGGGTTGATTCTCATCCCTTAAAACATCCGCCTCCTTCTGGAGGCATCATACAAAAGATAAAACTTTTCCACACCGGTAGACTTGGACAGACTAATCCCCTTGAGTCTCAAAGACATTCTCAAGTTCCCTCCAAACATAGGAAGAAACCCCGGATTCTAGATTAATCTCCAGCAGAGTTAAAACTTGTGGGTTCTAAAATCCAGTCTCTCTCTGAAAATCCCCCAGCCAGGGTCAGTTTATCATCATCATAACACTAGCTCAAATTAGAACCTCAAGGCATCTGATACCTCAACTCTTCTGGAACCCTCAGCAAGAGTTGATTCCCCACTTGGACCAGCCTCGGGATCTCAATAACCCCCGGCAGAAGATAGCCTCCTCTTAGGCTTTGTATAATGATCTTTCCTTAGCATAGTCAGCCTCCTCTTGGGCTTCGTACAATGATTCTCCCCAGCGGAGCTAACCTTTTCAGACTCTCTTGTTGATTCAATCACTTTTCAGACTCTCTTATTGAGTCAACTAATTTTCATACTCTCTTATTGAGTCAATCACATTCCAGACTCTCTTGTTGAGTCACCCATTTTTAGCTTCAATCTCGGGCTTTGTACGAGACAGATAAAAAACACTCTCTTATTGAGTCAATAGCCTCCTCTTAGGCTTTGTATAATGATTTCCCCTAGCAGGAGTTCACCTCCTCTCGAGCTGTATATGCTGATTTCTCCAGCTTGTTCTGCCACAGTCCTGGGCTTTGTACAGGATAGATAAAAAGCACTCTCTTGTTGAGTCAAACCCTTTTTAGCCTCTATCTTGGGCTTTGTATGAGATATAAAATTTCATAACCTTCTCTTAAGCTTGGGACAAATAACTTTCCCAGCAGAGCAATTCCTCCCAGCCTTGTTTTAGGCTTCGAGGAATGATTTCCCAAGCAGTGTCAAAATCGTTTCAGCCTCTATTTTGGGCTTTGTACAAGATACCTAAAATATCCTCAGCTGAGCCAGTAAAGTCTCATTTTAGCCTCAATCTTGGGCTTTGTACAAGACAGATAAAGATTCTTTCCAACTGAGTCAGTCTTCTTTTCAGCCTCCTCTTGGACTTTGTACAATGATCCTCCACAGCGGAGTCAAAATCCTTTTAGCCTCAATCTTGGGCTTTGTACAAGACAGATAGAACATTTTCCCTGGAAAAGTCAAACTTTCAGCCTCCTCTTAGGCTTTGTATAATGATATCCCCAAAGAGTCAGTCTCTTTTTTGCATCAATCTTGGGCTTTGTACAAGACACCAATATCTACCCTCTCTTGTTGAGTTGGTCTTATCCAGCCTCCTCTTAGGCTTTGTATAAGGACTTCCCTAGTGGAGTCAAGTAACCTCTTAGCTTCAACCTTGGGCTTTGATCAAGGAACACAAAAATCAATATACCCTCAGAGGAAATCAAAAGTCCCTTTATAGGAAGTCATTTCTCTGTTTATCATATGTCAAAACAGAAACTCCCTTTCCTTCATCTAATTTCTGTAAACAACAAGCCTCTGGATTATTTACATCCACGACATTGTTCCTCTTTTAGCATGAGAAATTCCTAAGGAAAGATGGCATTGCTCTACACTGAGTTAAAGTCTTCTCCTTCAGGTAAAAAATCCCCTATATAGGAAATTATGGCATTACTGGATTCACATATTCCAGTTAAAGTAATCCTCCTTTATAATCAATCACCCAACAGTTGTGATAAACAGACAAAGATGTCTCCCTTTAGAGATGACAAGTTCTTTCTCAGTCAATCCTTTTAGCTTCAATCTCGGGCTTTGAAAAAGACACAAATAAACCTTTTAGCTTCAATCTTGGGCTTTGAACAAGACACCAAAACATCTTTTTCCTCCCTTAGAATAGGAGGAACTACGATTGCTCTGATTTCCCTGTTTTGTTTAAACGGGAATACATAGGCATAAGATTACGAAATCTTAGCGAACATACTAATAAAAAAACCCTAGGTCCAGTACTTTCATACCAATCAATCCTTAGGTCCAGTACCTTACCAAAAACATCAACAAAACTCAATCTCACTCACTCATATTTCCCAAGAAATTTTCCCAACCCATTAACGGATAAACACCATCAAGTATAAAGCGAAACCTAAAGCTAATATACTATGGATAACCACATATAAGATGGGTAACTGACAACTACCCATTGTATAACCTGTCCCCGGAACCCCCAATCTCTTTAAGTGTTTGTTCAGTTAAACATTCGCGTGCAAGATTAGTTTTAGATACCTTCCCTTTCCCTTCCAGCTTCATGGGATAAATAAGAAATAAAAAAGTATCACCCCTCCTACCATTGCAGTGAGGAAAACCCAGCGATAAGGTGGTCGCGTCACCGACAAAAATTGCTCTCTACAAAAAAATAGTGACTCTGTTGGGGAGTCATTGTAAGATCTAATCATCACCGTCCCCATTTCTACAGAAAAATGGCGACTCTGCTGGGGAGTCATTTACTGTGTAGGATCATAGGCTATAGCTCTTAAGAGGTCTAGGATGTTAGTTTTAGGAATAAATATATATATATCGCTTTTCCTACTTGATATCCGTGTTTATTTTTCTGCTAATGGGACTGCAGGTGATGCCGCATCTGGAAAGTATGAGTGACACTTAAGATAAGTGATGGCACTAGACGTGTAATCTTACAGGGAGTGACTCCCAAATTAGAGACCCCAGTCGACCATCGAATCAGTGGAGACACCCTTTGTGGATTCAATGCATATACGACTTTGGTTGTTGAAAGCAGATTGTTCGATTGTGGTTGTCCATGAAACTGAGGATTTAGTAGGCTGAGACCATGTTACTATTTTGTAGTGTGGAAGCTATCGGAAATAGTTGTCATGCGATACTACCCTCATTTGAGATCACTCTAAGATACACCAGCTCGCTCGGGTGAACCAGCATGATGTTGTTATCCTAAGAGGGGTCAATAATTTTGAGGACAAGTACAAAAAATCACCAGTATAACCTTTGGGGATGGGTAGGGCCATGACTTCATGACACCGAACCTTTGACCCCATGTTTTTTCTATATTTTTTTGTGCTGCATTCATGCATTCATTTCATCTAAACAACTTTCAAACAAAGAAAAATTTTTCTCTTCTAGTCTCTCCTTTTCAAATTAAACTGAGACAATGATTGCAAATGTCAGAGAGAAAGATTGCGTTATGGATTTAGGTAGAAGGAGGACTCACAAGTACACCTTCAAGGTTCCAAAACTAGAGGATTGGCAAGGATGATCACCAACCCTGATGCTTTCAGAGCTAAGTACGGAGGACTGTTGTCTCTGCTAAGGGTCCATGTAATTGAAGGAATCCTGTCCACACTCATTCAGTTCTACGATCCGGTTTATCACTGTTTCACATTCCCAGATTATTAACTAGCACCAACACTGGAGGAGTACTCTTACCTGACTGATTTACCTATCACTGACCAAGCTCCCTTTTCTGGACTGGAAGAAATTCCAAATGATCAAACCATTGCAAGAGCAATTTATTTGGACGAGTCAGAAGTTAGGACTCATATGACCACTAAGGGTGGAATCCAAGGTTTACCAGCCCAATTCTTGATAAAGAAGGCCCTGTACTTTACCAGTATAGGGAACGTGACTGCTTTTGAGAGCATCTTTGTTTTGCTCACCTACGGGTTATTTCTGTTTCCCAACATTGATGACTTTGTTGATATCAATGTCATTAAGATTTTTCTAATTGGAAACCCTGTGCCATCCTTGCTCACAGATGCTTATCATTCTGTACACTTAAGGAATTTATACAATGGAGGAATGATCACATGCTGTGTACCCCTGCTATACAAATGGTTCACTTCTCATTTACCTAAGTCTGCTGCTTTTTGGGATCATAAGAGTTCTCTGCGCTGGCGTAGAGACTCATGTCTCTTTCCAACTCTGACATCGACTGGTACAATCGAATCTATGACGGGATCAGGATCATTGACCGTTATGGAAATTTCCCCAATGTACCCCTCATAGGAATTAAAGGAGGAATCAATTATCATCCAGTTTTAGTTCGTCGTCAATTTGGATACCCGATGAGACATATCCCACGTAATGTTCATCTGGAAGGTCTTTTCATCAAGGAAGGAGAAAATGACAGGGCACTAAAGACAAAAATAGTGCATGCTTGGAAACATGTTCACAGGAAAGGAAGAGAGTCTCTAGGGAAACCAGACTGTATCTCTGTAGAACCTTATCTCCACTGGGTACAAACTAGAGCTCTCAGGTTGAGATGCCTTACCCTCGTCAAGAAGTTCTTCCGTTAAAGGAATCTGTCCTTTATTTTATGTCTGATACGGAAAAACTTCAGGTTACTCTCAACAAAGTTCAACAGGAGAAGAAGTCTTGGAAGAACAAGTACCGCATTCTCAATGTGTAATGTACCAAAAAACAGCAACTGTTAAAAGAAAAAGATGCTCTGATTAAGATTTTAGAGCAACATGCTGTAGAAAATCAAGAAGACCAAAGGAATTTGCTCGCTCCTTTCACTTGGCAAAGGAATTACAACCCGACAACGGCAGAAGGGCCCCGGTCAAAGAAACGAAAAGTACCAGAACCAGCACCTGACCTCTCCTCAGAGAGGACTCAGGATCCATAAGTTTAGACATTTCCTTTTACAACACTTTGTAAATTACTGTATTTCCATTTCCGTAATCTTTGAATTCAATAAAACGGGGTTTCCCCCACTGTATGATATTTGCAATCCAATTGTCAAAGTTTATTTGATTAAATAACAAAAAATTAATTAATTAATCATTGCATATCATTCATCATTCTCACGTAACGCGTTCTTCTTCCATACGAATATCACATTTGTGTCTCGATTCTAGAGTCAAACTGTCTCATTCGTACAATACTCGGGCCAATCGACAAAAGAAAATAGATGATCTCGAGGTAGAGAACAGAGAGTTAAGAGAAGAAATCAACACTCTGAAAGAAGATTTAAGGAAACTTTACAATGACATGCAATCTCTGGCAGCAGCCCAGATGCAACAATAGAGGACTGTGATCTCAGAGATCACATCGACGCCCATAGTGGAAAAGTATGATCCTCGGTACAACATGCCTAAAGATCGTTCCTGGGGCATTCCACCCAACTATATCCCGGAAGGATATATTCCGCTGATCATGGAAGATCCGGAAACTGCAGCAGGAGCCGCTGGTCCTGAAGGTTACAAACTTTGGGAAAACGAAGATGCAAGGGGCGTGACAGCAACTCCCGAAGGTTACAAACTTCGGGAGAGGGAAGTACCAAGAGTCACTGCCGTAATGACTATACCACCACCCGTGGTACACACTATCCCGGAAGGACAGATTCTACAGATACCTTCTGGTGGAAATGAAGGTATGAACGATAAAATGAAGGAGTTCCAGGAACAGTTCCTAGAGATGTAGAAGGAACTGCAAGCCATTCGCGGTCAGGATCTATTCGGCAAGGACGCCACAGACCTTTGTTTGGTCCCCAATGTGAAAGTTCTGCACAAATTCAAGGTGCCCGAATTTGAAAAATACAAGGGTAACTCTTGTCCTCAGAGTCATTTAGTGATGTACGCTCGGAGGATGTCAACTCAAACAGAGAATTAACAACTACTGATCCATTACTTCCAAGACAGCTTAACCGGTGCCACACTCAAATGGTACATGGGTTTAAACCGCACTAAGATCGTCACTTTCAGAGATCTTGGAGCTTTCTTTGTTCAACAGTATAAGTATAACCTGGACATGGCATAAGACAGAGATCAACTTAGAGCCATGTCGCAAAAGGATAAGGAAACCTTTAAGGAGTATGCTCAGAGATGGCGTGAAATTTCCGCTCAGATTTGTCCACCTCTTGAGGAAAAGGAGATGACAAAGATCTTCTTGAAAACCTTGAGCTCATTTTACTACGACAGAATGGTCACCAGTGCGCCTAGCGACTTCACCGAGATGGTGGGCATGGGAGTTCGTCTTGAAGAAGTAGTCCGAGAAGGACGTTTAATTAAAGATGCTGGACCATCAAGTAGTACCAAAAGATACGGTAGTGCTCTCCCTAAGAAAAAAGAGCAAGATATTGGCAATATCTCTCTCGAAAAGCAAAGGCGACGGTACCAACTAGTAGCTGCTGTAACTCCTTCTATTAACCCTGTGCCTGTTCCTGCGTATCAACCTCAGGTTGCTCAGAGCCAACCGAATCAACAACAATATTAGCCAAGGACACAACAGCCTCTTCAGCAGGCTCGTCCTCAGTACAACAACAATTGTACAACGCGACCACCAGGGTTTGACCCTATACCAATGTTGTACGCAGAACTGTTTCCGTTACTACTGGTCAACGGGCACGTCCAGACCAGGTCTCCTATTTCAATACTGGAGAATCTGCCTTTTTGGTTCAAAATGGATCAGACTTGTCCTTACCATCAAAGAGGACCAGGGCATAACATAGAAAATTGTCTCAGCTTCAAATCCGATGTGCAGAAGCTTGTCAGGAACGGGGTCTTATCCTTTAAGGATACAAATCCAAATGTTCAGACGGACCCGTTGCCTTAACACGAGAAAGCTGCGGTAAATTTGATAAAGGGAAGAGTCTAAGCACAGCTATCAAATTCACAATGTACTCTTATTGGGAACCAACCTAGTCAAGATGCATTGCAGGCAGAGTGGATACGATCATATACCGTCTCATAACTATCACCAGTGTGATATCTACTCGAAAGACAATCAAGGATGTTCTGTGGTGTAATCAGCTCTACAGGAACAGATGGATCTCGGATGGATCCAAGATCACCGAATTCGTGAGGTCAACATGACTTATACAAATTCCAACATCATTCAAAACCACGACATCTGTGCGATGAATGTCAACTTGGTGGTAATGCACTCAAGGCAAAGCCAACATCATGATCTGCCACAACACGATTACGATTCCTGTCTGTTTTGCTCTATAAATAATCAGGGATGCTTTTTTGTACATGAGGCCCTCTAGCGTCGGATGGATCTTGGATGGATCCAGGATTACCGTGATAGAAGTCACTATCAAGTCAACATGATTCAAATCTTCGATATTCGTTTGATGAATACCAGCATGGTGGAATTACACGCTAAGCAAGTCCAGCTCGGTTTTCTGACTTTGCACGACTATCAGAACTATAAAGTCTGTCGGGAGAGTGACCAAGGATGTGCACTTGTTCAAAGAACACTACAACACTTGTTAAACCACTGGTGGCTTCCGATCTATCTAGATGAAGACACACAACAAGTCAGCATGACTGACGGGAACCCTACTAGGCATCACAATCAGGACGTTTGATCCATGGAAACAGAACTAGTGAGGTTACACTACATTCAAAGCGGATGTGGCCGGGTGCCACCACACAACTACGAACACTGTAGAGTCTGCTTGGAGAATAATCAAGGATGCTACCTCGTGCGAGCAGCCCTTCAAAGTCAGTTGGACCATAAGGAGATTCAACCATGGTCGAGCTCTGAATCAATGTCAAACTATCATCCTGATCGAGGCAAAGATGTTGTCTTAATCCCTAAGCGAGAAGTGGCCAAGGATGTGTGCGCCATAATCCCTTTACTCCATGAATTAAGAGTTCCTTTTGATGGTGGAAAGGTTCTCAACCTTGAACCAATTGAGGCCGGCTATGATGGTCAGAAAAATCAGAAGGCTCCTGTATTTATCTATCTGCCGAGACTAGTACCGTACAAGTCTGATAAAGCTATCCCCTACAAGTACGGCGCAACGATAATTGAGAATGGAAAAGAAGTTCCATTACCCTCCGTCGTGAATATTGCAGACATCAGTCGAGTAACACGGAGCGGTTGAATCTTCAACAGAGGAGTTGGAGAACCCACAAGAGAAAAGGAACCTCAAACAGAAGTTCCCAATCAACCAGTCGGTCAATCCAGTAATCCCAATCTTTCAAAGAACAACGATGAGATGCTGAAGCTCATCCAGAAAAGTGAGTACAACATCGTTGATCAGCTATTGTAAACTCCTTCAAAAATCTCCGTGCTATCTCTTTTACTCAGTTCCGAAGCTCACAGGGAAGCTCTACAGAAAGTCTTAGAGCAAGCCTTTGTGGAACAAGATGTAAGAATAAGACAGTTCGACAACATCATCTCCAACATCACTTCCTACAACAACTTGGGGTTTAGTGACGAGGAAGTGCCAAAAGAAGGTAAAAGTCACAACATGGCGCTTAACATTACAGTCAACTGCCAGGACGATGCTTTAGCCAGCATACTGGTAGACACCAGATCGGCTCTGAATGTTATGCCAAAATCTACGTTAATGTGACTATCATTCAAAGGATCTCTGATAAGGGGAAGTGAGGTCATCGTCAAAGTATTTAACGGATCTCAAAAAATAGTTATCGGCGAAGTCAACCTTCCCATAACTATCGGTCCTCACATTTTCCAAGTCACTTTCCAGGTCACAGACATCCGGGCAGCATAGAGCTGTTTGTTAGGAAGACCTTGGATACACGAGGCTGGGGCAGTCACTTCAACACTTCACCAAAAGCTGAAGTTCGTCAAGAACGACCAACTAGTCACAGTCTGTGGAGAACAAGCCTTGATCGTGAGTAACTTATCATCATCCACTTGTGTTGAGCCAGAAGAGGTCGTTGGAACTCAGTTCCAAGCACTTTCAGTGAGCAATAACAATCAATCGGAAAAAGGAACGTCAATTTCCTCGTACAGAGATGCTCTCGAAGTGATCAAAAGTAACAATGCAAAAGGATAGGGGCAGCTTGTCATTCCTACTAATAACAAAACAATGAAGGGTCTTGGTTTTTCCTCAACCTGTACCCAGACTGCTACTAACGATGAAAACCTTCATCCCATTCAGGATTTCTTCCATAGTGGAGGCTTCCTTCACCCAATATCTTAAAAAGTACATACCATCAACGAGGGTGCTACCTCTGATACAGAGGAAGAGTGGAAATCCTATCTTAACGAGGACGGTTATATGTCTCAAGAAGAGGTGCCTACGCCATTTTGCTATCCCGCACAGAGTCTGAGATTTATACCAAGGTCAGATGTCAAGATGATATACGAAGATTGTGATCCGAAAGGATGTCGTGCTCCACCAAACTCATTAGAGGAGGACACTCTGATGAAAGACAATTTTGACCATAACTATTATGGCCCAGTGGATGGCCTGCCTATCTGGCAGCCGTACCCGGGAGACTCGGGGCAAAAGAGTCAGCCAAACGATGCATATCAACTGAGCATTATTGAAAAGAATACCTGCGTCCCCACCATGTCATGGGATCATTATTCAGGGCATTCAGAAAATATCCAGTACGACGATGAATTTACAAAGCTTGCAGGACTAGAATTCATCAATTATGCTTTTCCTGAGGTCAACGTCATCGAAAGGGATGACTCATCCAGTTCCAAAGAATTGTGGGACACCTTGGGACAACCGAGTGGCAAATACGACTACTTGGTCAAGTACACCGCTCCTGAAAGCTCTCGTATCAGGCTCGAAGACATCCAGCCAACTGGATGGGGGATATCCACCTGAGAGTACAAATACTATGCAAGCTACAACAGAAGAGTTCGTCTACGACAACTCTGCCTGGGAAACAGATTCCAACGATCCTGCTCCACTAGAAATTAACGTTATTTCTGAAGACAATTCAAGAAAGAAGGTACCAGACTTTGTGATTCACCGAGGAGTTCGCCGCCAATGGGTTGCTGTCAACGTTCCGAAAGTCATTCATAAGTCTAAGTAATTGTCGTCTTTAACCTTTCACCCTGCCCAGGTGAAATGGATGTTTTGATAGGGCTCACTTTCTATAAACGTATCCTCTTCGCTTTGCCCAAAGCGACAGAGTTTTGGTTTATATGGCTGTAATTTCAAGAATCTACAAGATTATAAATAAAATAACGTCGTTCTGTAATTTCCGCATTTATTGCTGTTTTCTCTTTTCGCTTTTTCAGAAAATGGTAATCCTAAAAACAACTCAAGCAATAAAAACAAGCAGTTATCAAAAAATACACTGCACACACTCTTACGTTCTCTCTATCTCTTCTAAAAACAAATCATCACGTCATGCAGGTTGCTTGTTTTAAACCCCATTGAAATATACGGTCCAATGCCTTCTCCCAACTTTGAATTCCCGGTATTTAAGGCTGAAGAAGAAGGTTATGAAGAAATTATAGAAGAGATCTCCCGATTACTCAGGCAAGAGGAAAGGTCCATTAAACCCCACAAAAAGCCATTGGAAACGGTCAACTTGGGTTCAGAAGAAGAGAGAAAAGAAGTCAAGATTGGGGCACTGCTCAGTCTAACTGTCAAAGAAAGTTTGATAAAGCTTCTCAAAGAATTTCCTGATGTATTCGCTTGGTCCTATCGGGATATGCCAGGGTTGGACACCAGCATCGTGGAACATCATCTACCATTAAGATCGGAATATCCGCCAGTAAAACAAAGGTTAAGACGGACTCATCCAGACATGGCCATCAAAATCAAAGAGGAAGTACAAAAACAGATTGACGCGGGTTTCCTCACCAAGTCAGAATATCCTCAATGGCTAGCCAACATAATGCCAGTCCCGAAAAAGGACGGAAAGGTCAAAATGTGTGTGGACTACAGAGATCTAAACAAGGCCAGTCCCAAGGATGATTTTCCCTTACCATACAATGACATGCTGGTAGACAGTACAACGAAGTTCAAAATATTCTCCTTCATGGATGGATTCTCGGGCTATAATCAGATAAAAATGGCACCGAAGGACATGGAGAAAACTTCGTTCATCACCCCACGGGGTACTTTTTGTTACAAGGTAATGCCGTTCGGTTTGAATAATGTCGGGGCAACCTATCAAAGGGCCATGAAAACTCTGTTTCATGACATGATACACAAAGAAATCGAGGTATATGTCGATGATATGATTGCCAAATCTAAGACAGAAGAGGAGCATGTGACCCACCTGTCAAAACTATTCGAGAGGTTGAGAGAGTACAAACTTCGCTTGAATCCCAATAAGTGTACATTCGGTGTCCGTTCAGGGAAACTTTTAGGGTTCATCGTCAGCCAGAAAGGAATTGAGGTTGATCCTGACAAGGTCAAGGCCATTCAAGAAATTCCTTCTCCAAAGACTGAAAGACAAGTCAAGGGATTCCTGGGACGTTTGAACTACATTTCCAGATTTATATTCCTCATGACCGTGACATGTGTGCCGATCTTCAAATTACTCAAAAAGAATCAGGACTACGTTTGGACAGAAGACTGCCAAACCTCCTTTGACAGTATCAAGGAATACCTATTGAATCCACCGATTCTATAACCTCCAATGGAAGGAAGACCACTGATCATCTACCTAACAGTCTTGGAAGACTCAATGAGCTGTGTACTTGGTCAACAAGATGAAACAAAAAGGAAAGAGTCCGCCATCTACTATCTGAGCAAGAAGTTCACCGACCGCGAGACTCGATACACTATGCTTGAGAAAACTTGCGGTGCTCTGGCTTGGGCAGCCAAACGTCTTCGCCAATATATGATTCATCACACTACTTGGTTAATCTCCGAAATGGATCCAATCAAGTATGTCTTTGAAAAACCAGCTCTCACAGAAAGGATTGCCCGTTGGCAGATGTTGTTATCAGAATACGACATCGAGTACCACGCTCAGAAAGCCATCAAAGGAAGTATTGTAGCCAATCATTTGGCTCATCAACCGATTGACGATTAGGAATCAGTCGGATTTGACTTCCCAGACGAAGATGTCATGTATTTGAAAATGAAAGATTGCGATGAACCGCTACCCAGTGAAGGGCCAGAACCAGGTTCCCAATGGGGACTAATCTTTGACGGAGCTGTCAATCATTACGGAAACAGAATTGGGGCAATCATCATAACACCTCAGGGTACCCATATTCCTTTCACTGCCAGACTTACATTCAAGTGTACAAACAACGAGGCCGAATACGAAGCTTGTATCATGGGTCTCGAAGAAGCGATCGACTTAAGGATCAAGAACTTGGATGTATATGGCGACTCAACCCTGGTTATCAATCAGATCAAAGGAGATTGGAACACATACCAATCCGGACTAATTCCTTACAAAGACTATGCGAGAAGGTTGTTACCATTCTTCAACAGAATCGAGTTTCATCATATCCCTCGTGAAGAAAATCACATGGCTTATGCATTAGCCACTCTCTCTTCCATGATTAGTGTAGGTCAATGGAATGACATACCTAGATTGACATAATGCGCCTTGAGAGGCCCGCCTACATCTTCACGATCGAAGCAGTCATAGAAGACAAACCTTGGTATCACGATATCAAATGCTTCCTTCAAAAACAAGAGTACCCACCTGGGGCATCCAGAAAAGACAGGAAAACTCTCAGAAGAGTGGCTATCAGCTTCTTTCTGAGCGGTGATACTCTCTATAAGAGAAACTTTGACATGGTTTTGCTTCGATGTGTAGACAGACCAGAAGAAAACCTATTGATGAAAGAGATTCACGAAGGATCCTTTGGCACTCATGCCAACGGACACACAATGGCGAGAAAAATTCTGAGAGTAGGGTACTACTGGTTGACCATGGAATCTGATTGCTACAAGTACATGAGAAGGTGTCACAAGGGTCAGATATATCCCGACAAAATCCATGTATCGCCAATGCATCTCAAAGTTCTCTCTTCCCCGTGGCCTTTTTCCATATGGGGAATCGACATGATTGGCATGATTGAACCCGAGGCTTCGAACGGACATCGGTTCATCCTGGTAGCCATTTATTACTTCACCAAGTGGGTCGAAGCAGCATCTTATGCCAAAGCAACCCGAAAAGTGGTAGTCCGATTTATCAAAAACAATATCATCTGCCGTTATGGTGTTCCTAGCCAGATCATTAATGATAATGGATCTAATTTGAGTAACAAGATGATGAAAGAGTTGTGCGCTGAGTTCAAGATCGAACACCATAACTCATCTCCCTACCAACCTAAGATGAATGGAGCGGTAGAAGCGGCTAACAAGAACATCAAGAGGATTGTTCAGAAGATGGTCGTAACCTATAAAGATTTGCATGAGATGCTACCCTTTGCTCTTCACGGTTATCGCATATTTGTCCGTACTTCAACAGAGGCAACCCCTTTCTCTATAGTATATGGCATGGAGGCAGTGCTTCCCATCGAAGTAGAGATCCCATCAATCCGGGTATTGATGGAAGCTAAGTTAACAGAGGCTGAATGGTGTCAAAGTCGGCACGACGAACTGAATCTAATCGAAGAAAAATGAATAACGACTCTATGCCACAGTCAGTTGTATCAGCAAAGAATGAAGAAAGAGTTCGGCAAAAAGGTCCGACCTCGTGTCTTCAGGAAAGGAGACCTCGTGCTCAAGAAGATACAATCATATCTCACTGATTCCCAGGGCAAATGGACTCCAAATTACGACGGCCCCTATGTGGTCAAGAAAGCCTTCTCAAGCGGCGCCTTGAGACTCACAACCATGGACGGAGAGGAATTTGCCTACCCCACGAATGTTGATGTAGTCAAGGAATACTTCGCCTAAATAAAAAAAATGTCTCAGTGTATTGAAAACCTGAAAGGGCGGTCCAAGCAAAATTTAGAGACAAAATCGAAAAAAATCCTCCCGGTGGATTGGAAGTCTCAAAGTATAATCCAGACAAAAATTAGGGATTAATGGCAAGTAACTACGTCTGACAAGGTTCAATCCCTCAGCAGTCGCGCCATCCATAAGAAAACTCCAGTCAAGGTCATCTTCGACAGAAGCTCAAGATGTCCAGAATTCAAAGTTGGTAGAAGGATAATAGCCGTTATGTTTCAATGTAGCCCTTTTCCCTTAAATTACCATTTTCTAATTTTGTAAATACTCTATGGGATCACGCGTTTGGTTGATTTCCAATCTATCAATAAAATTTGAGCCTTAATGCTTTTGTTTGTAATTCTTATTTGTTTTAGCTTTACAGAATGACATTTTAACATGATTAACGATTCTTGAAATAAAACAAAAATGAATTTACTTGTCAAACTTTTTCTGCTTTTTAAATAAAGATGGCAAAATTTTTGACTGTTGAACATCGAAAGAACATCGATTGCTTCTCCAAAAGTGTTTGAGCTTCAAAGTATAGAATCAAAGTACTCCTTCTAAACCAGTGTGCCTAAATGAAGGAGCAGCTATGTCAGATGCGAATATTCCATCTGACATCCTCGGCAGAGTTCTTACCTCCTAAGTCCGACCAACGGTTGTTCCCCACAGGGACTATCTCTCCTAAGCAAGGCAAAATTGCTATTTTTTGGACCAGATGATATTTTCCATCCCCTGTAGTGGTCGAGTATCCAGTCGTGTTCATCTATTAGTCTATATGTTGCGTCAGTTTTGTCAGCATAAACATACATACATCATGCATTATTGATTCACATTCATATTGCATCACTATCACTCTAGTTGGTCTTGTCCCCTAGTGATAAAAGTCCTCTCAATCGAGTTGTCAGTTCTTTCCTCGTCAGGAAGCGAATCACATAAGCAACCTCTACCCCAATTTATTTCTGGAATGGAAAAGACCTTTGACCACTTTGATAACTTGAACCTCTAAAAGACAAGAAAACCTTTAACAAATGTCACTCTTTGCCATTGAAGATGATATCTTCGCTTTCCCGGATTAAGGAAAATCCCCAGAGAAAGCCTCGCGACTAGAGACTCTCAACAACACATTGATTTTTCTCCCCTAGAGAGTCAATGTTCATGAGGTCATCAACACCTCAAAACAGGATTACATCACATGGCATTTCTCCGAGAAGATCTCGAAGAAAAGTATGATGAAATATCCCCAAGCAGAAAGCAGTCTCTCAAGAGACTCGTTTTCCCTAGTAGATTCGACAAATGGCATCTCCAATAGAGAAGTTTTTACACCTCTACAGTTCAGACAGATGGGTTCCCCAGCAAGTCTGACATCGAAACTTTTTCCCATTAAATGGCATCTCCCCAGGAAAATTCGGCGAGAAGTTTGGGGAAAACCGCTACGAATAGCGTCCCTTGTTAAGAAAGTTTATTGACAAAAGAAACTAAGACCAGTTCCTTGGTAGGAAACCAGGATCGAGGGGAAGTTTATTTCAGAAACTAAGACCAGTTCCTTGGTAGGAAACCAGGATCGAGGGGAAGTTTATATCAGAAACTGAGACCAGTTCCTTGGTAGGAAACCAGGATCGAGGGGAAGTTTATTTCAGAAACTTAGACCAGTTCCTTGGTAGGAAACCAGGATATGGGGACGTTTATTTCAAAAGAAAACTGAGACAAGTTCCTTGGTAGGAAACCAGGATCGAGGGGATGTTTATTTCAAAAGAAAACTGAGACCAGTTCCTTGGGGAAGTTTACCTTTTCTAAGCATCATTGCTTAGCGAAAGAATATGGATGAGAAAACTGTCATTCATAACCACCATCAAAATTTCGGGTATTTCGATATTTAATCCTCTTGCACCCCGAATGCCCGAATACCTTTGCCATTCATACCTTTGGGTCCAAGAAGATTAAATAGGGGCATCTGTCATACCCCAAAATTTGACCACCAAGATTCCCCATCATTGTGTAAATCATCATCACAATATGGATGAACCATCATGCCTCACTAATCTCCTCAAAGAGGGGTGAGCATTCACCACAACTAAGAATTAGGGTTTTGAGCCCTCTCTGAGCATTTAGACAAAGGATCAATCAAAAATTGACATGATCTTCAACTTTTCTAAGCTCTCCAACACCCATAAAGGATCAAGAGGACTACCACATCAAGAACCAAGCACAAAGTTGCTATATTCCAAGTGGATTAAGCCTCAAGATCGATAGTGTCACCAAATTAGGGTTTTGGTCGACCAGGGCCTCCAAATGGAAATTTTCATCTGGGAATGAGCCAATGCTTCAAAACATAACCTATGATACTCCAAGGGACGTCATGGACCCAATCATCAAGTCAATTTAACCTCAGGGGATGCATTTACCAAAAATCAGGAATTAGGGTTTCTTGACCTAATTCACCCCTAAGTTGACTTTTGGGACAAAACATGAGCCAAGACCTCAAGACATGATTTGAGGGTCTCTAATACACTACATTGATCTATTTGCAACAATGGATTAACCCAGGAAACCTGATTCACAAGTTTCATTTTCATCTAGACCACAATTAGGGTTTTGGGGAAAAAGTCAAATGTACCTTTGACTTTTGACCAAGACATGCTCCCAAACCTTGGGACATGATTCAATACACCCTATATCACCTATGGAGTCCATCCATTAGGTTTGATTTAGGTCAAGGACTTGATTTCACAAGGGATCGCACAGTTTGAATTCCATCTGATAAAAAGTCAATTGTACAAAAAGTCAAAGTTTGAGTTTTTGATTTTTTGGTCAACCAAGGTTCCTTAACCCTAAAAAAATGTTAATGTGTGATTGGAATCATCATTCATCAAGAAAAATCAAGAAAAGTGAGTTAACTTGTAAAAGGGGTAACCATAAAAAACTTAGAATTTTTTCTAAGTTATGAAACAAAGTGGTTAGGGTACCAACTTCTAAGGATCATAACTTGAGATCCAAGCAACCATTTTGGATGATCCAAAGATGGATTTGTAGCTCTCATGGCATACTTTAAAAGTGTCAACTACATCTCATTCCAATTCCTCATGGATTTTTAGTTATGGAGTGATCAAAATGGTTGAAAACATGAAATGCCACTTTTTCCAACACTTAGTGAAATTTTCACTAAGTCAGAATCTGTCTTCCTTTTTTGCAAAATGTAGGAGCATTTTTCACTTGGATCCAAAAAGTTTCAAGACAAACTATGATCACACATGTGTTGTGTCATATGAGGGCTTTCCAAAATGCCTAAGAACTCCATCAAACTCCACTTGAGCTAGGAGTTGTGACAGCTGCAACATGCCTTGCTGCAAACTGTCTTGGCAAGGCAGATTTGTGCATAAGGGCTCGATTTGATCATATTGTGCAACAACAACATTGGTTATCCATCTTTACACCTCAAGGGGGAACAAACAAGGGACAAACACTGATCTATCAGCCTCCCAAGTCCAAGATTCCACAAGTAGCATGCCAAACCTAAAGAGCTACAAAGATGCCAAATATCCAATTTTGTTTCCAAGCATTCATGCATACACCAAGTGGCATGAACTGAGCCTATTCCAACTGAATTCATTCCAAGTTTATCTTTGAATCACAGAACCATAGGTCTGTGCTCTAACCTCAAGTCAATGGCTAGAGGAGACTTGAGATTCTATTTGATCCACATTGGCCAAAGGCAAGCTGCAGTTGTCATTCCCTATTGATGCCAAAACAAACTTAACACACTATAAATAGACCTCATTTCTGATCAGTTTAAGCACACCAAAGGCCCCAAACACATGCCTATCTCAGAATCACACTTTCACTCCATTTTTTGCCTTCTAAACCAAGTCACTATCGGGTTTTGAAATTGAGAGTGATTCAAACCAAACCAATCATTCTAACACTTCGTAAACATCATATAGAAGTGATCCAAACACTCACATAACATCTGGAACACCAAATTCACAAAATCACCATCCAACTGCTCAAGTTCTTGACAGAGTTGCAGTTGAGGTACCATCTCAAGTTCCAACTTATTTCAAACCACTCCAAGCATTCAGACACATCACTTGGCACCTAAGGAAGCTATCCAGATCATTGGAACCAACTTGCAACACCTCTAACATAAAACACGATCACCAGCTGCAAGAGGTAAGCCTAAACTTGGTCATCTCATGATTCATGCATATTTCCTCGCACAATAATTTTGCCATATGTTCATAATCATGTGTAGAATGTTTACCCTCAATTAATTGCTTTGTATGAATCGTGTATGAAATTTCTGAGCCTTCATGCAGAAATTAGGGTTCTTGAGGTTTCACTTTGATTTCTTATTCCATACTTAAAATAAATGAAATTAAAGACCATAGACATGATCGTGAGTTGAAATTGAGCAGATTGATATGTGGATTGTGTGATTGCATCAAGTATTCAGTGAGATTGATGAGAAAATGTAAATCTGGGCAAATCAGAACACGCGTGTGTTCTTGGCGCCTTTTTTTGAAAATTTGAATATTTGAATTTTGTGATTTTATTTAATTGATTCAAAAATTAATTTCTCTATGAATTTTAATGATTTTGAGTTGATTCTTTTTTTAATAATTCACAAAAAGGTTAAAATATTTTATTTTACAAAAATTTCCCAAAAATATTACTTATTTCATATATTTGATATTTTTGCAAAGAATTAATTTTTATTTGTTTTTCAACATTTTGAAAATTTTCTTTCTCTTGATTTTCCAAACTTAAATGGTTTTCAATCATTTTGTGGATAAAAGCATGATTTTAGAAACATTGATCCAAGATCACCACTCCTTTTTTACATGTTTTCAATAATTTTTTATTAATTCTTTAACAAAATTAATTACATTTTTAAACAAAATTTGGGTTTTGGTTGATTCCACCCTCATCAATCTTTTTCAAACACTCATAGGCCTCTAATAGAGTGTAAGACCCAACCCCTTTTGAAAACCAAAATAATTTGGGCCTCGGTCATCGTATAAGACCCATTGTGTTTTCAAACCTCGGCACGATCGCCGTTTTCAAACAAATAACCTTAGGTCTCTCCTTGAGTTGTAAGCCCCATCACTTGTACAAAAATAACTCCATAGGCCTCTAATAGAGTGTAAGACGCAATCCCTTTGTAAATAAACCATTGTGGGCCTCACTTATTGTATAAGTCCCTCTGTATATTTTCAAAGCAACGACGCGATCGTCGCCTTTTTAGCAAAATCAGTTGGGCTTCTCCTTGAGCTATAAGACCCATCTTTATTCATTTTTCAAACTCTTTGGGCCTCTCCTTGAGTTGTAAGACCCATACCTTTGTACAGAAAACCTTTTGGGCCTCAGTCATTGCATAAGTCCCAGTACAATTTTATCAAAACAACTTCCCTTTTGATTTAGCTTCAAATATACAGTTGTTGTCAAAACTTTCTTTAATTTCTTTGAACAACTAATAATACATCATGGAAGCTTGCTCACCTATAAGTTTTATCCGCTTTCATTTACCTGCTTTAATATATATATATATGTATTGTGGGAAGCTGCACACTGTGAGTCTTCTTTCATTCTTTTAAATACATGTAAAATATATATAACTGTATTGTGGGAAGCTGCGCATGGTTAGTCTTCTTTCATTCTTTTAAATACATGTCAAATATATATAAATGTATTGTGGGAAGCTGTGCATGGTTAGTCTTCTTTCACACCCTTTTAAATACTTGTCATATATCAACTGTATATATACTAGTATAGTTATTTAAAGTTTTCCCCGACAACTAGGTCTAGAACTAGGTAAAGCCATGTTGGTCACTCTTAAATACAGTCAAAACTAGATCCCCGTATGATTTGCAGATACAGTCTTGCCTTCTCTTGGGCTTAAACAATATGGAACAAAGAGAAAGGCAGTATACCTCGTGAACCTTTTCTCAGACTGTCAACCCTAGAAATTGTAAAAGAAATTCTACTCCCCAGATTTGATCTATTCTTGGTGAATAGCATCTCTTGAGTTTCTTCAAACCTCAGAACTTTCACTAAATGATCTATTCTCGGTGAATAGCATTTCTTGAACTTTCCTTGGTTTGGGACCCACAGGTTTCCTAAAACCATCCCCGCCTCCTCTTGGGCTTTATACAAGGACCCTCCGGCTTCTTAGAAGTTCTCATGCCTTCTCTTGGGCTTAGTACAAGGACCCTGACGACCTATTAAAGGTATAAGACAGAACTTAGTCATCCTTTGCTAGAGCAGTCTTTCCAGTGTCAAACCTCTGACTAATTTAGGGTTGATTCTCATCCCTTAAAACACCCGCCTCCTCCTGGAGGCATCATACAAAAGATAAAACTCTTCCACACCGATAGACTTGGACAGTCTAATCCTCTTGAGTCTCAAAGACATTCTCAAGTTCCCTCCAAACATAGGAAGAAACCCCGGATTCTGGATTAATCTCCAGCAGAGTTAAAACTTGTGGGTTCTAAAACCCAGTATCTCTCTCCAAAAATCCCCCAGCCAGGGTCGAATCAGAACACTAGCTCAAATCATTACACTAACTCAAATCAGAACCTCAAGGCATCTGATACCTCAACTCTTCTGGAACCCTCAGCAAGAGTTGATTCCCCACTTAGACCTACCTCGGGATCTCAATAACCCCCGACAGAAGATAGCCTCCTCTTAGGCTTTGTATAATGATCTTTCCTCAGCATTGTCAGCCTCCTCTTGGGCTTCATACAATGATTCTCCCAAGCAGAGCTAACCTTTTCAGACTCTCTTGTTGAGCCAATCACTTTTCAGACTCTCTTGTTGAGTCAACCCCTTTTCAGACTCTCTTGTTGAGTCAATCACGTTCCAGACTCTCTTGTTGAGTCATCCCCCTTTTAGCCTCAATCTTGGGCTTTGTACGAGACAGATAAAAAACATTCTCTTGTTGAGTCAATAGCCTCCTCTTAGGCTTTGTATAATGATTTCCCCTAGCAGGAGTTCACCTCCTCTCGAGCTGTATATGATGATTTCTCCAGCTTGTTCTGCCACAGTCCTGGGCTTTGTACAGGATAGATAAAAAGCACTCTCTTGTTGAGTTAAACCCTTTTTAGCCTCTATCTTGGGCTTTGTACGAGATATAAAATTTCATAACCTTCTCTTAACCTTGGGACAAATAACTTCCCCAGCAGAGTCAATTCCTCCCAGCCTTGTTTTAGGCTTCGAGGAATGATTTCCCAAGCATAATCAAAATCGTTTTAGCCTCTATCTTGGGATTTGTACGAGATACCTAAAATATCCTCAGCCTAGTCAGTAAAGTCTCATTTTAGCCTCAATCTTGGGTTTTGTACAAGACAAATAAAGATTCTTTCCCACTGAGTCAGTCTTCTTTTCAGCCTCCTCTTGGGCTTTGTACAATAATCCTCCCCAACGGAGTCAAAATCCTTTTAGCCTCAATCTTGGGCTTTGTACAAGACAGATAGAACATTTTCCCCGAAAAAGTCAAACTTTCAGCCTCCTCTTAGGCTTTGTATAATGATATCCCCAAAGAGTCAGTCTCTTTTTTGCCTTAATCTTGGGCTTTGTACAAGACACCAATATCTACCCTCTCTTGTTGAGTTGGTCTTATCCAGCCTCCTCTTAGGCTCTGTATAAGGACTTCTCCAGTGGAGTCAATTAAACTCTTAGCTTCAACCTTGGGCTTTGATCAAGGCACACAAAAATCAACATACCCTCCGAGGAAATCAAAAGTCCCTCTATATGAAGTCATTTCTCTGTTTATCATATGTCAAAACAGAAACTCCTTTTCCTTCATCTAATTGCTGTAAACAGCAAGCCTCTGGATTATTTACATCCACACCACTGTCCCTCTTTTAGCATGAGAAGTTCCTAAGGAAAGATGACATTGCTCTACAGTGAGTTAAAGTCTTCTCCTTCAGGTCAAAAATCCCCTATAAAGGAAATTATGGCATTGCTGGATTCACATATCCCAGTTAAAGTAATCCTCCTTTATAATCAGTCACCCAACAGTTGTGATAAATAGACAAAGATGTCTCACTTTAGAGATGACAAGTTCTCTCTCAATCAAACCTTTTAGCTTCAATCTTGGGCTTTGAACAAGACACAAATAAACCTTTTAGCTTCAATCTTGGGCTTTGAACAAGACACCAAAACATCTTTTTCCTCCCTTAGAATAGGAGGAACTACGATTGCTCTGATTTCCCTATTTCGTTGAAACGGGAATACGTAGGCATAAGATTGTGAAATCTTAGCGAGCATACTAATAAAAAACTCTAGGTCCAGTACCTTACCAAAAACATCAAAAAACTCAATTTCACTCACTCATATTTCCCAAGAAACTTTCCCAACCCATTAAAGGATAAACACCGTCAAGTATAAAGCGAAACCTAAAGCTAATATCCTGTGGATAACCATATATAGGATGGGTAACAGACAACTACCCATTGTATAAACTGACCCAGACCCCCCAATCTCTTTAAGCATTTGTTCAGTTAAACATTCGCGTGCAAGGTTAGTTTTAGATACCTTCCCTTTCCCTTCCAGCTTCATGGGATAAATAAGAAATCAGAAAGTAGAACTCCCTCCTACCATTGCGGTGAGGAAATCCCAGCGATAAGGTGGTCGCGTCACCGACAAAAATCGCTCGCTACATATCTCACAGGGTAAACATAGACGAAGATACCAACCTCGGCAGGTAGCAACGATATCTCCTGTTATCAACTCGGCGCCAATTCTGGCATATCAACCACAGATTTCTTAAAATTAGCAAATTCAACAACCACAGTATTAGCAAAAGCAGTAGCAGCCTCTTCAGCAGGCTCACCCACAATACAACAACAATCGTATCACAAGGTCACCAGGCTTTGATCATATCCCAATGCCATATGCGGAGCTTATTCCCAGTTTTGCTAGCAAAAGGACACATTCAAATAAGGACTTCTCCTGCCGTTCCTGAGAATCCCCCTTATTGGTTCAAGGCTGGCCAATTCTGTGTTTATCATCAAGGAGCACCGGGGCATAACATCGAGAATTGTTTCAGTTTTAAATTCGATGTACAAAAACTTGTCTAGAATGGAGTTTTGTCCTTCAAGGTAACTAATACAAATGTTCAAAGGAATCTGCTACCTCAGCATGAGAAAGCTTATGTAAACTTAATTGATGAAAGTCCTGACAACAGTTACCAAATTCATGATGTGCACTTACTAGAAAAAAATTTGGTTAAGATGCATTGCTGACAAAGCGGATACGGCCATGTGCCACCTCACAACTATCATCAATGCAACATTTGTCCTAAGAATAACCAATGGTGCAACATTGCATAGACAGCCCTTCAAGAGCGAATGGATCTGGGCTGGATCTAAGAACACAAAATCCGTGGAGTAAACATGGTTTATGAATGCCCAGGCATTTTTCAAAATTTTGACATTCCCTTAATGATTGTAAATTTGGTGGCAATGCACCCCAGACAAAGTCAACATCACAATCTGTCGTCACACGACTACAACGCTTGCCCAATTTGTTCAAAAAATAATCGAGGATGTCCTTTTGTGCAAGAAGCTCTCCAACGGCAAATGGATCTAGGTTGGATTCAAGACTATCATGGAAGGAACGATTATCAGATGAACATGATTGATGAATGTCCAAACAGAGTTCAAATCTTCGACATTTGCCTGATGAACACAAGTTTGGTAGAATTACATGCCAAACAGGTTCGACTTGGCTTTTTAGAGCCACATAACTATCAAGATTATAAAGTCTGCTTCGAGAACAATCAAGGTTATGCGCTCGTACAAAGAACTTTTCAACACTTATTAGATCACTGGTGGTTTCCAATATACCAGAACAGAAAGACACATCAAGTCAACATAGCTGATGAAGGCCTAAGTAGACACAAAAGCTATAACATTCGCTTATTGGAACCAGACTTGGTAAAGATGCATTGCATACAGAGTGGATATGGTCGAGTACCTCCCCACAATTATGAACGCTGCGGGATATGTTCAGAAAATGACCAAGGATGCTACCTCGTACGAGCAGCTCTCCGTAATCAGGTAAACCGAGGAGAGATCCTACCAAACAGAATGAGGGATTATCGGTCAATCAATATGGTGCAAGATTACCCTGGGTAGTATGCAGTTCATGAGGTCAAACACATTGAAACATTATTGGTCAAATTTCACAAATGCTTGTGTGGACTTAACTACTTTGGTCCAAATCACCATGATTACCCAGCTTGCAGAAAATGTCGCATAAGCCGATATGGTTGCCTCCACATCTGAAATGAGATTCAAAGACTATTAGACCAAAGGACTATCACAGTCTTCAATGAAAGATAATCCATTAATTATGGAATTGATGAAGACGTCTTCACCATAATTCCTCTGCTCAGTGAACCAAAGCGCTTGGAAATCCCTTTCGACAGTGGAAAACTTCCTAATATCCCCAAGCTCGAACCAAGAGAGATTACCTATGACAGTCAGAAGAGTAACATAACTCCTTTAGTCATCTACTTGCCAGGCCCATTACCATATGAATCGGAGAACTCCATTACTTACAAGTACGGTGCCACCATTATGGAAGATGGAAAGAAAGTCCCACCGCCATCCATTGTTAACATCGTTGATATAAGTCGGGTCACCCGAAGTGGTCGAATCTTCAACAGAGGAATAAAAGAGCCCACATAAGAAAAAGAACCTCAAATTGAGGTTCCACATAAACAGATTGGCCAGTCAAATGGTATAGATCATGAGAAAAATAATGATGAAATTTTAAATCTAATCCAGAAGAGTGAATACAACATTGTGGATCAATTATTGCATACTCCTTCTCAGATATCTTTATTATCCCTTCTACTAAGTTCAGAAGCTCACAGGGAAGATTTACAAAAGGTTTTGGAACAAGCCTTCGTGGAACATGACGTAACGGTGGATCAATTTGATAGCATCGTTTCTAACATCACTTCATGTAATAACTTAGGTTTCAGTGATGAAGAGCTCCCGGGTGAGGGTAAAAATCATAACATAGCACTCAATATCACAATCAACTGCAGGGACGATGCTATGGCGAGCATACTAGTAGATATTGGTTCATCCCTAAATGTCTTGCCAAAATTAACTATTGTATGATTATCTTTTCAAGGTACTCCAATAAAAGGCAGTGAGATCACAGTCAAAGCTTTTGACGGATCCAGAAAGACAATTATTGGCGAAGTTGACCTTCCCATAACCATTGGTCCTCACACTTTTCAAATCACCTTCCAAGTAATGGATATACGAGCAACCTACAGTTGTGTATTGGGACGACCTTGGATCCATGAAGTAGGAGCAGTCACCTCAACACATCACCAGAAGCTGAAGTTTGTAAGGAACAACAAATTGGTTACAGTATGTGGAGAACGAGCCATAATCGTGAGTAATCTATAATCATTCTCCTACTTGGAACCATAAGAAGTCATTGGAACTCAATTCCAGGCACTTTCGGTGAGTAACGAAAGCAGTCAAGAAAAAGGAGCATTTATTTCCTCCTATCAAGATGCAGTTCGAATAGTGGAAAACGGTACCACTAAAGGATGGGGACAAGTTATGATTCCTACCGATAACAAAACGAGAAAAGGTCTCAGTTTTACACCAGCATTTACGAAGACTACAAAGAAGGACGAAGCCATTCGACCTATTCAATATTTCTTCCACAACAGAGGTTTCCTCCATCCTACTTCCTAGGAAGTCCACACCATCGAGGGAGATAACTTCAAGGACAATCCTTCCGATCCAGATGAAGTAAGGAAATCATATTTCAACAATGCTGGTTATATATCACAAGAAGAGACGTACATGCCATTTTACTATCCATAGCAAAACTTTAGATATACACCAATATCAGATGTCGGGATGATCTACGGAGATTACGACACTGAAGGATGTCCTGCTCCTACCAATTCATTAGAAATTGATACTCTGATGAAAGATAACTTTGACTACAACTCGGATGATCCCATGGATGATTTACCTAATTGAGAGCCTAACATGGAAGATCCGAGATATCAAAGCCAGTCCGAGAATGCATATTTTTTCTAAATAACTCTGAAAAAGATTCATCCGTTCCTCTAGGAGCATGGAGGCCTTACTCACAAAATCCTGAACATATCAAACATCGCCTCAATGAGGTCGCAAGAATTACTGGGCAAGAATTTATCCACTTTGCACTACCAGAGATCAACGCCATTGAAGAGGATGATTCCTCAGTTTCATCAGAAAACTAGGATACCTTGGGACAGCCAAGCGGCAAGTTTGATTTCCTAGTAAAATATGCCGCCCCTGAAAGCTCTCACATCTTGTTTGAAAATATCCAACCAACTGGATGGGGAGATCCTCCAGATCAAGAAAATATATGTGAAAAGGCAACAGAAAATTTCTCTACTAATGACTCTGCATGGGAAGAAGACTCTAGTGATCCGACTCCGCCAGAAGTCTGTGTCATTACTGAAGACAATCCCGAAAGGAAAGCACCAGACTTTGTAATCCACAGAGGAGTTCGTCACAATTGGATAATTGTTGATGTCCCGAATGCTGTACACGTCTCAAAGTAAATGTCTCGTCTTTTGACCTCTCACCTCGCCTGAGTGAAATGATGTTTTATAGGACATCATTTCCTGTAAATATTTCCTCTCTGCCTTGCCCAAAGCAGATGAGTTTTGTTTTATAGGGCTTGTGTTTCAGGAATCGACAAATCATAAATAAAGATGTCATTTTGAATTCCCGTATTTATTGCTGTTTTTGCTTTTTGCTTTTTTTTTTTTCAGAAAACGGTAATCCTAAAACAGACAAAAATAACAAACATTTTCAAAATACACTGCACACCACTTTTTTCATTTTTTTGCTATCTTTTCTAAAAAGAATCATCAATCAAATTATGCAGATTAATTGTTAAAAACCCCGTTGAAACATATGATCCAATGCCTTCTCCCGACTTTGAGTTCCCTATATTCGAAGCCCAAGAAAAAGAAGACGAAGAAATTCCAGATGAAATCTCTCGACTACTCAGACAGGAGGAAAAGTCCATTCAACCTCACAAAGAGCCGTTGGAAACAGTTAATTTGGGTTCAGAAGAAGAAAGGAAAGAAGTTAAGATTGGAGCTATGCTCAATTTAACTGTCAGAAAAAGTCTGATATAGCTTCTCAAAGAATTTTCATATGTGTTTGCTTGGTCTTACCAAGATATGCCAGGGTTGGATACTAACATTATGGAACATCATTTGCCATTAAAGCCAGAATGTCCGCTGGTCAAACAAAAGTTGAGAAGGACTCATCCAGATATGGCCATCAAGATCAAAGAAGTAGTCCAAAAACAGATTAATGCAGGCTTCCTTGCCACGTCAGAATATCCTCAATGGCTAGCCAACATAGTGCTAGTTCCCAAGAAGGATGGAAAAGTTAGGATGTGTGTAGAATACAGGGATTTAAACAAAATAAGTCCATAGGATGACTTCCCCTACCGCACATTGACATGTTAGTTGATAGCATTGCAAAATTCAAAGTCTTTTCCTTCATGGACGGGTTTTCAGGCTATAATCAAATCAAGATGGCACCAGAAGATATGGAGAAAGCTTCATTCATTACACTGTGGGGAACCTTTTCCTATAAAGTGATGCCATTTGGATTAAAGAACGCAGGCGCAACCTATCAAAGAGCAATGACAACTCTATTTCATGACATGATACACAAAGAAATTGAAGTGTATGTCGATGACATGATTGCTAAGTCTGAAACAGAAGAAGAACATGTGGAAGATTTGTCAAAAATATTCTAGCGTATGAGAAAATACAAACTCCGCTTGAATCATAACAAATGTACGTTTGGTGTTCGCTTAGGAAAGCTTTTAGGATTTATCGTCAACCAGAAGGGAATTGAAGTTGATCCCGACAAAGTCAAGGCCATTCAAGAAATGCCTTCACCCAGAAAGAAAAGCAAGTAAGAGGATTTTTGGGACGTTTAAATTACATCTCAAGATTCATATTTCTCATGACAGCGACATGCGCACTGATTTTTAAGCTCCTCCAAAAGGACCAAGGCTGTGTATAGGCAAAAAACTGCCAAAAAGCTATTGAAAGTATCAAAGAATATCTATTAAATCCACCTATTTTGTCTCCTCCGGTGGAAGGAAGACCCCTAATCATCTACCTAATAGTCCTAGAAGATTCCATGGGCTGTGTGCTAGGTCAATAAGATGAAACAGGAAGAAAAGAATACGCCATTTACTACTTGAGCAAGAAATTCACAGACTGTGAAACTCGATACACTATGCTCGAGAAAACCTGTTGCGCCTTAGCTTGGGCTGCTAAACGTCTTCTATAGTATATGATTTTTCATACCACTTGGTTAATCTCCGAAATAGATCCAATCAAGTATGTCTCCGAGAAGCCTGCTTTAACTGGAAGAATTTCCCGTTGGCAAATGTTGCTATCAGAATACGACATCGAATATCATGCTTAGAAAGCCGTCAAAGGAAGTATTTTAGCCAATCATTTGGCTAACCAACCAATTGAAGATAATGAATCAATCAGATTTGACTTCCTAGACGAGGATGTGATGTACCTAAAGATGAAAGACTGCGATGAACCGCTACCAGACGAAGGGCCAAAGCCAGGATCCAGATGGGGATTAATATTCGACGGAGCTGTCAACACCTATGGAAATGGAATTGGGGTGATCATTGTTACACCTTAGGGTACACATATTCCTTTCACCGCCAGATTGGCATTCAAATGTACCAACAATGAGGCCGAGTATGAAGCTTGTATCATGGGTCTCGAAGAAGCTATCGACTTAAGGATAAAGAACTTGGACGTGTATGGAGACTCAGCCTTAGTTATAAATCAGATCAAAGGAGAATGGGACACACGCCCGACTATATTGATTCCTTACAAAGACTGCGCAAAAAGGTTATTACCTTTCTTTAACAAAATTGATTTTCATCACATACCTCGTGAAGAGAACAATATGGCTGATGCACTTGTTACCCTATCCTCCATGATTAGTGTAAATCGATGGAATGACGTGCCCAAGATTAACGTAATGCGACTTGATAGGCCATCTTACATATTTGCAATTGAAGCAGTCATCGACGGCAAGCCTTGGTATCACGACATCAAGTTTTTCCTTCAAAGATAAGAATACCCGCCTAGGGCATTAAGAAAAGATATGAATACTCTCATAAGGTTGGCTTACAACTTCTTCCTAAATAATGATGTACTCTAAAAAAGAAACTTCAACATGGTTCAGATGCGTGGACAGGCACGAATCAAACATGCTAATGAAAGACTTTCATGAAGGATCCTTTGGCACTCATGCCAACAGACATACAATGTCAAGAAAAATTCTAAGAGCAGAATATTATTGACGGACAATGGAATCTGATTGCTACAAATACATGAGGAAGTGTCACAAATGTCAGATTTACGCCGACAAGATTCATGTGCCTCCAACTCTTCTCAAAGTTCTATCCTCCCCATGACCCTTTTCTATATGGGGGATTGATATGATCGGCATAATCGAGCCTAAGGCTTCAAATGGAAATTGCTTCATCTTGGTCGCTATTGATTATTTCACCAAGTGGGTCGAAGCAATATCATACGCCAATGTGACCAGACAAGTGGTGGTCCGGTTTATCAAGAATAATCTCATTTGCCGTTATGGTGTTCCGAGCCAGATCATTACTAATAATGGATCAAACTTGAACAACAAAATGATGAAAGAATTATGTCCTGAATTCAAGATTGAACACCATAACTCGTCTCCCTACCGACCTAAGATGAATGGAGCGGTTGAAGCAACTAACAAAAATATCAAGAAGATCATTCAAAAAATGGTCCTGACTTACAAGGATTGGCACGAAATGCTCCCCTTTACTCTTCACGGTTACCACACATCCGTCCGCACTTCAACAGGGGCAACCCCTTTCTCTCTAGTATATGGCATGGAAGCAATGCTCCCCATAGAGGTTGAGATCCCGTCAATAAGAGTCTTGATGGAAGCCAAGCTAACAGAAGCTGAATGGTGTCAAAGTAAATACGGTGAACTGAATCTAATTGAAGAAAAGAGGATGACGACTTTATGCCATGGTCAGTTATATCAACAAAGGATGAAGAAAGCTTTTGGCAAAAAGGTTTGACCTCGTGTGTTCAAAGAAGGCGACATCGTGCTCAAAAAGATACAATCTTTCCTCACCGACTCCAGGGGCAAATGGACTCCAAATTATGATGGCCCCTATGTTGTTAAGAAAGCATTCTCAGGTGGTGCCTTAAAACTCACAGCTATGGATGGTGAAGAGTTCACTCGTCCTACAAATGTTGATGTAGTCAAGAAATACTTCGCCTAAAAGGAAACAAAAGAACAGCTCACTAAGTTGAAAACTCGAAAGAGCGACTAAGGCAAAAAGCAACGTCTCGGTGGATTGAAACCCCGAAATGGCGGTCCAGGAAAAAATTAGAGACATAAATAGAAAAGAATCATCGCGATAGATTGATAACCTAAAAAGGCAATCTAGGAAAAAGTTAGGGATTTATGGCAAGTAACTACATCCAAAAAGATTGGATCATCTTAGGCAAACATCATCTATCAAAGAATTTTCAAGCAGGTCACTTTCAACGGAAGCTCAAGAATACTTGGAATTCAAAGTTGTTAGAAGGATAGTGGTCATTATGTTTCAATGTAGCCCTTTCCCTTTAAATTACAATTTTCTAACTTTGTAATGCTCCATGGAATCACACATTTGGCTGATTACCATCCTATTAATGAAAATTTGAGCCTTTGTGCCTTTTGTTTGTAAATCTTACTTTCTGCCTTGCAAAATGACATTTTTATCTGATTTTCATTTTTAAAAAAAAAATGAATTTACTTTTGCTTTTAAAATAAAGATGGCAATTTCCTTTGACTTATGAACACAATATGGAATAACAACAACTTCTCCAAGAGTGATTAAAACATAGAAATACAAAATTAAATGCTCTTGCGATCAATCTCGCAAATATCCCCGAGTGGTGGATCATTACCTCAAATAGATAAGATTGGACATCTTATTCATCCCCAGTAAGGGCCGAGTTTCGTTTCTTCTACCAAATGAATGTTAGAATTAGGATGAAGATTTAATCCCTTTCCCCCAAGTAAAGTGCTACCTCCGGGAATCAAGATAAGATATGGTCCTTTTCCCCGACAAGGTTTTACAATTAAAAACACCAATGATGCCTCTATTCCCCAGAATGGCCGAGTATCCGGTTTTTTTCGTCACCAGTTTGTATGTCGTGTCTGGTTTGTCAGCATAAGCATAAAATTCATTCATACATCATGCATAATCAATTCATATTCATATTCATAATGCATAAGTTGTGTCATTCACTTTGGTTGTGTTTATCCCCAAGTGATTTCCTCTCTCCAATAGAGTTATCAACTTTAAGCAAAAAATGTACATTCTTTCTAAATCCCCACTGAGTTTGATTCTCGTGGATGTTTCACTTCAGTTCTCCTTTCCACTCTTGGATAGGATAAAATTTCCAGTTTGAGTTCGTTCCTCATCTGGAAGTATCTTCTTTACACAGTCTCTCTGGATTAAAATCAAACTTTGACAATTTTAATAACTTGAACCTCTGAGGGAGAAGGACATCCATTGGAACCTTACTTTTCCCCAGTGAAGACACAATTTGCTTTCCCGGGTAAAGGAAAATCCCCAGTGAAAGCTTTTCAATAAAATATTTTGGCAGTCTCTTTCAGAACAGTTAATCTATCTCCCAAGAAGTATCTACCAATCGACAAATGGCAGTCTCTTTCAGAACAGTTAATCTATCTCTATCAAAGATAAGTTTATTCCTCACTGGAATCTACGTCTGATGAAACAAGTGACAATCTCTTAAGAAGCTTGTTTTTGTCCCAAAGATTCCCCGTGAGTCAACAAATGACAATCTCTTCCGAAGAAGCTTGTCCACTCTTCAAATAAGTTCATCAGCACCTCAAAATCGCCTTTCATCTTATGGCATCTCTCCGAAGACGTCTCAAAGGGAAGTACATTGAAATCTCTCCGAGTAAAAGGCATCTCAACAGAGAAGTTTGCAAACCTCTACATTACAACCTGCGGCATTCCCCAGTAAGTCTGCTATTAGATCTTTTCTCATTCTATGGCATCTCTCCGAAGAAGTCTCGAAGAGAAGTATGATGAAGCCTACTTCCATCGAATGACATCTCCTCAAGTGAATTCCAGCAAGAAGTTTGATGAAGACCCTCACAGATTTCGAAATCTGTCCTACAAGATAATTAGCCTGCATCTCCTCGAAGATCCATGGCGAAGTTATTAATCCAGCAAGTGATCGCCTTTTTAGAAACTTGTATGCCTAAACCTTGTCAAGAGAAAGACATGATAAGAAGAAAATGATACCAGTTCCGTGGCTAAAGACCAGGATCGAAGGGAAGTTTATTTCAAGAAACTGAGACCAGTTCCATGGCCGAAGACCAGGATCGAGGGGAAGTTTATATCAAGAAACTAAGACCAGTTCCATGGCTGAAGACCAGGATCGAGGGGAAGTTTCACCCTTTCTAAGTAGGATTACCTAGTAAAGAGAAGATGGATAAACATATTAAAGCATTAGAAATTTGTTACCATTCATATCATATCATATCATCATTCTGGGTAGTTTGATATTTAATCGTCTTTCACCTTGAATGTCTGAATGTCTTCATCATTCATAGAATCAGGTCCAAGAAGATTAAATAGGGGCATCTGTCATACCCTAAATTTTGACCCTAAAACCCCACATCATTTTCATATCATATGGATATACTTTCATGCATCACTAACCCATTAGAGAACAAAAAGTTTGTTGCTTGTTTCATTTTGACTGCAAATTAGGGTTTTGAGCCTCATAAAGGATTCAGGCAAAGGATCAATCAAAAATTGGCTTGATCTACAACCTATCAAGTATCTCATTTATTGTTAGATGTCAAACATGCCTTATATTTCTCATTTATACTTGGCATTTTTCAACTCTTTTATGTTGAATTGTTGGAATTTATTCTTGAAAGTTGTCATTCTTCAAATATTGTGAAAATACATTTGGTACTTGTAATTTGTGTGTTATTATGCAAAAAAAGGCATTAAGTCATCAAAGAAGTAAGACACAAGAAATGAGATTCAAGTTGCCAAAGGAAATGAAGAAACTTCTGTAAGTTCGTTGTGTGAACTTGCTAGCGAATGTTCGCTGGGCGAACATCTAGCGAAGTTCTAGCGAATACTCCCTGACTTAAGGTAGTAAGAAAAGGAACCTAAGTTCACTTTGCGAACTTTCCAGCGAATGTTCGCTATGACAATGCTCCAGCGAAGACCTGGCGAAGGACATCATGGAAGAGGCAGTAAGAAAAGGGACCTTAGTTCGCTGTGCAAACTTGTAGGCGAATAGTTCACTAGGCGAATGTCCATCGCAATGCGAACTTCTGATATTTATCAGAGGCAGTTTAACTGTGTAGAGGCACATCAGGTGCCTATTTTGCTATTCGCTAGACGAATGAATTGTTCGCAGTATAAACATGACAAATTTCAAGTGATGTATTTAAGCAGTTTTTGTTATTTTTTGGGGATGATAACCTCTTTTCACACACCATAGCCTAAGTTTCTGACTTTTCATCATCCGAGAATGAGATTTCACATAGAGAAGCTGGATTTGCATCTGATCTCAATTATTTGACGTAAATGCTTTTTCATCTCCTCCCGATACTTGTGAAGCAAGCTACCATGTAAATGGGTAGCTAAACCCCTTTTGTGTCAAGATTAGTGGTAGGTAATCGTTTCTTTTATATGTATTGATCTTGATAAATAGTTTGTGAACCTTGTTGATGATTAATATATGGTGAAAACTTTGTTTGTATGGTTTATACTTTGTTTTGGTTCATGACTGAGAAATATGTTCTAAGACATGACCTAAGTTTTAATCCATCAACAATCATGAGGCTAGAGATAGTTTTAAGAGTTGATGTTCATAAATATTGACCTTTTAATGTTATCATATTGATAGTTAGAGTGAGAGATCATCTAAGGATCAATATGGTAAATCCCACAACATGTGTTAGAGATAAACATGTTGAGAGGATATGTGATTATATTCATTGTTAACAAGTTCACAAACTCTATCGAGTAAATACGTATGAAACGGATTATCAAACCCTAATCTTGGCATGCTTTTACCAAACGCTTTAAAACCAAATTCTTTTACCGTTGTTATTAACTTTTCATGCAAATGTTCCATTACAAATCAACCAAACTCTTTCTTACCTTAAGTTTAAAACGATTCCAACTATAGAACGGCGGTAATATCTATACAATCCCTGCGGATACAATAACAAAAACCTCCACTGAATTACTTTTCAACAAAATGGCGGCGTTGCCGGGGATTGTTGTCTGATATTGCAAGCATTGCAATAGTTGTTTAGTTTTAAGCTTGTATAACTTTTTCTTGAGCTTTTTAATTTGTTTGGTTAAGTTTTGCAGACTCTGTTTATGCGAGGAAAGTTACCTGCATATCAACTTCTTTTCGATCCTGAGATTGAGAGAATTGCACGTAAGTTGAATAGCAAAACTAGACGGACGAGGCAACTTGCCAAAGAAAGACGAGGTAGAGGAGAAAGTTCTATTTCTACACCAATACCATAGTTAACGCCAACCATGCCAGCACCACCACCTCCACCACCACTTGCTTCAACGCCATGCACTAACAGTCCGAGGCACACAACTCCGTTTGCTCGCAATGCCCACAACGGGAGGCACTCCGAAATGAAGACAGACATCCTTGCTCTTCTATACCAAAATCCATTCACCGGTATGGATCATGAGGATCCCTTCACCCATCTTACAAAATTTTACGAAATTGTGGGTGCAGCTGGAGCGCCTGAAGCTGAAGAGGAGTCGTTGTTCAAGAATGGTACCTCTTTCCTCATTCCTTGATAGGGAAGGCGAAAGAATGGTACCTTGATCAGCCGACTATGATTATGACAGATTGGAACATGTTGGAAGAAAAATTCCTAGAACGATTTTTTCCACATAATCGTTTTATGGAAGCAAAAACGACAATCACGGTTTTTCATAAGGTGGAAATGAATCCTTCAACGTAGCTTGGGAGAGATTCAAATCCATGCTAAGAAAATGTAAGGGACACGGTTTTGATGAACTTACGCAAGTGCATATTTTTAGAAATGGTCTCCAAATGGTTCACAAGACCTTGTTGGATGCTACTGCGGGCGGTTCTTTAATGACCAAAAGCGCCGAGGAAGCAATTGATATCATATACAAGATGACACTAAACGATCATCAAGGGAATCATAATCGTGGTACACCGCAAAAGAAACCGGCAATTCTTGAATTGGGGACTAGTGATGCGATTCTTGCTCAGAACAAACTGTTATCCCAACAAGTGGAGTTGTTGACACAACAAATGTCAAAGCTTCCACAACAACTTAAAGAGATGCAAGACTTGCCAAGAAAGAGTGTTCAGATAGCTATTTGTGAATTGTGCACAGGAGATCATCCTACCGGGTATTGTCCTCCGGTAGCGGAAGAAGTGAATTATGATGGAAATCCAAATCAAGGCTATCAAGAGAGACCACCTTACCAAAACAATCAAGGTTACCAACCAAGAGGGAATTATCAAAATCAACAAGGATACCGTCAAAATCCTTATCAACCAACACAAGATCAAGGTGGAATTATCAATGTAATTATCAATGGCCACTCAAAAGAGTACGGAAGCTTCAATTAAGAATCTTGAATCTCAAGTCGGGCAACTGGCGAAGCAATAAGCCGAGCAACAATCGGGGCCATCCTTTTGTAGCGTGAATTTTTGTGTGGTTGCGAAGCACTATCGCTTTGGGGTACTACAGTTCGATTCATTTTTTATCCTATTGAAGCTGATGAAGGAAGGGAAATAGATGTCTCCAATTAACCCTGCTTGCATACTGAGTTTAAATAGATGACTGTTGGTTTACAGATGCTATTGAGATTGTGGGTCTCTCTTAAGTTATTTTGTTAAAATAGTGCCTGGGCGATTGGTGGGAGGTTTAAGACCGATGCTTTTCGATTGATTGATGGAGGTATGGGATTTTGAGTTTTTTTTTATTAGTGTGCTCGCTAAGATTTTTACAATCTTATGCCTACGTATTCCCGTTTGACGAAACAGGGAAATCAGAGCGATCGTAGTTCCTCCTATTCTATGGGAGGAAAAGTTGTTTTGGTGTCTTGTTCAAAGCCCAAGACGTGAAGCTAAAGGTGGTTTGTATCTTGTTCAAAGCCTAAGATGTGAAGCTGAAGGGTCTATTTGTATCTTGTTCGAAGCCCAAGATATGAAGCTAAAGGGTTTTGACTTTAGAGAGAATTTGTCATCTCTAAAGGGGAGTTGTTGATGTTTGTATGCTATGGACAAGGCACAGCTTTGATGCTAAAAGGTTGATTGACTCAACCGGGGTTTTCCTTATACAAAGCCTAAGAGGAGGCTATTGACCCAACAAGACGGTGTTTTTATGTGTCTCGTACAGAGCCCGAGAGAGAGGCTAAAAGGGATTGACTCAACAAGAGAGTCTGTTATATGTCTCGTATGAAGCCCGAGAGAGAGGCTAAAAGGGATTGACTCAATAAGAGAGTCTGTTATATGTCTCGTATGAAGCCCGAGAGAGAGGCTAAAGGTGTTGACTCAATAAGAGAGTCTTTTATACTCAACAAGAGAGTGTTTTTGTATCTCGTACGAAGCCCGAGATAGAGGCTAAAGGGTGATTGACTCAACAAGAGAGTCTTTTATACTCAACAAGAGAGTGATTTAGTATCTCGTATGAAGCCCGAGATGGAGGCTGAAAGGGGGTTGACTCAACAAGAGAGTCTTTTATACTCAACAAGAGAGTGTTTTTGTATCTCGTACAAAGCCCGAGATGGAGGCTAAAAGGTCTGACTCATCAAGAGAGTCTGAAAAGGTTAGCTCCGCTGAGGAGAATCATTGTACAAGGCCCAAGAGGAGGCCAATGTAACTGTTTCAGTCTAGCGACAGGTCCAGTATGTCGAATAAAGAGAAAATCGGTTCTTATATGGGTAATGTTGTACCTTGGGATTGATTAGAGGATCGGGGTTATTTCCTGTTCTTTAAGGAAATAGGAAATCAAAAGGGTATTGAGACTGTCCAAGTCTACGGGTGTTTTGAGATATCGATTCTCAGATAGTGGATGATCTTTGTATAATGCCCAAGAGAAGGCTGGTATGTTAAGGGATGAAGGTCAACCCATTAACTGGTTTGACACTTGACTCAGAAAGACAGCTCTAGCAAATTGATGACTAGGTTCTGTTCCTATACCTGTAGAGGTCTTTGGGTCCTTGTACTAAGCCCAAGAGGAGGCATAAGAGCTTTTAAGAAGCCGAAGGGTCCTTGTACAACGCCCAAGAGGAGGCGGGGATGCTTTTAAGAAGCCTGTGGGTCCCCAAACCCCGAGAAGTTCAAGACATGCTATTCACTGAGAATAGATCAAGCCAGGAAAGTCCGAGAATTTGGAAAAAGCTCAAGAGATGCCATTCACGGAGAAAAGATCATCTCTAGGGAGTTAGAGCTCCTTTGACAATTTCTAAGGGTGCTTTTAAGAAGCCTATGGGTCCCCAAACCCCGAGAAATTGAAGACATGCTATTCACCGAGAATAGATCAAGCTAGGAAAGTCCAAGAATTTGGAAGAAACTCAAGAGATGCCATTCACGGAGAAAAGATCATCTCTGGGGAGTAGAGTCTCTTTGACAACTTCTAAGGGTGACAGTCTGAGAAAGGGTTCAAAAAGAATCTGCCTTTCATATCTCCATATTGTTTAACCCCAAGAGGAGGGAAGACTGTGTCTGGTAATCCTACGGGGATCTAGTTTTGACTGTATTTAAGAGCGATCAACGGGGCTTTACCTAGTGTTAGACGTAGTTGGCGGGGAAAACTCTAAATAACTATACTAGTATTACACAGTTGATATTTGACAGATATATAAAAGTTTGTGAAAGAAGACTTACAGTGAGCAGCCCCACAATACAGTTATATATATGAAAGCGGATAAAAAAAGCGGGTAAACACTTACTCGGTTGTAGAGCTTCCATGTTGTTTGGTTAGTTTGTTCAACAAAGTAAGCTTTGATAACAATATTATATTCAAAATCAAAGGAGAAAGTGCTTTGAAAATATTGTTGGGGCTTATAGCTCATGGAGAGGCCCAAGGTTTTAACGATGATTGCACCGCTGTTTTGAAAACTGTACAGAGGGACTTATACAATAAGTGAGACCCACAAAGTTTTAATGTACAAAGGGGGTTGGGTCTTACAATCCGTTAGAGGCCCAAAGGTTTGTTTTTACACAAGTGGTGGGGCTTACAGCTCAAGGAGAGGCCCAGGGTTTGATTTTTGAACTGGCGATCGCGCCGAGATTTTCTTTTAACGCAGAGGGGCTTATACAATGTCTGAGGCCCAAAAATTGTTTTGGTTAAAAGGGGATTGGGTCTTACACTCTATTAGAGGCCCAAAAATTGTTTCATTTTTGTACAAGTGATGGGGCTTACAACTCAAGGAGAGGCCCATGGGTTTTTGTTAAAAAGGCGACAATCGCGCCGAACTTTTTGACGGTATCGGGACTTATACAATACACTGAGGCCCAAAAATATTTTGGTTTTCAAAGGGTGTTGGGTCTTACACTCTATTACAGGCCCAAAGGTGTTTAAAGAAAAAGAATGGGGCTTATAACACGAGGGTAGGCCCAAGGATTATTCGTTTGAAAAATGGCGATCGCGCCGAGGTTTGAAAACACAGTGGGTCTTATACAATGACTAAGGCCCAAAAATATTTTGGTTTTTAAGGGGGTTGGGTCTTACACTCTATTATAGGCCCAAAAAGGTTTTTGAAAAAGTTTGATGAGGATTGAATTAATCAAAAACCCTAATTTGTTTTCAAAATATATTTTAATTGAATAAAAAATTCAATTAAAATGACCAAAATTGTTTGACATGTGGAAAACAAATTGTGATCTTGGAGTAATGTTTCAAAAATCAAGTTTTGACCTACAAAATGATTAGAAATCATTAAAATTTGCAAAATCAAGAAGGAAAAAAACTTTTAAATGTCAAAAACAATTAAAATATTAATTCTTTGCAAAAATATCAATTATATTAAATAAATAATATTTTTGGGATTTTTTTGGCAAAATCAAATATTTTAACATTTTTGTGAATTATTAAAAAAAGAATAAACTCAAAATCATTAAAACTCAGAGAGAAATTAATTTTTGAATCAATTAAATAAAATCACAAAATTCAAATATTTGAATTTTCAAAAAGGGCGCCAAGAACAAGGGCAAGAACACGCGTCACCCTCTGTTTCTGTAGATTTTCATTTTCTATCCAATCTCACTGAATACTTGATTATATCATGCAATCTACATATCAATCTACTCGTTTCAACCTCACGATCATGTTTATGGTCTTTAATTTCATTTATTTTAAGCATGGAATAAGAAATCAAAGAGAAACCTCAAGAACCCTAAAATTTGCATGAAGGTTTAGAAATTCCACACACGATTCAAACAATGCAATTGATTGAGGGAAAACACTCCATGTATGATTATGAACATATGGCCAAATTATTGTGCAGCAAAAAATGCATAGATCATAGAGTTTGAAGAGCTCATGCTTACCTCTTGCAGCTGGTGATCGTGTTTTGTGTTAGAGGTGTTACAGTTAGGTTCCAATGATGTGGATAACTTCCCTAGGTGCCATGGAGTGTGTCTGGATGCTTGGAGTGGATTGAAATGATCTGGAACTTGAGATGGTACCCCAACTGCAAATCTGTCAAGAACTTGAGCAATTGGCTAGTGATTTTGTGATTTTGGTGTTCCAGATGTTATGTGAGTGTTTGGATCATTTCTATATGATGTTCATGAGGTGTGTGTGTGTGTGATTGGTTTGATTGGAATAGCTTTCAAACTCAAAACCCGATAGTGACTTGCCTTAGAAGGCAAAATTAGAGTGAAGAGGAGATTTTGAGGAAAGCATCTGTTTGATGGCTTTGGTGTACTCAAACTGATCACAATTGAGCTCTATTTATAGTAGAGCAAGTTTATTTTGCAAGGAATAGTGAATGGCAACTGCTGCATAGGTTTGGCCAATGTTGAGCAATGAGAATCCAAGTCTCCTCTAGCCATTGACTAGAGGTTAGGGCACAGGCTGCTGGTTCCCTTGGTCTTGGATAAGTCTTGACTGAATTCAGTTGCAAATAGCTCAGTCCATGCCACCTTGGTGTATGCATTAAATGCTCCAATCCAAAATTGGAGTCTTGTCCCTCTTTTAGGCAATTCTAGGTTTGGCATACTATTTTTGGTTCCAAAGACTTGGGAGGCTTGGGATCAGAGTTGGTTCCTCCTTGGTCCCCCCTTAAGGTGTTCAGATGGATAGAGTTGCTTGTCATTTGCAAAAGTTGGGCAAATCGAGCAAAGCTCCAAAATCAGCCTTGCTTTGGCAGTTTTCAGCAAGGCATGTTGCCATTGTCATATCTCATGGCTCAAGTTGAGTTTGGTGATGTTCTTGGTCATTTTGGAAAGCCCTCCTATGATACAACAACTGTTTGATCATAGTTGGTTTTGATACTTTTTGGATCCAAGTGAAAAATTCCCCTACATTTGGAAAAAAGTGAAGGCAGATTCTGACTTAGTGAAAATTTCACTAAGTGTTGGAAAAAAATGACATTTCATGTTTTCAGCCATTTTGATCATTCCATAACTCAAAATCCATAACGAATTGGAATGAGGTGTATTTGAAGCTTTTGTAGAGGGCCATGAGGGCTACAAATCCAGCTTTGAATGGGGAAAAATGGCTTTGTTGTTTAGGAGTTATGATCCTCCAAAGTTGGTACCCTAGCCACTTTATTCTATAACTTAGAAAAATTTCTAAGTTTTTATGGTTACCCCTTTTACAAGTTATCCCACTTTTCTTGATTTTTCTTGATGAATGATGATTCAAATCACACATTAACATCATTTTAGGGTCAAAGAACCATAATTGTGAAAAATCTCAAAAAGTCAAAGTTGACTTTTGTGCACAGTTGACTTTTTGTCAGATGAATTCCAAACTGTGCGATCCTCTATGAAATTAAGTCCTTGACCTAAATCAAACTTGATGGACATGTTCCATAGGTGTCATAGGGTGTATTGAATCATGTCCCAAGGTTTGGGAGCATGTCTTGGTGAAAAGTCAAAGCTACAGTTGACTTTTCCCGCGAAACCCTAACGGTGGTTCAGATGAACTTGAAACTTGGGAATCAAGCTTCTTGGATCAATCCATTGTTGTAAATGGATCAATGTGGTGTGTTGGAGACCCTCAAATCCTTTCTTGAGGTCTTGGCTCATGTTTTGTCCCAAAAGTCAACTTAGGGCTGAATTAGGTCAAGAAACCCTAATTAGTGAATGCATCCCCTGAGGTTAAATTGACTTGATGATTGGGTTTATGATGTCCCATGGAGCATCTTAGGTTATGCTTTGAAGCATTGGCTCATGCCCAGAGTAAACTTTCCATCTGGAGGCCCTGGTCGACCAAAACCCTAATTTGGTGACACTGGCGATCTTGAGGCTTGATCCACCTAGAAGGGAGCAGCCTTGTGCTTAATCCTTGAAGTGGGAGTCCTCTTGATCCATTGTGGATGTTTGAGAGGTTAGACAAGTTGAAGATCATGTCAATTCTTGTTTGATTCTTTGTCTAAGTGCTCTTAGAGGGCTTGAAACCCTAATTTTTGATAGTAGTGGATGCTCACCCATCTTTGGGGAGACTGATGAGGCATGATGGTTCATCCATATTATGATGATGATTTTCCCAATGATGGGAAATCTAAGTGGTCAAAATTTGGGGTATGACAGATGCCCCTATTTAATCTTCTTGGACCCGAAGGTGTGAATGGCGAAGGTATTCGGGCATTCGGGGTGCAAGAGGATTAAATATCGGAATACCCGAAATTTTGATGGTGGTTAAGAATGGTAGTTCACACATCCTTCTTATTTTGCTAAGCAATGATGCTTAGAAAAGGTAAAAACTTCCCCTCGATCTTGGTTTCCTACCAAGGAACTGGTCTCAGTTTTATTTCGAAATAAACTTCCCCTCGATCCTGGTTTCCTACCAAGGAACTGGTCTAAGTTTCTGATGTAAACTTCCCCTCGATCTTGATTTCCTACCAAGGAACTGGTCTAAGTTTCTGAAATAAACTTCCCCTCGATCTTGGTTTCCTACCAAGGAACTGGTCTAAGTTTCTGAAATAAACTTCCCCTCGATCCTGGTTTCCTACCAAGGAACTGGTCTAAGTTTCTGATGTAAACTTCCCCTCGATCCTGGTTTCCTACCAAGGAACTGGTCTCAGTTTCTTTTGTCAATAAACTTTCTTGACAAGAAACGCTACACGTAGCGGTTTTCCTCAAACTTCTCGCCGAATTTTCCTGGGGAGATGCCATTTGACGGAAAAGGTTTTGACGTCAGACTTGCTGGGGAACCCAGTCATCTGAGTTGTAGAGGTGTTCAAAATTCTCTGTTTGGAGACGCCATTTGTTGACTCTACTGGGGAAAACGAGTCTCTTGAGAGACTGTTTCTGCTTGGGTATTACATCATACTTTTCTCGGGATCTTCCCGGAGAAATGCCATATGATGTGATCCAATTTTGAGGTGCTGATGACCTTTTCGTCAGCGGATTTCAGAGAACAACTGCCGTATTGCCGAATCTCTGATTAAGAGGCTTTCTCTGGGGATTTTCCTTAATCCGGGAAAGCGAAAATATCATCTTCAATGGTGAAGAGTGACGTTTATCGAGGGTTCTCTGGTTTTTTGGAGGTTCAAGTTATCAAAGTGGTCAAGGGCCAATTCTAATCCAGACATAAACTGGAGGAGAGAGATTGTTCAGACACGACATTTCCTGACGAGGAAAGAACTGACAACTCGATTGAGAGGACTGTTATCACTAGGGGATAAGACCGACTGGAGTGATAGTGATGCAATATGAATATGAATTAAAATCAACAATGCATGATGTATGTATGTTTATGCTGACAAAACTGACGTGACATACAAAGTGACGGATGAACACGACTGCATACTCGGCCACTGCTGGGGACGAAGAAGTACTGTTGATTCAAGATAGCAATTTTGGCTTGCTTAGGAGAGATAGTCTCCGTGGGGAACAACCGTTGGTCGAGCTTAGGAGGTAAGAACTTGGTCGAGGGTATCAGATGGGAAAACCGCATCTGATACAGCTGATCCTTCATTTAGGCGCACTAGCTTAGAAGGAGTACTTTGATTCTGTACTTTGAAGCTCGATTACTTCTGGAGAAGTGAGCGACGTTCTTTCGATGTTCAACAGTCAAAACAAATTGCCATCTTTATTTTAAAAGCAGGAAAGTTTTACAAGTAAATTCATTTTTGTTTCGTTTCAAGAATCGTTGATCATGTTAAAATGTCGTTCTGTAAAGCTAAAACAAATAAGAATTATAAACAAAAGCACAAGGGCTCAAATTTTATTGATAGGATGGAAATCAGCCAAGCGCGTGATTCCATAGAGTATTTACAAAGTTAGAAAATGGTAATTTACGGGAAGAGGGCTACATTGAAACATAACGACCACTACCCTTCTACCAACTTTGAATTCTGGACATCCTGAGCTTCTGTCGAAGATGATTTGCCCAATGATGGGAAATCTAAGTGGTCAAAATTTGGGGTATGACACCTTTTCCGCTAACACTCAAACAAATCCAAAGGAACATTACAAGGCCATTCTTACAAGAAGTGGAAGAACAATCGATGGAGATGTTGAAAATGAGGTAGTTGAAAAGGAGAATGAGATTGTAGTGGAGGAAGTTGAAAAAAATGATGAAGAAGTTGAAGTTGAAAAAAATGATGTAGAGATGAAGAAGAAAAAAGATAAAAAAAGAAAGGAGTATGAGAAAGAAGTTTTACAAAGAAGGTTACTATATCCTCCTGCTCCTAAGAAAAAAGAAAACAATAGGCATTATGCGAGATTCTTAGACTTATTTAGTCAGTTGCAAGTAACTGTTCCTTTCTCTGAGGCTCTCGAGCTAATGCCTAAGTATGTCAAATTTATGAAAGACGTACTTGCGAAAAGAAGAGGTGCACGGATAAGGAGAACATTGATCTCAATGCCGATTATAGTGTCGTTGTTTAAAGTATGCTTCCGCGGCAAGAAAAAGATCCGGGAAAAGTAGCTTTACCTATCACTATAGGTAATGATTTTAAAAGTAAAGCTTTGTTTGACATGGTGCTAGCATCAATTTAATTCCTTTGTCCATGGTGAAAAGACTTGAGAACATGGACGTGAAATCAACCACCATGACATTGCAACTTGTGGACAAGTCAAGGACTCGTCCTCATGGTGTTGTGGAGGATGTACTATTAAAAGTGAACAAATTTTTGTTTCCGGTTGATTTCGTGATCATTGATATGGACGAAGATGAGGATATTCCAATCATTCTTGGAAGACCCTTCATGAAAATCGCAAAAATGTTAGTTGATATTGATAAAGGAATCATGAAGGTGAGGATTAAGTCCAGTGGAAAAGAGGAAGAAGCATGTTTCACACTCTTCAATGGAGTGATGTATTCAAGTCAAGTGGAAGACGACACTTATAAAGAAAAAGAATGTGCAAGAGAGGCTTTGCGGAAAAAGAAGGATGAAGACGCGAAAGTGGCAATGATAAAATCATGTTGGGACTTTTCTTTCTTAAGGAAAAGAGGATCAAAAGCTGGAAATGATAATGGTTCAAGTCTTTTTTTTTGGGGAGTATTGTTTTTCTCGAAAACTAATTCGTGAGCTTTTGGTTTCGAGGTTTCAAGCCTCTTGACCGTCGAGCTCAAACGACGTTAAACAAAGTGCTAGTTGGGAGACACCCCAGCATTGTAAGTATTCCTGAATTATTTTTTACTGTTTCTTGTGTATTAAGTTGTTTAGAGTGTGTAGGAAGGATGGTAACAGCCTGTAAAAATTTTCAAAATTCTGTCATGTTCGCTTTGCGAACCTGGAGCGAGTATTTGCTAGCCAGTTCGCACTGCGAATGTAGTGAGACAGACATAAAGTGTCTGCCGCCACATCACTTAAAAAAGGGTTAAAAAAGTTAGTGGGCCAGATATTTGGGCCCAAGACCCACTTTTTTCTGACTTGGGTGGAAACCGTACCCCTTCCATTGCCACTCTCACTCTCAAACAAACACACTTACTCTTTGCACTCTCTCTCACGAGCTCTTTGAATTTCTGCATCTTCTAAAGAAATTTTTCCAAGCTAATCCTACCAAGTTCAAGTTTGACTCTCTTTCTCTCTTTTGATTCTTGTTAGAACATGTGGTTAGGGTTAGGTTGAACTTAGAGAACAATTAAATTCTAGGTAGAAATGTACCAATGCTATATGTTCTTAATGTTTTCTTGTTTTTACATGTGGATATGTATTCAAGAATTAAGAATAGAATCTGTTTTAGAAAATTTTCTAATTTTTGTTAGGTGGGCAGAACCTGCTGACTTAGAAATTCGCAGGGTTCGCCACTAGTTCGCCTTGCGAACCTGGGGCGAATATTCGCCAGGACTTCGCCTAGCGAATCTGGGGTAAATGTTCGCCAGGGGTTCTCCTTGTGAACTACTTGACGAACAGAGCGGATTTTTCAAAAAAATTTGCTGCTTGTTTCTGATTCTGATTTTAGTTGTTTTGTTTCCTTGATAATGAAATTGTTTGTTGGATGGTTGTTTGTTTTTGGTAATGGTTTTGCAGATGGCACCAAAAGTTGTTCCTTCAAAGAAAAGAAAAACCGGAAGATCTTCTCGACCAGTACCAATCCAGTTTGATAATGACCGTTTTCGAGGAGCAAAGCAAGTTGCTTGATATTTAACTCTTGAAAGAAGGAGTATCCTGCCTGAGAAGCGATTCAACTTAAACCCACAAGGAGCCTACCGAGCGGTAGCGACACTCCTGGAAACAAAGAAATGGGGAAGATTGATCACTCCCGTAGATAGTTACAATGTGGAGATGATTCGAGAGTTCTACGTGAATGCGCTCCCGGATGATGATGAGGAATTTACTTGGAGGACTTTGGTTTGTGGAAAAGTTGTGAAGTTTGATCGAGATACAATAAAAACGGTTCCAGATAACCCGCTGACCTTAAGAGAAAATGAGATTGATTCTTACCACCGTACCTTGAGATTGCACAGGGACACTGATGCCATCACTCGCGATTTATTGCGTGAGGGGAAAAAAGGTTGAATTAGACCCATCTAGGGTTCCAAGGAGGTACCATAGAGAGGACATGCATCCTTTGGGTCAGCTGATTTTGTTGTTGGTTTTAACGAATATCAGGCCAAAGTCGCACTCTTCTACCATTACTATACCTATTGCTCACCTTGTCCACATCATTATGACAAATGTTCAAATTGATGTGGCCCAAATTATAGCTGATGAGATGTGTGCTGTAGTGGAGAGTGGACTAGGTTCGACCTCAAGGAAGAATTGTCCTCTTGTCTTTCCTTGCTTAATCATGGGTTTCTGTGTGCACCCGAGGGTAAACTTACCCTCCCGCCGTTAGGTTACGATTTCGGCCGTGATTGATGACAAGTACGTGGATAAGTTCTGTAAGCCGAAGGGGTTGAGAGGAGAGTCCTCTGGTGCTGGTGCTGATGCTGGTATAGGTATAGGTGATGGGTCTGGTGGTTCAGGATCTTAGGGATTCTACCCATATTAGAGAGAGATTTGCCAGTATAACTGGGATTGGATGGCGGCATCTCAGTGCGCTATGCTTGATTTCCATGATTCTATGTAGGTTTTGCAGATGCAGTTTAGAGAGCCTTCCACGGATCATTCGATGATGACTAGGGAGCAATTCCTAGCCCATGCTGGTTAGCCTGAGGCCAGGCCAGATTTTGGAGAGGGGGTAGCTGCAGCTAAGCCTGAGGATGCTGATGATGTTGAGGATGTTGATGATGATGATGAGGGTGTTGAGGTATCTGGTTCCGAGGATGAGGAGGTTGAGGTATCTGGTTCTGAGTCCGAGGAGGACTAGTTCTGTTTTGATGTCATTTTGTGCTTCCTTTGATCTTTAAAGTGAAGTTTTCTTATTATTATGTTTATTGTATTAGTTTTTATTGTACTTCATCCACTATGTGGAATATTTTGGATATTTGTAATATTTTGATGTACTATGTACCATTGTGAGGTACAAATACTTTTGTGTGTGTTTTTAACACCATGGCACACTATTATTATTAGTATTGTTATTCAGTTGAATTGTTTAGTTTTCATTCTTATTTTCGTTTTTTTATTATTGTTGTTAAGAGTTGAATTCTTCAGTTAAAGAATGTTCAACTCTTAAATTGTATTGCTGGTATGCTTATTTTCGTATTGTTGGTATGCTTGTGGAAATTTTAATGTTTCCATTTTTGGGTGTTGAATTGAAAGAACTTCTAGGTTGGTGATGTTGTTCATCAAGGAAGATTCTTCCAAGTTTGGATGGAAATGATAGTACTTAAGCATGTATTTGTTGGCAAGGTACATGGTTACCTATTTCTAGGATTTAGATTGTGTTAGAACTTCTTGTCTTTGTGCAAATGTAATGTTGTTTCCTGTTGCAACTTTGTTGATTACTTATATCACTTAGGTCCAAAAGCCAAAATGGTGAGAAACCTCCATTGTCTACTTAATGCATAGGATTGCTGATGAATTTTGTTTTGTACTTTAAATTCATGCTTTATCTTATGATTTATTTGATTTTGTGGAAGCATTAGAAATGATCAAGGCATTTGTTGATAATGAGCACAACCATTTCCAAACAGTAATTTACCTGTGAGTAGTAAGTATTTGTTAGCCATTTGAGCCTAAACAGTTTAGATCTCTTCTTAGTGATGAACTTTGTGTATGTACATAATTTGAACATTTATTTCATCATTGAATTTTGAGAGATTCTAAAAAATTTTCTTCTTGAACGTTTGAACATTGTTTTCATTGATTTCCTTGCCTTAAAAAGCAAGGAGCATTCACTTAAGGTTTAGTTGAAAATAAGTTGGGGACAATGAAAAAGAAGATTGGTAAGTTGCTAAAACTTTCGAAAAATTTCAAGCAAGCATGAAAAGAAAAAGAAAATGTGAATATGAATGTGAAAAACAAAGAAAAAGAATGTCTGCTTGAATGAGAAAAATAGAGACCAAAATAATTGTGCATAAGGAAGTTTGAGAAGGTTTGTGGTAAAGGAATGAAAATGGTGAATGAAGTTGAGATGTGTGAATACCTTGTATAGTGAATGTTCTTTTGCATCAGAAATTTCGATTCAATAACCTTTAAAAATGTCCCTTTATTGTAAACCCGACCAAGCTACAACTTTAAAAGCCCTTAGTGATCTTTTTGCTTCCATAATTTCTTTATTGATCGTTTAGATATTGTATGAATTGGTTTGTATTTGCATCATTTGTCAGATGAGCGAAATTGCCCCGCATTTGTAAGCGTGTTTTTCCTTCAATTCTTTTTCGAAGAGGAGTGTTAGAGTGATATGAGCATGATAGCTTAGTTGTTACTTGAAACATTGTCTGGTATTTGTTTAAGAACCAAGTTCTTTTACATTGTTCGATTCTAGGAATTTGTAATCGTTGCTTGTTTGCATTTGTTGTTTATTTGAGCCTTAAATCTTTTCTTGGATTGGGTTACATACTTGAGCAAATCCTCTTGATTCAATGAGAGGCATACCTTGCTTGAGGGCAAGCAAAGAGTTAGTTGAGGAGAGTTTGTTAGATGTCAAACATGCCTTATATTTCTCATTTATACTTTTCATTTTTCAACTCTTTTGTGTTGAATTGTTGGAATTTATTCTTGAAAGTTGTCATTCTTCAAATATTGTGAAAATACCTTTGGTACTTGTAATTTGTGTGTTATTGTGAAGTAAAAGGCATTAAGTCATCAAAGAAGTAAGCCACAAGAAATGAGATTCAAGTTGCCAAAAGAAATGAATAAACTTCTGTAAGTTTTCTATGCGAACTTGCTAGCGAATGTTCGCTAGGCGAACATCTAGCGAAGTTCCAGCGAATACTCCCAGACTCGAGGCAGTAAGAAAAGGAACCTAATTTCACTGTACGAACTTTCCAATATTTGAAGAAACTTATACAGAAACTTGTATGCCTAAACCTTGTCAAGAGAAAGACTTGATAAGAAGAAAATGATACCAGTTCCGTGGCTGAAGACCAGGATCGAGGGGAAGTTTATTTTAAGAAACTGAGACCAGTTCCATGGCTGAAGACCAGGATCGAGGGGAAGTTTATATCAACAAACTAAGACCAGCCCCATGGCTGAAGACCAGGATCGAGGGGAAGTTTCACCTTTTCTAAGTAGGATTACCTAGTAAAGAGAAGATGGATAAACATATTAAAGCATTAGAAATTTGTTACCATTCATATCATATCATATTATCTACACTCACGGTCAAAATTCTGGGTAGTCTGATATTTAATCCTCTTTCACCTTGAATGTTTGAATGTCTTCATCATTCATACATTCAGGTCCAAGAAGATTAAATAGGGGCATCTGTCATACCCTAAATTTTGACCCTAAAACCCACATCATTTTCATATCATATGGATATACTTTCATGCATCACTAACCCATAAGAGAACACAAAGTTTGTTGCTTGTTTCATTTTGACTGCAAATTAGGGTTTTGAGCCTCATAAAGGATTCAGGCAAAGGATCAATGAAAAATTGGCTTGATCTCCAACCTATCAAGTCTCTCATTCATTGTTAGATGTCAAACATGTGAGGGCTAAGGTCCTTCATCTATTTTGGTTTTAATAATGTCAACAAATAAGCTAAGTATTAGATTGTAATTTGAGTGGTATCACTTCATTGGTCGGGAAAATTGCATCTAATCATCGTTGTTCATGCGTCTAAACATATAGGACTTAGGTCTTACCCATAAATAAACGTGCATGATCACTATATTGGTGTCTAGTATGTGTGTTCGAGTCTTGGTCAGGTAATATGTGCAAAAAAATACATTTCCTAAAAAAATGGAAGTGATGCGCCGAGCCAACCTAAGCATGAGTCGACTCATGCTTGTTGGAACAAAGTCTGTAGAAAGGTCGGGAAAGCGCACACTAGCCCCTGCAGATTGTGGGTCGACGCATGATTCTGAGAATTTGAAAATATGCAAAAAATGCATATTTGCGTCGACGCAAGACGCCAATGGGTCGATGCATGATTGTGAAACTTGCATAGTGATTGCCACGGGTCAGCGCACGCCGACCCTCATTAAAGGATGGGTCGACCCAAACTCGCCTGAACTGAATTTTTTCACTTAAATTTTTCTGTTATTTATGTTACAAGTTTTAGTGGGTCAAATCATTCTCTATAAATAGTCTGGTCATCTCATTTTCTAAAACAACAAGAAACGTGAAAATTTATACCAATCTTTCTCTTCATCTTCATCTTCACCATTGAGTCAACCAACAATTACACATAATCATTTTTGCTTGTGTTGTCCATTGTTTTGAAGTGATAACGTTCAGAATTAGGAAGTGTGTGATCTTCATTTCTGGTTTGAGAATTGGTAGGTGTTGCTTGAATAAAACCTTTGGTTTTATCCTCCAAGAATCAAAGGAGATTTTGGGGGCTGTTTGGCACAAACCGTTTCGTTCTACAGGGATTCAGCCGTGCGAAGGTAACCGAAGAACGGAGTTTTCCGTCGTTTAGTAGCTATAGTCGAAGGATCATAGAAGAAAGCTTCGGGGATCGAATTACGGTGAATTGAAGTCGGCCGAGTGAAGGTGACTGAAGAACGGAAGTTTCTTACAGTCTAGTAGCATGGGACGGTGACTTGTTCAACCGAATTCGTGGCACTTGATTCATCTTCAATTAAGGGAAGAGAAGGCTCTGCTTCAACGATCAAAGACATTTAGGAGTTTGGATGTTCATAGTTCTTCTCTTGTAATAAACAATTTGCAACAGCTATATATATATATATATATATATATATATATATATATATATATATATATATATATATATATATATATATCTCAATTCCAATTGTGGAATTGGGGGCAGAGGTACCCAAAGCGAGGACGATTGGGGATCTGCCTAATCAAATCTCGTTTGTTCTCTCTTTCCCTTAACTCTTTACGTTTGATATCATTCGAATTTGCGAAGTCTCAATTTATCGAAATTTCGGAGGTAGTGTGATCTTGAGCTGATATACTGTTTTTGTTAAATTGATAAAATTCCTTGAATTGTATCTTGGAGCAGCTTAACATTACATTCCATTGAAATTCTGCACTTAGTGTGTTTACGCACACCAAGTGTTTGATAATTTGTTTCAAAGCAAAATCAAACGCATTTGCAATTTATTGTTTGTCAATTGATCTCGTTGGATTGGATTAAACATCAAGCAAGTGATACTTTGTTGATTGCGTTTTAAATTGTGTTGATCAAACTGAATTTTTCTCATCCATAATTCATTCCAAATATTGTCGTGCATATCCGATCCTTTTAGTAGAAGGTTCGTTGTAGACGTGTGATTCAGTGGTTGCTTCCACTAAACTTTTTAAAACCAAATTTTGGTAACCATTTGCGTGTAAAACTCAAGGGATCTATTCAACCTCCCCTTCTAGATCCATAGCCATCATCTAACAAGTGGTATCACGAGCTCCGGTTTATCTGGTGCTTCAGTAAAACTTCTTGGATCATGGCGAACGAACCTAAAAGGGCTTATAATAGAGCTCTAGTTTTTACAGGCGAGAATTACAGCTACTGGAAGGATTGTATGCGCATCCATATAAATTCCATAGATCGGAAGGTTTGGAACGTTATTTTAAACGGTCCCATGAAAATTACAATGACCAATGCCGAAGGCATTGTCGTTTCCGAAGCTCAATGGAATGAGGAGGACGAGAAAAAGTACAGCTATGATTGGAAGGCTCGAAATATTTTGATCTCCTATTTGGGAGTTGACGAATATTATCGTGTCTCTCATTGTGAAATGGCCAAAGCCATGTGGGATGCTTTACAAGTAGCCCACGAAGGCTCTAATGATGTTAAAATGGCTCGTATTAACACACTAACGCAAGACTTCGATCTTTTTTACATGAAGCAAGGGGAAACCATTGCGGACATGCAAAAACGATTTACTCACATTATCAAAAAATTGCATGTACTTGGTTAACCAATTCCAAACGAGGTGGCTACTAATAAGATTTTGAGGTGTCTTTACAGGGAATGGCAGCCGAAGGTCACCGCGATCAAGGAGGCTAATAATCTAGCTACTCTAGACCACGCCACACTATTTGGAAAACTCGGTGAGCATGAACAAGTGCTCATTAGCCTTGATAAACATGAAAAGAGTATAAAGAAGGAGAAAACGAAAGATACGGAAAAGAAGTCGATTGCTCTTAAGACTTCTTGTTTAAAGTCCACATCTAAAGAGCAAAGTGATGATGAAACCAACAACGATGAAGATAATGACTCCGATGATGATATGGGTCTATTTGTGAAGAGATACAATAGGTATGTTCGGAAGAATGAGATTCAACACTCGGATAAAAATCTTGTTAAATTTAAGAGGCAATCTAGAAATGAAGGAAATAAGAATGGCAAGGTTAAAGGGATGTGTTACAATTGTGGAAAATCCGGGCACTACAAGCCGGATTGTCCATCACTTAAGAAAGACAAGGATAAGGACAAGGATAAGAGATGTCAACATAAAAAGTCAAACAAATCCAAACGAGCATACATCACTTGGGAAAGCGATAGCGAGTCAGAAAAAGAGGACAACTCAAGTGATGAAAGTGAATCCGTTAATCTATGTCTTATGGCACGTCACAACAAGAAGAAAGAGGTCAAACACTCTAAATATGACCATTCTAATACTATGTCTCATTTAGAATTACAAAGGGCTTTTGATATGTTGCACCATGAGGCTAAGGAAGCTTTTCAAAGCTTAGCCTCAAATAAAAAGATTTTTAAACACTTGGAGAAAAAGGTTTCCGATTCCGAAAATAAATTGGAAGCTCTTAAAAACTCCATGGTGGATGCATAAAAAGTTGAGATTGATGAGAATAAGTCTCCATGGTTCAAGTTTGGGGGCTGTGATACTTGTCATATTTGGCAAAAAGAGGTGAGAACTCTTAAGGCCAAATTAGACAAGGCTCTTATGCCTAAAATTACGTTTGCTATTGATCGATCACATTATCGAGAAAGTATGAATAATCCGTATCAAAAATATACGTATGTGATTCAAGACAGTGATAGCAAAGGTAAGTTCCAAATGAACCATGTTTGCCTATATTGTTGCAAGCCTGGTCATACTATTGCTAAATGTCATTTTAGAAGATTTCTTGTTCCAAAAGCCATTTATCAATGGTTGCCCAAGTGCGATCTTGGTTTCACTTACCGCAAAGGACCTAATGACAATTGGGTACCTACTCTCCCTTGATTGTTTTGTAGGTACAAAGTCTTGAGACCACCGAAAGAAGATGGGTTCTGGATAGTGGCTGCTCAAGACATATGACAGGAGACATATCTCTTTTCATCGACTTTGTGGCGAAGAAAAAGGGGTTTGTCACCTACGGAGATAACAATAAGGGACAGATTCTCGGCAAAGGTAGTGTAGGTAACCCCTTATCTACTACTATCTCTGATGTGCTTCTTGTGGAAGGCCTTATACATAACCTTTTAAGTATTAGTCAACTATGTGACAAGAATTACAAAGTATCTTTTTCAAAAGATTGTTGCATAGTTGAAGATAGTGACAAAAAGGATGTGTTTAAGGGCTTGAGGGTGAACAATGTCTATATGTTAGACTTAAATGAGGTATCGTTGAATGGAGACAAGTGTCTAGTCACTATGAATGAAGATTCATGGTTGTGGCACAGACGAATGGCTCACATCAACTTTGATTTGCTTAACAAAATAGTCTCTAAAGACCTAGTCATCGGTTTGCCCAAAATCAAATTCACAAAGGATCACCTTTGTGATGCTTACCAAATGGGGAAGCAAACAAGGATCTCATTCAAATCTAAAAACATTGTTTTAACTATGATACCCCTTGAGCTCCTCCATATGGACCTCTTTGGACCGTCTAGGGTTAAAAGCCTAGGTGGTAACTATTATGGTTTTGTAATAGTCGATGACTTTTCTAGGTTTTGTTGGACCATTTTCTTAGCAAATAAAAGTGATACCTTTTCGGCCTTTGAGAGATTTGCTAAGTTATCTCAAAACAAGTTAAGCACGAACATTGTGTCAATTAGAAGTGATCATGGGGGTGAGTTTGAAAAACATTTATTTGAAGCATTTTGTGAATCCCATGGAATTGATCATAATTTTTCCGCACCACGTACCCCTCAACAAAATGGGGTTGTGGAACGTAAAAATAGAATTTTGGAAGAATTAGGAAGGACTATGATCAATGAGAGTGGACTTCCAAAATACTTTTGGGTCGACGCCATAGGTACGGCTTGTTACGTTTTGAATAGGGTGCTCATCCGGCCTATTCTAAACAAGACACCGTATGAGCTTTTAAAAGGGTGTAAGCCAAATATCTCTCACCTTCATGTATTTGGTTGCAAGTGTTTTGTGTTGAACAATGGAAAAGAGACAATTGGTAAGTTTGATGCCAAGGCCAACGAGGGTATTTTTCTTGGATACTCTCAGTCAAGTAAAGCTTATAGAATATATAATAAAAGGTTACGAATTGTTGAAGAGTCAATACACGTTACTTTTGATGAGTCTTATCCGAGAAATGTCAGAGAAGGTAGTTATTTTCATGGTACAGGTGCATCTTCTGAAGACATACTCAAGGACACTGATAAGGGAACTGATCAGCCTGAAGCAGTGCGTATTGAGGAGGAAAAGGATCACCAACCAATGAAGAGTGAGGAGGATCATCCAACTAATGAAAATGACCTTCCTCCAGCATGGAAGTCTTCCAAAGACCATCCAATCAACAATATCATCGGTGACATCTCTAAGGGAGTGACCACTCGCTCTAAACTTAGTAACTTTTGTTATTACTCCGCTTTTGTGTCACAAGTTGAACCTAAAAATGCAAAGGAGGCATTACTCGATGAGCATTGGTTCTTATCAATGCAAGATGAGCTAAATCAATTCAGGAGAAATGAGGTTTGGGATCTTGTTCCCCCTCCGCGAGATCATCGAGTAATCGGCACCCGATGGGTATTTAGAAATAAACTTGATGAAAAAGGAGTTATAACACGAAATAAAGCGCGGCTTGTAGCGCAATGCTATAACCAAGAGGAAGAAATCAACTATGAGGAAACTTATGCGCCGGTTGCCCGACTCGAGGCTATACGCCTTTTACTTGCTTATGCTTGCACTAAGAACTTCAAATTATTCCAAATGGACATTAAAAGTGCTTTCCTTAATGGATTTATAAATGAAGAGGTTTATGTTACCCAACCTCCGGGTTTTGAATCCCATGAATATCCTGATCATGTCTACACACTTAAACGTGCTTTGTACGGACTTAAACAAGCCCCTAGGGCTTGGTATGAACGTCTAAGCAAATTTTTACTTGATCAAGGGTATTCAAGAGGGAAGGTTGACACAAACCTCTTTATTAAACGTCAAGGAAAACATTTAATCTTGGTACAAATTTACGTTGACGATATTATTTTTGGGTCTACTAACATGACCTTGGTCAAGGAGTTTTCTAGTTTGATGCAGGGGGAGTTTGAAATGAGCATGATGGGGGAGTTTAACTATTTCCCCGGATTGCAAATCAAACAACTCGAAGAGGGCACATTTGTGAGTCAAACTAAATATTGTCTTGAGCTTCTCAAACGTTTCGACATGCTAAACTACAAAGCAATAGATACTCAAATGCCTACTTGTGCCAATCTTGATCGTGACAAAAATGGTAAGGATGTAGAGATAAAGAAGTATCGAGGTAGGATTGGATCTCTTCTTTATCTTACCGTATCACGACCCGACATTATGTTCAGTGTATGCATGTGTGCGAGGTATCAAGCACGTCCTAAGGAATCCCACTTAAAAGCAGTTAAGCGCATACTTCGATACCTTTTCGGTACTCTAAAGTATGGGCTGTGGTATTCCAAAGGTAGTGTTTGTTCCTTAGTTGGTTATTCCGATTTTGACTTTGTCGGGTGCAAGTTGGATAGGAAAAGTACTAGTGGCACGTGTCACCTTTTCGTAAATTCCTTGGTGAGTTGGCATAGCAAGAAACAAGTTTCGGTTGCTTTGTCAACAACTGAGGCGGAATACGTTACCGCAGGCAGTTGTTGCGCTCAAGTCTTATGGCTTAAACAACAATTGCTTGATTTCAATTTAAAACTTGAGCGTATTCCCATTTTGTGCGATAACACTAGTGCAATAAACCTGACTAAGAACCCCGTATTACATTCCCGCACCAAGCATATCGAAATACGCCATCATTTTCTTAGGGATCATGTAGAGAAAGGTGATGTGATATTTGAGCATGTTGATACTAAAAATCAACTTGCTGACATTTTTACAAAACCGTTAGCCACTGAGCCTTTCTTTCACATCCGTAGAGAACTTGGCATTCTCGATATCTCGGATCATGTTTGATAATCCTTTAAGATAGTGATCTTCACATATATACATGCTTGTTTATTCTTTTAACTAACAATGCAAAGAGATATTTAGCTATATGTGAGGGCTCTCATCGTTAATAGTGATCAAGGTAATATCGTTCCGATTCATAGATGTGTAACATACTTTGTGCCATGTTAACTACTTTAAACTTGATGTTTATTACATTTTGTGCATATATTGTTCATTTGGATGTTTGTTCTATGTGTGTGCATGTTTATTTATCTTTTTGGAACTTATGCTTGCAAAAATTTCAATTTTTTTTTCATTTTTGACTTGGATGAGTCGACCGAACCATTTCATGGGTCGACTCATGAGCTGATGCATCTTTCAAGGGAAATGAACGAGTTAGCGCAGGATAACCTGCGGTCGGCGCATATCAAAATTTTAAATTTTTTTTTCAAAACCTAGCAATCTTGCGCCGACGCACCCTGTCCTTGGGTCAACGCACACCTGACACACTCAGAATCCTTTTAATTTGGGAATGCGTGCGCCGACCTAATGTTTCCACTCTTCATTACATATCTTCATTACAATTTATTTTTTTGTTCATTGCATGTTAAACATTGTAGAATTTTGGTCTTCTCCTCTTCATTTCTTCCTTCTTCCCTTTAAAACTTCATCATATCTCCATTAAAACCCACAAAAATAAAAAACCCATAAAGTGTGAATCTTCAAGGTTTTAAGAACAAGGGTTTCACAAGGTTTCTGGCAGCAATATCATCATCCTCCTTCAACCATTGCGCACTGTTCATCTTCTTCATCACCTTCATCAAAAATGGATTCCCGACGCACAACCGGTAAATGAACAACTAGAGCTTCATCTGCCAGAACTTCTTCAACACCGATAACTATTAACTCTTTAATCTCTGATGAACTGTCTGGTCCTTTTGAGGTAGATTTTAGTCTTCATGTTGTTATTCCACAACATGGTTTCTATGTTTTGATGGGTCCAGACTACAAAATTCCTGAGATAACTGAAATGCTTAGTGTTCAGAATTTTGGTGAGTTTCTAGAATGTGATGATCAGTTCAATAGTGATTTGATTCGATTATTCTATTGTGGAATTAAGGGAAAATTTAAGGGTGCTGAATTTTCGTTTTCTATGAATAATGTACGTCATCCTGTAAACAATGAGTTATGGAATACTTTGTTTCATATGGATACTGATGAAAATATCCCCAAAGTAACCGACACCAAGTTTGTTCAAAACTTTGAGTTTAAATATGCTATGAATTCTATGTTGCGTGAACCATATCCGGACGATGTTGTGGAAAGTGAATTTTTTCTGAAAAATGTTACCACCGGTCATTTGAAATTTGTTGACAGAGTTCTGCAGTGGACTGTTGCTTGTATTTTGAGACCTAAGAAAGGAGGGTACTCAAGAGTTGAGAAGGCAGAAGTTCATCTCATTTACATACTGAAGATGTAAGTTATAAATGTGCCTAAGAGGGGGGTGAATTAGGCTCTTAGTCAATTATCCGGATTTTTGACGGCATTTGAATTTTTACTTTCCTAAAGATTTGTAAGTGATGAAATGCGATAAATGCGGGAAAGTAAATAACACCAAGACGTATAGTGGTTCCCCTCATAGGTCGAGAGTACTCCACTCCCCTTTCAACATGAAAGAGAGTTTACTATTGTTTTGACTTTACAAGACTCTTCATAGTCTTTCTATACAAGTCACTCAAAATCAACCACCAAGAACACCCTCTTGGATTTTACAAGTTTAAAGTCCAACCGAGAATCAACCTCTCACAAATGGACCTCTTGTATCAACAATCCGGATAACAAGGTTTACAACCAAACAATCTTATATCCAAAAATCCTGGAAAAATAAGATATGTTACAACAAGAGTTTTTAAGAATAATGAAATTTGTAGAAAAATTATCACTTTGAGTGATGTATCAATATAATTTATCTTCCCTTCCAAACAAGCAACTTATAATGATAGAATATAGTGCTCAAGTGTTTGTAAATATGGTATGAATTTTTCTGGATTCATATGGAAATACATGCAGAAAAATTCTTTGTGAAAGTTCAAGAAAACAAACACTTGTTTTAAAATTGAATGATTATAATGATGTTAAATTGCAATGGAAGACGTTGAATTTAATTTGAAATTTCATGTATTTATAAGTGCATAACACCTCTTTGAAACATGGTAATGTCTGAAAAAATATCATGAACAATTGCCAAGATGAAATGAAAAGGTTCCATGAAAAGGTGTTTTCAAACAAAGTATTTTTCAGAAAAGCTTCAGGTGCAATCGATTGCATCAGGATGACAATCGGTTGCACCAAGTGTAACGTGCAAAAAATTTGAAATTTTAGCCTAGTGTAATCGATTGCAATAGGATGACAATCGATTGCATCAGTGTAAAAAATGAAAAATTCTTAATGCAAATGATTCTAAGCCATATTCCATCTCAAATTAAGACCGAGACTTTAGATAAACTTTGAAAAATGTTTTCTCAAGGTTTTAAATGAAAGAATGACTTTTTAAAACATGATTATAAAACTTGAGCACTAAGAATTGTTTTAGTCATGAGTTTCATATACCTAAAAATTTGATTAATCCTATCTTGCAAGAGTAGTCAAGTCTTATGCATTTCTTCTTTTTACTTCTTTGAGAAATCTTCAAGACTTGAATTAATATGAAACTTGTTCTAGCTTTGAAGTCTTTAATCCATTTCCTTTTGTACATAAAACCTTGAATGAACGTTGTTGTCTTCATCAAAACCATTGAGAAGCTATGTCTTCACATGCTCCCCCTTTTTGATGATGACAACCCAATTCTTGAAAATTCGATCCAATCTTGTTTCTCTAATCAAAGCTTGCTCCCCCTTGGATATTGCTCCCCCTTAATCGATTGCACTAGGATGACAATCGATTGCATCAGTGTAAAAAATGAAAAATTCTTAATGCAAATGATTCTAAGCCATATACCATCTCAAATTATGATCGAGACTTTAGATAAACTTTGAAAAATGTTTTCTCAAGGTTTTAAATGAAATAATGACTTTTTAAAACATGATTATAAAACTTGAGCACTAAGAATTGTTTTAGTCATGAATTTCATATACCTAAAAATTTGATTAATCCTATCTTGCAAGAGTAGTCAAGTCTTATGCATTTCTTCTTTTTCCTTCTTTGAGAAATCTTCAAGACTTGAATTAATATGAAACTTGTTCTAGCTTTGAAGTCTTTGATCCATTTCCTTTTGTACATAAAACCTTGAATGAACATTGTTGTCTTCATCAAAACCATTGAGAAGTTATGTCTTCACATTCTCCCCCTTTTTGATGATGACAACACAATTCTTGAAAATTCGATCCAATCTTGTTTCTCTAATCAAAGCTTGCTCCCCCTTGGATATTGCTCCCCCATAATCCATGATTTTAGAGAGTTTTGAAATATGCACATTTTGTTAGAGAAACCAAGCAATAATACACAATTCTTCTCCCCCTTTGTCATTAACAAAAAGGATGGGAAAAAACTTGAAGTATATAAAGAAATTACGAAAAATAAAGACAATTTTTACCGATGAGATTTACCTCATGATTGACTTCATCAAAACATTCATCCTTGGCGAACATGATCTTGAAGCCTTTGTCACAAAGTTGACTTGTACTTAGAAGATTATGCTTTAGTCTTTTAACATAAAGTATATCTTCAATGGATGTGAAAGTTAGTGCTTCGACTTTGCCAATGCGAAGAATTTTTCTTTTAAGGTATTCCCCAATTGAAATAACCCTTGGACTAGAACTAGACTTGAAAGTTAGTTTATGTCTCCCACCAAAAGCTTAGAGCCACCACTTATCAAAACAACATAGATTTAAAGTGGTCCTCAAGCAAACCTACAAAACAAATTAAGTTTGATTTGGTACCCAATGTGCTTTGGGTCCATCAAAGTTAGTACCTTTCTTTACCCACACATAATGCCCACTTGCAACACTAAAGTTTCTTACATAGCAAGCATTAGGTGTATGGCCAACAATACCACAATAAAAACAAGTAGGTTCAAAGTTGCTCTTATATCTTGGAACATAAGATTTCTTTTTAAGAAATCTTTTCTTTTTAGGATTAGGATGCACATTCCTAGGTTTGTTCACTTTCTCTTTGGAAGTTTGATCCTTAGCCTTAACAAATATAGTTTTACTTGAACTTGGTTTAGAAAACTTTGAATAGCCAAGTCCAATTTTATCATTTGAATATCTTTGTTGACTAAGGACTTCTTCCATTCCAATTTGTCCTTTCTTATACCTTTCAAGTACTCTTTTTAATTGAACAATTTGAAAAGAGATTCACAATTTTTACATACAAAATTCTGTTTTTCACTAATCATCTTTTGTTTCTCATTTTCGATCTTTTTTTCTAATGAAACATTTTTCTTCTAAAGTTGAAATTTGTTTCTTTTGAGATGATATAGTTTTATACAGAATTTTGCATTCATTTAACAATTCATTTATGGCACCTTGTGCATCACTATCAAAAGAATTATTACTAACCTCGGCTTCTTCATCATAGGAGTGGTGTGATGCTATCAATGCAAGATTTACATGTTCTTCATCTGAAGATGAACTTATTTTGTTGTCTACATATGTTTTCCTTTCCTTTTTATGATTCTTTTTCTTGAATTTATTTTTCTTTTGAAGTGTAGGACATTCACTTTTAACATGTCGTCTTTCTCCACATTCAAAGCATTTAATCTTTCTCGTTAGTGCTTCCCCTTTAGTGATCTCCTTTTTCCTTTCTTTTCTTAGAAACGTTTCAAACTTTTTGATAAGATCATCATTTTCATCACTATTGGACTCATCCTCTTGATTGCTATCATAATTTTTTTCATTTGTCTTTAAGGCAACGTCTTTTGAATCTTTTACTTGTATTTCATGCTTCTCCAATCTTTCACGTTCTAACTCATGCTCTTGAAGTTTACCAAAAAGAGATGCGGAAGTCATTGTAGAGAGGCTTTTCTTTTTCGATATTGCCGTTACTTTTGGTTGCCATTCTCTAGTCAATGATCTTAGAATTTTGAGATTTAATTCATCATTTGAGAATGTTTACCAAGTGCCAATAAGTGGTTAGTCAAATGAACAAATCTCTTCTGTAATGCAACAATGGATTCTCTGGGCTGCATTCGGAACATTTCATATTCTTCACTTAAAGTGTTTAGTCTGGATCATTTTACTTCGGCCGTACCTTCATGTGTTTCTACCAACGTATCCCATATTTCTTTAGCCGATTTACATTGACAAACACAAAAGAACTCATTCATACTTAATGTACTCTGAAGAATATTGACAGCTTTCTTTTCATTCAACATTCTTTTCTTATCATCTTCATCATATGTATTTTTTAACTTTGGAGTACCAACACCATCGATCACATTAACCGGATTATGCAGACCATTCTCAATGGCTTCCCATATACCTTCTCTTTGTGCTTCTAGATGTGCTCTCATACGAATCTTCCAAAAATCAAAATACTCTCCAGAGAAAAGTGGGGGCTTGTTACTACTTCCACCGTCTTTGAAAACCGGGTTTGAACTTGCGGAAGCCATACTGGATCTTTAGGAATAGGTTACCTAAGACCTGCTCTGATGCCAATTGTAAGTTATAAATGTGCCTAAGAGGGGGGTGAATTAGGCTCTTAGACAATTATCCGTATTTTTGACATTATTTGAATTTTTACTTTCCTAAAGATTTCTAAGTGATGATATGCGGTAAATGCGGGAAAGTAAAGAACACCAAGATGTATAGTGGTTCCCCTCACAGTTCGGGAGTACTCCACTCCCCTTTCAACATGAAAGAGAGTTTACTATTGTTTTAACTTTACAAGATTCTTCATAGTCTTTCTATACAAGTCACTCACAATCAACCACCAAGAACACCCTCTTGGATTTTACAAGTTTAAAGTCCAACCGAGAATCAACCTCTCACAAATGGACCTCTTGTATCCACAATCCGGATACAAAGGTTTACAACCAAACAATCTTATATCCAAAAATCCTGGAAAAATAAGATATGTTACAACAAGAGTTTTTAAGAATAATGAAATTTGTAGAACAATTATCACTTTGAGTGATGTATCAATATAATTGATCTTCCCTTCCAAACAAGCAACTTATAATGATAGAATATAGTGCTCAAGTGTTTGTAAATATGGTATAAATTTTTCTGGATTCATATGGAAATACATGCAGAAAAATTCTTTGTGAAAGTTCAAGAAAACAAACACTTGTTTTAAAAATTGAATGATTATAATGATGTTAAATTGCAATGGAAGACGTTGAATTTAATTTGAAATTTCATGTATTTTTAAGTGCATAACACCTCTTTGAAACATGGTAATGTCTGAAAAATATCATGAACAATTGCCAAGATGAAATGAAAAGGTTCCATGAAAAGGTGTGTTCAAACAAAGTATTTTTCAGAAAAGCTTCAGGTGCAATCGATTGCATCAGGATGACAATCGGTTGCACCAAGTGTAACGTGCAAAAAATTTGATATTTTAGCCTAGTGCAATCGATTGCATTAGGATGACAATCGATTGCATCAGTGTAAAAAATGAAAAATTCTTAATGCAAATGATTCTAAGACATATACCATCTCAAATTATGACCGAGACTTTAGATAAACTTTGAAAAATGTTTTCTCAAGGTTTTAAATGAAAGAATGACTTTTTAAAACATGATTATAAAACTTGAGCATTAAGAATTGTTTTAGTCATGAATTTCATATACCTAAAAATTTGATTAATCCTATCTTGCAAGAGTAGTCAAGTCTTATGCATTTCTTCTTTTTCCTTCTTTGAAAAATCTTCAAGACTTGAATTAATATGAAACGTGTTCTTACTTTAAAGTCTTTGATCCATTTCATTTTGTACATAAAACCTTGAATGAACATTGTTGTCTTCATCAAAACCATTGAGAAGCTATGTCTTCACATTCTCCCTCTTTTTGATGATGACAACCCAATTCTTGAAAATTCGATCCAATCTTGTTTCTCTAATCAAAGCTTGCTCCCCCTTGGATATTGCTCCCCCTTAATCGATTGCATTAGGATGACAATCGATTGCATTAGTGTAAAAAATGAAAAATTCTTAATGCAAATGATTCTAAGCCATATACCATCTCAAATTATGATCGAGACTTTAGATAAACTTTGAAAAATGTTTTCTCAAGGTTTTAAATGAAATAATGACTTTTTAAAACATGATTATAAAACTTGAGCACTAAGAATTGTTTTAGTCATGAATTTCATATACCTAAAAATTTGATTAATCCTATCTTGCAAGAGTAGTCAAGTCTTATGCATTTCTTCTTTTTCCTTCTTTGAGAAATCTTCAAGACTTGAATTAATATGAAACTTGTTCTAGCTTTGAAGTCTTTGATCCATTTCCTTTTGTACATAAAACCTTGAATGAACATTGTTGTCTTCATCAAAACCATTGAGAAGTTATGTCTTCACATTCTCCCCCTTTTTGATGATGACAACACAATTCTTGAAAATTCGATCCAATCTTGTTTCTCTAATCAAAGCTTGCTCCCCCTTGGATATTGCTCCCCCATAATCCATGATTTTAGAGAGTTTTGAAATATGCACATTTTGTTAGAGAAACCAAGCAATAATACACAATTCTTCTCCCCCTTTGTCATTAACAAAAAGGATGGGAAAAAACTTGAAGTATATAAAGAAATTACGAAAAATAAAGACAATTTTTACCGATGAGATTTACCTCATGATTGACTTCATCAAAACATTCATCCTTGGCGAACATGATCTTGAAGCCTTTGTCACAAAGTTGACTTGTACTTAGAAGATTATGCTTTAGTCTTTTAACATAAAGTATATCTTCAATGGATGTGAAAGTTAGTGCTTCGACTTTGCCAATGCCAAGAATTTTTCTTTTAAGGTATTCCCCAATTGAAATAACCCTTGGACTAGAACTAGACTTGAAAGTTAGTTTATGTCTCCCACCAAAAGCTTAGAGCCACCACTTATCAAAACAACATAGATTTAAAGTGGTCCTCAAGCAAACCTACAAAACAAATTAAGTTTGATTTGGTACCCAATGTGCTTTGGGTCCATCAAAGTTAGTACCTTTCTTTACCCACACATAATGCCCACTTGCAACACTAAAGTTTCTTACATAGCAAGCATTAGGTGTATGGCCAACAATACCACAATAAAAACAAGTAGGTTCAAAGTTGCTCTTATATCTTGGAACATAAGATTTCTTTTTAAGAAATCTTTTCTTTTTAGGATTAGGATGCACATTCCTAGGTTTGTTCACTTTCTCTTTGGAAGTTTGATCCTTAGCCTTAACAAATATAGTTTTACTTGAACTTGGTTTAGAAAACTTTGAATAGCCAAGTCCAATTTTATCATTTGAATATCTTTGTTGACTAAGGACTTCTTCCATTCCAATTTGTCCTTTCTCATACCTTTCAAGTACTCTTTTTAATTGAACAATTTGAAAAGAGATTCACAATTTTTACATACAAAATTCTGTTTTTCACTAATCATCTTTTGTTTCTCATTTTCGATCTTTTTTTCTAATGAAACATTTTTCTTCTAAAGTTGAAATTTGTTTCTTTTGAGATGATATAGTTTTATACAGAATTTTGCATTCATTTAACAATTCATTTATGGCACCTTGTGCATCACTATCAAAAGAATTATTACTAACCTCGGCTTCTTCATCATAGGAGTGGTGTGATGCTATCAATGCAAGATTTACATGTTCTTCATCTGAAGATGAACTTATTTTGTTGTCTACATATGTTTTCCTTTCCTTTTTATGATTCTTTTTCTTGAATTTATTTTTCTTTTGAAGTGTAGGACATTCACTTTTAACATGTCGTCTTTCTCCACATTCAAAGCATTTAATCTTTCTCGTTAGTGCTTCCCCTTTAGTGATCTCCTTTTTCCTTTCTTTTCTTAGAAACGTTTCAAACTTTTTGATAAGATCATCATTTTCATCACTATTGGACTCATCCTCTTGATTGCTATCATAATTTTTTTCATTTGTCTTTAAGGCAACGTCTTTTGAATCTTTTACTTGTATTTCATGCTTCTCCAATCTTTCACGTTCTAACTCATGCTCTTGAAGTTTACCAAAAAGAGATGCGGAAGTCATTGTAGAGAGGCTTTTCTTTTCCGATATTGCCGTTACTTTTGGTTGCCATTCTCTAGTCAATGATCTTAGAATTTTGAGATTTAATTCATCATTTGAGAATGTTTACCAAGTGCCAATAAGTGGTTAGTCAAATGAACAAATCTCTTCTGTAATGCAACAATGGATTCTCTGGGCTGCATTCGGAACATTTCATATTCTTCACTTAAAGTGTTTAGTCTGGATCATTTTACTTCGGCCGTACCTTCATGTGTTTCTACCAACGTATCCCATATTTCTTTAGCCGATTTACATTGACAAACACAAAAGAACTCATTCATACTTAATGTACTCTGAAGAATATTGACAGCTTTCTTTTCATTCAACATTCTTTTCTTATCATCTTCATCATATGTATTTTTTAACTTTGGAGTACCAACACCATCGATCACATTAACCGGATTATGCAGACCATTCTCAATGGCTTCCCATATACCTTCTCTTTGTGCTTCTAGATGTGCTCTCATACGAATCTTCCAAAAATCAAAATACTCTCCAGAGAAAAGTGGGGGCTTGTTACTACTTCCACCGTCTTTGAAAACCGGGTTTGAACTTGCGGAAGCCATACTGGATCTTTAGGAATAGGTTACCTAAGACCTGCTCTGATGCCAATTGTAAGTTATAAATGTGCCTAAGAGGGGGGTGAATTAGGCTCTTAGACAATTATCCGTATTTTTGACATTATTTGAATTTTTACTTTCCTAAAGATTTCTAAGTGATGAAATGCGGTAAATGCGGGAAAGTAAAGAACACCAAGACGTATAGTGGTTCCCCTCACAGGTCGGGAGTACTCCACTCCCCTTTCAACATGAAAGAGAGTTTACTATTGTTTTAACTTTACAAGATTCTTCATAGTCTTTCTATACAAGTCACTCACAATCAACCACCAAGAACACCCTCTTGGATTTTACAAGTTTAAAGTCCAACCGAGAATCAACCTCTCACAAATGGACCTCTTGTATCCACAATCCGGATACAAAGGTTTACAACCAAACAATCTTATATCCAAAAATCCTGGAAAAATAAGATATGTTACAACAAGAGTTTTTAAGAATAATGAAATTTGTAGAACAATTATCACTTTGAGTGATGTATCAATATAATTGATCTTCCCTTCCAAACAAGCAACTTATAATGATAGAATATAGTGCTCAAGTGTTTGTAAATATGGTATAAATTTTTCTGGATTCATATGGAAATACATGCAGAAAAATTCTTTGTGAAAGTTCAAGAAAACAAACACTTGTTTTAAAAATTGAATGATTATAATGATGTTAAATTGCAATGGAAGACGTTGAATTTAATTTGAAATTTCATGTATTTTTAAGTGCATAACACCTCTTTGAAACATGGTAATGTCTGAAAAATATCATGAACAATTGCCAAGATGAAATGAAAAGGTTCCATGAAAAGGTGTGTTCAAACAAAGTATTTTTCAGAAAAGCTTCAGGTGCAATCGATTGCATCAGGATGACAATCGGTTGCAGCAAGTGTAACGTGCAAAAAATTTGAAATTTTAGCCTAGTGCAATCGATTGCATTAGGATGACAATCGATTGCATCAGTGTAAAAAATGAAAAATTCTTAATGCAAATGATTCTAAGCCATATACCATCTCAAATTATGACCGAGACTTTAGATAAACTTTGAAAAATGTTTTCTCAAGGTTTTAAATGAAAGAATGACTTTTTAAAACATGATTATAAAACTTGAGCATTAAGAATTGTTTTAGTCATGAATTTCATATACCTAAAAATTTGATTAATCCTATCTTGCAAGAGTAGTCAAGTCTTATGCATTTCTTCTTTTTCCTTCTTTGAAAAATCTTCAAGACTTGAATTAATATGAAACGTGTTCTTGCTTTAAATTCTTTGATCCATTTCATTTTGTACATAAAACCTTGAATGAACATTGTTGTCTTCATCAAAACCATTGAGAAGCTATGTCTTCACATTCTCCCTCTTTTTGATGATGACAACCCAATTCTTGAAAATTCGATCCAATCTTGTTTCTCTAATCAAAGCTTGCTCCCCCTTGGATATTGCTCCCCCTTAATCGATTGCATTAGGATGACAATCGATTGCATTAGTGTAAAAAATGAAAAATTCTTAATGCAAATGATTCTAAGCCATATACCATCTCAAATTATGATCGAGACTTTAGATAAACTTTGAAAAATGTTTTCTCAAGGTTTTAAATGAAATAATGACTTTTTAAAACATGATTATAAAACTTGAGCACTAAGAATTGTTTTAGTCATGAATTTCATATACCTAAAAATTTGATTAATCCTATCTTGCAAGAGTAGTCAAGTCTTATGCATTTCTTCTTTTTCCTTCTTTGAGAAATCTTCAAGACTTGAATTAATATGAAACTTGTTCTAGCTTTGAATTCTTTGATCCATTTCCTTTTGTACATAAAACCTTGAATGAACATTGTTGTCTTCATCAAAACCATTGAGAAGTTATGTCTTCACATTCTCCCCCTTTTTGATGATGACAACACAATTCTTGAAAATTCGATCCAATCTTGTTTCTCTAATCAAAGCTTGCTCCCCCTTGGATATTGCTCCCCCATAATCCATGATTTTAGAGAGTTTTGAAATATGCACATTTTGTTAGAGAAACCAAGCAATAATACACAATTCTTCTCCCCCTTTGTCATTAACAAAAAGGATGGGAAAAAACTTGAAGTATATAAAGAAATTACGAAAAATAAAGACAATTTTTACCGATGAGATTTACCTCATGATTGACTTCATCAAAATATTCATCCTTGGCGAACATGATCTTGAAGCCTTTGTCACAAAGTTGACTTGTACTTAGAAGATTATGCTTTAGTCTTTTAACATAAAGTATATCTTCAATGGATGTGAAAGTTAGTGCTTCGACTTTGCCAATGCCAAGAATTTTTCTTTTAAGGTATTCCCCAATTGAAATAACCCTTGGACTAGAACTAGACTTGAAAGTTAGTTTATGTCTCCCACCAAAAGCTTAGAGCCACCACTTATCAAAACAACATAGATTTAAAGTGGTCCTCAAGCAAACCTACAAAACAAATTAAGTTTGATTTGGTACCCAATGTGCTTTGGGTCCATCAAAGTTAGTACCTTTCTTTACCCACACATAATGCCCACTTGCAACACTAAAGTTTCTTACATAGCAAGCATTAGGTGTATGGCCAACAATACCACAATAAAAACAAGTAGGTTCAAAGTTGCTCTTATATCTTGGAACATAAGATTTCTTTTTAAGAAATCTTTTCTTTTTAGGATTAGGATGCACATTCCTAGGTTTGTTCACTTTCTCTTTGGAAGTTTGATCCTTAGCCTTAACAAATATAGTTTTACTTGAACTTGGTTTAGAAAACTTTGAATAGCCAAGTCCAATTTTATCATTTGAATATCTTTGTTGACTAAGGACTTCTTCCAATCCAATTTGTCCTTTCTCACACCTTTCAAGTACTCGTTTTAATTGAACAATTTGAAAAGAGAGAGATTCACAATTTTTACATACAAAATTCTGTTTTTCACTAATCATCTTTTGTTTCTCATTTTCGATCTCTTTTTCTAATGAAACATTTTTTCTTCTAAAGTTGAAATTTGTTTCTTTTGAGATGATATAGTTTTATACAGAATTTTGCATTCATTTAACAAATCATTTATGGCACCTTGTGCATCACTATCAAAAGAATTATTACTAACCTCGTCTTCTTCATCATCGAAGTGGTGTGATGCTATCAATGCAAGATTTACATGTTCTTCATCTGAAGATGAACTTATTTCGTTGTCTACATATGTTTTCCTTTCCTTTTTATGATTCTTTTTCTTGAATTTATTTTTCTTTTGAAGTGTAGGACATTCACTTTTAACATGTCCTCTTTCTCCACATTCAAAGCATTTAATCTTTCTCGTTGGTGCTTCCCCTTTAGTGATCTCCTTTTTCCTTTCTTTTCTTAGAAACTTTTCAAACTTTTTGATAAGATCATCATTTTCATCACTATTGGACTCATCCTCTTGATTGCTATCATAATTCTTTTCTTTTGTCTTTAAGGCAACGTCTTTTGAATCTTTTACTTGTATTTCATGCTTCTCCAATCTTTCACGTTCTAACTCATGCTCTTGAATTTTACCAAAAAGAGATGCGGAAGTCATTGTAGAGAGGCTTTTCTTTTCCGATATTGCCGTTACTTTTGGTTGCCATTCTCTAGTCAATGATCTTAGAATTTTGAGATTTAATTCATCATTTGAGAATGTTTACCAAGTGCCATTAAGTGGTTAGTCAAATGAACAAATCTCTTCTGTAATGCAACAATGGATTCTCTGGGCTGCATTCGGAACATTTCATATTCTTCACTTAAAGTGTTTAGTCTGGATCATTTTACTTCGGCCGTACCTTCATGTGTTTCTACCAACGTATCCCATATTTCTTTAGCCGATTTACATTGACAAACACGAAAGAACTCATTCATACTTAATGCACTCTGAAGAATATTGACAGCTTTCTTTTCTTTCAAGATTCTTTTCTTGTCATCTTCATCATATGTATTTTTTATCTTTGGAGTACCAACACCATCGACCACATTAACCGGATTATGCAGACCATTCTCAATGGCTTCCCATATACCTTCTCCTTGTGCTTCAAGATGTGCTCTCATACGAATCTTCCAAAAATCAAAATACTCTCCAGAGAAAAGTGGGGGCTTGTTACTACTCCACCGTCTTTGAAAACCGGGTTTGAACTTGCGGAAGCCATACTGGATCTTTAGGAACAGGTTACCTAAGACCTGCTCTGATGCTAATTGTAAGTTATAAATGTGCCTAAGAGGGGGGTGAATTAGGCTCTTAGACAATTATCCGGATTTTTGACGGTATTTGAATTTTTACTTTCCTAAAGATTTCTAAGTGATGAAATGCGGTAAATGCGGGAAAGTAAAGAACACCAAGACGTATAGTGGTTCCCCTCACAGGTCGATAGTACTCCACTCCCCTTTTAACATGAAAGAGAGTTTACTATTGTTTTGACTTTACAAGACTCTTCCTAGTCTTTCTATACAAGTCACTCACAATCAACCACCAAGAACACCCTCTTGGATTTTACTAGTTTAAAGTCCAACTGAGAATCAACCTCTCACAAATGGACCTCTTGTATCCACAATCCGGATAACAAGGTTTACAACCAAACAATCTTATATCCAAAAATCCTGGAAAAATAATATATGTTACAACAAGAGTTTTTAAGAATAATGAAATTTGTAGAACAATTTTCACTTTGAGTGATGTATCAATATAATTGATCTTCCCTTCCAAACAAGCAACTTATAATGATAGAATATAGTGCTCAAGTGTTTGTAAATATGGTATGAATTTTTCTGGATTCATATGAAAATACATGCAGAAAAATTCTTTGTGAAAGTTCAAGAAAACAAACACTTGTTTTAAAAATTGAATGAGTATAATGATGTTAAATTGCAATGGAAGACGTTGAATTTAATTTGAAATTTCATGTATTTATAAGTGCATAACACCTCTTTGAAACATGGTAATGTCTGAAAAATATCATGAACAATTGCCAAGATGAAATGAAAAGGTTCCATGAAAAGGTGTTTTCAAACAAAGTATTTTTCATAAAAGCTTCAGGTGCAATCGATTGCATCAGGATGACAATCGGTTGCACCAAGTGTAACGTGCAAAAAATTTGAAATTTTAGCCTAGTGCAATCGATTGCATTAGGATGACAATCGATTGCATCAGTGTAAAAAATGAAAAGTTCTTAATGCAAATGATTCTAAGCCATATACCATCTCAAATTATGACCGAGATTTTAGATAAACTTTGAAAAATGTTTTCTCAAGGTTTTAAATGAAAGAATGACTTTTTAAAACATGATTATAAAACTTGAGCATTAAGAATTGTTTTAGTCATGAATTTCATATACCTAAAAATTTGATTAATCCTATCTTGCAAGAGTAGTCAAGTCTTATGCATTTCTTCTTTTTCCTTCTTTGAGAAATCTTCAAGACTTGAAATAATATGAAACTTGTTCTAGCTTTGAAGTCTTTGATCCATTTCATTTTGTACATAAAACCTTGAATGAACATTGTTGTCTTCATCAAAACCATTGAGAAGCTATGTCTTCACATTCTCCCCCTTTTTGATGATGACAACCCAATTCTTGAAAATTTGATCCAATCTTGTTTCTCTAATCAAAGCTTGCTCCCCCTTAATCGATTGCATTAGGATGACAATCGATTGCATTAGTGTAAAAAATGAAAAATTCTTAATGCAAATGATTCTAAGCCATATACCATCTCAAATTATGACCGAGACTTTAGATAAACTTTGAAAAATGTTTTCTCAAGGTTTTAAATGAAATAATGACTTTTTAAAACATGATTATAAAACTTGAGCACTAAGAATTGTTTTAGTCATGAATTTCATATACCTAAAAATTTGATTAATCCTATCTTGCAAGAGTAGTCAAGTCTTATGCATTTCTTCTTTTTCCTTCTTTGAGAAATCTTCAAGACTTGAATTAATATGAAACTTGTTCTAGCTTTGAAGTCTTTGATCCATTTCCTTTTGTACATACAACCTTGAATGAACATTGTTGTCTTCATCAAAACCATTGAGAAGCTATGTCTTCACATTCTCCCCCTTTTTGATGATGACAACCCAATTCTTGAAAATTCGATCCAATCTTGTTTCTCTAATCAAAGCTTGCTCCCCCTTGGATATTGCTCCCCCTTAATCCATGATTTTAGAGAGTTTTGAAATCTGCACATTTTGGTAGAGAAACCAAGCAATAATACACAATTCTTCCCCCCTTTGTCATTAACAAAAAGGATGGGAAAAGACTTGAAGTATATAAAGAAATTACGAAAAATAAAGACAATTTTTACCTATGAGATTTACCTCATGATTGACTTCATCAAAACATTCATCCTTGGCGAACATGATCTTGAAGCCTTTGTCACAAAGTTGACTTGTACTTAGAAGATTATGCTTTAGTCTTTTAACATAAAGTATATCTTCAATGGATGTGAAAGTTAGTGCTTCGACTTTGCCAATGCCAAGAATTTTTCTTTTAAGGTATTCCCCAATTGAAATAACCCTTGGACTAGAACTAGACTTGAAAGTTAGTTTATGTCTCCCACCAAAAGCTTAGAGCCACCACTTATCAAAACAACATAGATTTAAAGTGGTCCTCAAGCAAACCTACAAAACAAATGAAGTTTGATTTGGTACCCAATGTGCTTTGGGTCCATCAAAGTTAGTACCTTTCTTTACCCACACATAATGCCCACTTGCAACACTAAAGTTTCTTACATAGCAAGCATTAGGTGTATGGCCAACAATACCACAATAAAAACAAATAGGTTCAAAGTTACTCTTATATCTTGGAACATAAGATTTCTTTTTAAGAAATCTTTTCTTTTTAGGATTAGGATGCACATTCCTAGGTTTATTCACTTTCTCTTTGGAAGTTTGATCCTTAGCCTTAACAAATATAGTTTTACTTGAACTTGGTTTAGAAAACTTTGAATAGCCAAGTCCAATTTTATAATTTGAATATCTTTGTTGACTAAGGAATTCTTCCAATCCAATTTGTCCTTTCTCATACCTTTCAAGTACTATTTTTAATTGAACAATTTGAAAAGAGAGAGATTCACAATTTTTACATACAAAATTCTGTTTTTCACTAATCATCTTTTGTTTCTCATTTTCGATCTCTTTTTCTAATGAAACATTTTTTTCTTCTAAAGTTGAAATTTGTTTCTTTTGAGATGATATAGTTTTATACAGAATTTTGCATTCATTTAACAATTCATTTATGGCACCTTGTGCATCACTATCAAAAGAATTATTACTAACCTCGTCTTCTTCATCATCGGAGTGGTGTGATGCTATCAATGCAAGATTTACATGTTCTTCATCTGAAGACGAACTTATTTCGTTGTCTACATATGTTTTACTTTCCTTTTTATGATTCTTTTTCTTGAATTTATTTTTCTTTTGAAGTGTAGGACATTCACTTTTAACATGTCCTCTTTCTCCACATTCAAAGCATTTAATCTTTCTCGTTGGTGCTTCCCCTTTAGTGATCTCCTTTTTCCTTTCTTTTCTTAGAAACTTTTCAAACTTTTTGATAAGATCATCATTTTCATCACTATTGGACTCATCCTCTTGATTGCTATCATAATTTTTTTCTTTTGTCTTTAAGGCAACATCTTTTGAATCTTTTACTTGTATTTCATGCTTCTCCAATCTTTCACGTTCTAACTCATGCTCTTAAAGTTTACCAAAAAGAGATGCGGAAGTCATTGTAGAGAGGCTTTTCTTTTCCGATATTGCCGTTACTTTTGGTTGCCATTCTCTAGTCAATGATCTTAGAATTTTGAGATTTAATTCATCATTTGAGAATGTTTACCAAGTGCCATTAAGTGGTTAGTCAAATGAACAAATCTCTTCTTTAATGCAACAATGGATTCTCTGGGCTGCATTCGGAACATTTCATATTCTTCACTTAAAGTGTTTAGTCTGGATCATTTTACTTCGGTCGTACCTTCATGTGTTTCTACCAACGTATCCCATATTTCTTTCGCCGATTTACATTGACAAACACGAAAGAACTCATTCATACTTAATGCACTCTGAAGAATATTGACAGCTTTCTTTTCTTTCAAGATTCTTTTCTTGTCATCTTCATCATATGTATTTTTTATCTTTGGAGTACCAACACCATCGACCACATTAACCGAATTATGCAGACCATTCTCAATGGCTTCCCATATACCTTCTCCTTATGCTTCAAGATGTGCTCTCATACGAATCTTCCAAAAATCAAAATACTCTCCAGAGAAAAGTGGGGGCTTGTTACTACTTCCACCTTCTTTGAAAACCGGGTTTGAACTTGCGGAAGCCATACTGGATCTTTAGGAACAGGTTACCTAAGACATACTCTGATGCCAATTGTAAGTTATAAATGTGCCTAAGAGGGGGGGGGGGGGTGAATTAGGCTCTTAGACAATTATCCGGATTTTTGACGGTATTTGAATTTTTACTTTCCTAAAGATTTCTAAGTGATGAAATGCGGTAAATGCGGGAAAGTAAAGAACACCAAGACGTATAGTGGTTCCCCTCACAGGTCGAGACTACTCCACTCCCCTTTCAACATGAAAGAGAGTTTACTATTGTTTTGACTTTACAAGACTCTTCCTAGTCTTTCTATACAAGTCACTCACAATCAACCACCAAGAACACCCTCTTGGATTTTACAAGTTTAAAGTTCAACCGAGAATCAACCTCTCACAAATGGACCTCTTGTATCCGCAATCCGGATAACAAGGTTTACAACCAAACAATCTTATATCCAAAAATCCTGGAAAAATAATATATGTTACAACAAGAGTTTTTAAGAATAATGAAATTTGTAGAACAATTATCACTTTGAGTGATGTATCAATATAATTGATCTTCCCTTCCAAACAAGCAACTTATAATGATAGAATATAGTGCTCAAGTGTTTGAAAATATGGTATGAATTTTTTCTGGATTCATATGGAAATACATGCAGAAAAATTCTTTGTGAAAGTTCAAGAAAACAAACACTTGTTTTAAAAGTTGAATGATTATAATGATGTTAAATTGCAATGGAAGACGTTGAATTTAATTTGAAATTTCATGTATTTATAAGTGCATAACACCTCTTTGAAACATGGTAATGCCTGAAAAAATATCATGAACAATTGCCAAGATGAAATGAAAAGGTTCCATGAAAAGGTGTTTTTAAACAAAGTATTTTTCAGAAAAGCTTTAGGTGCAATCGATTGCATCAGGATGACAATCGGTTGCACCAAGTGTAACGTGCAAAAAATTTGAAATTTTTGCCTAGTGCAATCGATTGCATTAGGATGACAATCGATTGCATCAGTGTAAAAAATGAAAAATTCTTAATGCAAATGATTCTAAGCCATATACCATCTCAAATTATGATCGAGACTTTAGATAAACTTTGAAAAATGTTTTCTCAAGGTTTTAAATGAAATAATGACTTTTTAAACATGATTATAAAACTTGAGCACTAAGAGTTGTTTTAGTCATGAATTTCATATACTTAAAACTTTGATTAATCCTATCTTGCAAGAGTAGTCAAGTCTTATGCATTTCTTCTTTTTCCTTCTTTGAGAAATCTTCAAGACTTGAATTAATATGAAACTTGTTCTAGCTTTGAAGTCTTTGATCCATTTCCTTTTGTACATAAAACCATGAATGAACATTGTTGTCTTCATCAAAACCATTGAGAAGCTATGTCTTCACAGAAGAATCAGATCAAAAGTAACTGGTCACACTATTTTGCATATCGGATGTTTGTTACCCGCAATTCCACCAAATTCTGGCTTTAGGTTATGCATCCTGCATTTAGAACATTTTGAACAAGGTTGGCATCTCGGTTCCAAATATTAGTTACATCCAGATTTCATCCGACCATCACTTTCAACCAAAAACACTCACAATGATGGGTTACACTTGGGATTCTGTTAAGAATGAGTTCAAGTACTGAAACAGATCAACTCATCCTTTTCCACATGAACCTGAAGAACCTCATCATGACGAAGGAAATGATGATGAGGCAGGACATGGTAGTGACAATCAAGATGTTAACAATGCTGATGTGGTTATGCAAGAGGAAGACAACGAAGCATGGATGGGCTATCAACCTGAGGACAATTCTGATAATCAGGGTTGGGGAGATTGGCAAAGCAACTGCTGGACTGCTCTTAGAGACGTATATGTTCCTCCCACCTATGGCGAGGAGTATCATTGGCAGCAACCTGATTTTTCTGGACCTCAAACTCCACAGCCTCAACATGACTTCCAAGCATCTGAAGAGATTCTGGCAAGGTTGAACCATATGAATCTTCAACATCAAGAATTCCAAGCATTGTAAGAATGCCGCTACAATGCTCAGGAAGAAAGCTTCACAAACTTATCCAACCAAGTCTCGGCTCATATCACTAACTTCAACAGGTTTGCTGATGCCTCTATGACTCGCTTCACCCAAATGGACAAGAATTTGACTCAACAGAATTAGAATCTTGCAAACAGTCTTGGCATGCTCAATCGCTCGCTAATAGAACTTAACTTGCACCTAGAGGATTTACCACCACCAGGCCAATACCATGGGGGAAGAGGTCATCCATCTAGGGGGAGGAGACCCTAGAGATTAGTGCATCATATTACTTATGTTTTGCATTTATGTTTTGCTGTTTGGATTGCATGTTCTTTCCTGTTGTTTTAACTTTGAACTTTGCTTCAGTTTGTTTTAAACTATGGCATAAATTGTCTTTGCCTCTTAAGTTCCGTATTTATCCGTTTCAAATTTTACATTAACTGTATCATATGTGGATTCGTGTTAGTGTTGTCTTGTTACAAATATGTGGATGAATCCTTACTTGTTATTTTGACCACCTTCTTCTCTTCTTTTTGATGTTGACAAAGGGGGAGAAGGATAGCAAGCATAAATTAACCAAGAAATTAACCAAGTGTTAAAGACAGGGGGAGCTTGTTCGTTCTCAAATTACAAATCAAGAGAAAGCTAAACAGTGTTGCCGTCATAAAAAAGGGGGAGTATATAAGGGCTAAGGTCCTTCATCTATTTCGGTTTTAATGATGTCAACAAATAAGCTAAGTATTAGATTGTAATTTCAGCGGTATCACTTCATTGGTCGGGCAAATTGCATCTAATCATCGTTGTTCATGCGTCTAAACATATAGGACTTAGGTCTTACCCATAAATACATGTGCATGATCACTATATTGGTGTCTAGTATGTGTGTCTGAGTCTTGGTCAGGTAATATGTGTAGAAAAATACATTTCCTAAAAAAATGCAAGTGATGCGCCGACCCAACCTAAGCATGAGTCGACTCATGCTTGTTGAAACAAAGTTTGTGGAAAGGTCGAGAAAACGCACGCTAACCCCTGCAGATTGTGGGTCGACGCATGATTTTGAGAATTTGAAAATATACAATAATTGCATATTTACGTCAACGCAAGACGCCAATGGGCCGACACATGATTGTGAAACTTGCATAGTGATTGCCACGGGTCAGCGCACGCCGACCCTCATTAAAGGATGAGTCGACCCAAACTCGCCTGAACTGAATTTTTTCACTTAAATTTTTCTGTTATTTCTGTTACAAGTTTTACTGGGTCAAATCATTCTCTATAAATAGTCTGGTCATCTCATTTTCTAAAACAACAAGAAACGTGAAAATTTATACCAATCTTTCTCTTCATCTTCATCTTCACCATTAAGTCAACCAACAATTACACATAATCATTTTTGCTTGTGTTGTCCATTGTTTTGAAGTGATAACGTTCAGAATTAGGAAGTGTGTGATCTTCATTTCTGGGTTGATAATTGGTAGGTGTTTCTTGAATAAAACCTTAGGTTTTATCCTCCAAGAATCAAAGGAGATTTTGGGGGGTTTTGGCACAAACCGTTTCGTTCTACAGGGATTCAGCCGTGCGAAGGTAACCGAAGAACGGAGTTTTCTGTCGGTTTAGTAGCTATAGTCGGAGGATCGTAGAAGAAAGGTTTGGGGATCGAATTACGGTGAATTGAAGTCGGCCGAGTAAAGGTGACTGAAGAACGGAGGTTTCTTGCAGTCAAGTAGCGTGGGACGGTGACTTGTTCAACCGAATTCGTGGCACTTGATTCGTCTTGAATCAAGGGAAGAGAAGGCTCTGCATCAATGATCAAAGACGTTTGGGAGTTTGGATGTTCATAGTTCTTCTCTTGTAATAAACAATTTGCAACAACTACATATATATATATATATATATATATATATATATATATAAATTCCAATTGTGGAATTGGGGGCAGAGGTACCCAATGCGAGGACGATTGGGGAACTGCCTAATTAAATCTCGTTTGTTCTCTCTTTCTGCCTAATCATAATCATTTGCAATTTATTGTTTGTCAATTGATCCCGTTGGATTGGATTAAACATCAAGAAAGTGATACTTTGTTGATTGCGTTTTAAATTGTGTTGATCAAACTGAATTTTTCTCATCTATAATTCATTCCAAATATTGTCGTGCATATCCGATCCTTTTAGTAGAAGGTTCGTTGTAGACGTGTGATTCAGTGGTTGCTTCCGCTAAACTTTTTTAAACCAAATTTTGGTAACCATTTGCATGTAAAACTCAAGGGATCTATTCAACCCCCCCCCCCCCCTTCTAGATCCATAGCCATCGTCTAACAAAATATGCCTTATATTTCTCATTTATACTTGGCATTTTTCAACTCTTTTATGTTGAATTGTTGGAATTTATTCTTGAAAGTTGTCATTCTTCAAATATTGTGAAAATACCTTTGGTACTTTTAATTTGTGTATTATTGTGCAGAAAAAGGCATTAAGTCATCAAAGAAGTAAGACACAAGAAATGAGATTCAAGTTCCCAAAGGAAATGAAGAAACTTTTGTAAGTTCGCTGTGCGAACTTGCTAGCGAATGTTCGTTGGGCGAACATCTATCGAAGTTCCAACGAATACTCCCAGACTTGAGGCAGTAAGAAAAGGAACCTAAGTTCGCTGTGCGAACTTTCTAGTGAATGTTCGCTATGACATCGCTCCAGCGAAGACCTGGTGAAGGACATCATGGAAGAGACAGTAAGAAAAGGGACCTAAGTTCGCTGTGCAAACTTGTAGGCGAATAGTTTGCTAGGCGATTGTCCATCACGCTGCGAACTTCTGATATTTATTAGAGGCAGTTAAATTATGCAGAGGCACATTAGGTGCCTATTTTGCTATTCGCTAGGCGAATGAATTGTTCACAGTGCAAACATGACAAATTTCAAGTGATGTATTTAAGCACTTTTTGTTATTTTTTGGGGATGATAACCTCTTTTCACACACCATAACCTAAGTTTCTGACTTTTCATCATCCAAGATTGAAATTTCACATAGAGAAGCTGGATTTGCATCCAATCTCGATTATTCGACGCAAATGCTTTTTCATCTCCTCCCGATACTTGTGAAGCAAGCTACCATGTCAATGGGTAGCTAAACCCCTTTTGTGTCAAGATTAGTGGTAGGTAATCATTTCTTTTATATGTATTGATCTTGATAAATAGTTTGTGAACCTTGTAGATGATTAATATATGGTGAAAACTTTGTTTGCATGGTTTATACTTTGTTTTGGTTCATGATTGAGAAATATGTTATAAGACTTGACCTAAGTTTTAATCCATCAACAATCATGAGGCTAGAGGTAGTTTTGAGAGTTGATGTTCATAAATATTGACCTTTTAATGTTATCATATTGATAGTTAGACTGAGAGATCATCTAAGGATCAATATGGTAAATCTCACAACATGTGTTAGAGATAAACATGTTGAGAGGATATGTGATTATATTCATTGTTAACAAGTTCAAAAACTCTATCAAGTAAATATGTATGAAACAAATTATCGAACCCTAATCTTGGCATACTTTTACCAAACGCTTTAAAACCAATTTCTTTTACCGTTGTTATTAACTTTTCATGCAACCGTTCCGTTACAATCAACCAAACTCTTTGTTACCTTAAGTTTAAAATGATTCCAGCTATAGAACGGCGGTAATGTCTATACAATCCCTGCGGATACGATAACAAAAACCCCCACTGAATTACTTTTCAACATTCATCCATAAAGATCAAGATGTCTCCTTCATCAAGAATCAAGCATAAGAATGCATCATTTCAAGTTGATAAAGCCCCAAGTTCATCTGAGTCACCAAACTAGGGTTTTGATTGATTAAGACCTCCAAAGTGAATTTTTCATCTGGGCATGAGCCAATACCTTAAGATTAGATTCAAGGAGCTCAAGTATACCTTGGGAGTCCATTTATAATTTCAAAATTGCCTCAGAGGATGCATCCACTAAAAATCAGGAATTAGGGTTTCTCTGCACAAAATTCATCTGATACCCAAAGTCAAAGTTTGAATTTTTGGGAAAAATTGATCATCAAGGACTATTATTCAAGAAAATATGATCTATAGTTGCATTTAATCAAGGATTGATCAAAAAATCAAGGTTACTTGCAACAGAAGCAAAATTGAAGGATTTGAAAATTTCACTTAGTTATGGAAATTCATGTTCAAGTACCTAACTTTACAAGGCCATAACTTGTGATCCAAGCAACCATTTTTTGTACTCCAAAGCTCAAATGATAGGTCTTCTTCCATACAACAAGATTGTTGGGCTAAGTCATCCCCAAAAAGTGCATAGATTTTGAGATATAAAGCCATGAAGTTAGGGTTTCAAGACTTTTTGAACTTTGGCACTTAGAAATTTTTTTAGGCAGAATTTGTTTTGTGTTTTAGCCAACTTTGAGGCCATTTTTCTCCAAAATCCAAGATGAATCAAGACCAAATGCAAACATCAAAGTTAAAGTAGGATATCTTAGCTTTCCAAAACTCACAAGATCATCCATTGATTCTACTTGAGCAAGGAGATATGATACTCACAACATGCCTTGTTCAAACTGATTTTCAAGACAGCATTGGTGCATTACTTGTGTCACACAATTTTCACCTTCAAGTTTTGTCACTTTACAAGCCTTGTCATCCCCTAAGATCAGAAATAATCTTGTTGAAACACATAATATCTCCAACTTTGAACCATAAGTCAAGGATTCTATCTCTTAGCATGTGAGAATCATCATTGCGAGGACATGAAGTCAAGTTTGTTTTTGAGCATTTATGTGAAACATTGAATTGGCAAGAAATGAGCCACACCAGGTCAAATATGTTAAAAAACAATGAGTGTTAAAACCTGCAAAAATTCAATTGAGTCAAGATTCTAGTTTTGCTATAGAAGACTAATGGTACCTTAGCATTTAAGTTAGAGCTACATGGCTATATCCATTGGAAAATAGCATGCTCTCTCATCCAACATTATTCATCTAAAACCAAAACACTTTCCTATAAATAGAGGACTTCTATGATCAATTCAAGGACACCAAAACAATACCAAAGCTTGTTTTCTCACTCTCCCTCTTTCACTTCAAAGTTTCAAAGTTTCAAAGAGTAAGCTTCGAGTTTTCAAAACCAAAGCTTAAACCACTCAAAAATCCATCCAAACACTCCACAAATCATCCCTTGAAGGTGTTCAAACCTTCATCTTCATCCCAAACAACCAGAATCAGAAAGTCAACCCTTGAAACCTCATATCTTTGACTTTCAACATTTTCAAAGACATGTCTTGATTCTGTCCATTTCAAAACCATCCAACACTTCAAACACACTCTAAATAACATCCTTAAACTGTGCCAACAATAGTTTCTAAATGGTAACATCATTTGGCGGAGTTTCCAATTTTGCCACTTTTGACAAATTTGCTAGAAGGAGCTAGATTCTGTCCTAGAGGTTTTCATTTGGTTCCAAGCATCCAAGAAGTTTCTTTGAGGTGTATTAGAGGTGTCTAAAGCATTGGTTTACTTCTGTAACAAGTTTCTTGGAAATTGGCAAGTGAGCTTCAAAGTTTCCAAAGAACTTAAACTTTAAGAAGTATGCTTTGCTTTGCTTTAATGTACATTGATCATGATCATATCATATATGTCATTTATGTTGTGTTTGAACCATTTTGTGATACTATTATTAATTGTATGATGATATAGCATAGAACTTGCAAAAACCATGTCCTTTTAAGAACAACTATAGGGTTTTAAAATAGAGACACTTTTATCTAAAACCAACACCACCATTGTGATCCTCGTAAAATTTCAAGCGAGTTTCATTTTTATTTCACTTAATTTCATTAAGAAATGAGTAAGTTATAGTGCCTTTTGCAAATGGACACAAACCCGAGTTTTGCCAGGCCAGTCATAGCCATGGCGCCTTTATTCAGGCCACTAGGTTATGTCCACTCTTATCAATTAATGGGTGTGGTTTGATACACGGATGTATCACCACTCCAGTGGTTAAACCTGCGCGCCCTATGTAACCAGGTACCACCAGAACTGGGGTTCGAATCCCCCTCGCCCCAATTCTTTTTATTTTTTAGGGTTTTTGAGTGAGCAACACATATAATATCTTGTTTCCATTCTTAGTCACCATGCGCGTGTGGTTGGGTTAGCTAATGTTTTAATCTGTAGGCGAGGGAACCTGGTGTCGCACCTCGAAAATTCATCGAGAAAACGACCTTCGCACGAAAGGCACGAAAAACGGTTCGACAGAGTCGCCACCAAATTTTATTTATCCCAAAAATAGGGAAAGGAAAATATCGAGAAACCCTTTAAGGAGTGGATAAGAACATGGTCGTCGCAACCACATTCTGGGTTTGGGAGTCGGTTACGTGAGGGGAAGGTACGCGCACCCCCTCACGTCCGTTGTACTCAACGGGAACCTCTTGATTCGAATCGCGATACTCGTTAGCTAAGTTTGTTTGTTTTCTTCTCTAAAATAAATGCGGAAAGGTAAAGATAAAAGGGAACGGATGCTAAGGGAAAATGGGGTGGTTTTAGGATAGGGTGCTCGGCAAGGTCATCGCGACCTCGGGCCTACGTATGCTCATTCGGACGAGAATGAGGAATCAGAGCAATCGTAGTTCAACTACGGGGTTTGACGAAAAAAGATGGTAGTGTGGATGCGAACGGGGGAAAAAGAAAAAGTGTGCTCGCCAAGATCATCGCAATCTTGTGCCTACGTATCTTTATTCGGACGAGAATAAAGAATCAGAGCAGTCGTAGTTCGCGGTACGCCCACGAAATAAGGGAGTTGGTTGATTTTTAAAAGAGGCGCCAATTGCTCACACACGAGTAAGAGAACTCGCACCCAAACAATCGAAGAGAGATCAAAGACTTGAACCCCCATTTTTCACCTTGAAAAAGAATTACGATAGTTATTAGTCGTTTTGAGGTTTGATTATGAAAGTCCGCTTGACGTGGGATCAAGGGTTTATTGTATGCGCTTGGTTATTTTGAAAAGGGTTCGATTTGTTAAAAGAAGAGGCGTCAATTGCTCACACACGAGTAAGAGAACTCGCACCCAAACAATCGAAGGAAGATCAAAGACTTGAACCCCCATTTTTCACCTTAAAGAGTTACGATAATCGTTAATTGTTTTTGGAGTTTGATTATGAAAATCCGCTTGACGTTGGATCAAGGGTTTATTTGTAAATGAGTTTAGTTTAAAGATGACTCGACGACGAATCGAGGGTTTGGTTGAAAATGGCTCGACGACGAATCGAGGGTTTGGTTGAAAAGAGGTTTGTTTGAAAATGGCTCGACGAAGAATCGAGAATTAGTTTGAAAATGGGTTGCCTATGCTAGTCCCTAGGGGTGCTCCTAGTAAACAAGTCATAATCAAAGCAATAATAAATGCGTACATCGGAATGGGAGAGGGGTACATGTAAAATACAAGTGTTGACATGAAATAAATGGTCTCATTGTAAGGTAACCCAAGAGAAAGTCGTGTGTGTGCGAAGGTGTCCTAAACTAAGCCTTGAGCAAGCATCGAGCAAGTGGATGATCATAATCAACAGTCCATCAATTTATTGTTTTTAGGGTTTCGATATTTGTTAGATTGTTTTGATTAAGAGTATATACAAATGAAAAAATGGTTAGATAAATAAATACGGATATGAATAGTATGACTATGAGCAAGATAATAATCAAGATAAAATGGACAAGATATAGTATTGACATAAAATTAAAGTTGGTCTCGTCTTAATCGGATTTAATCGATAAATTGATAATCGACGACTTTTGACTTTCATTGACCAAAAGAGAAATGAAAGAATATAAAGTGACAAACAAGAAATTAAATCGAAAATACGAATACAAGGCAAAAAGGTCTCACCTTTATCGAGATTTAATCGAGGAATCGATAAATCAATCGATATTTAGTTTTCATGGACCCAAAATGAATAAAAAATAATAAAAATAAAATAAAATCGAAAATGATAAGAAAAAACAATAAAGGTCTCACCTTTATCAAGATTAAGTCGAGAAATCGACAAATCGTCGATGTTTGGTTTTCATTGACCCAAAATCGAATAAGAATAATGTAAAAACAATGGAAATGAAATAAAGTCGAAAATGTATAGGAAAAAAGAATAAAGGTCTCACCTTTATCGAGCTTAAGTCGGGAAATTGACAAATCATCGATGTTAGGTTTTCATTGACCCAAAATAAGTGAATAAAAATAGTATAATGAAATAAATTGAAATAAAAATAAATAACTAGGCCTCATATATATCAAAATTCCATTGGATTGAACAAAAAAATTAAATCATGAGTATTGCTAGATCATTGGCCCTAAATTAAAATAGAAAAGCGAAATCGAAAGGGAAACCAAAAATCGAAAATGGAAATGAGATGAAACAAATAATAAATCAATAGAAACATAATAAGAATTAGTTAGAAATTTGAAATAAAATAAAAAAAACAAAATGAAGGAAACTAATTAATAAGAAATAATCAGGGGTGCAGAGAGGATATGGTGGTGAGAATAGGTGGAAGTCATTTGGGTCTAAGCCCATCATTCCTTCCAACAAAATACGGTTCAGAGAAAAGTTTATTAACACACTAAAAGGAATCCACCCCAATTCACTTTTAACATAAAGTAAAAAAAAAGATGCTGAGGTTAAACAACCAATAAACGCTAAGCATTACACATCAACTGTTATCAGATTCATTTAAAAAAACCAACTTTTACAAATCGAAAATAAAAAGAAAAGCAACAATGATCAACACATTCAACCTCTTCTTGGTGTGAAAACACGTCCTCTGCAATCGCTCTCTCACGTGATCTTCTTCTCTCGATCGCAACCTCGGTTCAGGATCTCATCTCTCTGTTTCTGTTTTCGAATCTCTTTCTCCTTCATCTTATTTCTGTTTGTGATTTGGATCTGTTTGGGTTTTAGGTTATGAAAAGTTGAGCTTTTGAGGTGATTTTGGTTTAGATGGTTGACAGAAGGTTTAGGTTTTGATGAGGGGAGTATTAATGGAGGTTGAAGGATTGAACAGAGGTTGGGTGAAAATTTGTTACGGTTTGGTTGTGGGTTTGAAGATTTTGAATATGAAAGTTTCGAAGAGTTAACGAGGAATGATTTCAAAAGGGTCACTTTTTGTTCCCCCGAAGAACTTTGAGAGTGAGAATCATGTTTGATTTATAGGAGAATGGAGAGTAGAAACGGAAAAGAGAGCTGGCGTGGATTTGTTGGTCCGGAAATCATTTTTCTGAGAGCTTTTCTAAAAAGGTTGTGTGAGGAGCGTGAAAATGCGTTATCATGTGATGCGTAGAATCTGTGAAATGTGCATTGGTTGTGGTCATGTTTTGTTTATTGTGGATTATAGCTTGTTTACAAGAAGGTTATAAGTTTACAGCTGGTGGAATGATTGGCTCGGAGTTGTGTGAGATATTCGTACGAGCAGGTTTCGCGTGCTGTCGGTTTTGAGTGTGGTGAGCAGCAGAGGGTGGGTGTGATAGCAGCATTTTGTAGGAAGTGATGCAAGTCGGTTTGTTGTTTTTGGTTGTACGGTGTGCAGTGGCTTGTAGTGGACTAGTGGTGTGGGTTATGTGGATGCGTGAATTCGTTGCTCTGTTGACGTTTTTTTTTGTTGTGAAAATTGGTTTTGTGAACTTGGTAAATGGTGGTGCATATGAATCATGTTGTGGAGTATGAGGTATTGGAGTGTTTGTGTGGTATGATAGCTTGGCTTGATTAGATCTTTGTTATTATTTTTGGAAACATTGTACTAGGCTTGTGTAAAACAATGGGCCTTTATTAATTTGTACATAGACTATGTTTGGATAATGAAAACAAAACTAAGTAAAAAAAAACAAAGTGGTTGTGATTAAAGGAATGTGAATTAATTTAGGAATTTAGAAATGGATAGTTGTATATGGATTTAAATTGGAAATGAATATGGGTTATTGAAGAATAATTGGGTTGGATGAATATGTATAAAAAAAATTGGATTTGAAAAAATTGAACTTGAAACAAAAGAGTTGAATTTGCATAAAAATGGATATCTATGGATATTTGGTTTGGAAAAGTGGATATTAACTTGGATATTGGACATGAAAATGGATTATGATAGTTGGATTGGTTTTGATAAAAAAAGGATTTTAAAAAAATGAATTTGGATTTAATTGGATAAAACTAAAACATTAAAAATGGTAATTTGGAAAGAGATGAAATTGAAATGAAAATAGACATGAATTTGGATAATTAAAAAAATGGATATTAGATTGGATGGATAAAAGAAAAGGTTAAAAAAGTGGATATGACTTAAAATAAAAATGGATAACAAATAAAAGAGAGACGAAGTTGAAGACAACATATTTCTTTGAATTTTTTGAATATGGTTAGTGGGTGAATTGTACATATGAAAATATACACAGGTAGGACAAATTTGGGGTATGACAAATGCCCCTATATAATTGGCTTGAACCGAGTTAGATGAACTGCTACGGCGTTCGGTCTTTCGAGGTAGAAGATAATTAGATATGAAGAAGACCACGAATTTGGCTGAAAGAAAGAAAAAGGATTGGGAAGTTGAAATACAAGAAATCTGACACCAAAAGGATGACAGACCTATCACCAAAAGGATGATAGTGAACACGCACACACAAAGACCCTTCCACCAAAAGGTTGAAAATGAGGTCACAGCCTGCTATTACCAACAGGATAATAGGGCACACTCGCACACATACCCTTCCACCAAAAGGATGAAAATGAGGTCACAACCTGCTATTACCGACGAGATAATAGGGCACACACGCACACACAGACCCTTCCACCAAAAGGATGGAAATGAGGTCAAAGCCTGCTATTACCGACGAGATAATAGGGCACACACACAGACCCTTTCACCAAAAGGATGAAAACGAGGTCAAAGCCTGCTATTACCGACGAGATAATAGGGCACCCACACATATAGACCCTTTCACCAAAAGGATGAAAATGAGGTCAAAGCCTGCTATTACCAACGAGATAATAGGGCACACACACACACAGACCCTTCCACCAAAAGGATGGAAATGAGGTCAAAGCCTGCTATTACCGACGAGATAATAGGGCACACACACAGACCCTTCCACCAAAAGGATGAAAACAAGGTCAAAGCCTGCTACTACCAAAAGGATAATAAGGCACACACACACAGCCTGCTACTACTAAAAGGATAGTATGGCACACAACATAATCCTGCTATTACCAAAAGGATAATAGGGCACACACACACAGACCCTTTCACCAAAAGGATGAAAATGAGGTCAAAGCCTGCTATTACCGACGAGATAATAGGGCGCACACACACACACAGCCTGCTACTACCAAAAGGATAGTATGGCGCACAACAAAGGTTGTCACTCACCAAAACGATTACACACATACCAACGGTTTATGGATCGGCGACACCAAAAGGATGACGGATCAAGACAAGCTACTACCACCAAAAGGATGGTAGGAACTTCTTATTTGTGAGGACCAACATCAAAAGGATGAAGGTTGAATTGAGTTGATTGGGTTTGGCTATCACCAAAAGGATGATAATAAGGCAATTGACAAAAGGTCAAGTTTGCTGGGGATGTGATGAGATTTATTTGGAGACATCAACAAAAGGTTGAAGTAAAGAAATCAATGAGGAGAGCCCACGAAAAGGAAAGGGAAACAGTGAAAAATGGAGAAGGTAACCCGCCAAGATCTACGCAATCGTGTGCCTACGTATCTTTACTCGGACGAGAATAAAGAATCAGGGCAGTCGTAGTTCGACTTGAAGAAAAGATTCAATGATGAACGCCCACTGACTCGGAGGAATGTTTATTGGTTGGGATGAGGATGACAACCTCAGCAACAAAAGGTTGAGGAACATAACTCAATGAGGAACACCCACTGACTTGCTTGGAGATCACAACTTCATCAACAGAAGGTTGAAGACTTTCATGAGGAACACCCATGAACTTGAAGAAGATACCCCTGACTGGGCAGAAGGTTTCTTTGAGATCTTGCCTTGATCAACAAAAGGTTGAACCAACTTCGTGAGGAACACCCACGGACTTGCAGAAGATGCCCCTGTCTGGGCTGGAGATCGTCTTGGAATAACTTTGTGAAGAACGTCCACGGATTTGATGAAGATGCCCCTGACTGGGCTGAAGATCTTCTTGTAATCTTGAGATTGATCCTGGATCTTGACATGCATATGTGAATGCTTGATTTTGTAATGATGTGCAATGCAAATGCTGACGCGCGGAGATGCAAGTGCTAGGGAAGTATGATTGGTTCTGGTATGCATATGATGCGTATGATGCTGAATGCAATGCATATGATGCGTATGATTGCAAACGGGTGATTGGATATGTTTGGAGATGGTGCCAGCATGGTGGACTTTTGGTAGTTGCTAATGAGGATTGGACTTTTGGGCGGTGGGAGGGATTTGATTTCCTCGACACTCATTTCGTTGAAGACACCATGATTGAAGCAGACGAAGATGCTCCTGAAGCCTTGAATCTGATCACATGCTTGATAAGTCATGGTGTTCGTTCCAAGAGAACCACAACTCTGTGCTTGATGGTCAAGATGACTTTATGACTTGATGGTGATCAGCTCATGAAGATTATACTCTTGCTCTGAACTGCTTGAAAGTACAGACATGATATGCCTGCTGCAATAAGTCTTGCCCCAGTCTGAACATGGTAATGGTCTGCCCCTGATTAACCAATTCTGGAGCGATTTAATCTTTGGATGTTGAGCCTTGATGTGCTTTGAGATGGCTTGCCCCTAATTGAGCTGCTGAAAGATTTGACCCTGATTGAGCTGCTGAGGTAGTCTTGCTTCGGGTTAGCGCCACTGAAGGCTCAAGTTCCACTTTGATTGCCCCTTGTTGGAATTGTTTTGATGTCTAGCACTGATTTGCAGTTAAAATTGCTCATTTACAAATGGTAATCATAATGCAAAGCTCATGCAAGTTTTGAAGAAGAGTCGTTTATTGGAGTGTCGTGATAGTGAGACGAATAGACCGTTAGCCCAAACGTGTGCTGATTTTTGATGGTGTGAAAGATATAGCAAGGAAAATGACACCAATGCTGAAGATTAGCAAATATGGGGAGTCAGTTTACGCAACCTTGCAATAGTATGCTTTCAGAATAAACCTCAACTCAATTAGGTCTTTTGAGGGTTGTAACGTGGTATAGTTTACGGTTTAGGAAATAAAGGATATAAGGCTCAAAGTATAATTTGTACCCACCCCTTCTTCGTGATGACCTCCACTCCTACGTTCAGTTAATTCTGCACATGTTTGTATTCCAAAAGGGTCGATGGTGTAAGAGTGATGACTCAAGGTTTGCTCGAACTGGCAGTCACCTTATTTGTTTTTTATGGATGTCAGTGGCCCTTTGGTTTTGATTTGGTGGTCACTGAGTCTTATTCTGTTTTTGGTGAGAATTTGAGGGCCTCTTTTGATTTTTATTTTAATCCCTATCTTTTGCATGGACTGATTTCGCTTTTCGAGTCCATCAGGGTAACCTTGATTTTTGCCTAAGTCTCCTTTGAGGTGCTCAACTTAGCAGGCTTTTGATTTTTGTTTTTTTGGTTTTGTTGGATGATTGTGACTGCCATGTCATGGGTATTGATGAACAACCGACATGTCTTTTGGATTTTGTCTTTGTGATTTGAGTACGTAGTTGAGTTAACTGAGCACTACCCTGCCCCAGGTTAAGTGTAAGGGTTTTGTATATCCGAAGGAAACTGCTACTTCTAGGCTCGAAGTGGTTTACTAGGGATTAACTCCTTGTCTCTCCAGTGTTTGGGGAGTTGAAACAATGCCTGTACATCATCGGCGGGATTTTATCCGAAAGCATACGATTTGCAATTATGGGTATTTCATTTTCATCATCCTCCCTCCAATCATTACTAACAACAGTTTGATACAGAGAGTGAAGTGGAAATAAATGTGTCTGTGATTTGCAGTAAAAATGAGTGAATACGACATAACTGATTCAAAACATGCATAATTAATACATTAAGAAAACCAAATACAAACGACAATGTTCAAAGCATACAATACTTAAACAGATAAAAACGAAAATACAAGAATGCAAATGATGGGATGGCAACATGACTGCCTTCTTCTGGGAGAAACTTGAGCTTGACTTGACTTGACTTGATGTTGGCACTAGTTTGGCGGCAGCATAGGGTTTTTGATGACGTTTGGAGCCTTCCCATTGAACGTGAGAAACTTTGAGTCGATCATGTCTTGAACCTTGTGTTTGAAAGCTCTGCAGTCCTCGATCTTATGTCCTGGAGCACCCTTATGAAACTCGCAATGAGCATTAGCATCATAATCTGGAGGAATGACAGTTGGAGGAGCCAAGTCTCTCGGAGTAACAACCCTCTTCTCCATCAATTGAGCAAAGATCTGAGCATATGACGTCGGCAGACGATCAAAGTCTCTATCAGACCTCCTTGTCCTTTGTTGATTAGGCTGACATTGTTGAGCAGCTCTCTGTTGTTGATGTTGAGGAGGATACTGATACCCTTGCTGGTTGTAGGATTGTTGTTGAGGAGCCTATTGTTGAGGTATTGGAGCTTGAACAGCTTGAACTGTTGGCTGATAAGGCATCGGAGCATATTGCGCAGCAGCAACATACGGATACTGGAAGTATGGCATTTGATAAGGCATTGGAGCAGGAGTTTGTTGAGCTTGCCCTTTTTGAGCAGAGACAGCATTTGTTTCGCCCTCTTTTTTCTTGTATCCATTGAAGGGCTTCTTGACTGCAGACTGACTACTAGAACCTCCTTGGATCTTTCCACTTTTCAGACCTTCTTCAATTCTCTCACCGACAATTACCAAATTAGAGAATCCGGCAGAAACATTACCGATCAACTTCTCATAGTATTGGCCTTGCAAAGTACCCATGAAGATGTCAATTAGTTCACGATCAACAAGAGGTGGATGCACTCTTGCAGCTAACTCTCTCCAGCGTTGCGCGTACTCCTTAAAGGATTCGTTGTCCTTTTGAGCCATACTCTGAAGTTGAGTACGATTTGGAGCAAGGTCAGTGTTGTACTTGTATTGCTTGACAAATGCATCAGCTAAATCATCCCAAGTGCGCACATTGCTATGCTCTAGCTGCATATACCACTCAAGAGATGCCCTAGACAAGCTGTCTTAGAAGCAATGGATCATCAGCTTTTCATATTTGGCATGGGCAGCCATCTTGCGGCAGTACATCCTTAGATGCATGTGAGGACAACTGAGACCTTTGTACTTTGGGAATTCCTGTACCTTGAACTTGGGAGGAATGACAACATCTGGCACCAAGCACATATCCAGAGCATTCAAAGAAGTTGAGTTGCGTCCCTCCATGACTCGGAGTTGCTCAGCTAAATCACGACACATCTTGATAGCTTCAGAATCCTAAGCAGCAGTAGGATTGACAATTGGGATAGCAGCATGGTAGTTCTGTACTTCATCATACTGATCCACCAGATTTTCTTCGGCATGAGGAATAGGAATCTAAGTGACAACAGGTTGGGCTTGCGAAATGGTACCAACAGTAACTCCAGATGTTGGAGGTGGTTGAGATGTTACAGGAGCGAAGTCCATTGGTATCCCATAAGTGATGGGGTTGGGAACAAGAACAGAGAGCCTTGAGGTAGATGCTTGAACAGGCACAGTGTTGTTGGCAGCAGCAGCTTCACGCAGTTCTTCTTCCTTTCTGGCCATCATGATGGCTTCGAGAATCTGGTCAATCTTTCCCTTGATAGAATCCAACACTTCTCTGAAGGTGGCTTTCTCTTGTTGAATCTGCTTCATCATTCGTCTGGTATTAGCTCGAGTTGCATACTGGTGTCGAGGAATCAGCTTGATTTAATGGAGAAGGAAGGAAGTTGAAGTGAGATTTTGAGGTTGAAAATGCAATGCAAGATGCATAACAGATGCAATGCAATGCAATGATATGAGATGCAATGCAAGATGCAAGATCCAGGATCGCAGAATTGAACAGCTTCAAACAGTTCTGCGGTTGGCCGGAGATGACGAGTCAAGAACTAGGATCAAAGAAAGCCCACGAGTAGGTTTCTAAAACGGATAGGTGCCTAGAGTTATGGATATATTTAGAAAACATTATAACCAAGACGAAGAGACATCTGACTATAATATCCTCGAAATAATCTCGTCTAGGTGAGGTCTTCATTTCTTCCCCACGAGAAAGATTCCTCGGAGGCGCCCACTACACAACCATCGACACACGGGTTCTAAATAGGGTTCTTAGAATCCTAGATCGAGGTTGAAAATATTACTGTCAAGAAGTAATACGTTCGAGGGATCTCATCTGATTAGGGCGTTCGCATTAACTCACATAGAATTAACACTACCAACCACCATGGGTAAATTGGGTTAATGGTCCTTGGGATTAACGACCCACCTCGAAAGTATTACTACCATGGCAAAGATTCACCACAACAATAACATCTCCAAGGGAATCTACTCCAAGCGGTGGTTTTCGCTTCAACTCACGCGGAAGAGACCACGCAAGCCTACACTACACAACCACCATCCTAATCCTAGGGTTTTTCTCGACTCGGGTGTAGAGCCATCTCACAAAGTTGCCAATATCAGAACAACCCAACAATGTTACAAAAAGTAACACAAATAAGGAATAGGAAAATAAGTAAATAAGCAAAGGAGAAGAAAATAAACAAACAAAACTAACGAACTTGCGATTCGAATCAAGATAGGCTTGACTCTCTCTTGCATGGAGCAATATATCCCCAGCAGAGTCGCCATCTGTCGCACCTCGAAAATTCATCGAGAAAACGACCTTCGCGCGAAAGGCGCGGAAAACGGTTCGACAGAGTCGCCACCGAACTTTATTTATCCCAAAAATAGGGAAAGGAAAATATTGAGAAAACCTTTAAGGAGTGGATAAGAACATGGTCGTCGCAACCACATTCTGGGTTCAGGAGTCGGTTACGTGAGGGGAAGGTACGCGCACCCCTTCACGTCCTTTGTACTCAACGGGAACCTCTTGATTCGAATCGCGATACTCGTTAGCTAAGTTTGTTTGTTTTCTTCTCTAAAATAAATGCGGAAAGGTAAAGATAAAAGGGAACGGATGCTAAGGGAAATGGGGTGGTTTTAGGATAGGGTGCTCGGCAAGGTCATCGCGACCTCGGGCCTACGTATGCTCATTCGGACGAGAATGAGGAATCAGAGCAATCATAGTTCGACTACGGGGTTTGACGAAAAAAGATGGTAGTGTGGATGCAAACGGGGGAAAAAGAAAAAGTGTGCTCGCCAAGATCATCGCAATCTTGTGCCTACGTATCTTTATTCGGACGAGAATAAAGAATCAGAGCAGTCGTAGTTCGCGGTACGCCCACGAAACAAGGGAGTTGGTTGATTTTTAAAAGAGGTGCCAATTGCTCACACACGAGTAAGAGAACTCGACCCAAACAATCGAAGAGAGATCAAAGACTTGAACCCCCATTTTTCACCTTGAAAAAGAATTACGATAGTTATTAGTCGTTTTGAGGTTTGATTATGAAAATCCGCTTGACGTTGGATCAAGGGTTTATTTGTAAATGAGTTTAGTTTGAAGATGACTCGACGACGAATCGAGGGTTTGGTTGAAAATGGCTCGACGACGAATCGAGGGTTTGGTTGAAAAGAGGTTTGTTTGAAAAAGGCTCGACGAAGAATCGAGAATTAGTTTGAAAATGGGTTGCCTATGCTAGTCCCTAGGGGTGCTCCTAGTAAACAAACCATAATCAAAGCAATAATAAATGCGTACATCAGAATGGGAGAGGGGTACATGTAAAATACAAGTGTTGACATGAAATAAATGGTCTCATTGTAAGGTAGCCCAAGAGAAAGCCGTGTGTGTGCGAAGGTGTCCTAAACTAAGCCTTGAGCAAGCGTCGAGCAAGTGGATGATCATAATCAACAGTCCATCAATTTATTGTTTTTAGGGTTTCGATATTTGTTAGATTGTTTTGATTAAGAGTATATACAAATGAAAAAATGGTTAGATAAATAAATACGGATATGAATAATATGAATAATATGAATAGTATGATATGAGCAAGATAATAATCAAGATAAAATGGACAAGATATAGTATTGACATAAAATTAAAGTTGGTCTCGTCTTAATCGGATTTAATCGATAAATTGATAATCGACGATTTTTGACTTTCATTGACCAAAAGAGAAATGAAAGAATATAAAGTGACAAATAAGAAATTGAATCGAAAATACAAATACAAAGCATAAAGGTCTCACCTTTATCGAGATTTAATCGAGGAATCGATAAATCAATCGATATTTAGTTTTCATGGACCCAAAATGAATAAAAAATAATAAAAATGAAATAAAATCGAAAATGATAAGAAAAAACAATAAAGGTCTCACCTTTATCGAGTTTAAGTCGAGAAATCGACAAATCATCGATGTTTAGTTTTCATTGACCCAAAATCGAATAAGAATAATGTAAAAACAATGGAAATGAAATAAAGTCGAAAATGTATAGGAAAAAAGAATAAAGGTCTCACCTTTATCGAGATTAAGTCGGGAAATCGACAAATCATCGATGTTAGGTTTTCATTGACCCAAAATAAGTGAATAAAAATAGTATAATGAAATAAATTGAAATAAAAATAAATAACTAGGCCTCATATATATCAAAATTCCATTGGTTTGAACAAACCAATTAAATCATGAGTATTGCTAGATCATTGGCCCTAAATTAAAATAGAAAAGCGAAATCGAAAGGGAAACCAAAAATCGAAAATGGAAATGAGATGAAACAAATAATAAATCAATAGAAACATAATAAGAATTAGTTAGAAATTTGAAATAAAATAAAAAAAAACAAAATGAAGGAAACTAATTAATAAGAAATAATCAGGGGTGCAGAGAGGATATGGAGGTGAGAATAGGTGGAAGTCATTTGGGTCTAAGCCCATCATTCCTTCCAACAAAATACGGTTCAGAGAAAAGTTTATTAACACACTAAAAGGAATCCACCCCAATTCACTTTTAACATAAAGTAAAAAAAAAGATGCTGAGGTTAAACAACCAATAAACGCTAAGCATTACACATCAACTGTTATCAGATTCATTTAAAAAAACCAATTTCTACAAATCAAAAATAAAAAGAAAAGCAACAATGATCAACACATTCAACCTCTTCTTGGTGCGAAAACACGTCCTCTGCAATCGCTCTCTCACGTGATCTTCTTCTCTCGATCGCAACCTCGGTTCAGGTTCTCATCTCTCTGTTTCTGTTTTCGAATCTCTTTCTCCTTCATCTTATTTCTGTTTGTGATTTGGATCTGTTTGGGTTTTAGGTTATGAAAAGTTGAGCTTTTGAGGTGATTTTGGTTTAGATGGTTGACAGAAGGTTTAGGTTTTGATGAGGGGAGTATTAATGGAGGTTGAAGGATTGAACAGAGGTTGGGTGAAAATTTGTTACGGTTTGGTTGTGGGTTTGAAGATTTTGAATATGAAAGTTTCGAAGAGTTAACGAGGAATGATTTCAAAAGGGTCACTTTTTGTTCCCCCGAAGAACTTTGAGAGTGAGAATCATGTTTGATTTATAGGAGAATGGAGAGTAGAAACAGAAAAGAGAGCTGGCGTGGATTTGTTGGTCCGGAAATCAATTTTCTGAGAGCTTTTCTAAAAAGGTTGTGTGAGGAACGTGAAAATGCGTTATCATGTGATGCGTAGAATCTGTGAAATGTGCATTGGTTGTGGTCATGTTTTGTTTATTGTGGATTATAGCTTGTTTACAAGAAGGTTATAAGTTTACAACTGGTGGAATGATTGGCTCGGAGTTGTGTGAGATGTTCGTACGAGCAGGTTTCGCGTGCTGTCGGTTTTGAGTGTGGTGAGCAGCAGAGGGTGGGTGTGATAGCAGCATTTTGTAGGAAGTGATGCAGGTCGGTTTGTTGTTTTTTGTTGTACGGCGTGCAGTGGCTTGTAGTGGACTAGTGGTGTGGGTTATATGGATGCGTGAATTCGTTGCTCTGTTGACGTTTTTTTTTTGTTGTGAAAATTGGTTTTGTGAACTTGGCAAATGGTGGTGCGTATGAATCATGTTATATAGTATGAGGTATTGGAGTGTTTGTGTGGTATGGTAGCTTGGCTTGATTAGATCTTTGTTATTATTTTTGGAAACATTGTACTAGGCTTGTGTAAAACAATGGGCCTTTATTAATTTGTACATAGACTATGTTTGGATAATGAAAACAAAACTAAGTAAAAAAAAACAAAGTGGTTGTGATTAAAGGAATGTGAATTAATTTAGGAATTTAGAAATGGATAGTTGTATATGGATTTAAATTGGAAATGAATATGGGTTATGGAAGAATAATTGGGTTGGATGAATATGTATAAAAAAAATTGGATTTGAAAAAATTGAACTTGAAACAAAAGAGTTGAATTTGCATAAAAATGGATATCTATGGATATTTGGTTTGGAAAAGTGGATATTAACTTGGATATTGGACATGAAAATGGATTATGATAGTTGGATTGGTTTTGATAAAAAAGGATTTTAAAAAAATGAATTTGGATTTAATTGGATAAAACTAAAACATTAAAAATGGTAATTTGGAAAGAGATGAAATTGAAATGAAAATAGACATGAATTTGGATAATTAAAAAAATGGATATTAGATTGGATGGATAAAAGAAAAGGTTAAAAAAGTGGATATGACTTAAAATAAAAATGGATAACAAATAAAAGAGAGACGAAGTTGAAGACAACATATTTCTTTAAATTTTTTGAATATGGTTAGTGGGTGAATTGTACAGATGAAAATATACACAGGTAGGACAAATTTGGGGTATGACACCTGGGTTCAACACCCACGAGGACCCTTTCCATTATTTTTTATCACTTTGTTTTCCTACTTTTCTTCACAATTTCTAATTATCATAACTTTCTCATTTTTAATCATTTTGAATCCATTCTTTTTTAAAATTGTTCGTGATAATGTCTATTTATATATTTAAAATAAAATACGAAAAATAATTATGTTTCTCACATTTATGAGTGCTTAAAGTGTGTGACCTTTTAGGGTTTTCTTAAGACTTCTTTTGAAACTTTTGAATGATACATTGCCTTTTCTTGATCACAATGCATTGTTTGAACCATATACTTCTTGTATGAACCTTAAATGAGGTTATGAATTTGTAAATCCTTGTTCTTACTTGATTTTAATGTATTTTCAAGTATATGTTTACATGTAAATGTGTGTTGAATTTTGTCTATACCATGAATTTTTGCTTGACTATTTCACCTTAACATGTGATCTTCCTTTCATGTTTATACCACTTTGATATGTACATATGTCTTTGTGTTGATTATACCATGTTTATGTGCCCCTAAAACACTTGAACTTTTCCTTGAAAATACTTTTGCATACATGTTTGTTTGTATGAACCTTTGTGATGTTTCCACTTTGTGCAAGACCGTGTTTGAACCCTAATATCCATGTTTAGTTGTTATCAACTTGACATTAACATGTTCAACTTGTATCCATGATTAAATGTTCAAGTATTTCCTTTATAAACTCTTACCATGATAAATATATCTCTTTGAAATGTACATTATCTTTTCAAATATCAAAACTCTTTGGGCCTCTATCAAGAGTGTAAGACCCGTTACATTTTCAATTACATTTTCAAACACTTAGGCCTCTGTCAAGAGTGTAAGACCCATTACATTTTCAATTACATTTTCAAACTCTTGGGCCTCTGTCAAGAGTGTAAGACCCATTACAGTTTCAATTACATTTTCAAACTCTTGGACCTCTGTCAAGAGTGTAAGACCCATTATATTTTCAATTACATTTTCAAACACTTTGGGCCTCTATTAGAGTGTAAGTCCCTCCCCTCATCCTCAAAACTTTCTTCAATTTCTCAAATCTTTCAATATTTCAAATCTCCCTCTTCAACTTTCATCAAACATAAGCCCTAGTGGCATTACAATACAAAATCCATGGGCCTCTATTCTGAGTGTAAGTCCCATCCCTCTCTTTCAAAAAATCATCTTCTATTTTCAAAACAAGAGTAATCTTGGGACTCTGCTTAGAGTGTAAGACCACCACATTTTCTTTTCTTTTCAATAAATCTCGGGCCTCTGCTTAGAGTGTAAGACCCAACACCTTTGTACATAGAATAAATCTTGGGCCTCTGCTTAGAGTGTCAGACCCAACACCTTTGTGAATAGAATCAACCACACAAATAAAACATTCAACACCTCAGACCCTAAATATGCAAAATCTTCCATGAATTCAAACATGTCATATCAATGTCTATACTTGTTAATCTTCAATCATGTTTGTTCATATTTTGTTAAGTTTCTCTTGACATTTATATCATCCTTAGCTTAGACATAGGTCAAACAATAGGATCCCTTCAATCACAACTTAGTTCAAACAACTAGTTCCCTGACCTCCTCTTGGGCCTTATACAAGCATCATTGTCTCCTCTTGGGCATCATACAAAGAATCTCCTCAGCAAGATAGCCTCCTCTTAGGATTCATACAAGGAGACTAGGGAAGTCTCATTCAAATACTCAGCCTCCTCTTGGGCTTCATATAAGGACCCTTAGGCTTCTTAAAAGCATAAGTCAAGTCTTAGTCATCTATACAATAAATATTTTAGCCTCATTTATCTTGGACTTTGTACAGGATACAAATAAAATTCCCCAAAAGAGTCAGTCAAATCCTCAGTATTGAGTCAGTCTCTTCAAATTTCCTCAATACTCATTATTATTCTCTCAGGATTTTATACAAATAATTTCCCCAGTTAGTCTGCCTAAATCTTGGGATTTGTACAAGACAGATAAAACTCCCCAGTTGAGTCAGTTTTCAGTCATTTTTCAGCTTCATATTTTGGACTTCAATCAAGATACCTAAATAAATCCATCTCTTCACATATGAGACTTTAAGTTATCTCTGTAGGAAGATATCTCTTATAATTACTATAATTCAAATCAAACAATCAAAACTTTTTCCAGATAATTGATGTAAGTGGCACTCTTGTTGATTCAAAATCCAAGTTGGAGTCCCTCCTTTATCATGGTTCAAAAACTTTTCATTCATCTAACGGATGTAAGTGGCACACTTGTCGATTCTATATCCAAGTTACGGTCCTTCTATTAGTATGTGTAGCGCGATTTTTGTGGTCTTGAATCACGATTGCTTAGGTACTACAGTTCGATTCATTTTTTATCCTATTGAGCTGATTAAGGAAGGGAAATAGATGTCTCCAATTAACCCTGCTTGCATACTGAGTTTAAATAGCTGACTGTTAGTTTACAGATGCTATTGAGATGTGGACCCCTCTTCGGTTATTTTGTTAAGATTAGAATGTCTGGACTATTTGCGAGGTTTTTGGTAAGGGATTAGGATTTGGTGCTTTTGGTTTGATATTTGGAGGTGCTGGATTTTGGGTTTTTAATTAGTGTACTCGCTAAGATTTTTCAATCTTATGCCTACATATTCCCGAGACAGGGAAATCAGAGCGATCGTAGTTCCTCCTATTCTATGGGAGGAAAAAGGTTGTTTTGGTGTCTTGTTCAAAGCCCAAGACGTGAAGCTAAAGGGTTTATTTGTATCTTGTTCAAAGCCCAATATGTGAAGCTAAAAGGTTTGGATGAGAGAGAATTCGTCATCTCTAAAAAGGAGTTGTTGGTGTTTGTATACTGTGAGCAAGGCACATATTTGATGCTAAAAGGTTGATTGACTCAACCGAGGTTTCCTTATACAAAGCCTAAGAGGAGGCGATTGATCCAACAAGAGGGTGTCTTTTATTTGTTGTTTTGTACGAAGCCCGAGATAGAGGCTAAAAGGGTTGACTCAACAAGAGAGTACCAACAAGTGACTGACTCAACAAGAGAGTGCTTTTTATGTGTCTTGTACGAAGCCCAAGACGGAGGCTAAAAGGTTTGACTCAACAAGAGAGTACTTTTATTTGTCCTGTATAAAGCCCAGGGCGGAGGCTAAAGAGTTGACTCAACAAGAGAGCCTATTTGACAGGTGATTGACTCAACAAGAGAGTCCTTTATACTCAACAAGAGAGTGTTTTGATGTCTCGTATGAAGCCCGAGATAGAGGCTAAAAGAGGATTCACTCAACAAGAGAGTCTTTTATACTCAACAAGAGAGTGTTTTATAGGTGTCTTGTATGAAGCCCAAGACGAAGGCTAAAGAGAGATTGACTCAACAAGAGAGTCTCTTATACTCAACAAGAGAGTGGGTTTTTATAGGTGTCTTGTACGAAGCCCAAGACGGAGGCTAAAATGTTCGACTCAACAAGAGAGTACTTTTATCTGTCTTATACGAAGCCTAAGACGGAGGCTAAAAAAGGGTTTGACTCAACAAGAGAGTCTGAAAAGGTGAGCTCCGCTGGGGAGAGTCATTTGCACAAAGCCCAAGAGGAGGCTATCTTACTGCCGAGGATTAGATCCATATGCTGGACCAAGTGGGAGAGCCCTCATGAGAGAGACCGGTTTTCTTATTGATCAGTGTTTTTTCCTATGTTTGAAAGGAACTTGAGAATGTCTTTGAGACTCAAGGGGCTTAGACTGTCCAAGTCTAGAGTTTTAACAATTGTACAATGCCCAAGAGGAGGCACGGGCATTAAGGGATGAGTATCAACCCTAAAGTGGCCAGAGGTTTGACACTGAAAGACTGCTCTAGCAAAGGATGACTAAGTTCTGTCTTATACCTTTAAGAGGTCGTCAGGGTCCTTGTATTAAGCCCAAGAGAATGCATGAGAACTTCTAAGAAGCCGAAGGGTCCTTGTACAATGCCCAATAGGAGGCTGGGATGCTTTTAGGAAGCCTGTGGGTCCCCAAACTACGAGAAGTTCAAGAAATGCAATTCACAGAGAAGAGATCATTCCAGGAAAGTTTGAGAATTTGGAAGAAACTCAAGAGATGCTATTCACGGAGAATAGATCAACTCTGGGAAGTAGAGTCTCTTTGACAATTTTTAAGAGTGACAGTCTAAGAAAAGGTTCACCGAGAATACTGCCTTTCTCTTTGTTCCATAATATTTAACCCCAAGAGAAGGGAAGACTGTATCTGGAATCCTACAGGGGATCTAGTTTTGTTTGTATTTAAGAGTGACCAACAAGGCTTTACCTAGTGCTAGACGTAGTTGTCGGGGAAAACTATAAATAACTATATTAGTATTACACAGTGGATATCTGACAAGTATATAAAGGATGTGAAAGGAGACTTACAGTGAAACAACCCCACAATACAGTTATATACATATGAGAGCGATAAATGAAAGCGGATAAACACTTACCCGTTGTAGAGCTTCCATGTTGTTTGGTTAGTTGTTCAACAAAGAAAACTTTGATAACAATATTATATTCAAAATCAAAGGAGAAAGTGCTTTGAAAAGTTGTTGGGGCTTACAGCTCAAGGAGAGGCCAGCGTTTTAACGATGATTGCACCGTTGTTTTGAAAACTGTACAGAGGGATTTATACAATATGTGAGGCCCACAAAGTTTTTGGTTTCAAAAAAGGGGTTGGGTCTTATACTCTATTAGAGGCCCAAAAGTGTTTTAAAGAAAAGAAATAGGCCTTATAACACGAGGGTAGGCCCAGATGATTTTCGTTTTAAAATAGCGATCGCGCCGAGGTTTTTGAAAACACAGTGGGTCTTATACAATGACTGAGGCCCAAATTATTTTTGGTTTCAAAAAATGGTTGTGTCTTACACTCTATTATAGGCCCAAAGAAAAGAAATAGGGCTTATAACACGAGGGTAGGCCCAGTTGATTTTGTTAAAAAAGGCGACGATCGCACCGTTGTTTTTGAAAATACAGTGGGACTTATACAACAACTGAGGCCCAAAAGTGGTGTATTTACAAAGGGGATGGGTCTTACACTCTAATAGAGACCCATGAGTATTTGAAAAAGATTTGTGAGGGTGAAAATCAAAGAAACCTTAATTTTGTTTTCCTTTAAAAGTAAATATTTAAAGAAAATCAATAAAATGATAAAAATACCAAATAGATTTGAATAAACCACTTGTGATTTTGGTTTAAGGTTTGAAAAATGAGGTTTTAATCACAAGATGATTTAGAACTCATTTGTTTTTTATTTTCAAAATAATATTCACTTTTAAATGTTTAAAACAATTAAAAATGAATTTATTCACAAAAATACTAATTATATTAAATAAATAATATAAATTTGATTTTTTTGTGGAATGAAATATTTCAATATTTTTGTGATTTTTTGCAAAAATAACCAATCAAAAATAATTAAAATTGAGGGAGTTATTAATTTTTCAAATCATTAAAAATAATATGAAAAATAATAAAAAAAAGGTGAAAAAATCATTAAAAAAGGGTATGGGGCGAGGGGGATTCGAACCCCAGACCTCTTGTGTGCAGCATGTGCGCCTTAACACTGGGGTGGTGATACATCCGTGTATCAAACCCCAGCCATAAATATACAAGGCTTGCCTTGTTCTTGGCCTGGCTAAGGCAAGGCTTTGGGTCAGAAACGTGAAGGTCATAACTTCCTCATTTCTCCATGGATGGAGACAAAATTTATATGCATCTGGCCTAGAATTTCCTAAGGAATCCAATGGTGGTGGTGGTTTTTCCAGAAAATCAATCCTCCTCAAAACCCGATAGTGGTTTTGAAATAGGCCATAATGTGCATTTTCTGTGCTACCTCTTGGTACAACCATGAATTACATGATGAATTGGTTCAAACACAACACATATAACATGTATAAGAGATGCATGATCAGTGGACCTCAAAGCAATGCATATTTTAAAGAGTTCAAGTTATGATGCTTACCTCCCTTGGAGCTTTTTGGGCTATCTGCCAAGTGCTTTGTTCCAGAAATGTTTTGATGCTTTTAACACTCTCAAATGATCCCTTAGAAGCTTTTAGGATGATTGGAATCAGATGGAAACCTCATGAATGGAAATTGGCCCTTTCTTGCAAAATGGGCAAAAATGGCCAAAATAGCAACTTTCTCAAATGGTGTTCTAGATGTGGGGAACCATTTGGGACAGTTCAAGGATGATATTTGGAGTGTGTTTTTTGAGGCTTTATCTGGTTTTGAAAGTGACTGAATCAAGACATGGCTTGAAAAATGCAAAAAGGCCCTATTTTGAGGTTTTGAGAGGGGACTTTGTGATTTTGGTGTTACAGGTCACTTGTGAGAGTTTGGACAGCTTAGATATGACATATTGGATGTGTTTGGATCATGAGCTGTGATGGAATTGCTCTCTAACTCAAAAACTCAGAGTTACCTTGCTAAAGAAGGCATTTTTGCCTAGAGAAAGAGATTTTGAGGAAAGCAAGTGTTGTAGTGTTTTGGTGTACTTAAACTGAGCGCAAATGAGCTCTATTTATAGTAGAGCAAGTTTGTTTTGGCTGCAATAGTGAATGGCAACTACAGTAGAGGTTTGGCCAATGTTAATCAATAGGAATCCAAGTCTCCTCTAGCCATTGACTAGAGGTTAGGGCACAGGCTGCTGGTTCCCTTGGTTCAGATCTTATCCTTGACTCATTCAGTTGGAAATGGTTCAGTTCATGCCACCTTGGTGCATCCATTGAATGCTCCAAAACAAAATTGGAGTCTTGTCCCGTCTTTAGGATTTTTTAGGTTTGGCATGCAATTTTTAGTTCCAAAGACTTGGGAGGCTTATAGATCTGTGTTTATCCCTCCTTGGTCCCTCCCTGAGGTGTTCAGATGGATAAGCATGCTTGTCATTTGTACAAATTGCTCAAATCGAACAAAATGCACAAATCTGCCTTGCCATGGCAGTTTGCACAAGGCACATTGCAATTGTCATATCTCATGGCTCAAATGGAATTTGATGGAGTTCTTGGCCATTTTGGAAAGCTCTTATATGATACAACACATGTGTGATCATAGTTTGTCTTGAAACTTTTTGGATCCAAGTGAAAAATGCCCCTACATTTGGAAAAAAGCAAGACAGATTCTGACTTAGTGAAAATTTCACTAAGTGTTGGAAAAAAGTGACATTTTCACTTTTTGTCATTTTGGTCACTCCATAACTTAAAATCCATGAGGAATTGGAATGAGGTGTAGTTGACACTTTTAAATTATTCCATGAGAGCTACAAATCCATCTTTGGATCAGCCAAAATGGTTGCTTGGATCTCAAGTTATGATCCTTGGAAGTTGGTACCCTAGCCACTTTGTTCCATAACTTAGAAAATTTCTAAGTTTTTTATGGTTATCCCTTTTACAAGTTATCCCACTTTCTTTGATTTTTCTTGATGAATGTTGATTCAAATCACACATTAACATCATTTTAGGGTTAGGGAACCATAATTGATCAAAAAATCAAAAAGTCAAACTTTGACTTTTGGGCACAGTTGACTTTTTATCAGATGAATTCCAAACTGTGCGATCCTCTATGAAATCAAGTCCTTGACCTAAACCAAACTTGATGAATTGATTTCATAGGTGTTATAAGGTGTATTGAATCATGTATCAAGGTTTGGAAGCATGTCTGGGTCAAAAGTCAAAGGTACAGTTGACTTTTTTCTGCGAAACCCTAACTGTGGTTTAGATGAACTTGAAATTTGTTGATCAAGCTTCTTGGATTAATCCATTGTTGAAAATGGATCAATGTAGTGTGTTAGAGACCCTCAAACCATGTCTTGAGGTCTTGGCTCATGATTTGTCCCAAAAGTCAACTTAGGGGTGAATTAGATCAAGAATTCTTGATTTTTAGTGAATGCATCCCCTGAGGCTAAATTGACTTGATGATTGGGTTCATGAGGTCCCTTATAGTATATTAGGATATGATTTGAAGCATTGGCTCATTCCTAGAGGAAAATTACCATCTGGAGGCCCTGGTCGACCAAAACCCTAATTTGGTGACACTGTGGATTTTGAGGCTTGATCCACTCAGAATACTGCAACCTTGTGCTTGATTCTTGCTGTGGGAGTCCTCTTGATCCATTGTGGATGTTTGAGAGGTTAGAAAAGTTGAAGATCATGCTAATTCTTGAATGATCCTTTGTCTAAGAACTCTGAGAGGGCTTGAAACCCTAATTACTGTTTGTAGTGAATGCTCACCCATCTTTGGGGAGACTGATAAGGCATGATGGTTCATCCATATTGTGATGATAATTTGCAAAATGATGGGAAATCTTAGTGGTCAAAATTTGGGGTATGACAGTATGTAAAGAAATCATAAAAGAAAAAGTGACATTGCTTAACACATTAAGTTTAAAAGTTTTTTCCCTTATGACATCACTCTCAAATGATTGTAGTGAATATGTGAGATATCTCCCTTAAAGAGGACAATTTGTCAAATCTTTTAAACACTCTTTTAGCTTCATCATCTTGCGCTTTGAACAAGATACAAATACTTTTTTACCTCCATCATCTTGGGCTTTGAACAAGATACAAAACAAACTTTTTCCTCCCATAGATTAGGAGGAACTACGAACGCTCTGATTTCCCAATTCTCTTTTTGGGAATACGTAGGCATAAGGTCGTAAGATCTTAGCGAGCACACTAACAAAAATACCTTAGGTCTAGGTACCTTCCAAAAACAATAGAAAACCATAAAACAATAAAAACATTTCCTCAGTTTTCAAAAAGGAGAAACTTTCCCAATTAAACAGCGAACAAACTTAAGCAAACAAGTAATTCAACAGTAGAAATATATACAATAAATGTTCCTATAGATTACTATAGATATTTAGGGTGTTAATAGCTTCCTTTTGTATAACCAACCCCCGATTCCAGATCTCTTCGCATTTGTAGGGAAAACACTTACGCGCAGGGTTAGTTTAAGATATCTTCCCATTCCTTTCAAGCTTCATAAGATAAATTTTAGAAATAAAAAAGTAGCACCAAATGCGGAAGTGGTCGCGTCACGAAAACTGGAGCTACATAATGCATTTATCAACTTTATTGTGATGAATAAATTGTAAAATAAACCTCAAGAATTTTACATAAAATGACCACCTAGAGTATCACTCTTTTCCCCTGCAATGGTAGGGTTTTTAAAGAGGCATCCTAAGCGTTTCATAAGGTTATTGTTTTCAAGTTTTAGCGAAACACAAACCTGAAATTGTAAATCTCTCCATGAATTTAACCTGAGACCTCTATTGGGATGGCCACGAACCCACTGGACTCTCCGTGATTTAACCAAAGACCTCAACTAGGGGAGGCCACAAAACCCAATATGCTCTCCGTGAATTTAACTCAAGACGTCTGTTGGGACTGACCACAAAACCCATTAGACTCTCCATAAATTTAACCTAAGACTTTCACTTAGGGCTGCCATGGAAACCATTGGGCTCTTAGTAAATTTAAACCAAAACCTCCATTGGGGTGGCCACTAGAAACCAATGGGCTCTCTGTGAATTTAACCCAAGTCTTCCACTAGGGGCGACCATAGAACCCATTTGGCTCGCTGTGAATTTAAGCCAAATCCTCCACTAGAGGCGGCCAAGGAACCCATTGGGCTCTCCATGAATTTAATCCAAGACCTCCATTGGGGGAGGCCATTGGAACCCACTTGGCTCTCCATGAATTTAACTCAAGTCCTCCATTGGTTGTGGCAATGGAATGCACTAGGACTTCTGTGAATTTAACCCAAGTCCTCCATTATGGGAGGCCATGAAACCTATTGGGCTCCCCATGAATTTAACACGTGACCTACTTTAGGGGTGGCCATTTCCTAGATGAGAATATTCAAAGATGCATAAATATGAAAAAATATATTAATCTCAAAGAAGCAAATGAATATTTAGCGTACATATGCGGGATCGAAAATTGAAGTACTATTACATTATAAAAGATTCGTAAAGGATCCAAAAAAGACTTCAACAAAGGAAACGAAAAAACTTTAAACTTCATGGAAGGAGGTCATCATATTCTCTACCTCGTATCCTCAGCAACACTCTTCTTAGATTCTTGGTTCTCATCAATTGGCCCGACTTCAGTAGGGGTAGCCGGTACCACAGTTGACTACGGGTCAACTTCCTCGACTAGTTAACCATTAACCACCTCATTGAAAAAATCCAACTCGAGCAAATCAAGGTTGGGGTATAAACATAGAGCCTAAGTGTCATACCCCAAATTTTACCCTCAGATACTCTGATCTTTTGCATATCATTTTAAGTCAACCATTGCAGCGTTTACATGTCATTTAGTCTGTTAGTCAATAGTCATGCATTTTTTTTCTAAGTTTAATTTTTGTCACCAATTTGCATTTTTTATTTTTTTCATGCATAATTTTCAAGTTTAATCTTTATGTTGGAGTCTTAGAACTTTATGTCTTCATCTTTAATTTAGAGTTTTGTTTTTATTTATGACTTTTAAATCACTAATTTAGTTTAAAATTTATTTCTTATTATTATTATTAGTTATTTTTTTATTTTTTTATTTTATTTATCATTATTATTATTATTATTTTTATTTATTATTATATTTCATTATTAGTTTTATTTATTTTATTTTATATGTTATTATTATTATTATTTATCATTATTATTTATTTATTTATTATTATTATTATTATTTTATTTATTATTATTATTTCATTATTATTTTATTTATTTTTATTTTATTTTATTTTATTTTATTTATTATTATTATTATTATTTTTATTTACCATAATTATTATTACTTTTATTTATTTATTATTATTATTATTATTTTATTTTATTTTACTTTATTATTATTATTAATATTATTGATTTTTATTTTTATTTTTATTTATTTTTATATTTATATTTTTATTATTTAATTTTTTACAAAGGACACAAAACACAAAAAATCATGTGTTCAATACAAGGTTATAGCATTTCCAAAACATTATCCAACACATATTCAAGGAAATTATGAACCCTATCCCATACTAAAACCGATTCAAAACATGTTTCAGACAAACTTTGAAAACATTCCAAAACCGTTTCAGAACATGTTCAAACCAAATTGATCAAGTGTGTTCAATGCTAATTCAAATTTGTTCCAAAACATGTTCCCGACATTAGGGATGACAAACAAACACGGACCCGTCCGCACCCGCCCGGGCCCGCCCCAAAATTAACGGGGGAAACCCGATTTAATTGGGTGCGGGTGCGAGAGAAACCGATTCCTAACTACGGGTGTGGAGGCGGGAAGACACTAAAACCCGCCCGCACCCGCCCCTGCCCCGCCCCCAGATAATACATTTTATTTTAATTCCCTTATTTTACTTATTTTAATATTCATTTATTATTATATTTTTAATTAAATTATTAATACTCTTATTGCAATTAAAATAATCAAATTAATCAAGTTAATATTCATTTACTAATTAAAATTTTAATTAAATAATTAATTAATTTATTAAAATAATCAATTTTTTAATTAAGTTATTAATTTTTATTGCAATTAAAATTTAATTATTTTTTTGCGAGTGGGGGCGGGGCGGGTGTGGGTATACCCGTTCTCCACTAGGGGCAGGCATGGGCGGTAAATTTTTACCCCCAGTTAAATTTGGGGGCGGGGGCGGGTGTGTTACATGGGGGCGGGTGTGTTACATGGGGGCGGGTGCGGGTGCAGGTATAGTTAAACCCGCCCCGTTGCCATCCCTACCCGACATGTTCACGACAACACTTAATGCTCAAGACCTATAAAAAGAGCAGCTTTCACACTCAGAAGGGAAAGAAAACAAAAAGAGAACTTACACCAGTTCACGACAAAAAAAAAAGCCATCACAAGTTTTGCTCTCATTCAGAACAGAGAAAAATCACACAAAAAAAAATTCCGAAATACACCATACACCCGTACGCGTAGAGAAGGAAAAGAAGGGAACGAAAGAAGCTCATTCTTACTCTCGTCGGAGACGCCATTGTTGGAGCAGTGTCGTTGATAACAAGTTCCTTCTTTTTATCTCGCTTGAGGTTGATTTGTGTCCTCCATGCTTGCTGACCACAACCCTGTTTTTTTTAGTTATTTTATCTTATCTTTTTTTTCTTTCCTATTTTTAATAAATAATTGTTTTATATTTCTTATAATATATGTTTAAAAATAAAAAAAATGTTTAATTAGTTAATTAAATATTTATATTTAATATTAATTAATTATTTTAATTAATTTATTAAATTTTTATATTTAATTTAATTAATTAAATTTTCTTATTAATTCTAAAAAAGATCCAAATGTATGTCTAGCTGTTAATCATTTTAATCATTTTTTTTATGTGTAGTCTTTTATTTTATTCTGGTTATTGGCTTTTGTTTATTATTAAATCTTCTTAGTTGACATTTGGCCGTATATGTTTTGTACATTTCTGTCTTACGAGTTTGTATTGACTTCTTGTATGAATATTGCTCTATACCTATCCAAGAACCTGATTTTGACATTTGAAGTTATACTCTGTCTTAACTGGATTTTTATTTTCATATTGCCTAATTTGTATAAAAATCTCGTTTTAACAATTCCAAAGGAAAGGATTTCATCCTGTTGACTGCCATGTCGTAGGAAAACTTTACGACCTTACCCTTTAATCCTAGCCTTAGGATTAGAGCCTCCGTGCTCTATGTCTCGCCGCAGACACTTTTCTTCCTCTTTATACTAGCCTTAGGATCGGAGTCGCCGCACTCCATGTAAGTGTTCTGCCATGAACACTTACCTCCCTTCAACTTAACCTTAATTCTGGAGTCGCCGCACTCCATATAAGTATCTTGCCATAGATACTTACCTCCCCCTAGAACCTTGACCACAGTCAAGAGTTCCTCACCCTTATTGAGGGGAACTACAAATGCTCTGATTCCATTCTCGTCAGGATATGTAGGCACGAGATGCGATGTCTTGGCGAGCATACTTAGAAACTAACCCCTAGGTCTTTACCTTAGCACAATTCCCATCGCAAGCAAACATTAAATAACATAAATAAAACAAGAGGTTCTTGTAAAGTACTATAGATACTTAGGATGCTAACACATTCCCTAGGTATAACCAACCCCCGAACCTTAGATCTCTAGCTTTATTCCTACATAGCGCAATTAGGGTTTTCGACCTTTACCCTTTCCTTTGGATAATCAAAGTTCGGTGGTGAATAATGATCTGTGATTCAAGTTAATTAATAGATTGATATCTGATTCTCACTGCTACAGAAATGGCGACTTCACTGAGGAGATATTCCCCTAAGAGGGTTAAGCCCACCTTGTTTGCATTTGTGTTGTTTATATGTTTGCTTGCTTGTATATCTGTTCAAATTTATATTTGTATATATATCTGTTTGTGCTTGGGTTTTCTCTATGCAGGGTGGTTACTTTAAGTGGTGAGGATAAGTCCTATACCCAGATTTGAGAGTACACTTATGATAGGATGATGGTATATTCAAGGAGACTTTGAGGAAGTTGATTCCCGAAAAAGTTGACTTGAGAAACCATCACTCAGTGGAGGATCTCTTGGGAGTAGTCGTGTTGAACGAGTTATTCGTGAAAACATTGCTACTTTCGACCTAGAAGCCCATGACACTGATGACCTTTAGTCGCCTTTTCACCCCACTTTGGCCTTGTTAGGACGTAGTGCGATGGCTATGAGGGAGTAGTCCCAAAATAGTTGATACACGATACTACACTCGGACGAGACTCTTGAGAATATTATTGACTACCGAGTTATTTGGGAAATCGATAATATCCGAAAGATGCGTTGTTGACTCTGGGAACTCTTTAGAACTCTGTTCTACAGATACAAGAACCCTAGTGCATACCTTGTGGTTGGTTCTTCACCCAGACTCCATGTTGTGATCTTGAACATTTGATCTTGCTATGTGTGATTTGCATCCTGTCTTGCATCGCATTGCATATCATTTGCATCTTGGCATGATTCATTGCGTGCATCTGTTTTTCTGGCAACTCATTTCCAGCTGTCTTTATCTTCTAGTGTCACCCGTCAGTCGTCAAGCTAATTCCTCGACATAAATACCGGACTAGAGCTAACTACAGACGTAGAATGTTAGAACAAGAAACACACAATGCAGAGATCCGAATAGAGATCGATGATCTTAAGTTAAGCATGACAAAGCTCACTGAAATGCTCCAGGTCTTGATTGCTAGAGGAGAGCAACCCCAAATAGCTGTTATCCAGGAGGAGGTTTCAAATGTTGATCCTCAAACTGTTCAGGTGCCACCCTTAACTTGGCCAGAGTTTGGTTTACCTCCCAACTACTCTCCACCTCTTGCATCTACTGCTATGATTGGTCAGACTGCCAGACTAGTGTTTCAAGCTCCAGTTTTCACTGAGCCTAGACCTGTGGTTCATGTTGTTGCCCAGACTACTCGAGCTCCTTTTGAGAACTCTCTCTATGAGTACAATGCTGCCAATGCTCAGGGTGAAGATCATGAAGACTTTGTTGAACGTGAGGTTGTCGTGAACAGTTTCAGACCATAGACAAGAAACTTAATGCCGTGGAAGGCAATGACTTCTTTAGTATGGATGCAGACAACATATGCCTGGTTTCTGACCTTGTTATGCCTTCCAAATTCAAAACTCCCGAGTTTGTAAAATATAAGGGTTACTCTTGTCCAAGGGCTCATTTGGTCATGTATTTTCGCAAGATGGCTGCTTATACCAACAACCAGAAGCTGCTCATCCATTATTTTCAAGACACTCTTGAACCTTTAATCTTGAACAGAACAGTATCCACTGCTTCCAGGATCTCGCAAATGCCTTCATGAAGCAGTACAAGTACAACCTCGACATGGCTCCTGATCGCCGTCAACTTCAAAACATCACTCAACATGAGAAGAAATCTTTTAAGGAGTATGCTCAGCGCTGGAGAGAATTGGCTTCCCAAGTCGAACCCCCTCTAGTAGAAAAGGAGCTGACAGGAATGTTCATGGACACCTTATCTCCATTCTACTGGGAGAAGATGATTGATAGTGTTTCCCCTAACTTCACTGATTTGGTTACTATTGGTCAAAGACTCGAGGAAGGACTAAAAATGGATAAAGTATCCAAGTTTGTTGAATCTTTTAATGGTACGAAGAAATCTTATGGGAACTTCCAGAAGAAGATAGACGATCAGACTAATGTTGTCATGTTTAAAGTGAGAAGGACTCGTCCCCAACCTCAGTATGCTGATCATCCTGCTGTTGCTGCTGTTACTCCCGTGGTTACTGTTCCACAACCAGCTCAAGCGCCTTAACATTCGGCTGTTGGACAGAATCAGTACCGTAATAGGAATCATTTTGATCCTATTCCAATAACGTACACCAAATTATTTCCTAGTCTGGTTCAGAAAGGTTTAATTACGACAAAGACTATGCCTCATCCTCTAAATCCTCTTCCAGCCGACTATAGGGTTGATATTCATTGTGAATTCCATCAAGGTGGTGCAGGCCATAACTTAGAAGGTTGCTTTACATTGAAGGCTAGAGTACAAGAGCTGATCAAAAATGATATTCTCTCCTTTCGGGACACCAATCCTAATGTAAAGACAAATCCTCTTCTGGGGCATGACAAGTGAGCTTCAGTCGACTTCAACAGACTATCTTCCTAAAAGTCAGTGTTTCAGACAGGATAGCTCATCCTTGTGCTGATTAGTTACTAGGCCATGTTTCTTATTATTTGCATTTTCCTTATTTGTATTAGCTGTTTGCTTTCAAATTATGTTTGTACTTTCCTAATTAATAAAATGAGCATTGTAACTTTTGATTCAATTCATTTTGTTCTTTATTTACATCTTTATGCTTTCTTCTCAAAAAAATAAAAAATATATACATAAGTTATCTCTTTTCCACTTTCTTTTTTATTATGCAAAGATTGGAGGGAGGGTGATGAAAACAAAATACACTTAATTGCTGTTGGTATGCTTTCAAATCAAAACTTTGCTGATGATGTAAGGCATTGTTTCAATCCCCCAAACACTAGAAAATAAGGAAGATAACCCCTTGTCAAACCCTTCGAGCCTAGAAGTTGGAGTTTCTTTCTTTTCAAAAAATCCACAATCTTAACCAGGGGTAGGGTAGTTCTCAGTTAACTTGATTGTGCATTCAAATACAAGAGTTTCATGCAAGACACCTTTCAACAAAGATTTGCATTCTCAAATTTTCCTTCGCACACAACAAGCAAGTGTCGAAGATGTCTTTCAAGTAAAACGCCAATGATGGTTCACCGTAATCATTAAGCCATACATTCACAACCTTCCAACTCTTCCAAATTAAATGAATAAATGTTGTACAAGTTGTTCCCAAAGTGATAAATAAAGAAGGATCGTCAAGAAATCCTTACTCAAAGAATGAGTCGGGTCCCTTTTGAGGCAAAGGCTAAGAAAGATTGGAAGCTCATGACCTTACCTTATACAAAGAGAAATAAGAACAAGCTTCTATGACAACCAAAAGTTGTAAGGAAGCAATGAATGCCATCTCAAGAGTCCCTTAACTTCTGAATCATCATCATTATCATCAGTGCAATTTCCAACCTATGGGAACCTGAGTGCATAGTTTGAGTTAACTGAGCGTGGGACTGAAGATCATCACGTAGATTGGGTGGGTACAAATAAACTTTGAGCCTTTATCCTTTGTTTCTTAAACAGTTAACCAAGCCGCGTTACAACCCTTAAAAGACCTAATTGAAGCAAGGTTATTTTGAAAGCATACTACAGCAAGGTTGCGTAAACTGACTCCTAAAGATCTTTGCGGATCATTTGTTTTGTCATCATACCCTTTTGCTTAAACTTTTCACTTTGATGTCTTGAACCGCTATGTTCAGACTAATGACTCATATACTTTTGCATCTTTCAAAAAATGATTTCATTTCAAAAGTTGCATGAAATTTTCATTTACCATGTTTGTATGAATACTTTTGTTTACAAACTGGCTTTCCTCTCAAGGAATTTTCAAACAGTTGAGAAACTTGGTCGGTAATCGTATCAGGGGAAAATTCTTTCCAGGTCTTGTTGAGAATCAGTTCAAGATTTTTAATTCAGTGCAAATGCTTCTCAGAATTGGTATTCAGAAGATTTTTCAAGACTCAGACTGGGGCAAGCTTTTCTAGCGCAAAGTAAAGCAGTCATTTTCAATATCAATCCGACTGAAGTAATGATCAGTTCATCTACAACATTCAGCTAATCTAGGGTAGTTTACTTGAAGAATCCCCAAGCAATTCTCCATCCTTCCTACAAGGATCATCAACTGGATACAATTTACCAGTGTGGTAGAGATGTGCTAGAAGTAGCATCTTTAGTCCCCAAATAGAATGGCAATGATATTCGTGTTAAGGAATCAGTCTTCCAGTCCTGTCTTCTCCCTGAAAGAGTCGAGCCTTGTCGTCTGCATCTGCATTTGCATTTGATCATATATCATGACATAATTCATATACAAGTTGGAGAAATAAGGAAGATAACCCCTTGTCAAACCCTTCGAGCCTAGAAGTTGGAGTTTCTTTCTTTTCAAAAAATCCACAATCTTAACCAGGGGTAGGGTAGTTCTCAGTTAACTTGATTGTGCATTCAAATACAAGAGTTTCATGCAAGACACCTTTCAACAAAGATTTGCATTCTCAAATTTTCCTTCGCACACAACAAGCAAGTGTCGAAGAAGTCTTTCAAGTCAAACGCCAATGATGGTTCACCGTAATCATTAAGCCATACATTCACAACCTTCAACTCTTCCATATTAAATGAATAAATGTTGTACAAGTTGTTCCCAAAGTGATAAATAAAGAAGGATCGTCAAGAAATCCTTACTCAAAAAATGAGTCAGGTCCCTTTTAAGGCAAAGTCTAAGAAAGATTGGAAGCTCATGACCTTACCTTATACAAAGAGAAATAAGAACAAGCTTCTATGACAACCAAAAGTTGTAAGGAAGCAATGACTGCCATCTCAAGAGTCCCTTAACTTCTGAACCATCATCATTATCATCAGTGCAATTTCCAACCTATGGGAACCTGAGTGCATAGTTTGAGTTAACTGAGCGTAGGACTGAAGATCATCACGTAGATTGGGTGGGTACAAATAAACTTTGAGCCTTTATCCTTTGTTTCTTAAACAGTTAACCAAGTCACGTTACAACCCTTAAAAGACCTAATTGAAGCAAGGTTATTTTGAAAGCATACTATAGCAAGGTTGCGTAAACTGACTCCTAAAGATCTTTGCGGATCATTTGTTTTGTCATCATACCCTTTTGCTTAAACTTTTCACTTTGATGTCTTGAACCGCCGTGTTCAGACTAATGACTCATATGCTTTTGCATCTTTCAAAAAATGATTTCTTTTCAAAAGTTGCATGAAATTTTCATTTACCATGTTTTTATGAATACTTTTGTTTACAAACTGGCTTTCCTCTCAAGGAATTTTCAAACAGTTGAGAAACTTGGTCGGTGATCCTATCAGGGGCAAATTCTTTCCAGGTCTTGTTGAGAATCAGTTCAAGATTTGTAATTCAGTGCAAATCCTTCTCAGAATTGGTATTTAGAAGATTTTTCAAGACTTAGACTGGGGCAAGCTTTTCTAGCGCAAAGTAAAGCAGTCATTTTCAATATCAATCCAACTGAAGTAATGATCAGTTCATCTACAACATTAAGCTAATCTAGGGTAGTTTACTTGAAGAATCCCCAAGCAACTCTCCATCCTTCCTACAAGGATCATCAACTGGATACAATTTACCAGTGTGGCAGAGATGTGCTAGTAGTAGCATCTTTAGTCCCCAAATAGAATGGCAATGATATTCGTGTTAAGGAATCAGTCTTCCAGTCCTGTCTTCTCCCTGAAAGAGTCGAGCCTTTTCGTCTGCATCTGCATTTGCATTTGATCATATATCATGACATAATTCATATACAAGTTGGAGAAATAAGGAAGATAACCCCATGTCAAACCCTTCGAGCCTAGAAGTTGGAGTTTCTTTATTTTCAAAAAATCCACACTCTTAACCAGGGGCAGGGTAGTTCTCAGTTAACTTGATTGTGCATTTAAATACAAGAGTTTCATGCAAGACACCTTTCAACAAAGATTTGCATTCTCAAATTTTCCTTCGCACACAACAAGCAAGTGTCGAAGATGTCTTTCAAGTCAAACGCCAATGATGGTTCACAGTAATCATTAAGCCATACATTCACAACCTTCCAACTCTTCCAAATTAAATGAATAAATGTTGTACAAGTTGTTCCCAAAGTGATAAATAAAGAAGGATTATCAAGAAATCCTTACTCAAAGAATGAGTCGGGTCCCTTTTGAGGAAAAGGCTAAGAAAGATTGGAAGCTCATGACCTTACCTTATACAAAGAGAAATAAGAACAAGCTTCTATGACAACCAAAAGTTGTAAGGAAGCAATGACTGCCATCTCAAGAGTCCCTTAACTTCTGAACCATCATCATTATCATCAGTGCAATTTCCAACCTATGGGAACCTGAGTGCATAGTTTGAGTTAACTGAGCGTAGGACTGAAGATCATCACGTAGATTGGGTGGGTACAAATAAACTTTGAGCCTTTATCCTTTGTTTCTTAAACAGTTAACCAAGCCGCGTTACAACCCTTAAAAGACCTAATTGAAGCAAGGTTGTTTTGAAAGCATACTACAGCAAGGTTGCGTAAACTGACTCCTAAAGATCTTTGCGGATCACTTGTTTTGTCATCATACCCTTTTGCTTAAACTTTTCACTTTGGTGTCTTGAACCGCCGTGTTTAGACTAATGACTCATATGCTTTTGCATCTTTCAAAAAATGATTTCATTTAAAAAGTTGCATGAAATTTTCTTTTACCATGTTTGTATGAATACTTTTGTTTACAAACTGGCTTTCCTCTCAAGGAATTTTCAAACAGTTGAGAAACTTGGTCGGTGATCCTATCAGGGAAAATTCTTTCCAGGTCTTGTTGAGAATCAGTTCAAGATTTGTAATTCAGTGCAAATCCTTCTCAGAATTGGTATTCAGAAGATTTTTCAAGACTCAGACTGGGGCAAGCTTTTCTAGCGTAAAGTAAAGCAGTCATTTTCAATATCAATCCAACTAAAGTAATGATCAGTTCATCTACAACATTCAGCTAATCTAGGGTTGTTTACTTGAAGAATCCCCAAGCAACTCTCCATCCTTCCTACAAGGATCATCAATTGGATATAATTTACCAGTGTGGCAGAGATATGCTAGCAGTAGCATCTTTAGTCCCCAAATAGAATGGCAATGATATCCGTGTTAAGGAATCAGTCTTCTAGTCTTGTCTTCTCCCTGAAAGAGTCGAGCCTTTTCGTCTGCATCTGCATTTGCATTTGATCATATATCATGACATAATTCATATATATATATATATATATATATATATATATATATATATATATATATATATATATATATATATATATATATGCATATCAAGAGTGTCATCCTCATTTGCACTCATTTGCATTCTCCATGGGTCATGTTGTTATCCATGTCTTATTTTGTCGTCTAAGTCCAACTCACTTGGCACCTATCAAACAAATATTGTCGCGTCTATCCAATGCTTTCTTGGATACTGTGATTCCTTTTGTCCAATGCTTTCTTGGATCTCTACTTTGGTCACATTCATCTAAAGCCATTATTAGATATTGTGATTATACCTTTCATTCAAAGCCATTATTGGATGACTGGTTTCTCTGCATCCAATGTTTTCTTGGATCCCTACCTTGTTCACATTCATCTAAAGCCATTATTAGATATTGTGATTATACCTTTCATTCAAAGCCATTATTGGATGACTGGTTTCTTTGCATCCAATGCTTTCTTGGATTACACTATTTATCTCATTCTCATCTGATGCCTTCTCAGATATTATGAGATTGCCTTTCATTCAAAGCCATTATTGGATGTTTGGTATCTTTTCATCCAATGCCATTCTTGGATGATATTTTTCCAGATATTTTGCTTTGTTTATTCTAATGCTTTTCCGGAATGACATTGCTTTTACAATCTGATAAGTCTACTCCTGATGCTCTTCCTGTTATGACCTTGTTTATCCGATGTTCTTCCAGATACGTGACTTTATTTTGATGTTTTTCCAGAACCCTGTTTGTGTCTATCTGACGTTCTTCTAGATATGACCTTGCTACATCTGATGTTTTTCCAGATATGATGTTGCTTATCTGATGTTCTTCTAGATATGTCTTCAAAAACTCTTTTTCGTACATTTAATGCTTTTCTAAATGTTTCAGATGTATCTCAGAATATTTTACTGTGGTTAACAGCTGTTGATTGTTTTCAAGTCTGTTTCCATTTTCCATCCATTACTTTTCTGGATGTGTCCCGGAGTTTATTCGATGTTTTTCCGAATATCTCTGATGTCTCCCAGAGTTTATTCAATGCTCTTCTGAATATCTCTGATGCCTTACGGAGTTCATTAAATGATTTTCTGGATGTCTTCGATATTTTCATGTGTTCCAGAGTTTATTCAATGCTTTTCTGGATGTCTTTGATGTTTGTCCCTAATACATTTCCCTGAGTTCTCCTCACCTCATTCAATGATCTTCTGAATATCGTGACTCTTTTCTATCCAGTTCGATGACTGTTGATTCCCCAGTGGAGACCGTCTTTCCGGTTCAACCTCCAGTGAGGATCTTGTGTAAAGTATCAGTCGGTCACGTCTGAACCAGTTGATCAATCACTTTAGATTTCCAGTTTGTTTCTGTACCCTAGTGTTTTGTCATCCCCAGTGAGTTTGCTACTCGTTGTGTTGACTTTGTCCCTGTTTGTTTTCGTTTTCGTCTGCATTTTGCACTTATCATTCCATCATTATCATCATGCTAGAGTCCATAGCATTGTATGTCATTGCATCTAAGGGCAAAATTGCCGGTTATGTATATTTAAATACCTTTCACCATGATTTCATGTGGATTATCATCGCTCATGTCATCCGGTGAAGATATTTAAATAGGGGCAACTGTCATACCCCAAATTTTACCCTCAGATACTCTGATCTTTTGCATATCATTTTAAGTCAACCATTGCAACGTTTACATGTCATTTAGTCCATTAGTCAATAGTCATGCATTTTTTTCTTAGTTTAATTTTTATCACCAATTCGCATTTTTATTTTTTTCATGCATAATCTTCAAGTTTAATCTTTATATTGGAGTCTTAAAACTTTATGCCTTCATCTTTAATTTAGAGCCTTGTTTTTATTTATGACTTTTAAATCATTAATTTAGTTTAAAATTTATTTATTTATTTGTTAATATATTTTTATTTATTATTATTATTAGTTATTTATTTATTTATTATTTTATTTTATTTATTTATCATTATTATTATTTTTATTTATTATTATTATTTTTTTTTTTTCTTTATTAATATTATTATTTTTTATTTTTATTTTTATTTTTATTATTTAATTTTTTACAAAGGACACAAAACACAAAAAATCATGTGTTCAAGACAAGGTTATAGCATTTACAAAACACTATCCAACACATATTCAAGGAAATTATGAACCCTGTCCCATACTAAAACCGATCCAAAACATGTTTTAGACAAACTTTGAAAATATTCTAAAACCGTTTCAGAACTTGTTCAGACAAAATTGATCAAATGTGTTCAATGCTAATTCAAATTTATTCCAAAACATGTTCCCGACATGTTCAAGACAACACTTAATGCTGAAGACCTATAAAAGGAGCATCTTTCACACTCAGAAGGGAAAGAAAAAAAAAGAGAACTTACATCAGTTCACGACAAAAAAACCCCATCACAAGTTTTGCTCTCATTCAGAACAAAGAAAAATCACACAAAAAAATTCCAAAATCCACCATACACCCATACGCGTAGAGAAGGAAAAGAAGGGAACGAAAGAAGCTCATTCTTACTCTTGCCGGAGACGCCATTGTTGGAGCAGTGCCGTTGGTAACAAGTTCATTCTTTTTATCTCGCTTGAGGTTGATTTGTGTCCTCCATGCTTGCTGACCACAACCCTTTTTTTTTAGTTATTTTATCTTATCTTTTTATTTTCTTTCCTATTTTTAATAAATAATTTTTTTATATTTCTTATAATACATGTTTAAAAATAAAACATGTTTAATTAGTTAATTAAATATTTATATTTAATATTAATTAATTGTTTTAATTAATTTTATTAAATGTTAATTTTTAATTTAATTAATTAAATTTGCTTATTAATTCTAAAAAAAATCCAAATATATGTCTAGCTGTTAATCATTTTAATTATTTTTTTTTATGTGTAGTCTTTTATTTTATTCTGGTTATTGGCCTTTGTTTATTATTAAATCTTCTTAGTTGATATTTGGCCGTATATGTTTTGTACATTTCTGTCTTGTGAGTTTGTATTGACTTCTTGTTTGAATATTGCTCTATACCTATCCAAGAACCTGATTTTGACATTTGAAGTTATACTCTATCTTATCTGGATTTTTATTTTCATATTTCCTAATTTGTATAAAAATCTCGTTTTAACAATTCCAAAGGAAAGGATCCCATCCGTTTGACTGCCACGTCATACGTAGAAAAACTTTAGGACATTACCCTTTATTCCTAGCCTTAGGATTAGAGCCTCCGTGCTATATGTCTCACCACAGACACTTTTCTTCCTCTTTATCCTAGCCTTAAGATCGGAGTCACCGCACTCCATGTAAGTGTTCTGCCATGAACACTTACCTCCCTTTCAACTTAACCTTAATTCTGGAGTCGCTGCACTCCATGTAAGTATTTTGCCATGGATACTTACCTCCCCCCTGGAACCTTGACCACAGTCAAGAGTTCCTCACCCTTATTGAGGGGAACTATGGATGCTCTGATTCCATTCCCGTCAGGATACGTAGGCACGAGATGCGATGTCTTGGCGAGCATACTTAGAAACTAACCCCTAGGTCTTTACCTTAGCACAATTCCCATCGCAAGAAAACAATAAATAATACAAATAAAACAAGAGGTTCATGTAGAGTACTACAGATACTTAGGATGTTAACACCTTCCCTAGGTATAACCAACCCCCGAACCTTAGATCTCTAGCTTTGTTCCTACATAGCGCAATTAGGGTTTTCGACCTTGACCCTTTCCTTTGGATAAATCAAAGTTCGGTGGTGAATAATGATCTTTGATTCAAGTTAATTAATAGCTTGATATCCAATTCTCACCGCGACACTAAGGTTTGGCCTTATCAAAGATTAAATCCCTAGAAAAATATGACACTCATGCGCTCGTTCTTGAGATGGACCATCATTTTCTCAATAGACCCTTAGAGCGAGGTCAACTCTTTCTTAGCTTGAGACAACATGGCTTTATAGCTAACCTCCAAAGAATCTTTCTCCACCTACAAGGAATCACACTTCTCCTTGAGGTCTTCTAGGTTCTTCTCGATCCTGAGAATCCTCTATTTGGTGAAAGTGAAGAGAGTCTGATATGTCACTTTAGCCTCTTTAACCCGGGAGAGTATAATTCTTAATTCATCTGCTTGCTGATCAGAATAGTCGGCTACCTCTAATAAGATTGGCCCTAGAACATAACTTTTCATGAAATAAATGCCCAAATGGTAAAGAAGTTTTGGGCACCTGTGGTCTTGGCTTTCTCCTTGTCTTCCATAGCGTGGAGGTGGTCAAACAAATACACCAGACCATTAAGGCTCTTGTCTCTGAACTTGAATTCATCACTTCTTGAAGAAGGAATTTCTCAAGTTGTCTAATTTCCCTCCAAATAAGCCATTATCCTCCATGTCAAAATGGACGGGATGCCTATCGCCCATCACGAATTTAGCGGTATCTCCTTTGTTCTTCTTCGTAGGAGATGATTTAGAGGTCCCAGGGGTGGTCTGAGTAGGGACAGGGATCAAATTCACCATGACACCTTCTACATTCTTCCTCTTCTTTACGAACCGAGTCTGAACACCATTGGGATCATTGTGAGTCACATGTTTGGTTTCTCCATGGATATCATTTTCTTGAGCCATCAAGGATTTCGTCTCAACCACACTGTGGTTAGTCATCTTATCTGCACAAGCAAAAAGAAAAGAAAGTAAATAGTAAAAAGACGAAGCTAAAATCAATAGAAAGGGATACACAAAAGTCAATATACCAAAGAATTCGACCATCTTGTCTGGGTCGCTTTCATATTTGAACAAATCTTGTACCCACATGGTCTGAAAGGTTTCTAAAAACTTGTTCTCCTATCTTTCAATAGGGCTAATTTGTGTAGATCATATCCCATGAATGAAATAGGGTCACTTGTCTAATAAATAAGGAAGCGTTAGGTACCATCTTCCTCGTAAATAACCTTCGGGTACTGAGAATTTCCCCTTACCTAGAGGAATCCATCCTTCCAACCCTTGTAGTTTGAAGTATATGGGAAAAAATAGTTCTACCATGTACGAAGTTCACTAAAACCTTTCCCCTTTATTCTTCCCCCTATACTCATAGAAAGAGAAAAAGATGCCAATGATAGGCGTGATGTTGAACCCCTAACAAATAACTCAAATACTCAGGAAAAGACTCAACCGTTGGGAGGGATCTTGTTGGGGAGGTATTTAAGGTTTTTAGAAGTTTGGATTGAAAAATAGTAAAGGAAATACTGACCCCGAAATTTTCAATTACATCGAAATAGAAGTAAAAGTATTCACCGAGTACCCCAGGAGGCTGACACATCAAAACTTTCTCCACCGATACACAAGGTTGCAAAATGATATTGGCCATAATATCAGTATTTGAAAATTCCATTCGGTCACAGAAGTTGGCCACCCAATGATCACATAGACACACCAAGTCGTAACTCAACACCTCGTTACTAAAAGAGCCGCCAGGAAGTTCCATGATTATCTCGACGGAACCAAAGGAAGAAGATACCGAGTTAGTTCCACTATTCACAAAAGCGCTATAAAAAACCACGCCGAATACCTTCCTCTCCAAAAAATTCCAATCTACTCTTCTGGTGGTGCATCTAGAGACTTCCACGCATTGTTTCTACAACGCATGCCTCTCAGTTGCGTCCTTAGTCGGAATAACCCTCCCACTCTCATCACACTCGCTAATCATAAACATTGTAATATAACAAGGAAGAAATACAAGAATAGAAGGAAAAGAAAATCATCGTACCGAGATGAAGGGTTGAAAGATGAATCCTGGAAAATGATAAAACTTAAAGCTGGGAGACACGAAGTAAGGTTGAAAACGAAATGCGTTGTAGGGAATAAGGGATCAAAAAGGATGAAAATCACTATTTAAAGCTTGTGTGTAAGGACACAAAAAGTCTCCCAGGGGAAAAGGCAAAAGCATAGTGATAAGGGGCAATCATGACCTCTGAAACGATACATGTTCCAACGAAAGTAATGACAATTCATCATGTCACTTTCCAAGGCACTAAAGCTCAAGAGTCCATAATAAACCGCGACGTGTCACTCCAAGAGCAAAACGCAACTTGCACTCCTTCAAATGAAAAGGTAAGGAGTATCAAAGAGCATATCTCAACCTTCAACTAACCTACACTTCTTTAGGTGAGAAGGAAATGAGGATTAGAGGACATGTCGGCGAAAACGCTCTTAAGAGCTTAGCCCCTTCGGGCTTCATGCTTGGAGGACTATGTACATCCCATATATTGTATCTTGGGTATTGGCGGTCAGGGTGGCATTACCCTTAAATATTTCGCCCTTGCGGACCTCATACCTAGGGGTTTGTGTACACCTCGGATATTGTATACCGGGTATTGACAATTAGGATGACATTACCCTTAAGCATTTTTCCCATGCCGCCCTCACGCTTGAGGTACTTTTGTACATCTTGGATAGTATATACTATATCTCAGGTATTCGCGACCAAGATATAATTCTCCTTAAGCGATTCTCCTTTCCTGGCTATGTGCGTCCCGAGTTTCTATCTCGGATGCAGGCGTGATACTGAAGGAATATGTAATCGGGTCCAAAAAAGGATTGGGAAAGTCGTATAAGCCGCCCAAAGTCGAGATATTGCAGACATGACTTAATGAGCATTTATAGTTATGATCAGTGTATCTGAAACATGTCTCTCAAACTTCATAAAGGGTGAATACCTATATTTATGACCATTGATTAACATTCATATGTCTGATTTATCTTGTCCCTTATCAGGGTGAGTGAATCACTATATAAGCAAGCTTACGAAGAATCAAAATGACATTGAGTTCATTAAGTAAAAGAATTACCCAAGGTGAGTGAATCACTATATAAGCAAGCTTACGAAGAATCAAAATGACATTAAATTCGCTTGAAAGTGATTTATTAGGAATTCATACACGTAGATTAATTTTGGTATAACTTTCTTTTGGACTCAAACCCTCCATTTAATAAAAAAAATGACATTGAATTCATTAAATAGAAAAGTTACCCAATGTGACTTTTGTGACCCTATCAGACCCACATCATAGGATTATCAGCTTAGTGTTCTCAACGTGAACAGATAGTGGTGAGGGCCTAAAAAAAACACAAAACTTGTATCACATTATTGAAAGTTTTCATTTTTTCTTGAAGGATACAATGATGTTGATTTCAACAATCTATCAATCTACTCATCCGTTCTACAATGAGTGATTCAGTTGACTTTTCACGCATATTAAGAAAAAAGAATAAATGAATGAGAGAGAATCATATTTTTACTAAAATACTCTTATCATGTACTCCCTCCGTTTCAAAATGACTGTCGTTTAAGGTTTTTGCACACAAATTAAAGAATGCAATGATATTGTCATAAGATATTGCACTTTTACTAAATTAATCTTATTAATGTATTGAAAATAGTGTACAAAGTAATAATTATATGATATAATTGAAAAAATAGCAATTATTACTACATTGAAAAGTGAGAACGACAGTCAATTTGAAACAAAAATTTTACCCTAAAATGACAGTCATTTTGAAATGGAGGGAGTATTGAAAATGATGAAAGTAATATTAATTAGTAAAAGGTAAAATTGAAAAAGATGCATTGGAATTGGAAAAGATGTATTAGAAATTAGAAAAAATATATTGAAAATTGGAATGAGTCATTCATTTTAAGACACTCTTTTATTATAAATGGATCACTCCTCATTGTAAAACAAGTATTTGATTATTCCTATGTGGCTAGTGGCTATATGTTTAGCATAGCTAGCATAGTTATTTTTGGGAAATATAATCATATTTAAATTTATTAAATATGCAATAGTTATTGGTGCCTGTGTGTCACTATTGATGGTGCATAGCATAGTTTCTCCATGCAAGAGTTATTCTAGTGGAGGAGCCGTAGTGCTTTAACTCATCATACCTTAACTCAATTATTTTTCTAAAATGGATTTCATCCATAATGTAGGTGTCCCCATGCAGCAGTATTAAACATTAGAGCCATATTCACATACGAAATATTTGCGGCATAATGTTGATTGCAGGTCTGTATCATTGTCTGATCAAGTAGCTACTTCCTAAATTTATGTTTTTTTCTATGTCTGATTGATCTAGTTATTCCAATTCCATGGATATAATGTTCATGGAAAAGCTAGTCAATCACTAATGTAGATAAAGTATCAAACCAATAATCATTAAGTCAACGATTCGTCCACTTTTTTCTAAACATCCTGCATTATATTAGTTTGCTAACAAATAGCTCATCAAGAAAAATAAAATTTGGATGATAAGATTTTTATTTTACAACACTTGCTTAATAATTACACGTAGTGTATCATATTAATTCAAATTAAAAAAAAAAAACTCATAATAACTACGTGTCTTACACTTCTTTTCTTCTAGTTGGATGTACTGTTCATCATTATATTATTTGAGTGGTAATAGTATATGCAAAAGAAAAACAGATAAATTATATAAAAAAATATTCATTTGGATGACTATTTCTCAAGCAAGTGATATCTAATTGTGATCTTCAAATTACTCTTTATTGAATGTGTATTAGATCTAAATAATCTATAGATGATACTTGCTTATAAATCACATGTTACGTAATAGATATTCTTATATTTAATTAAACACACATCAAAATAATGTTTTCTTAAGAATATGCATGATAAAAAGGTATCATTTAGCTAAAGCCTCCACTAGTTAGAATTTTCAGATTGATAAATTAACAATGCGTTGAATGTAATGAAAAGAGTAGTGACAATTCAATACACAAGATAGAATAACTATAACATAACTAATTTTAACTAATTTCTAGTTAGTTATGAAGAAGTTAGATATTAATTAGGGGTGGTTAGATTGTATTTGTTATATAAGCAAACTTGTACTCTTGTTAGTGGTATGATGATGAGTAATAATTAATTCAGCATATTTTTTTCTCTCAATTCAATCTTCTTTTTCTTTCTAACATGCTTAAAGCTTGAAGCTTAACATGGTATCAAAGGCATGTGATTGAGCCTACACTGTTGCACGTCTCATCTCATCTCATCCATCTTGAATTCTCTTCAACTTTTTCATTCATCTTCTTCGTATTCTTTTACATTATGCAAGTTCTACAACTACGTCAGCTGCAAGTCCTGCAAGTTCTGCAGGTAGCATGAATGGTGCATCTCATTTCAATGCAACCAACAAAGATTATCAAAACGACACACTCAACTTTTATTTCATGCATCTAAATAAAAATTTGACCCTGGTTCTTGTTACTCTATTACTATCAACCGACAACTACCATTCTTGGTCAAGATCCATGACAATGGCTCTTCTATCAAAGAACAAACTGCATTTCATCAATGGCAACTTAACTGGACCACTAGATGAAAATCTCAATTCAGTTACGTGGGATCGGTGCAACACATTGATCATGTCATGAATCCATAATTCCGTGGAAGCAGAAATTGCACAAAGTGTGCCTTGGATGGACACTGCAGCTGAAGTTTGGAATGAACTGAAAGATCGATTTTTACGTGACGTATTTCAAATCTCAGACATTCAAGAAGAAATTTACAATTTGAAACAAGGTGGTGCATCTATCTCTTCTTACTATACAAAGCTCAAGAAACTATGGCAAGAATTGGACAATCTTCGTCCAATTCCTAAGTATTTATGCGACTCTACATGCCAAGTAGTTATCAAGATTCGAGCTTATCGTGATGGTGATCAAGTTATTCGATTCCTAAAAGGATTGAATGATCAATACTCAGGAGTGCGTTCTCAAATCATGCTCATGGAACCACTTCCAAACATATGCAAAGTTTATTCTCTTCTTGTTCAGCAAGAAAGACAAGCAATTATTCCTCTTGATGAGTAATTTTTTTTAGCTTTTCCCACCACTAACCAGCCTTAAATCAATGCATCACAGACTCCTACACCCAGAGGTGGAAATTCTAGGGGTAGAGGCCATAGGGGTGGTAGATCCTATGGTGGCAGAGGGCGAGGTTCCAAAATTTCTACACACTACGGCATGACCAACCATACAGTTGATACTTGCTTCAAGAAGCATGGATATCCTCCCCCACTGGAAACAAGATGCTTTAATTAATCAATATACAACAGTTCCTGATACTGCAGATGTAGTTCAAACTGAATTTCATGGTGATAATGAACCTACACAAGGGACTTTGGCATTCACACTTGACCAGCACAAGGAATTACTAGCTCTACTCCAAGGTGTCTCCACAACTCAGCATCACAACATTAATCATCTAACTACTCACATAGAAAATGACTCAGGTATCATTTGCACCACTCATAACTCTTCTAGATCCGAGCATTTCACTCTTGACACGGGAGCAACTGATCGTGTATGTCATACTAGAGAATTTTTTGAATGCATCAACAGGATAAATCCCATCACAATCAAATTATCAAATGGAGCACTTGTTACTACCTCATATGCTGGCACTACTCATTTTGATCACCATATGTATCTTACTGATGTGTTATACATGCCATATTTTTCTTTCAATCTCATATTTGTCCCTAATCTAACCAAAACTTCACAATGCCAATTGTTATTTAATGATAATGATTGTGTGATACAGGATATTCACTCCAAGAAGAGGATTGGCACAACTAGATTGAGTGGTGGATTGTATATTTTAAAGTCACCTTTGTAAGTTTATAGAGTGCACCTAAGAGGAGGTGAATTAGGTGTATAAAAATTTCTTCGATTTTAGATATGCCTTTTCTTCGTCCAATTTAAGTTTATGTGATGAAAGCGATAAATTGCGAAAAAGTAAAGAACACATTGATGTATCCTTGTTCCCCTCACAATCTGAGGCTACTACAGTCCCCTTTCAACATGAAAGAGATTTCATTATAGTTAGGTCCCTATGAACAAGACAAAATTTGTCTTTCTACACAAGATCCTAACTAAACCACCAAGAACAATCCTCTTGGATTTTTCAAAAAACCCTATAAGAAGAAACAATCATCCTTCTTATAGTACACAACTAATTCCATACAATCCTTTGTATTATAAATAAGACTTAATCAAATGATTATAGTCTTCTTCTCTTTCAATATGAAATCACAATAAATAATACTCTCTAATGCTCAAGATACTTTGATGAATATGATATGAAAAATAATGATTCACAATGTATCTTTTATGAAAATTCTGTTTTGAAAATATTGAGAGTTTTTACAAAGTTTGAAAGAGGTAATTGAAAAATATAACTTTAAAATCAATTTATTGAGATGAAACCACCATTCAAAAACATGGCAATGGTTGATAGAAAATCAGAATATTTATCCTTGAAAATATGTAATGTTTGCCATGAGAAGAGATGATGAATGGATGCAATGAAACAAAGCATTTTTCAATTATGCTAAAGGACTTGTTAAGTCGGTTAAATGGATACTAGACTAAACAAGTTCGCAACGTTTTTAAAATCTCAAATTTCAAATACTGTTTCAGATCGGTGCGAATTGTGGCGGTTTTTATGTGTTGTTACGACTGTTTCAAAGGCCACAATTTACCAAAAATAGAATGTTTGAAAAAATTGAAAATTTGTCTAAGTATTTCAAACAACCTTATGCAACATCTATTGATTTATCCAAGTCAATAGATTATATTTGAAAGTGATTTAACATGGTTCAAAAATGAAAAATAAATTTTCCAATGCAAGATACAAAATATTTTGAATTCTAAGAAATGTATATGATATGGAATTCATATACCTAAGATGATGAAAATGATTTGAGTATGATAAAATGTATGTTAATGATTCTTGAGAACTAAGATATGTATATGTTTATGAAATTTATATACCTTGAATCTTTAAAGACATTTATAACACATCATGAATGGATCCTCTTGAAATCTTCTTTTTGATATGCAAGACATTTGATCATTTGTCTTCATCAAAATTAGCTTGGAAGCTTGACTTCATAACCTTCAGTTACCTTACACCACACTCCATCAATACCTTACACAATAAATCTCCAGACATAGATCAAAATTGTAACCTTTGGCACTTAAGGTTTGACCATTCTTCTAATGCAAAATTGACTCAATTACACAAATGTTTCCTTTCACACAGTCTGTCTCTAGTAATACTCCTTGTGATGTATGATTTTATGCCAAACAAAGGAGACTCTCTTTTTCTCACAGTTCTCATGTTTCTCTTTTAAATTTTGACTTAGTGCATATGGATATTTGTGGTCCCCTATCCATCCCATCTATGATGGGTTATAGATATTTTCTCACTATTGTGGATAAGAAGAGTAGATTTACTTGGTTGTTTCTCATGAGATTAAAGTCTCAAGCATCATCCCACATTAAATCCTTTGTTTCATTGGTCAGAACTCAATTCAACATATCTATTAAATGCATCAGATCTGATAATGGATGTGAATTCATCCTCACAGAATTTTACAAACAACATTGCATTATTCATCAAACATCTTGTGTTGGTTCCCCTCAACAAAATGGCATTGTTGAGAGGAAACACCAACATATTTTAGGCATCACTCGAGCCATTTTGTTCCAATCTAATTTGACTCAAACGTTTTGGGCTAATACCGTTGGCCATGCTATTCACATAATCAATAGACTGCCATCTGTTTTCTAAAAACACAAGTCACCATATCAGATCTTATACAATAAGTTACCTGATCTTACAAACCTCAAAGTGTTTGTCTTATTATGCCTTGCATCCACTTTGAAAGCTCATAGAAAGAAGCTAGACTCTAGATCAAGAAAGTGTGTCTACTTAGGTTATAAACCTGGCACCAAAGGCCATATCCTATTTGACTTAAAAAGCAAAGAATTATTTGTATCTAGATATGTGTCATTCTTTGAACATCACTTCCTATACAAATATCCACCTAGTAATTCCACTAATTCTAGTATTGCAACATAGTCTCTTAATGATATTTACTTAGATGATCTATTGAGCTATCCTTATACACCTACCACTCATGGCACCCATCAGACACCTAATTTTGTCCCTCAAACTTCACCTGCTACACATGTCACTAATCCACATGTTTCACTCCCTATTATAGACTATGATACAACCTCTGAACCCCAAGTTCCATTACCTACTAGGAAATCCACTAGGCAGATCAAACCCCCTACATATCTTCAAGATTACCATTGTAATCTCATGTCCAATATAATCCCTACCTTAGAAGCAGCTGCTACCAATTCTTTTTCCCAATGTAAGTATCCTATATCATCTTTCTTATCATATAATGCTCTTTCACTACTACAAAACGCGTAAACAACGACGCCATGCTCACAACGCTTCATCGCTACACCGTTGTGACATATCTAAACTAAGGCGCGATTGTATTTTATTTGTTTATTGAATAAAAATTATCTGTATATAACAACGGTTGATAAACCAACCATGGTAATTATCTGTATATAACAACGGTGGATAAATAAACCGTGGTGATACCTTCAAGCTTTCATGTGTTTGAACCTCAACGCATTCATATATATTATTCCTTTTATGTTAAAGCACGCCTTTACTTTTTTATTTACTTTTAATTAAAAAAATTAAAAGTTATGACTACGGTTGTTTATATACACCGTTGTGATATATTTTGAATGTTTTTTTAATTTTTAATTCTAAAAATAAATCTGGCGCTTTAATATGAAATTTCATTATGAAAATAATATATCATAACGGTTTAAATTATTGACCGTCGCAGTAGCTTTTCAATATTCTCCAAGCTAGCTAGTTTCATTGTCTCTTCAGTATCCTTTTTTCCATTGAAAATAGAAACCAGACGAAACGTTACACGATTTCAACCCTAAACCCTAACGTTCAATACTGTGAAACAATACACGATTTCAACCAAAGCTTGCATCATCAGTATCTATTTGTTGTCATTTTCGTCATCATCGTCACCATCGTGAAGAAAATAGAAGATTACGCACATACCAACATTGTCGTCATCATCGTCACCGTCAAGAAGGAAGATAACAACAACACCGTCGTTGTCGTAAGGAAGGAAGACAACAACAACACCAACACCAACATCGTTTACTTCGTCGTCACGTTTAGGGTACGTAAAATATTTTCCCCATGCATCTACCGTAAACTCTTTTGCCATTGTTGTTCATGTTGTTGTTGTTGTTGTTTTTGAACTTAGATGTCGACCTTGTCGAGTTCTTCATCAGAAACCAGCGAAGAAACTCAAACAAATGAAAGGTTAGCCAATGAAACTCAAACAACTGAAAGTCAAACGAAAAGATCACAAAGAGGTGTCACAATGATGCCCCAATTCACATCAGTCCGCAACTCATCTGGTGTAAAAATTCCGACCGAGTTTGATTCGCACTACAGATTAGTGGATTGTCCATATTACACTACTTTTAGGAGTTATTTTGCGTTCCTTGCACGTAGCAAAGTCAGTATACTGATTGATGATTGGAGAGAAGTGGAGGTTAATGTCAAAGACATCATATGGACAGACGTTAAGGTATTTCATACTATAATTTTCATATATTTGATATCACTACCTATAGTTTCTAATTCATACTTATATATTGATTTAATGTAGTTGAATTTTGAGTTTACCGATGACTCAAAATTGAAAAGAAAGTGGATAACTTATGTCGGTGTTCGTTGGAGGGGATTTAAGTCACGGCTCACGGCTGACTACATTACGAAGCCTAAGAGGGGTCTTCAACCTCCATGGATTCGGTATAGTTTTTTATCGAAGAAGGTGTGGCACATGTTTGCGAAGAAACGCCGTTCTGAGGAATTCGTGGTTAGTACTAGTCATATGTAACCTATAATGTTATGCTAATGAGTTATAGATACTAATCATAGACATTATTCACTATGTTAATAACAGGCTAAAAGCGAAGTAGGAATTCAGAACAAGGCAAAAAACATGTACCCCCATAGATTGTCTCGTGGAAGTTACAAGAAACTTGAGAAGAGGATCCTGCAGAAAAAACTATAAGAAGGAGGAGATGGTGACATTCCATCTCCACCTTCAAGACATGAGAAATGGAAGAGGGCTCGATTAAGACCTAATGGAGAGTACACCTCTGAGGCTTCAAGAGTAGTTGCTGAGAAAATTGTAAGTATATGTTTTGTTTAAATGCGTTTGCTTATGTAAGTTGCTCATGAGTTGTTATTTAAATGCGTTTAGTTATGTAAGTTTCTCATGTTGTGTAGGATAATTTGGTTGTGGCGGCCCGTGAAGGCACATTTGTTTCGGAAGCACGACATGACATATTAGTCGAAGCTATCGGAACAACTGAGCATGGAGGCCGTGTCCGTGGTGTTGGAGATGGTGTCGGCTTGAGGTCATACTTTGGATCTCAAAGAAGAATCACCGAAACCGCTGAATTTCTTGCTCAACGACAAAAGATTGAGAATGTTGAGAAGCAATTGGAGGAGAAAAGGAGGTTGTTTGAATAGGAGAGGGAAAAAAGGGAGAAAGAAGTGGAAAGGTTACAAGAGTTGTATTCGGTATGTGTCGTAAATCGCACTTATTTTTGTATGATATATATCGTATGTTCTAATTGAATATATTGTGCTTATTTTTGTTTTATGTTCTAATTGAATGTTATGATGTAGAGATTAAGTGAAAGCCTCGAACAACGAACTAATGAAGATCATCGTTGCGTTGGTGATGATCAAACTCCAAGTAGAAGTGTCGTAAATCACGCTTCTATAAAAGGGAGTAATTGTACATCCCCTCCCCCTGTAGATAACCGCAATGGGATATTGGACCCTAGTCCAAATGAAATAACAAGTTTATACTTGTCCATTTCAACAACAGACCTTGCGCAAGCTCTCCCGCTAGAACATTCCCCTAAATTGGATTTAGTGTATTACACTCCTGAAGATGTGAGGGATTTTCTAGCAGGATATAAGTGGCTTGACATATCTATTTTGCAAGTTTGGTGCACGTAAGTATATAGTCGAATATACATGTCATTATAGAACATTATAATTTTTTGTATTTTCTCTCTTAATTTATTCATTTTCTTTGACCATTTAGGTACATTCACCGTGTTTGTATAGAATTGAATAAATCAAGTACCTATGGAATCTTGGACCCAAGTTTTATTGCTTGGGCGTATAATGATAAAAATATCAGAGAAAAGTACTTGAAAAACCGGCTAAATGACGGAGGAAAAGAATGTTACCTTGTACCATTCCTATGTAGGTTAGTATTGTTGTAATTTATTTCTATATTCTATATTTAGTTTTGTTTTAGTAACAACTAATAATATATATATATATATATATATATATATATATATTCTCGTGTTCATTTAGTGGTCATTGACAATTGATCGTAATATCGTTTAGGACAAATACGGTGACATTACTGTGTTCCTTGCATGATCCACTCCACAAACCAATGAAAGATCTTGTATTAACGTAAGTGTCTTTGTTTAATATCATTTTCTTTGGCATTAATTGTAATTAGTTTATCATGTAATATGTTTAATTCAATTTTCAATGTGCAGTATAGTGGAGCAAGTTAATATATTGAATAATGTTAGAAAAAAACCCACATACCTTGCTCTTAAAGTAAGTGGCCCGATTACCTGTTTATTTCATTTACATTCATGCATGTGTGGTTGTATTCATGTTTTTTATATTCATGTAATTTGTAGACGAGGAAACAACGCGGGAGTTATGAGTGTGGGTATTTTATCATGAAACACATGTTAAACACTGTCCTTGCCGACACTGTTGATTCATGGAATACGGTAATATATGCCATAAAATGTTTACATATATTAATATATAAGTTGACTATTGAAGTATTATCATGCATGATCTTTAATTTTTTGCTCTTATGTAGATGTTTAACGACGAAACCCCATTCCCCCTTGAGGACTTTGGGGATCTTCGTAAACGTTGGGCGTATATCCACAATGCGCTTAAGGGTTCTGCTCATGTTGTATGATATATCAGCAACATTTTTTGATGCACATATTTTTTGCTTTTGATGCACATAATGTGAACAATATTTTTGGCTTTTGATGCACATAATGAAATCAATAATATTGACTTTTGATTTAAACAATGTTAGCAGTTTAATTCTCTGATTCATTTAGCTTTTGATGTAAATTTCTTTTGATGTAAATTCTCTTATTCATTTATAAGGATAAAATATAGGAAGAGTTGTGTTTGATGCACATATTGTGTTTGCATGTAAACAGAAGTTGTTTTGACAGGATAAATTATAGGAATAATTTGATAAGCAGATAAATTTTATATTTAAAACAGGCTGTTTTTGGCAGCGGTTATAAACCTATCTGTAGTTGTATGTCAAACGCTAATATAAATAAAAAATGTTGTTGCTGAGAATCGAACCAGATCACAGTTTAGTTATATCACAATGGTTGACTAAACTAACCATCGTGAAATGGCGCGCGCATACTGGAATACAACAACGGTCCCAGGACTGTCATTGTACGTACCTCATATACAACAACACTCTACATAACAACGCCTTCACCCCCGTCATTATATGTCATTTCCAACCATTGTTAAATGGGTTTTTCGTAGTAGTGTTTCTCTTGCTCACAAAACTTTTGTTCTCAACTTGTCTACCATAAGTGAACCTAACTCCTATGAGTGTGATGTCAATTGGAAAGAAGTTATTCAAGCTGATTTGAATGCTTTGATTAAAACCAATACTTGGTGACTTGTCCTCTTACCTTTGCACAAGAAATTCATTGGATGCAAGTGAGTTTTCAAGTTAAAAATGCATACCAATGGAACTATTGAGATGTATAAGGTGCGTCTAGTTGCCAAGGGTTTCACTCAAAATAAAGGCTTGAACTACAAGGACACTTTCAGTCCTGTAGTTAAAATGACCACCATTAGAATGCTTATGGCCATTGTTGTTGTTCACAACTGCCACTATTCCAACTTGATGTCAACACAACTTTTCTCCATGGAGATTTAAATGAAGAAATGTACATGAAGCCAGCACCTGGCCTAGAACTACCTCATTATAATCTTGTGTGCAAACTACAAAGATCCTTATATGGGCTGAAGCAGGCAAGTCGACAGTGGAATACCAAACTTACTGATACCCTCATTACTAGCCATTACACTCAATCAAAAGCTTATTATTCCCTCTTTACCAAGTCTTCACAACAAGTTTTACAGACATCCTTGTTGTAACACCCCGATTTTTAACAGTGGGAGTGTATATTTTTTTTTTAATGCCATACATAATATTGACAACTGTCTCTTCAGGAAAATAATAAAAATGATTAATCAGAGTACGAGCTTTCGATCTAAGTCTTTTCCATACATAGGACCAGCGTAATGCCCACTGTTATAAATATTTGTCCATACACATAAAAATAAGCACTCAGCTTTACCAATAACAACATGGACACATCAAAACATGACCCTAAGCTGATCTTGAATTCCTAGCCCAAAGACATCGCATCATACAAGCCTTCACGACACCTGGATACCTTAACTATCACAACTTCTAAACCTGGGTGGTCGTTAGCCACATCATAATAATAGTAGAGGGTCACAATCTAAAAACAGCATATATGGAAGAATACACACATGCCAGCAGAACATGATATACATAACAACATGAATGAGATGACAATAGGATATGTAACAATCACCACATTTTATTTAACACAGAAATGCAATGCACATAAATCCTAAATGCAGACCTATATGAATTTGGTGGTCCCAATTCGTCGGGTACCCTCACCATGCATGAATCCCGGAATTTAACCTCTCCGCAGAGAGTCGTGATACCCCTCTTGGGTCCTCACTAACCGTGCTGCCTCGCAGACACAAAAGTGCTGCCCTTGCAGACACCCGGTGTTGCCTCCCTCGCATTCACCTGACTCAATTTGATCTCAAAGGATCGATGACGGCTCAGTCACATCACCTGGTGCAGTAGAATTCCCTTCGGGATTAGGTGATGATTCAGAACCCATCACCCTGGCCCATTCGGCGCCAACTACCTACACGCAACTATGGTATGCATGAACTCACACATGCAAATGCAACAGCTTATATAACCACAATATGTATAATAACAAGGTGTAAAATCACAATTCACAATTCAGTTCATATATCTATCACAGATCATATGAGTAATCCTCAGTACCAACAGGTGGCTCAGACACACCCCGTGTTGTCCTCCTCGACATACACATCAACCGCAATTCATATATTTATCACAAATCATATGAATAATTCTCATTACCAACAGGTGGCTCAGCCACACCTCGTGTTGTCCTCCTCGACATACACGTCAACCGCAAATCATATATTTATCACAAATCATATGAATGCACATCACAAGTTTAGCGTCATAGCATAAACACATATCCCCAACCGGGCACACAATCATGAATATAACCACACAACCTCAACTGGCACACAATCATTCAAACATCCCCATAAGGGCACACAGTCATGAATACAAACACACGTGCATTCAATCACATATAATATCGTTAGAAAGTGCCCTTACCTGAGCAAGCTTCCAACCCAACCAACCTACGCTACGTAAGATCAATTCGTCCCTCACGATGAAACCTCGTAATCGGATCCCACTGTAAACCTTTATAATACACCAAGGACTTATGTTAAAACCACTCGAATATATCCTACAACAAGGTTGGGTCTTGGTCGCTAACCTACTCAACCAGGTTTTGGTTACGACACTGGTTTCTAACCGAATCGCTTTATAAAATAAATCTTTTCAAATAAGAAAGAAATTAGTTTTTCTCTTAAAAGAATAAATATCAAACTCAAAGAAAATTTTCCACAAACCATTTTAAATTCTTTTACTTGAACCCATAATTGCGTCAAATTATTTTTCTCGCACTATGAATAAATTCAGCGAAACCGAAATATATAAATCACCCAAAATAAGATTTTAACCCCAAAATAAAACCACCTAATATCCCATAAATACCAAATAAATAACCAAAATATTTATTTCACCAATATAAAATTTAATGATCTCCTTGTATCAAAATACTTTAATCATACCATAAATAAAATTAATTAAACAAATAAAATACTAACTAATATTCCAATTTCAATAATATTCTAAATTAAAATTTAGAATAAATAATAGTTTTCCAATCACAATAAATTATTCTGGATCTAAAAATATTTCGACACAAAACTAGTTAACAGTTTTTTTTTCAACGGTACCAAAAATCGGCACAGGTCGTACTTTATCATACTATTCCGAACGTATCCGGAAAATTCCAAAAAAATAAAATAATTATCTAAAAATATATAAATAAAGATAAATAATTATTCTTTCAGTTAAAAAAAACCGGGATAAAAAATATCAAACGGAATGAAAATTACGAGACCGGAAGTAAAAACAGCGGGACGCCCACCATAGAAATGGGCATGGCGCCCGTCACACAAAGAAATGTGGCGGAAGCCACCTTACACACATACACACCAAGTGGCGGGGGCCACTTCTTTTTCTTTCTTCTTTCTTTTTTTCAACCACATATATAAATAAATATATAATCTTAAATAAATAATAATAATAATCCAAATAATATACCCACAGATAAATTAAATCGGTACCAATATTATTTTTCTCTAAAAAAATATAATCCGATAATCGGATAGAAAAATATTTTTGCTACCGACAATAATAATTCCTACACAAAACTGAAAACAGGAGGTATTCTATCGGTGTATAATTTATCTAATCTAACCAAGATAACTAATTAACAAAATAATAAAATAACTAACTTAGGAAAAATAAGAACTCATACCATTTATTTTTCTTCTTGCAAGCGAGAGAGAGAAAACCCAGGAAACAGAAAACTAAAACAAGTAACATTTATATATAATGTTTCAAAAGTGAATCCAAGCCATTGATTTTTAATGAACATGATCCTTCCACCACCCCATTACTCTCTCTCTCCCACGTGCCTCATGATTAACAAGACAAAATATCATGATATTAAATTTTATGCCGCCTTACTATTCATTCTAACCCGTTAATTCTTTCGGTCTCTTCGTTCGCTCACAGACGAGTCGTAAAACACTCCCGAATAACTTTTTCCGAAAACGGAAAAATTCTACTGACATCTTCAAAATAAAACACAACATTATTTTCGACTAAATTTTTATTCCAGACAAATAAATTTTTCCGCCGTTTAGATAAATAAAATGAGATTAAATTTTCATTTCCGGCGATAAATAAACTCCTATTTAAAATTTCCGACAACACTCGGAGTCCGTGGAAAATAAAACGACGGCTATATTTTTCTCGTTTTCTCAAAACATCAACAGAGTCAGGTTTTCAGAATTTCCGATACCTTAAAAATATCTGAAATCAATTATAATCCTCGCCAATTTAAAAAAAAGTCTGACCGATTACCAAAGGAAAACATATAGGTCAATCCGATCCACAACCGGAACCCTAAAAATATCGGGTATAAATAGTTTGCTACCCCCAAAGTTTCGTAGAAACATCAATTAATTGATAAAACATCGCAAAATAATACAGACTAAAATATACGGGTCTTACATTACTACCCACCAAAAAGGAGTTTCGTCCTCGAAACTCGAGGTAAATGTAACAACTTACCCATTTATCTCCAACACACTCCCTAGAACGACCGCGCACCTATTGCAACCCTCTACAAAGTCACATTGACTCGGACTCTAGACGCAACGCTAAAACCCCACACTATCTAAGCCGGCAAGAATCATTCATTCCATTCAACACAATCTTGTCTACTATCAACAACAGATTAAGGATGATCAGTTCCTCAATTTGTCAATAGGTAGGCGACAACCATGATGGTGGAATAAACCATCGTTACCAACTACAATAGTGTTCTCCTCATCCTGTTCTCAATTTTATGCAAGACACAAGGGTCCAATAATCACTTCGATGTTTCCTAAATGTTTCCTCCAAATTCCTGTTACTTCACTCTCCAAAGTGAGACACAATTTCCCCAAAACAAGTTACGGTTTCTTTCACGCTCACTTGGCTCGGAACAACCATTGAGTATCCTCCCAAAACAGTAACAGCTAATACCCGAGTACAAATTCAACCTATTTCACTCCAAACGAAGTAGTCATCTAAGTAGAGAACTCCACATTTTTCCCAAGGTCCATAATTCCTTAGTTATTCCTTCCATCTCAATACCATGGCGACCTATATATGTTCCCATCCAAATTCATTCCCCTTACCATCTTAATATTACCATCCCAACGTCCGGTTGGGGATTGAAACCTCCCTAAATTTTCTTTCACGTGCCCACTATGCCATCTACAAAACACACAAACCCTTTACCCCAGACTTAAACTATTGGATCACACTCTAACATAACTACCTCAGTTCCAAGTCATAACTGAGTTTACTCTCTTATGCCTTAACCTTAAACGTTCCTCATCGTTGGCTATCCCCATTTGACATACCACGTCTTTCGTATCATCCTACATCAGCTTCCAAAAACTCATTGAGTTTCCTTTTCCTCTTACAACTAAATTCCATTTCCCTCAACGAGCTCATCAATCAAACCATTTTTTGATTGTTCCCCTATCTCATCTTCTATTGTCAAACTGTTCTCGATGTCAACCTCTGATGTCCAATAATTTCTCGATGCCTATTTTCCATTATGCTTCTCTAGTCTTCATTATAACAAGTACAACGAATCCAAGCCTTACTAGTCTCCGCCAAACATTTCCACTTCATCCTTGATTCGTCCAAATAGGCAAATGTTTACTCCTCTCTACTTCCGAATATACCCAATACACCTTAGGTGACCCAATCTAGTTGTACCTTCAACTCTTAAGCATACACTTACCATTACTTTTTCCGGTTCATGGGCGAGGTCATTTCTTGCACGAATTCTAAATCGCCCTAATCCACATCTCTAACCGTTCCTCTCACACTTTGTCTTAACACCTATTCCCCAAAACCAATCTTTTCACTCCACTTATTCGTTCATCAACGACATAAGGTACTTAGCCTTATCCAGACTTCTCATATCTCACGTGGAATCTCCAACAGGCTTTTCACTTAGTAACCTCATCATCCTAATTCTGAATATAACCCCCCATCTAGTCACTAATACACTACTCATTAACCTTGTGATATCAAAATTTCCAACCGCAGGATTATTCTCTTACCACTTATACCGCTTCTTAAATATCAACTTTACGTCCGAGCGCAACCCCATCATCTATAGCATACACTCTTGAGGAAATGCTTAGTATCCTTCCCATTTCCATTTGGGCCATATCCTTGGTAGTCCTTCCTAAGCAACGAGGTAGTCAACCTTCTTATTAAAAAATCTGTGTTACCTGAGCACTTTCTTGCTTGCATTCAACCTTATTCTTCCTTTGTAACCACCTTTACGATACTGCAACTCCAAAGTCCCTTATACTAGGTCCTCTTATAACATCTAGGAGTTTCCAACTTCAAAAATCTTAGCAACCAAACGCCTATAGTCATTTCCCAACCTACCATGACCTCTATCTTGTCAACTTCCACCCACATCTTTACTCTCCTTCACTCAATCTAAATATCATTGTTCCAAATCAATGTTCGTCCTATCCAACCTACTCTTTGTTGTTCTATCTATCTTCAATTGCTTATGACTATCCAATGGTCATAATATCCTTTTATAACATAACCCAATCCTCTTTCGCATAAGTTCTTGCTAAACATCAGGACACATCCATTCACTCCTCAGTTTCTTATTCAATCCTAGCTTTTTCTAAGGTATCAACCAACATTATCACCCTACGATCTAACACTCTACAAGAATCATCCTTCCAAAACAGACATATCTTACTCCTCCATCTAGTCACTGAGCACTTACCTCAAATCTTAACGCTTGACTTTTAATGAGCAACTACCCAATCAAAATTCCTTTGCTAACTTTTCTTTATTCTCAAGTTCGATCCCTAAATCCAAATCTAACTTTGATCTTCACGAAATCCATATACTTGTTACACCATATAACTTCATTCATTAATTTTTCATACATGGCTCTGTGTCCTTCCAGTTATTAACTTTCAGCGTCTTATCACTCTTCTAACAACCCATTGTCTACCCGCGGTATAATATTTCTAGCAAAACCATGTCCCCCATACTTGAATTGCTTTAGCACTTCTCTACTCTACTCATATAATTACTTAGATCCATGGTACTATCTTCTACCTTTTTCTCCTAGAAACTGTTACACTCCTTCTCTCCCAAACTCCCACTTCTAGTTTCGAAGACAACTCCACTGATGATCACTTTTACTAAAACTTATCCATGTGATACTTGGTTTCCTTCCTTTAACATCACATGATTCATCCTTACGGTATTTAGCTACCTATCTAACCTAGCTTAAGAAACCAAATTAAACCCTCAAGCACCTACCACTCGTATAACCTTCCTCCAACTTTCCTAGGTTTCGGCCACTTTCAACGTGCAACCCGCTTTCTTTCTAGAGAAGATGCCAAGTATAGTAATTGTCTCCAAACGACATCTATAACTGCTCTTTGATTCCAAAGAAATATTACCTTCTTCATAGTCTATAAACTTCATCTCATCTCATCTCATTCGGAACTCACCAAAATGAACATCCAATCATTTTCCTCCCAAAAGGTCCTCCAAATCAAGTCCTTACTTACAATCCTTTGAAACCTTGACTTCCACTCATCCCTACTCAACACCTCGGAGTGATAAGAACAACAAAACCTCTCATCCATAACATTACTGCAGAAAACCTTATAGTTCTTACTCAATTCAATCTCACCACCTCTAGCTCACTACCTCTGAAGAAAATGGAGACACATGTCGACCAACGTCGATAAATGCTCAAGGGGTTTAACTATGCTTCTTACTGAAGTATTATGGGAGACTTCAACTTCAGTTAAGAAACAAACGATTACCTAGGCACATATCATGCTGGACTCAAGACACAAACCACATAACACGTAGGACTCCACACATTTACTCCCACTAAACCCGACACTTGATCAGCTTAGGACAACCGACTCACAACCCCATGAAAATCTTAGACCAAAGCTCTAATACCACAATGTAACACCCCGATTTTTAACAGCGGGAGTGTATATATTTTTTTTTAATGCCATACATAATATTGACAACTGTCTCTTCAGGAAAATAATAAAAATGATTAATCAGAGTACGAGCTTTCGATCTAAGTCTTTTCCATACATAGGACCAGCGTAATGCCCACTGTTATAAATATTTGTCCATACACATAAAAATAAGCACTCAGCTTTACCAATAACAACATGGACACATCAAAAGATGACCCTAAGCTGATCTTGAACTCCTAGCCCAAAGACATCGCATCATACAAGCCTTCACGACACCTGGATACCTTAACTATCACAACTTCTAAACCTGGGTGGTCGTTAGCCACATCATAATAATAGTAGAGGGTCACAATCTAAAAACAGCATATATGGAAGAATACACAAATGCCAGCAGAACATGATATACATAACAACATGAATGAGATGACAATAGGATATGTAACAATCACCACATTTTATTTAACACACAAATGCAATGCACATAAATCCTAAATGCAGACCTATATGAATTTGGTGGTCCCAATTCGTCGGGTACCCTCACCATGCATGAATCCCTGAATTTAACCTCTCCGCAGAGAGTCGTGATACCCCTCTTGGGTCCTCACTAACCGTGCTGCCTCGCAGACACAAAAGTGCTGCCCTTGCAGACACCCGGTGTTGCTTCCCTCGCATTCACCTGACTCAATTTGATCTCAAAGGATCGATGACGGCTCAGTCACATCACCTGGTGCAGTAGAATTCCCTTCGGGATTAGGTGATGATTCAAAACCCATCACCCTGGCCCATTCGGCGCCAACTACCTACACGCAACTATGGTATGCATGAACTCACACATGCAAATGCAATAGTTTATATAACCACAATATGTATAATAACAAGGTGTAAAATCACAATTCACAATTCAGTTCATATATCTATCACAGATCATATGAGCAATCCTCAGTACCAACAGGTGGCTCAGACACACCCCGTGTTGTCCTCCTCGACATACACATCAACCGCAATTCATATATTTATCACAAATCATATGAATAATTCTCATTACCAACAGGTGGCTCAGACACACCTCGTGTTGTCCTCCTCGACATAGACATCAACCGCAAATCATATATTTATCATAAATCATATGAATGCACATCACAAGTTTAGCGTCATAGCATAAACACATATCCCCAACCGGGCACACAATCATGAATATAACCACACAACCTCAACTGGCACACAATCATTCAAACATCCCCATAAGGGCACACAGTCATGAATACAAACACACATGCATTCAATCACATATAATATCGTTAGAAAGTGCCCTTACCTGAGCAAGCTTCCAACCTAACCAACCTACGCTACGTAAGATCAATTCGTCCCTCACGATGAAACCTCGTAATCGGATCCCACTGTAAACCTTTATAATACACCAAGGACTTATGTTAAAACCACTCGAATATATCCTACAACAAGGCTGGGTCTTGGTCGCTAACCTACTCAACCAGGTTTTGGTTACGACACTGGTTTCTAACCGAATCACTTTATAAAATAAATCTTTTCAAATAAGAAAGAAATTAGTTTTTCTCTTAAAAGAATAAATATCAAACTCAAAGAAAATTTTCCACAAACCATTTTAAATTCTTTTACTTGAACCCATAATTGCGTCAAATTATTTTTCTCGCACTATGAATAAATTCAGCGAAACCGAAATATATAAATCACCCAAAATACGATTTTAACCCCAAAATAAAACCACCTAAATCCCATAAATACCAAATAAATAACCAAAATATTTATTTCACCAATATAAAATTTAATGATCTCCTTGTATCAAAATACTTTAATCATACCATAAATAAAATTAATTAAACAAATAAAATACTAACTAATATTCCAATTTCAATAATATTCTAAATTAAAATTTAGAATAAATAATAGTTTTCCAATCACAATAAATTATTCTGGATCTAAAAATATTTCGACACAAAACTAGTTAACAGTTTTTTTTTCAACGGTACCAAAAATTGGCACAGGTCGTACTTTATCATACTATTCCGAACGTATCCGGAAAATTCCGAAAAAATAAAATAATTATCTAAAAATATATAAATAAAGATAAATAATTATTCTTTCAGTTAAAAAAAACTGGGATAAAAAATATCAAACGGAATGAAAATTACGAAACCGAAAGTAAAAACAGCGGGACGCCCACCATAGAAATGGGCATGGCGCCCGTCACACAAAGAAATGTGGCGGAAGCCACCTTACACACATACACACCAAGTGGTGGGGGCCACTTCTTTTTCTTTCTTCTTTCTTTTTTTCAACCACATATATAAATAAATATATAATCTTAAATAAATAATAATAATAATCCAAATAATATACCCACAGATAAATTAAATCGGTACCAATATTTTTTTTCTCTAAAAAAATATAATCCGATAATCGGATAGAAAAATATTTTTGCTACCGACAATAATAATTCCTACACAAAACTGAAAACAGGGGGTATTCTATCGGTGTATAATTTATCTAATCTAACCAAGATAACTAATTAACAAAATAATAAAATAACTAACTTAGGAAAAATAAGAACTCATACCATTTATTTTTCTTCTTGCAAGCGAGAGAGAGAAAACCCAGGAAACAGAAAACTAAAACAAGTAACATTTATATATAATGTTTCAAAAGTGAATCCAAGCCATTGATTTTTAATGAACATGATCCTTCCACCACCCCATTACTCTCTCTCTCCCACGTGCCTCATGATTAACAAGACAAAATATCATGATATTAAATTTTATGCCGCCTTACTATTCATTCTAACCCGTTAATTCTTTCGGTCTCCTCGTTCGCTCACAAACGAGTCGTAAAACACTCCCGAATAATTTTTTCCGAAAACGGAAAAATTCTACTGACATCTTCAAAATAAAACACAACATTATTTTCGACTAAATTTTTATTCCGGACAAATAAATTTTTCCGCCGTTTAGAAAAATAAAATGAGATTAAATTTTCATTTCCGGCGATAAATAAATTCCTATTTAAAATTTCCGACAACACTCGGAGTCCGTGGAAAATAAAACGACGGCTATATTTTTCTCGTTTTCTCAAAACATCAACAGAGTCACGTTTTCAGAATTTCCGATACCTTAAAAATATCTGAAATCAATTATAATCCTCGCCAATTTAAAAAAAAGTCTGATCGATTGCCAAAGGAAAACGTATAGGTCAATCCGATCCACAACCGGAACCCTAAAAATATCAGGTATAAATAGTTTGCTACCCCCAAAGTTTCGTAGAAACATCGATTAATTGATAAAACATCGCAAAATAATACAGACTAAAATATACGGGTCTTACACTTGTCTGTGTGGATGACTTAGTCCTAGGAGGGGCTGATCTAGAAGAAATTACACGTCTCAAAGTACTTTATACCAAGTCCAGTATCAAAGATCTAGGAGTTTTTAAATACTTCTTAGGCCTTAAAGTAGCTCGAAATGCCCAAGGTATTTCACTATGTCAACTCAAATATGCCCTAGACCTCATCAATGATGCAGGCCTCATTGGTGCTAAGCCATGCAATACACCAATGCAGCCTCACTTACAACTTCACCAGACTCTTGGCAACCCTATTTCCGATTCCATTTCATATCGAAGACTTATTGGTCGATTGTTATACCTTACTCACTCTCGACCATACATTGCTTATGCAGTAAGTAAACTTAGTCAATTCCATAATGCTCCAACAGATCAACACATGTTGGCTGGCCTTCATGTTCTTCTATTCCTCAAGCATAATCCTGACCAAGGTTTATTCTTCAGTGTGTCCAACACCTTTTACCTCAAAGGATTTTATGATTCTGAATGTGGAGCTTGCCTAGATTCACAAAGATCCACAACTGGTTTTATTATTCCTAGGAAAATCTATCATCAGTTGGAAAAGTAAGAAGCAAGTTGTTGTCTCTCACTAATGTTTAGAAGCTGAATATTGCGCGCTGGCTCATGCTACTTATGAAGGAATATGGTTTCTTTCCCTACTTGATGATTTCAAGGTTTCACACCAGCTTCCTTTTATACTTTATTGTGACAACAAATATTTCATGCACATTGCAGCAAACCCAGTTTTCCACGAAAGAACCAAACACATTGAAATTGATTGTCATGTAGTGCATGACAAGGTCCTAGCTGGAATGGTGCATCTCATGCCAGTCATCTCCAAAGAATAATTTGCTGACATTCTCACAAAATCTCTGCACTCAGGGCCATTCTCAAGTCTTCAAGCCAAGCTGGGAATGATTGACATACATTCTAGCTTGAGGGGGATATTGAATGTAATGAAAAGAGTAGTGATAATTCAATAGTTCACAAGATAGAATAGTTATAACATAACTAACTTCTAGTTAGTTATGAAGTAGTTAGATACTAGTTAGGGGTGGCTAGACTTTACTTGCTATATAAGAAAGCTTGTACTCTTATTATTGGTATGATGATGAGTAATAACTAATTCAACATATTCATTTTCTCTCAATTCAATCTTCTTCTTCCTTCTAACATTATCAAAGCTTGAAGCTTAACAGTGTGTTTGGATGTATGGTTATTTGGATGTTTCATTCAAAGATTATCCACACGATTTCGGTGTGATTTTGGTAACAGTTTTAAAGTGTTATCTAGCATTACACATGAATTAGATGATGATACATTAATGCTAGCACGCATATGTTGATTGCAGAATAGGGCAAACAAGCAAAAATATTTATTTTCGGAAGAATTCCCTCCGGGATTTATGTCGTGTCCACAGAGATCGGTTCGAGGGAAAGAATGTTGTTCGACAGTCTCTCGCGATAATGAGTTTAGATTAAAATGGTTTAAAACATGAAAACAGAAAAGTAAACATTAAAACATAAAAATAAATTCATTCTTCAGCAAGAAAAACTCATCCGGCAATGCATATAAATCACTCCTCACAAACTTAAACTTACCGACCAGTTATACTCCACCTATAATACTCCTCAATATCACCCAGCATCGCTCACAACAAAGGTTATATCTAACGCACAGTTGAGATAACAACCGTGTCACTCTCTTCGTCACTCTCGTGAGCGAAGCCTCGAAACATGGAAGGCATTAAGCTTCGACGCCTATTGAAGATTGGTAGCTCTAAATCAATCTCTAGAATCCAGAAACTAACATACAATCATCCCTAATCGAAGTTTGCGACGGTTATCTCTAACGCAACCCAAACCCTGCGCATAAAGCAAAAATCAGAGACAATCACCAATAAAGATTTGTAAAGCAAGTTTTATACAACGCCATGGGCGACAAATATACATGAGATCGTAGTCAATACATATACAAAACCCAACATAGAAGAAAAACACAAAGAAGAAAAGAAATGAACCAAACACTTCACGGATTGTCGGAGCCGATCGATGAGAAATCCACCTCGGATCATCCACATGCAAGCTTCCATGTTGTTTTCTAAGCTAATCTACTGAAAAAATGAAGTTTGATGGAGTTGGAGCAAGAATCCCCAAAACCATCCTCTAAAAAATGCTGAAAAATGAACTATATACATTGCAAATCCTGCATGGTTCGCAATGCGAACGATCATTCGCAGTACGAATGACTCAAAAAATGGCACTTCAAGTGCCTCTGATTGCTAAACCGCCTTTGCTTTCCTTCGTTGGTTCGCAGTGCGAATGCTCGCTGACTGGTTCGCAGTGCGAACATTGGCATATTTCTCTTTTGTAACTCTCTGCCATCCTTCGCTGCGACCTTCGCTGGACCTTCGCAATGCGAACACTCGCTGCCAGTTCGCAGTGCGAACTTTGGCATAAAACCAGTCCTTATTTTGGCCACAACTTCTTCACCGAAACTCCGATTTACGCACAGTTTGAAGCGCAGGAAAGCTTATTCAATGCTCTTCAAGAATATGGCAAGATAGCCTTTATTAAATACCTACAAAATTGAGATAAAAATCAACTAAACTAAGTAATAATTAAACAATATGCAATATATACACTAAAACGTAAAGTAAACGTATTTATAAACAAAGTGGGGGTTTATTTGAACCGATATAGACAAAAAGTAATGATAAGTGCAACAAAACTTATATACAAAAATAGGTACAATTTGCACTTATCAAACTCTCCCCAACTTACCTAATTGTTTGTCCACAAACAAGAATCAAACATACTTGAAAACACAAAAGCGATATCCAAAGAAAGACGAATCAACAGGTTTTGAAAAACGGAAATGAATGAATGGTTCAAATGAAAACGGTACACACAAAAAGTAAATACTTACCACTAAACTACAACGATAACATAGTCACGAAACACATGCAAGATACAAAAATCATGCCAAAAATTCTAAAACAACACAAGTTCCAAAGTGAATCACACCTAGTAAAAACAATCATCGGTAGATGAAAAACATAAAATGAGGTACTTTACACTCACAAAACACTCATGCAAACAAAAGACTAAATTATGCATACATCTACAAATTCACATTGAAAATACAAAGGCAAGACTCACAAGGGCTTTTCAAGGTTGTAGCATGGTCGGGTAAACAAACAAGGGGCAATTTCTAAAGGTAATTGAAACAAAAACTTGCCTAAACCTAAGAGAGTGATCAACTCACAAAGATTCACACACAAAATTTCAACCAACTTCTTCCAAAATCCCAAGTGCTACACAACACACAATACTTATTTAGCACAATTATTGAAACTCTTTTTGTTTCTTTTTTCAAGGATTTTCTTTTTCTTCTTTTTTTGGTTTTTTCTTTTCTTTTCTTTGTCATATGTTTCTCTTTTTTCTTTTCTTTTTCAATCCTCATAGAATTCAACCAATGAGTATACATTCATCCTCTCCCCAACTTGAATTCAACCGCACCATCATGTGAATACTCCCTACTTTCTAAGGCAAGGAAAAAATCCATACAACAACACATAGTTGAGGTCCAAGAAAAAACAAAATCCATTTAAAAATAAGTGAACTAAATACTCATAGACAAGCATTAAGTTCAAATAAAAACATGGATCAAAAAGCTCAAAGGGGTTACGAATTCTCACACACTCACAAGGTGAACAGACTATTTGGCTAAGGCGGTTGTGCTCAAAATGAAACAATTGCCTTGATCCTTTTCATGCATTCATATAATCAACACAAACAAAAGATTCAACATAATAAAATCCAGTTAGAACAAGAATGTTGGTACTCCGTGCATATATGAACAATAGAAGACTTCCTCACAAAAAGGTTGGGAACTAAAGTTTTTCACAATAAGAACAAGTATACAAAAGAATGAATGGCATGGAAGTTTGTAAAATGCCTAAGTATCATGAATATGCTAAATTATAGAAAGCGATAAATACATACCTCAGACGTGTACAAAACATAACAAAATCATTACCATACATCCGCAAGTTGAAACGAACCAACTTGGAAAATCACAAAAGAATCCTCAAATAAGTCGACCAAGACTTGCAACCAAACAACAAACAAAACATTAGAAAAGAAAAACTATAAAACATGCTTATTTTACGTCGTAAGCTCGACGCCTTTATGGTGCTTAGCTAGAAACTTCCTTCATTCATGCCATAGTGATGCCTCACCGCGCAAACCAAAAGCAAGTTCCCTAACCAAACACTTAAACAAACGTTACGGGAACAAAATGTATACAACACTTGAAGAAACATAAGGGAAACAGACAATATATACGATATGTACAAAACTCAAAAACAAAGAAACTATCGCAATGCGATTCAATATCAAAACCGATCCCCGGCAACGGCGCCATTTTGTTGATTGTAGAATAGGGAAAGCAAGCAAAAATAATTATTTTCGGAAGAATTCCCTCTGGGATTTATGTCGTGTCCACAGAGATCGGTTCGAGGGAAAGAATGCCATTCGACAACCTCTCGCGGTAATGAGTTTAGATTAAAATGGTTTAAAACATGAAAACAGAAAAGTAAACATTAAAACATAAAAACAAGTTCATTCTTCAGCAAGAAAAACTCGTCCGGCAATGCATATAAATCACTCCTCACAAACTTAAACTTACCGACCAGTTATACTCCACCTACAATACTCCTCAATATCACCCAGCATCGCTCACAACAAAGGTTATGTCAAACGCACAGTTGAGATTACAACCGTGTCACTTTCTTCGTCACTCTCGTGTGCGAAGCCTCGAAACACGGAAGGCATTAAGCTTCGACGCCTATTGAAGATTGTTAGCTCTAAATCTATCTCTAGAATCCAGAAACTAACAGACAATCATCCCTAATCGAAGTTTGCGACGGTTATCTCTAACGCAACCCAAACCCCGCGCATAAAGCAAAAATCAGAGACAATCACCAATAAAGATTTGTAAAGCAAGTTTTATACAACGCCATGGGCGACAAATATACATGAGATCGTAGTCAATACATATACAAAACCCAACATAGAAGAAAAACACAAAGAAGAAAAACACAAAGAAGAAAAGAAAATAACCAAACACTTCACGGATTGTCGGAGCCGATCGATGAGAAATCCACCTCGGATCATCCACATGCAAGCTTCCATGTTGTTTTCTAAGCTAATCTACTGAAAAAATGAAGTTTGATGGAGTTGGAGCAAGAATCCCCAAAACCATCCTCTAAAAAATGCTGAAAAATGAACTATATACATTGCAAATCCTGCATGGTTCGCAGTGCGAACGATCATTCGCAGTGCGAATGACTCAAAAAATGGCACTTCAAGTGCCTCTGATTGCTAAACCGCCTTTGCTTTCCTTCGTTGGTTCGCAGTGCGAACGAACCATTCGCCGTGCGAATGCTCGCTGACTGGTTCGCAGTGCGAACATTGGCATATTTCTCTTTTGTAACTCTCTGCCAGCCTTCGCTGGACCTTCGCAATGCGAACACTCGCTGCCAGTTCGTAGTGCGAACATTGGCATAAAACCAGTCCTTATTTTGGCCACAACTTCTTCACCGAAACTCCGATTTACGCACAGTTTGAAGCGCAGGAAAGCTTATTCACTGCTCTTCAAGAATATGGCAATATAGCCTTTATTAACTACCTATAAAATTGAGATAAAAATCAATTAAACTAAGTAATATTTAAACAATACGCAATATATACACTAAAACGTAAAATAAACGTATTTATAAACAAAGTGGGGGTTTATTTGAACCGATATAGACAAAAAGTAATGATAAGTGCAACAAAACTTATATACAAAAATAGGTACAATTTGCACTTATCAAACTCTCCCCAACTTACCTAATTGTTTGTCCACAAACAAGAATCAAACAAACTTGAAAACACAAAAGCGATATCCAAAGAAAGACGAATCAACAGGTTTTGAAAAAGGGAAATGAATGAATGGTTCAAATGAAAACGGTACACACAAAAAGTAAATACTTACCACTAAACTACAACGATAACATAGTCACGAAACACATGCAAGATACAAAAATCATGCCAAAAATTCTAAAACAACACAAGTTCCAAAGTGAATCACACCTAGCAAAAACAATCATCGGTAGATGAAAAACATAAAATGAGGTACTTTACACTCACACAACACTCATGCAAACAAAAGACTAAATTATGCATACATCTACAAATTCACATTGAAAATACAAAGGCAAGAATCACAAGGGCTTTTCAAGGTTGTAGCATGGTCGGGTAAACAAACAAGGGGCAATTTCTAAAGGTAATTGAAACAAAAACTTGCCTAAACCTAAGAGAGTGATCAACTCACAAAGATTCACACACAAAATTTCAACCAACTTCTTCCAAAATCCCAAGTGCTACACAACACACAATACTTATTTAGCACAATTATTGAAACTCTTTTTGTTTCTTTTTTCAAGGATTTTCTTTTTCTTCTTTTTTTGGTTTTTTATTTTCTTTTCTTTGTCATATGTTTCTCTTTTTTCTTTTCTTTTTCAATCCTCATAGAATTCAACCAATGAGTATACAATCATCCTCTCCCCAACTTGAATTCAACCGCACCATCATGTGAATACTCCCTACTTTCTAAGGCAAGGGAAAAATCCATACAACAACACATAGTTCAGGTCCAAGAAAAAACAAAATCCATTTAAAAATAAGTGAACTAAATACTCATAGACAAGCATTAAGTTCAAATAAAAACATGGATCAAAAAGCTCAAAGGGGTTACGAATTCTCACACACTCACAAGGTGAACTGACTATTTGGCTAAGGCGGTTGTGCTCAAAATGAAACAATTGCCTTGATCCTTTTCATGCATTCATATAATCAACACAAACAAAAGATTCAACATAATAAAATCCAGTTAGAACAAGAATGTTGGTACTCCATGCATATATGAACAATAGAAGGCTTCCTCACAAAAAGGTTGGGAACTAAAGTTTTTCACAATAAGAACAAGTATACAAAAGAATGAATGGCATGGAAGTTTGTAAAATGCCGAAGTATCATGAATATGCTAAATTATAGAAAGCGATAAATACATACCTCAGACGTGTACAAAACTTAACAAAATCATTACCATACATCCGCAAGTTGAAACGAACCAACTTGGAAAATCACAAAAGAATCCTCAAATAAGTCGACCAAGACTTGCAACCAAACAACAAACAAAACATTAGAAAAGAAAAACTATAAAACATGCTTATTTTACGTCGTAAGCTCGACGCCTTTATGGTGCTTAGCTAGAAACTTCCTTCATTCATGCCATAGTGATGGCTCACCGCGCAAACCAAAATCAAGTGCCCTAACCAAACACTTAAACAAACGTTACGGAAACAAAATGTATACAACACTTGAACAAACATAAAGGAAACAGACAATATATACGATATGTACAAAACTCAAAAACAAAGAAACTATCGCAATGCGATTCAATATCAAAACCGATCCCCGGCAACGGCGCCATTTTGTTGATTGTAGAATAGGGCAAGCAAGCAAAAATATTTATTTTCGGAAGAATTCCCTCCGGGATTTATGTCGTGTCCACAGAGATCGGTTCGAGGGGAAGACTGCCATTCGACAACCTCTCGCGGTAATGAGTTTAGATTAAAATGGTTTAAAACATGAAAACAGAAAAGTAAACATTAAAACATAAAAACAAGTTCATTCTTCAGCAAGAAAAACTCGTCCGGCAATGCATATAAATCTCTCCACACAAACTTAAACTTACCGACCAGTTATACTCCACCTACAATACTCCTCAATATCACCCAGCATCGTTCACAACAAAGGTTATGTCTAACGCACAGTTGAGATAACAACCGTGTCACTTTCTTCGTCACTCTCGTGAGCGAAGCCTCGAAACACGGAAGGCATTAAGCTTCGACGCCTATTGAAGATTGTTAGCTCTAAATCTATCTCTAGAATCCAGAAACTAACAGACAATCATCCCTAATCGAAGTTTGCGACGGTTATCTCTAACGCAACCCAAACCCCGCGCATAAAGCAAAAATCAGAGACAATCACCAATAAAGATTTGTAAAGCAAGTTTTATACAACGCCATGGGCGACAAATATACATGAGATCGTAGTCAATACATATACAAAACCCAACATAGAAGAAAAACACAAAGAAGAAAAGAAAATAACCAAACACTTCACGGATTGTCGGAGCCGATCGATGAGAAATCCACCTCGGATCATCCACATGCAAGCTTCCATGTTGTTTTCTAAGCTAATCTACTGAAAAAATGAAGTTTGATGGAGTTGGAGCAAGAATCCCCAAAACCATCCTCTAAAAAATGCTAAAAAATGAACTATATACATTGCAAATCCTGTATGGTTTGCAGTGCGAACGATCATTCGCAGTGCGAATGACTCAAAAAATGGCACTTCAAGTGCCTCTGATTGCTAAACCGCCTTTGCTTTCCTTCGTTGGTTCGCAGTGCGAACGAACCATTCGTCGTGCGAATGCTCGCTGACTGGTTCGCAGTGCGAACATTGGCATATTTATCTTTTGTAACTCTCTGCCAGCCTTCGCTGCGACCTTCGCTGGACCTTCGCAATGCGAACACTCGCTGCCAGTTCGCAGTGCGAACATTGGCATAAAACCAGTCCTTATTTTGGCCATAACATCTTCACCGAAACTCCGATTTACGCACAGTTTGAAGCGCAGGAAAGCTTATTCAATGCTCTTCAAGAATATGGCAAGATAGCCTTTATTAACTACCTAAAAAATTGATATAAAAATCAATTAAACTAAGTAATATTTAAACAATACGCAATATATACACTAAAACGTAAAGTAAACGTATTTATAAACAAAGTGGGGGTTTATTTGAACCGATATAGACAAAAAGTAATGATAAGTGCAACAAAACTTATATACAAAAATAGGTACAATTTGCACTTATCAAACTCTCCCCAACTTACCTAATTGTTTGTCCACAAACAAGAATCAAACAAACTTGAAAACACAAAAGCGATATCCAAAGAAAGACGAATCAACAGGTTTTGAAAAAGGGAAATGAATGAATGGTTCAAATGAAAACGGTACACACAAAAAGTAAATACTTACCACTAAACTACAACGATAACATAGTCACGAAACACATGCAAGATACAAAAATCATGCCAAAAATTCTAAAACAACACAAGTTCCAAAGTGAATCACACCTAGCAAAAACAATCATCGGTAGATGAAAAACATAAAATGAGGTACTTTACACTCACACAACACTCATGCAAACAAAAGACTAAATTATGCATACATCTACAAATTCACATTGAAAATACAAAGGCAAGAATCACAAGGGCTTTTCAAGGTTGTAGCATGGTCGGGTAAACAAACAAGGGGCAATTTCTAAAGGTAATTGAAACAAAAACTTGCCTAAACCTAAGAGAGTGATCAACTCACAAAGATTCACACACAAAATTTCAACCAACTTCTTCCAAAATCCCAAGTGCTACACAACACACAATACTTATTTAGCACAATTATTGAAACTCTTTTTGTTTCTTTTTTCAAGGATTTTCTTTTTCTTCTTTTTTTGGTTTTTTATTTTCTTTTCTTTGTCATATGTTTCTCTTTTTTCTTTTCTTTTTCAATCCTCATAGAATTCAACCAATGAGTATACAATCATCCTCTCCCCAACTTGAATTCAACCGCACCATCATGTGAATACTCCCTACTTTCTAAGGCAAGGGAAAAATCCATACAACAACACATAGTTCAGGTCCAAGAAAAAACAAAATCCATTTAAAAATAAGTGAACTAAATACTCATAGACAAGCATTAAGTTCAAATAAAAACATGGATCAAAAAGCTCAAAGGGGTTACGAATTCTCACACACTCACAAGGTGAACTGACTATTTGGCTAAGGCAGTTGTGCTCAAAATGAAACAATTGCCTTGATCCTTTTCATGCATTCATATAATCAACACAAACAAACGATTCAACATAATAAAATCCAGTTAGAACAAGAATGTTGGTACTCCGTGCATATATGAACAATAGAAGGCTTCCTCACAAAAAGGTTGGGAACTAAAGTTTTTCACAATAAGAACAAGTATACAAAAGAATGAATGGCATGGAAGTTTGTAAAATGCCTAAGTATCATGAATATGCTAAATTATAGAAAGCGATAAATACATACCTCAGACGTGTACAAAACTTAACAAAATCATTACCATACATCCGCAAGTTGAAACGAACCAACTTGGAAAATCACAAAAGCATCCTCAAATAAGTCGACCAAGACTTGCAACCAAACAACAAACAAAACATTAGAAAAGAAAAACTATAAAACATGCTTATTTTACGTCGTAAGCTCGACGCCTTTATGGTGCTTAACTAGAAACTTCCTTCATTCATGCCATAGTGATGCCTCACCGCGCAAACCAAAAGCAAGTGCCCTAACCAAACACTTAAACAAACGTTACGGGAACAAAATGTATACAACACTTGAACAAACATAATGGAAACAGACAATATATACGATATGTACAAAACTCAAAAACAAAGAAACTATCGCAATGCGATTCAATATCAAAACCGTTCCCCGGCAACGGCGCCATTTTGTTGATTGTAGAATAGGGCAAGCAAGCAAAAATATTTATTTTCGGAAGAATTCCCTCCGGGATTTATGTCGTGTCCACAGAGATCGGTTCGAGGGGAAGACTGCCATTCGACAACCTCTCGCAGTAATGAGTTTAGATTAAAATGGTTTAAAACATGAAAAAAGAAAAGTAAACATTAAAACATAAAAACAAGTTCATTCTTCAGCAAGAAAAACTCGTCCGGCAATGCATATAAATCACTCCACACAAACTTAAACTTACCGACCAGTTATACTCCACCTACAATACTCCTCAATATCACCCAGCATCGTTCACAACAAAGGTTATGTCTAACGCACAGTTGAGATAACAACCGTGTCACTTTCTTCGTCACTCTCGTGAGCGAAGCCTCGAAACACGGAAGGCATTAAGCTTCGACGCCTATTGAAGATTGTTAGCTCTAAATCTATCTCTAGAATCCAAAAACTAACAGACAATCATCCCTAATCGAAGTTTGCGACGGTTATTTCTAACGCAACCCAAACCCCGCGCATAAAGCAAAAATCAGAGACAATCACCAATAAAGATTTGTAAAGCAAGTTTTATACAACGCCATGGGCGACAAATATACATGAGATCGTAGTCAATACATATACAAAACCCAACATAGAAGAAAAACACAAAGAAGAAAAGAAAATAACCAAACACTTCACGGATTGTCGGAGCCGATCGATGAGAAATCCACCTCGGATCATCCACATGCAAGCTTCCATATTGTTTTCTAAGCTAATCTACTGAAAAAATGAAGTTTGATGGAGTTGGAGCAAGAATCCCCAAAACCATCCTCTAAAAAATGCTGAAAAATGAACTATATACATTGCAAATCCTGTATGGTTCGCAGTACGAACGATCATTCGCAGTGCGAATGACTCAAAAAATGGCACTTCAAGTGCCTCTGATTGCTAAACCGCCTTTGCTTTCCTTCGTTGGTTCGCAGTGCGAACGAACCATTCGTCGTGCGAATGCTCGCTGACTGGTTCGCAGTGCGAACATTGGCATATTTCTCTTTTGTAACTCTCTGCCAGCCTTCGCTGCGACCTTCGCTGGACCTTCGCAATGCGAACACTCGCTGCCAGTTCGCAGTGCGAACATTGGCATAAAACCAGTCCTTATTTTGGCCACAACTTCTTCACCGAAACTCCGATTTACGCCCAGTTTGAAGCGCAGGAAAGCTTATTCAATGCTCTTCAAGAATATGGCAAGATAGCCTTTATTAACTACCTACAAAATTGAGATAAAAATCAATTAAACTAAGTAATATTTAAACAATACGCAATATATACACTAAAACGTAAAGTAAACGTATTTATAAACAAAGTGGGGGTTTATTTGAACCGATATAGACAAAAAGTAATGATAAGTGCAACAAAACTTATATACAAAAATAGGTACAATTTGCACTTATCAAACTCTCCCCAACTTACCTAATTGTTTGTCCACAAACAAGAATCAAACAAACTTGAAAACACAAAAGCGATATCCAAAGAAAGACGAATCAACAGGTTTTGAAAAAGGGAAATGAATGAATGGTTCAAATGAAAATGGTACACACAAAAAGTAAATACTTACCACTAAACTACAACGATAACATAGTCACGAAACACATGCAAGATACAAAAATCATGCCAAAAATTCTAAAACAACACAAGTTCCAAAGTGAATCACACCTAGCAAAAACAATCATCGGTAGATGAAAAACATAAAATGAGGTACTTTACACTCACACAACACTCATGCAAACAAAAGACTAAATTATGCATACATCTACAAATTCACATTGAAAATACAATGGCAAGAATCACAAGGGCTTTTCAAGGTTGTAGCATGGTCGGGTAAACAAACAAGGGGCAATTTCTAAAGGTAATTGAAACAAAAATTTGCCTAAACCTAAGAGAGTGATCAACTCACAAAGATTCACACACAAAATTTCAACCAACTTCTTCCAAAATCCCAAGTGCTACACAACACACAATACTTATTTAGCACAATTATTGAAACTCTTTTTGTTTCTTTTTTCAAGGATTTTCTTTTTCTTCTTTTTTTGTTTTTTTATTTTCTTTTCTTTGTCATATGTTTCTCTTTTTTCTTTTCTTTTTCAATCCTCATAGAATTCAACCAATGAGTATACAATCATCCTCTCCCCAACTTGAATTCAACCGCACCATCATGTGAATACTCCCTACTTTCTAAGGCAAGGGAAAAATCCATACAACAACACATAGTTGAGGTCCAAGAAAAATCAAAATCCATTTAAAAATAAGTGAACTAAATACTCATAGACAAGCATTAAGTTCAAATAAAAACATGGATCAAAAAGCTCAAAGGGGTTACGAATTCTCACACACACACAAGGTGAACTGTCTATTTGGCTAAGGCGGTTGTGCTCAAAATGAAACAATTGCCTTGATCTTTTTCATGCATTCATATAATCAACACAAACAAAAGATTCAACATAATAAAATCCAGTTAGAACAAGAATGTTGGTACTCCGTGCATATATGAACAATAGAAGGCTTCCTCACAAAAAGGTTGGGAACTAAAGTTTTTCACAATAAGAACAAGTATACAAAAGAATGAATGGCATGGAAGTTTGTAAAATGCCTAAGTATCATGAATATGCTAAATTATAGAAAGCGATAAATACATACCTCAGACGTGTACAAAACTTAACAAAATCATTATCATACATCCGCAAGTTGAAACGAACCAACTTGGAAAATCACAAAAGCATCCTCAAATAAGTCGACCAAGACTTGCAACCAAACAACAAACAAAACATTAGAAAAGAAAAACTATAAAACATGCTTATTTTACGTCGTAAGCTCGACGCCTTTATGGTGCTTAACTAGAAACTTCCTTCATTCATGCCATAGTGATGCCTCACCGCGCAAACCAAAAGCAAGTGCCCTAACCAAACACTTAAACAAACGTTACGGGAACAAAATGTATACAACACTTGAACAAACATAATGGAAACAGACAATATATACGATATGTACAAAACTCAAAAACAAAGAAACTATCGCAATGCGATTCAATATCAAAACCGATCCCCGGCAACGGCGCCATTTTGTTGATTGTAGAATAGGGCAAGCAAGCAAAAATATTTATTTTCGGAAGAATTCCCTCCGGGATTTATGTCGTGTCCACAGAGATCGGTTCGAGGGAAAGAATGCCATTCGACAACCTCTCGCGGTAATGAGTTTAGATTAAAATGGTTTAAAACATGAAAACAGAAAAGTAAACATTAAAACATAAAAACAAGTTCATTCTTCAGCAAGAAAAACTCGTCCGGCAATGCATATAAATCACTCCTCACAAACTTAAACTTACCGACCAGTTATACTCCACCTACAATACTCCTCAATATCACCCAGCATCGCTCACAACAAAGGTTATGTCTAACGCACAATTGAGATAACAACCGTGTCACTTTCTTCGTCACTCTCGTGAGCGAAGCCTCGAAACACGGAAGGCATTAAGCTTCGACGCCTATTGAAGATTGTTAGCTCTAAATCTATCTCTAGAATCCAGAAACTAACAGACAATCATCCCTAATCGAAGTTTGCGACGGTTATATCTAACAAAACCCAAACCCCGCGCATAAAGCAAAAATCAGAGACAATCACCAATAAAGATTTGTAAAGCAAGTTTTATACAACGCCATGGGCGACAAATATACATGAGATCGTAGTCAATATATATACAAAACCCAACATAGAAGAAAAACACAAAGAAGAAAAGAAAATAACCAAACACTTCACGGATTGTCGGAGCCGATCGATGAGAAATCCACCTCGGATCATCCACATGCAAGCTTCCATGTTGTTTTCTAAGCTAATCTACTGAAAAAATGAAGTTTGATGGAGTTGGAGCAAGAATCCCCAAAACCATCCTCTAAAAAATGCTGAAAAATGAACTATATACATTGCAAATCCTGCATGGTTCGCAGTGCGAACGATCATTCGCAGTGCGAATGACTCAAAAAATGGCACTTCAAGTGCCTCTGATTGCTAAACCGGATTTGCTTTCCTTTGTTGGTTCGCAGTGCGAACGAACCATTCGCAGTGCGAATGCTCGCTGACTGGTTCGCAGTGCGAACATTGGCATATTTCTCTTTTGTAACTCTCTGCCAGCCTTCGCTGTGACCTTCGCTGGACCTTCGCAATGCGAACACTCGCTGCCAGTTCGCAGTGCGAACATTGGTATAAAACCAGTCCTTATTTTGGCCACAACTTCTTCACCGAAACTCCGATTTACGCACAGTTTGAAGCGCAGGAAAGCTTATTCAATGCTCTTCAAGAATATGGCAAGATAGCCTTTATTAACTACCTAAAAAATTGAGATAAAAATCAATTAAACTAAGTAATATTTAAACAATACGCAATATATACACTAAAACGTAAAGTAAACGTATTTATAAACAAAGTGGGGGTTTATTTGAACCGATATAGACAAAAAGTAATGATAAGTGCAACAAAACTTATATACAAAAATAGGTACAATTTGCACTTATCAAACTCTCCCCAACTTACCTAACTGTTTGTCCACAAACAAGAATCAAACAAACTTGAAAACACAAAAGCGATATCCAAAGAAAGACGAATCAACAGGTTTTGAAAAACGGAAATGAATGAATGGTTCAAATGAAAATGGTACACACAAAAAGTAAATACTTACCACTAAACTACAACGATAACATAGTCACGAAACACATGCAAGATACAAAAATCATGCCAAAAATTCCTAAACAACACAAGGTCCAAAGTGAATCACACCTAGCAAAAACAATCATCGGTAGATGAAAAACATAAAATGAGGTACTTTACACTCACACAACACTCATTAAACAAAAGATTAAATTATGCATACATCTACAAATTCACATTGAAAATACAAAGGCAAGAATCACAAGGGCTTTTCAAGGTTGTAGCATGGTCGGGTAAACAAACAAAGGGCAATTTCTAAAGGTAATTGAAACAAAAACTTGCCTAAACCTAAGAGAGTGATCAACTCACAAAGATTCACACACAAAATTTCAACCAACTTCTTCCAAAATCCCAAGTGCTACACAACACACAATACTTATTTAGCACAATTATTGAAACTCTTTTTGTTTCTTTTTTCAAGGATTTTCTTTTTCTTCTTTTTTTGGTTTTTTCTTTTCTTTTCTTTGTCATGTGTTTCTCTTTTTTCTTTTCTTTTTCAATCCTCATAGAATTCAACCAATGAGTATACAATCATCCTCTCCCCAACTTGAATTCAACCGCACCATCATGTGAATACTCCCTACTTTCTAAGGCAAGGAAAAAATCCATACAACAACACATAGTTGAGGTCCAAGAAAAAACAAAATCCATTTAAAAATAAGTGAACTAAATACTCATAGACAAGCATTAAGTTCAAATAAAAACATGGATCAAAAAGCTCAAAGGGGTTACGAATTCTCACACACACACAAGGTGAACTGTCTATTTGGCTAAGGCGGTTGTGCTCAAAATGAAACAATTGCCTTGATCCTTTTCATGCATTCATATAATCAACACAAACAAAAGATTCAACATAATAAAATCCAGTTAGAACAAGAATGTTGGTACTCCGTGCATATATGAACAATAGAAGGCTTCCTCACAAACAGGTTGGGAACTAAAGTTTTTCACAATAAGAACAAGTATACAAAAGAATGAATGGCATGGAAGTTTGTAAAATGCCTAAGTATCATGAATATGCTAAAGTATAGAAAGCCATAAATACATACCTCAGACGTGTACAAAACATAACAAAATCATTACCATACATCCGCAAGTTGAAACGAACCAACTTGGAAAATCACAAAAGCATCCTCAAATAAGTCGACCAAGACTTGCAACCAAACAACAAACAAAACATTAGAAAAGAAAAACTATAAAACATGCTTATTTTACGTCGTAAGCTCGACGCCTTTATGGTGCTTAGCTAGAAACTTCCTTCATTCATGCCATAGTGATGCCTCACCGCGCAAACCAAAAGCAAGTGGCCTAACCAAACACTTAAACAAACGTTACGGGAACAAAATGTATACAACACTTGAACAAACATAATGGAAACAGACAATATATACGATATGTACAAAAATAAAAAACAAAGAAACTATCGCAATGCGATTCAATATCAAAACCAATCCCCGGCAACGGCGCCATTTTGTTGATTGCAGAATAGGGCAAGCAAGCAAAATTATTTATTTTCGGAAGAATTCCCTCCGGGATTTATGTCGTGTCCACAGAGATCGGTTCGAGGGAAAGAATGTCGTTCGACAATCTCTCGCGGTAATGAGTTTAGACTAAAATGGTTTAAAACATGAAAACAGAAAAGTAAACATTAAAACATAAAAACAAATTCATTCTTCAGCAAGAAAAACTCGTCCTGCAATGCATATAAATCACTCCTCACAAACTTAAACTTACCGACCAGTTATACTCCACCTACAATACTCCTCAATATCACCCAGCATCGCTCACAACAAAGGTTATGTCTAACGCACAGTTGAGATAACAGCCGTGTCACTCTCTTCGTCACTCTCGTGAGCGAAGCCTCGAAACACGGAAGGCATTAAGCTTCGACGCCTATAAAAGATTGTTAGCTCTAAATCTATCTCTAGAATCCAGAAACTAACAGACAATCATCCCTAATCGAAGTTTGCGACGGTTATCTCTAAAGCAACCCAAACCCCGCGCATAAAGCAAAAATCAGAGACAATCACCAATAAAGATTTGTAAAGCAAGTTTTATACAATGCCATTGGCGACAAATATACATGAGATCATAGTCAATACATATACAAAACCCAACATAGGAGAAAAACACAAAGAAGAAAAGAAAATAACCAAACACTTCACGGATTGTCGGAGCCGGTCGATGAGAAATCCACCTCGAATCATCCACATGCAAGCTTCCATGTTGTTTTCTAAGCTAATCTACTGAAAAAAAGAAGTTTGATGGAGTTGGAGCAAGAATCCCCAAAACCATCCTCTAAAAAATGCTGAAAAATGAACTATATACATTGCAAATTCTGCATGGTTCGCAGTGCGAACGACTCAAAAAATGGCACTTCAAGTGCCTCTGATTGCTAAACCTCCTTTGCTTTCCTTCGTTGGTTCGCAGTGCGAATGCTCGCTGACTGGTTCGCAGTGCGAACATTGGCATATTTCTCTTTTATAACTCTCTGCCAGCCTTCGCTGCTACCTTCGCTGGACCTTCACAATGTGAACACTCGCTACCAGTTCGTAGTGCGAACATTGGCATAAAACCAGTCCTTATTCTGGCCACAACTTCTTCACCGAAACTCCGATTTATGCACGGTTTGAAGCGCGGGAAAGCTTATTCAATGCTCTTCAAGAATATGGCAAGATAGCCTTTATTAACTACCTATAAAATTGAGATAAAAATCAATTAAACTAAGTAATATTTAAACAATACGCAATATATACACTAAAACGTAAAGTAAACGTATTTGTAAACAAAGTGGGGGTTTATTTGAACCGATATAGACAAAAAGTAATGATAAGTGCAACAAAACTTATATACAAAAATAGGTACAATTTGCACTTATCCGCATAACACTTTGTCGTGTTATTAGAAACATAACTTAATGCGACCCGAATACTTTTCCAGCATATAGTAACACTAACCATATAATATGAAGGCTTAAAGCTTGCTTCTAGGTAGGTTACCATCCACTTTCGTATGTCCGTTACCGAATTTTAAACTTGTAGTCGTTTAGTTTTGTACATTCAACTACAAATTAAAATGTCATTTTAAGAGATATTTATTTCTTATTTAATTGAAAAATGCTTTCGCTATTTAAAAATTAAAAAACATGATTTTTTTAGTCTAATACCATTTTTTCTCTTTCGAGTCGAAATTGGTATTTTGATGTTTCTACCGTCGTAGCAAAATTATAATTTGTAAAAGCAGAAAATTTATAACAAAAAAAACTAAGTATTCAATCGATAGATTCTGATTCTACTTCTGCTTTTGCATAACCATCGGAATCTATCGATCACACTTATATGTCAGATACCGCCCCGTAGGTGCGTAAATGGTATCTCTATGTTTTAACTTTCGTAAAAAACATATTTCATTTTAGGAAAAATACCATTTTTTGTCCCTTAACTATACCATTGGGTTCAAGTTAGTCCCTTAATTTTCTTTCTGTGTCACCTTGGTCCCTTATCTACACCCTTGTGTCCAAGTGGCATGTTACATGATGACGTGGATATGAGACTCAATATAGCAAGATAAACATTTTATTGTTGTTCAAAATGAAGGAACCCTAAGTTGAAGATACATGAAGGAACGATTTCGAATGAATGATTGAACCGGAGTTTGAAGGCGCGCAATCTCTTGATAATGTTGATGAGGGGCATAATAACATTGTAGATAAGGTGGAAGAGTTGCTAAATAAATTACATGATGACATTGTAGATAAGTTGAATGATGGTAATGTTGGTGTGGAAGAAGGTAATGTCAGATTGAAGGATGGCAATGTTGGAGTGGACTCTGCCAATGTTGGAGTGGAATCAACCAATGTTGGAGTAGAATCAGACAATGTTGGAGTGAAGGATGTCAATGTTGGAGTGGGATCAGAAAAGGTTGGTGAGGTGCATGATGAGTACAGTTTTGATGACAGTGAGGATGACAACTACTAGTATGATAATGCTCTTGAAGTATCTTTTGAGGATGACTCTCATGGGTATTATGAGATTGAGGAACATGAACTTGCGAATATGATTGGATATGAAAGTGATGGAAAGGGAAAAGAGAAATAAAATTGGGAAGAAAATAAAGAACAATTTAAAGGGAGTGATAATGACAGTGAAGATCTGCAAAGTGGTTGTGAGAGTGATGATAGTAGTGGAGCTAAAAAGAAGAAGTGCCCAATTTTCAAGTTACAGAAGGATATGTCCAATTACAAATGGGAGGTAGGAATGTATTTTACTTTAAAAAGTGATATTAAGGAAGCAATAACCTCATATGCTATTTAAAATGGTAGAGACTCGAAGTTCAAAAAAATGAGAAAAAAGGGCAATGCAACTCAGCAATCTCAGGGCAATGTTACTCAGCAATCACAAGGTAATGCAACTCAAGGAAGTAGGAATGTTACTCAACAATCTCAGGAAACTCAAGGATACAGTAATGCTACTCATTCATCTCAAGGAAAGGTAACTCAATCAACTCGAGGGAAAAGGCCAACAACTCAACTAGCTAAGTCATCTCAGGGCAAGGCAACTCAATCAACTCAAGGGAAAAGGACAATTACACAAGGCAGTGCAACTCAAGTAACTCAAGGAAATGGCAAGACACACTAAATAGGTGTAAGAAGACCATTTATACCCCCAGGACCAACAACAAGATTAACTACATCCATGAATGCAGTTGGCTCAACAACCAGGAGGTCTACTCCAACCAAGAGAATCACACCAAAGAAGAACATCTAGTGTTATTAAGCCCTTGTCTTGTTAATGGTTTTAGCATGTATTTTGAAGCACTTTGGTTGTAATATGAATCACTTTGAATCATTTTGGTATTATGTAATATATCTTGAACATGTTTTTGTAAGATGTCAATGTCATTTTTGAACTTTTGTGGAATTATGTTAAGTCTTGGAATTTTGTAGCATGTTATGCAAATTAATTTATGTGTTATGAAAATCATTTTGGAATTCGTGTTATGTGAAATGATATTGTAAATTTTTTAAGTAAACAACATGTTTTATATTGTGTTTATGGACTGGTTTATGACTTGTTTACAAACTGGTTAAGTAAAAATGATATGTTTATGAACTGGTACAAACAATAATCTGCCAAACAAACCAACTCATATTAAACTGATATAATGTGTTACAGACCAACTCATCCATATCAATATAGTGATATAAACTAATATCGCTAACTAATACAAACTGATACATACCAACTCATCCATACAAACTGATATATACAAACAAGTACATACTCCTAAAAAATACACATAAGATTACAAGAAACATAATATTCCATTTTTTTCCACTTCGAGATCTTGTTCACTTGATTTTGAAGTTCCATCATAACTTTCTGTAATTCTTCATTTGTCATCCTGACTTTTTTAAACTCTTTTTTTGCATCATCAAGTTCCTTTGCTATGCTCTCCAACCTATTTATCATAAATTGGCCCTTTTCATCTCCCAACTCCTCATGGAAACAATTGAAAAAACCACACCCTCTTTGCAAGGATCCCTGAAAATTTCATATATGTATCAAAACAGGTTTATCACATTTGAACATAAATTAAACTGAAATTAGGGCTTACCTTAAAATTTGGACAACCCCAAAAATTCTTTCCAAAATTCTTATCAGTTGTTGCCCTACGAATCACAGTTTTGTCTCCACAATGACATTTTGGTACACACCGTGAGCTTGTGTATACACTGGATTCACAACTTTCAGAGTTCTTTTGCTTATGAAATGAAGAACATTTTCAGAAATTCATGCTTTGAAGAAAACAAAATAAAGGATGAAAATAAAGATGAAAACTGAAGATGAACCAATATTTCCCTAACCTTATTTTAGTTACAAAAGACGATGAAAACAAAGTGAAAAACTAAGAAGCAAATTGGTAATAGTGAAGATGATGTACCATTTCCAATTCAGCTGCCACGTAGCTTAAATAAATGTGAGTTTGAGGAAAACATACCAAAGGGATTCATATGCATTTATTAAAAAGTTAAAGGACCGAGGTGACACGAAAAAAATTAAGGGACCAATCTGAACCCAAGGGTATAGTTAAGGGACCATATTTAATGCCCTGCATAATATATACCTAGAATAATACTATACAAGCATTTTATTTGGTACTGACACCATCATAAGTGCCTAATGGCGTAATTCACATACTTGACCATTTTAAAAACATAATACAATCTATGGTACAAGATATGGAAACTAGTCAAAATAAAAAAAAATCTAAGATCAATATACAATATCCTCAATTATATACTACAAATTACACAGCGGAATACTAAAGCTAAGATTCTCTTGAAACATCCAAGCATAGCTCCACTTGTAAATCAAACCTGTAATAACACCTGATAACCGAAGAGGAGTTTGAAGAAGATGATGAATAATGATCCAAGTTCCTTCTTCTTCCCAAACTTTTCCTTCTTCTTCCATGGTTTCTCTTCTTTCTCCCTCTCTTCTCTTTCTTCCTCTTCTCTTCTTTTACTATCTTTTCTTCTTTCTTTCTTTCCTTTTCTAACAAATATATATATAACACGTTTTATATAATATAATCCAATAGGGTAAAACATCTCTAATAGATTTTTCATCGTCTCACACCAATTGATCACTTATTAGAGTTACCTTCAAAATCCTTTCTTGAATTAAAATAATAAATCTGTCTCTTTCATCAATAATTGATCTTTTCAGAGTTCACTAGTTGCTCTATCGATCCCAATTGACAATACATAGAGCACTTAGAGGATTCCATTAATCCAATTAACCAAAGATAGAGCACACAAAAGCTTATCTAATCTCATCTGATATCCAATTGAGTGTTTAGAGAATATGGGGTATTACATTCTCCCCCTTTTTAAATTGAAATTTGCCCCCGAATTTCCTCTACTCGACAATAACCACAACTTGTATCATTGTCTTAGTTCCACACTCAACTTTATTTCCATTCAAATTCTGACGTACTCAAATTCCAACTTGACTTCACAGACCAAAATCCATATTTTCACAAATTATCAAACTTCGTGTCCTTAGTTATACTCTTATTCCAATATTGGGTTAATTCTAACTTTGCTTCTCCTCAATTCATATGTTGTTTCATACTAAAACACTTGGTCGCATTCTACCTTCGGAAAGAATGTACCATTCCATATTCCTCTACTGAGTCACGAACAAAACCATAATACCTTCTCTTGGTTTAGGACAATAACCACTCATCAAACCTATTAACTTCATGCAATCATCGATGATTTATCCTTTCATAAATCTTTTAACGTCCAAAACCACTTCATAATTAGTCAAACGACTTCTTTTACCAGTTCCATCTGGTCCGATGTTGTACATGGTACTCATTAAATCCGATATTCTATTTCTTTTGTATCACACCAAAAGGTAACGCACATTAGAACAAGATCTTCTTATTTCTATACTTATTAATCCTTATTATTCTGACTTAACTCTTTCATCTGTCACCTTCCACTGCGCAATCCAAATCCAAGCAGTAGAACACCACGAATTCTCAAGCACTACCAAGTAGCTAACAGTCAGCGGAGAAACACACTTATCCATTGGGGTCCCTACTAACCAATGGTACAAGAAACTTATTGACGTCCTATAGTAAAACAATTTGCTCGCCGACACACAATGTTACTACATCCGTCCAACACTCTCCAGACGATAAGGTGCAGGAGTTACACCATTACAACCATAACAATTACAACTCCAAATTCGAAATAATTCATTCAAAAGTAGTTTAACAATTTCCGTTTCTAGTTACCACATTCCATATCAACTCTCCTTGTGGGTTTCCTACTTACTCAAGGTTTCTTGTTGACACAAGATCTCAACCAATAACAACGTAACACCATCGTAAGACTTCAATTATATGTGAGTCACCACTTATCAAAACTTAACCCATCCAAGGCACAATTGTGAGTTTCCATACCACTCACCAATTCACATACAACACTCCACATACACACATACTTTCGAAGACCATGCCACGCTTCTCAATTACATCCATTTCTCTTAATCGTTCTGTCCCACATACACTCCAAGTTACATGCTTAACTTTGGAACGCCCAATTCTTACTCGTACTTGGAAGGATAACCTTCAAATTCCCTCCTCTAGGTAAAACACAACTGCACACTACTGGTACCCCTATCATGGAGCCTAAATCCGATGTCATGAACTCAGGGAAGATAACAATTACTAACTCTGACTAACCGTTCATACCTTACTAACACCATAATTATACACCGAAATATTCCTTGCAAGGTCAATACTTCGTGAGTCTTCTCTAACTTCGTCCTTAAGGCTCTCAACAGTAATGATAACAATACACATAAGACTTTCTCACACTCAACACAATTCACAAGATTACTTCCCCAAAAGTCAAACTCTCTCGTCGCCTGAACAAATGATCAACTACGCAACACTTTTCCACAAGTTCCGATTTAAAAACTCTCCAATCTAGGTAACAAAACACAGATGATGGTTCCTAAGGGATTTCACAATTTACACATGTTAATCGATTAACCGTATGAGCTAATCGGTTAACTCCTCAAAATTCAGTGCAAAGCACCATCCTTGCACGTGTTAATAGGTTAACCACATTGTGTTAATCGGTTAACACTGCTGCAGAAGCTGAAAAACCAATTTCTTTCAATTGAAAGACCATCCCTATTCAAAATCATCAATCCAATTTGTTCTAACTTGAAATATCATTCTCAACTCGCGACCCTTAACTTGTATAACATTTACTAACCATGATCCACTCAAGGTGATCCAGAGCAAAGCTAAAACATGCAGATAACACACTCCAACCAAGTGACAAGGTAAAATTCCAAATTCTGACGCGGTCACACTACAAAACTTCAGCGGGATAGTTCATTTTCTGCTCAAACAACTACACTAGCGGGAAGTCAATAATGACGACATTCTAGGGTTTTAGCCACAACTCATACTTGATTCGTCCATAAGCAAAATCCAACACACAACCATTATACGGTACCACAAAAGCGATGAACATAACATGTCAGAACTTATCCTTGTTCTCTCACTTGAACTCCTTGGTGAGAATTAAAACAATAACGTTCTTAGTCCATCAAAAGGTAGATTCCGAATATTCTGATTATTCACAAATACAGAAGTTTCTCTATACTTGAAAATAAATTGGGGCAATGCATCCTCTTGAAGAACCTTTCCAGCACTTCGTACACATTAACCGGGATTTCTTGCCCTTCACTATCCATTACACATCCCACTTACACCAAATTACTTAATGGAGGATTCACAACCGACAATTCTCATCAACTATTTACAAAACCCTTCCGGTATAAGCCGTTCTAAGTCCTGATTTTTTGCTTCTCGTTGTTTACCACAATCTTGCTTCTTAAAATACAATATTTACTGTTCCACAAAGTACGTCCCTTCACACTTGTCTCAAGAATAAGAATCCATCACGTACACTTGTGACCACGTACTACCACTACGCTTGTTCTTACTACCAAGGTGTAACTTTCTCATTTCACATCATACTACTAGGGTTCACGTGGGTGAACCATCATGGATTACACTTCCTTAATTATAGGTTCATCAACACCTTAAAACTCCATTGCTCACTCGCCCAAAATACATTTCGTTGTCACTTCCTCATACATACCATTAATACTGTTTTCCATACCGCGTTTACTTCGCTCTCTAAGGTAATCTTCCTAGGTCCAAATCTAAAACCATGTTACTAAGATTCCCTTAGATCCAAGATACTTACTATGTTTCTTAATACAAACTTCTTCCGGTCCGTATCACTTCACTTTCCGTTACTAAATAAAGCTCATTCTTTCTCCAATACAATACCTTATACTATTCCTCGGGTAATTTAACAAATTCCAATTTCCAAATTGACCTCTCACCGAATACAGAAATCCTGATGTATTATCTCGAACTTAAACTCTCTTCATAACTGAAGATACACAATTCATCTCATACTCTTCGTCCGACGCACACTTGTTTCACCTGAAGCATGTAAACACATTCTTGTGTTCCTTTTCACACTTCTCTACTACTTTAGGTTCCCATGGAAGCCGAACTTCCTTAACTCTCAACTTTTAACCAGTTGGAAGATATTGTTCCGAACACATTCCTTAAGGTACTCTCATCCTTTCAAGATACCATAACGACCTTAGAAACAAAAGCACCAATAACTATCTCACTTCCGGACCTTACGTCACACGTTCCACAAAACAACTTTTCTTTTTCACGAAATAAGATTACTTGAGATCCTTATCTATACTAGTGGTCAATCCAACTCTATTAGCGATTTTACATATTCCTCAATACCTTGACCAATCGTTCGATAGAGATCCTTAAATTTTAGACTCCATCAATTCCAAAGGATTGCTTGAACAACACACCACTCTTTAATTCCATGCTACCCAAAACACAACTTCTGCTAAAACCTCATTGAGCTGACCAAAACTCCTCACTACTAACTCTTGGCTTGAGCTTACCCTCACAGCACAAGTTCCGACAACACTTCGGAGTCCTCGTGGTGTCTCAACCATGATTCTACCTATCATATACATAGTATTAGGTTGATCAGGTCCAACACTACATAGTATGATATTAAGATTCATGCTGGTAAGACACACTTAAGAGGCATGAATAGATTTACTTATGATGTTTCAAGGCTATGTCGATGACACGACCTGCTCTAATACCAACTGTAATGCCCTGTATAATATATACCTAGAATAATACTATACAAGCATTTTATTTGGTACTGACACCATCATAAGTGCCTAATGGCGTAATTTACATACTTGACCATTTTAAAAACATAATACAATCTATGGTACAAGATATGGAAACTAGGCAAAATAAAAAAAAAATATAAGATCAATATACAATATACTCAATTGTATACTACAAATTACACAGCGGAATACTAAAGCTAAGCTTCTCTTAAAACATCCAAGCATAGCTCCACTTGTAAATCAAACCTCCAACAACACCTGATAACCGAAGAGGAGTTTGAAGAAGATGATGAATAATGATCCAAGTTCCTTCTTCTTCCCAAACTTTTCCTTCTTCTTCCATGGTTTTTCTTCTTTCTCCCTTTCTTCTCTTTCTTCCTCTTCTCTTCTTTTACTATCTTTTCTTCTTTCTTTCTTTCCTTTTCTAACAAATATATATATATATATATATATATATATATATATATATATATATATATATATATATATATATATATATATATATATATATATAACACATTTTATATAATATAATCCAATAGGGTAAAACATATCTAATTGATTTTTCATCGTCTCACACAAATTGATTAATTATTAGAGTTACCTTCAAAATTCTTTATTGAATTAAAATAATTGATATGTCTCTTTCGTCAATAATTGATCTCTTCAGAATTCACTAGTTGATCTATCGATTCCAATTGACAATACATAGAGCACTTAGAGGATTCCATTGATCCAATTAACCAAAGATAGAGCACACAAAAGCTCATCTAATCTCATCTGATATTTAATTGAGTGTTTAGAGAATATGGGGTATTACACCATAAAATGCATTTTGCCCTCATTTTAAAAAGAGAAATTAAGAGAAAATACTTTAGTCCTTGTTACAATTAATTAAGTGTGTAATTTATACGAGTCCCGTCGGTATGACAGTCTTCATGTTTCTAACTCAACCAGATTACTCAGACATGGTAAAACTAACAATTAAAAATCATGAATATATAGCAAACATATTATAATTCAGCAAAGAAAAAGAACCTGAATAATGTAGAAAATATGAAATTTGCATAAATAAAATTGCTGTTAAGGGACACTTTTGATCCGGTATAGCGATGAACTTGAAATAGCATAGCTGAATTTTAATAAAGGCATCAACAGGAAGTAAAAATCAGCAACAAAACTAACTTAAAAGTGCATAAAATAATTTGTATAAACACTTCAATGTGAAGTATTTATGCTTTACAAGAGTGAATTTAGTGCTAGTGCAAGCTTGGATGCCTAAAATCAAGAGTTACAAGTCTTATTTATAAGAAGAAATTCTCTCAGAACTGATGTAAATCATGCAAAAGTAGTGGAGAAAGTGTTGGAAGTTGTGAAATGGAACAACTTTATTGTGGGCAGTTTTCTTGAGCGTAGTTGTCATGACGGGCATCACTAAGGTGAGAGTCTGACCGTCATGACTCTTTGATTAGGATTTTGGAACATGGGTCCATGATGGGTGTCACTGTCATGACGTTTGGACATAAACACACTACATTTTGCTTCGCCTGGCTAAGGGTCTTAGTACGAAGGCCTAAGAGGGGCATCATGGATTGGCTGAGTCCGTCATATCAGTCTTAACTTAATATTTTTTCACGGTTTTACCATTTTTCCTCGTTGAGGTTACTAAGTGAGTAATACCTGAAATACAACAAATAATACCAGCATAAAAAAGGAAAAACGGCACAGATGACACTAAAACATGTGAAAGTCAAATAAATAAATGGTAGAATAGCATTTTATCAGAATTCCCCACGCTTGAACCGTTGCTTTTCCTCAAACAACTTAACTTGCATACAGAAAAATAAAATGCAGCAACAAACACGTGAAAAGGACTCATGAAAAACAACAATAATAGTACTCATATGTGGTTCCAAATTTGAATAAGTTAGAGTTTAATTCCTTAGGTACTAATTCTAACACTAAGGATATTGTAAAAACACAAACTGCAATTTGCGGACAAAAGTCTCTCGCCTAGCCTACTGATTTAAATCATATTGTTATATATTAGTCTTTGTATCCTAATTCTTTCATCCTCTTTTATTCATGACATTCACATTAAGACAGTTAAGTATCTATGTAATCATCACACACATGGTAGGAAAACCGGTAAGCGTTTTCATTCATGTTTTTGCAACTAGACTTTTAATCATAGACACACATGTTTTATTTGGATGCTTTTGGTTTAACTATCGTTGGACTATGTAACCGGGTGAGGGTTACCCAACTTTGTAGATGTAGTTGCCTTTATTTTATTTTCGCTTCAAATCCTTTCGAATTTGTTCATCAATTAACCTACTTAATGTGTGACTCTAGAATATTCTTGACTGGATAGATAAACTACTTAATGATTACCACGAAAAAGGAATTCGGAGACTATGGCACAACAAGTATTTAAATAGATATCCATATTTGGGAGGCTTTAGGTGTTGGGACAATACCGATTTTGTTAAAAAAAATTCTCAAGTTTTCTTAACCTTAGCTTTTCCTCCTTTGGAACTAATATACTTTCCTAGTGAGCTACTAATCACAAGCCTTTTCAAAAAATTCTAATTTGATTCAAGAAATAGGAAATTTTACAACACAAGCAGAATCACACGGATAAAGACTCGACAACACATACAACAAACTCAACAAAAACAGTAAAAAGAAATATAAATCCTAACTAGAAAGCAGGGAAATCCTAACTTGAATCAGACATTATCCTCAATGTTTGTGAAACAAGTGAATATAAGGAAAGATAGAACTAGGAGATTCACTTCCGCATACAGTTGACAGGTGTCAAGTGACCAATCTCATTATTTCATGAAAATTCAAACAAACAAACAAAAACATTAGATGGAAAACCCATGGGTTTCCTCTCACACAACACTTTATTTAAAGTCGGTTAGCTCGACTTTGTTGCGACCATCTAAATCAAGAGGGTAACTCTTTCAGCTCTGAATCCTTAACATTGTGCCCAACAAATTTAGGGCTCAATTTGAACATCCTCAAGCATTTCCAATGTATTTTACCATTCTCTCTCTTTTTATGGAGAGGTTCATACCTGAGGCCTGACGGTAGAGGTTTCTTCTTAACCTTTTGGGTTGTCCCATGTGATATAGTTAAGCCTTCTTTCTGAAAGTTCTGGCCTTGAGTATCAAGAGTTCCATCTAGAACCTTCTCGTAAGCCTTGGATTCTTTTTCTTTTTTATCCTAGAAGAAATCACTCACTAGGTGCACTTTTAGTTTGTCAGGGGGAACTTGTTCATAGGGGGTTCATCGACATGTCTTTCAACTATGTTAAATCTTCAACAAGAGTTCTTAAAAGTAGGAATTTTTATAAGTTTGGATAATAGGAACTCAATATTTTCATCCCATACTTCTAATCTATGGTGTGGGTAGGCTCTCATTAACTAATTCTATCGCTCCCACATTTCAAAAAATGATTCACCGTGCATCTGCTTGAAGCAAGTAATCTGGTTCCTCAATTGTGTTGTCTTTTTAGGCAGGATATATCTAGCAATGAACACTTTCTTAAGCTCATTCCATGTCCATGTCATAATAGAATTTGATGGTAGGGATTTTAGCCATGCTTTGGCTCTTTCCCTTAGGGAGAATGGAAATAGACGCAGGTGAGTGGCTTCAGGATCGAAGCCACTTCTCTTGAACGTATCAGCGAATTGTACGAAGACAAAAAGGTGCAGATTTGGATCCTCCGTTGGATTAATGGATAATTGGTTATGCCAACTATTTGCAACAAATAGGGTTTAAGTTTGAAATTATTCACTACAATTTAAAGGCGAACAATACTTGAGTTAGTCTCCTCGTCAAAGGGCGCAACGAAATCATTAAGCAAACGATTTTTTGCTTTCTGCTGTTTATCGTGGATTTGTTGTAATCGATGTCTAACACGTAGGTAGCGTTCGATTTCATCAATCGGTTGGGAAAGGTTCTCGGTGCTTCGGGTTCTTCGCTTACAACCGAAAGTGGGAAAAATTAATTTAAAACAAAAATGCCTTAGTCTATATGGCGTAACAATGGAATAGTGATATTGCAAAAATTGGTCCCCAACAATGGCATTCAAAAACTTGATAGGCCTCAAATGCACGACTTAATCAATTTAGTGTAAAATATTGTCGAATCCCATAGAGATCACTATCTATTATAATTGTGTTTATCTAAGGTTACGTGAATGGTTGGTTTTACGCAAATAGTGAAAATAATGGCTTTAAATAAAATTTTAATAACGAGAGGCCAAAACTTGATTTCTGTCCACCTTGTTACTCATATAAATTGAAATATTTTACTACAACGAGAAAATTATTTTTAGTACAAAAACTACATTAGAGGTATCGTATGCTTTAGCATGTCCGTTATCGAGTTTTGAACTCGTAGTCACCTACTTTCGTACGTTCAACTAAAAATAAAATTCCTATTTAAGAGATAGTAATTTCTTATTTAATTAAAAAATTATTTCTCTATTTAAAAATAATAAAACTGAATTTTCTTAGTCCAATACCGTTTTCGCTATTTCGAGCCCAAACCGGTATTTCGATGTTTCTACCGTCGTAGCAAAAATGTAATTTGTAAAAGCAGAAAATTCAAAACCCAAAAAAAATTTAAGTATTCACTCAATAGATTCTTATTATACTCCTACTTTCGCATGCCTATTGCAATATATCAATCACACTTCAATGTCAGATACCGCCCCGTAGGTGTGTAAATGGTATCTCTGTGTTTCTACTTTCATAGCAAACATATTTCATTTTATAAACATAAATTAGGAGACAATACTTTAGTCTTCATTACAATTAATTAAGCGTGAAATTTATACGAGTCCCTTCGCTATGGTAAGAAGAAATTCGCTCAAAACTGATGCAAATCATGCAAAAGTAATGGAGAAAGTGTTGAAACTTGTGAAACTAAACTGCTTGATTGTGGGCAATTTTTTTGGGCCTGGTTGTCATGAGAGGTGTCCATGGGGTGACGATTATCCCGTTATGACTCTTTGACTAGGATTCTGGAATGTAGGTCCATGATGGGCGTCATTGAGGTGACGGTCTTCCGTCATGGCGTTTGCACATACGCACATGACATTTCATTTTGCCCGACTGACGGTCTTAGCACGGAGACCTATGACAGGCTTCATGGCTTGACTGAGCCCGTCATATCAGTCTGAACTTAGTATTTTTTTTTTGTTTTCTCTATTTTTACTCGTAGAGGATACTAAGTGATGAGTACCTAAAATGCAGCGAACAATATGAGCATAACAAAGCAAAAGCGACACAAATGACACTAAAAACATGTAAACGTCGAGTAAAATAAACGGTAGAATTCCGTGTTATCACCCAGTGGAAAACCATCATGTCCAGCTACCAAGGTGACCTTGGTTTATATCCATTCTAAATACAAAATTTTAGTTGGAATTTTGATGACCTTAGTAATGACCATATGCCACGTCGAATGTCGGCCATGCAATAATAGACGTCGTTTGTGAGAATTAGACGAAAAGGACTTAAATGACACTTTTTAAAGACATATATGACTACATTAGTATTTTTAAAAGTTAAGAGACCAAAATGGATCATGAGGTAAAGATAAGAGGACAAAAAGGGTATTTAACCATATAGATCGAATATGTAGTATTTTTAAAACAAATGGGCAATCCATACCCAATCCAAAATTAGCCAAATTTATCCAACCTATATAAAACTCAACCAAGCAAACTATCTAGCAACTATACCCCAGGTTGAGGTCTTAGTTTAGGTACTAGGTTAGGCTAAAATCGGTCCAAAATGACTCGTACAACTTTAATATATCCTACATGCATCTCCAAATATTTGATTGAGATCTAGTCATAGATAACTCCTTGAACTGAATCAGAGTATCATCCATATATATATTGATGATTTAAGTCTTTGAATTGTGTTGTTTCTCCATAAATAATTGTTTATATTGATTTAGAGTATCCCCAATATTGAATTACTACCAGATTCAAGAGAATGTTTATTATATTGTTGATAAGAAAGTGTTATGTAATTTTTCCTATGATATTGTTTCTATTATCTAATATATTAAAAGTTGTTGTAACCATTGACATTCACTATATCTTTATGTATTGGATAATATGGAAGGAAAAAAACAAGCTAAAAATATTGTGGTATTTGGATCGAACTCTAGTGTCGAAAAGGGTAGCTTCATGGTTCGACGGGAGTTGTGCATGCTGTAGTCAAAGTTTGTTCGAGAATAATGTCGAAATATATTAACTTGTAATTTAAGTTAGTATGTCGAATCGTGTCTTTCTTCTAAGCCCAATTGTTAAGTTAGCTTGTATCCTAAGTTAGCTTAGTAGTCTATAAATAGACTAGTTCTCTCAGGTTGTTGAGAGAGCTTAATTGTTGGTATTCACTTGTAATCTTTGAACCCTCATTAAGAAAGTGAGTAGAAAAACAAATTTAACTAATTCTTATTCTTTTTCTTCCTTTTTCTCTCCCTTTTATAAAACTTAATTGGGTTTCTTGTGTTTGTTCAAGAAACTCAATTTTTTTCTCATATTTTGGTTTGTTCTTGACAACATCAATTCACAACAAACTGGTGCGGTGAGCGTGGAGGAGAAGATGCCGTCAACAAAGTATGATATTGAGAAATTCATCGGTTTGAATGATTTCGGTTTGTGGCGTTTGAAGATGTAAGCCCTTCTTGTTCAACATAGTTTGTTAAAAGCATTGAAAGGATCAGAGAAGATGGATGTTGCCTTATTGGAGAAGGAGAAGACAACGATGATAAAAAAAACCCACAGTGTCGTTGTATTGAGCCTTGGTGAAAAGGTTCTCCGGCAGGTTTCAAAATAGAAAATCGCAGCGGGTGTGTGGATAAAACTTGAAGGTTTTTAGATGACGAAATCGTTGGTTAATCGTGTCTACCTGAAGCAAGCTTTGTATTCATTCAATATGAGTGAAGACAAAGCCTTGGCTGAGTAGCTGGATATGTTCAACAAGTTAATTCTTGATCTTGAAAATATTGAGTTCAAGATTGATGATGAAGATTAAGCGTTGCTGTTGTTGTGCCCTTTACCTAAGTCTTGTGCTCACTTCAAAGAAAATCTCTTGTATGGAAGAGAGACCTTAACCTTTGAAGATGTTCAATCTGCCTTGTAATCTAAGGATTTGAACAAACTAAAGGAGCACAAGCCATCTTCTATTGGTGAAGGTTTGTCTGTTAAAGGGAAATTCTTGAAGAAAGATGGTAGGTTTGAGTAGAAGAAGGGTAAAGTTCTACAGAATTCTTAGGGTGGTAATGATCCTACTATTAAGTGTTATCATTGTAAGAAGGAGGGTCATACAAGAAAAGTATGCCCTGATCGACTGAACAATCATGGTGGAAAGGATAATGGTAATGCATCCATTATGCAAGATGGTTATGAATCATCTGATGTCCTAGTGGTTTCTAGCAGTGACTCTAGCAAGGAGTGGATTATGGATTCAGGGTGTACTTGGCACATGACTCCAAACAAAGACGTGTTTGAAGAATTGTGTGATCAAGATGGTGGATCAGTGTTGTTGGGAAACAACAAAGCTTGCAAAATTGCAGGTATTGTATCTGTGAGATTCAAGATCCATGATGAGTCAATAAGGATATTGACTGGTGTTAGGTATGTACCTGATCTTAAGAGGAATTTGATTTCTCTTGGTGAATTCGACAAGAAAGGATATGTTTTCAAAGGAGAGAAAAACATCCTAAGGGAAATCAAGGGGTCGAAGGAAGTCTTGAGAGGCGTGAAGAAACAAGGCTTGTATATCCTTGAGGTTGAGATAGTAAGTGGTTTAGCAGATGCAGCATCCACAAAACCTGTGTCAAAGACTGAGCTATGGCACAAGAGACTTGTCCATGTCAGTGAAAGAGGACTGGTCGAATTGTCGAAACAAAATCTGTTGGGTGGCGATAAGGTCGAAAAACTGGAGTTTTGTGAACCTTGTGTATTTGGTAAATCCTGTAGAATGAATTTTAACAAAGGTAAACAAAGAACATATGGATCCCTTGATTACATTCATGCTGATCTTTGGGGACCTGCAAGGAATCCTTCACACTCAGGTGCAAAGTATTTTCTATCCATAGTTAATGATTACTCCAGAAAGTTATGGGTATTCATCCAGAAGAATAAGGATGAACCTTTTGAAAATTTCAAAACCAGGAAGACTCTGGTGTTGAATGCAGAATAGGGCAAGCAGCAAAAATATTTATTTTCGGAAGAATTCCCTCTGGGATTTATGTCGTGTCCACAGAGATCGGTTCGAGGGAAAGAATGTCGTTCAACAATCTCTCGCGTTTATGAGTTTGGATTAAAATGGTTTAAACATAGAAACAGAAAAGTAAATATTAAAACAAAAAACAAATTCATTCTTCAGCAAGACAAACTTATCCGGCATGCACATAATCGACTCCTCGCAAACTTAAACTTACCGACCAGTTATACTCAACCTACAATACTCCTCAATATCACCCAGCATCGCTCACAACACAGGTTATGTCTAACTCAAAGTTGAGAGATCAATCGTGTTACCATTGCCGATACTTTCGTACGCTAGCTCAAGGCACAGAGGCATTAAGTTTCGACGCCTATTGAAGATTGCTAGCCCTAAATCTATCTCTAGAATCTAGAAACTAACAGACAATCATCCCTAATCGAAGTTTGTGACGGTTATCTCTAACGCAACCCAAACCCCGCGCATAAAGCAAAAATCAGAGACAATCACCAATAGAGATTTGTAAAGCAAGTTTTATACAACGCCATGGGCGACAAATATACATGAGTTCATAGAAAATACATATACAAAACCCAACAAAGAAGAAAAACACAAAGAAGAAGAGAAATGAACCAAAAATCTTGCGGTTTGTCAACGTCGGTCGACGATCAATCCACCCCGGATCATCCGTATGCAAGCTTCTATGTTGTTTTCTAAGCTAATCTACTGAAAAAATGAAGTTTGATGGAGTTGGAGCAAGAATCCCCAAAACCATCCCTAAAAATAATGACTGAAATAAACTATATACATTGCAAATTCTGCACAGTTCGCAGTGCGGACGATCATTCGCAGTGCGAATGACTCAAAAAATGGCACTTTAAGTGCCTCTGATTGCTAAACCGCCTTTGCTTTCCTTCATTGGTTCGCAATGCAAACGAATCATTCGCAATGCGAATGCTCGCTGATTGGTTCGCAGTGCAAACTTTGGCTTGTTTCGCCCCTGCCCCATTCTGGGCTCCTTCGCTGTGGCCTTCGCTGGTCTTTGCAAAGCGAATGCTCACTGCCAGTTCGCAGTGCGAACATGACAGAAAACCAGTCCTTATTTTTGCCACAACTTCTTCACCGAAACTCCGATTTACGCACGATCGGAAGCGTTGGAAATCTTATTCAATGCTCTTCAAGAATATGGCCAGATAGCCTTTATTGACTACCTACAAAAAATGATATAAAATCAAATAAACTACGTAATATTTACACAATACGCAATATATACACTAAAATGTAAAGTAAACGTATTTATAAACAAAGTGGGGTTTATTTGAACCGATATAGACAAAAAGTATCGATAAGTGCAACAAAACTTATATACAATAATAGGTACAATTTGCACTTATCAAACTCTCCCCAACTTACATAATTGTTTGTCCACAAACAAGAATCAAACAAACTTGAAAATGCATAAGCAATATGCAAAGAATGACGAATCAACAGGTTTTGAAAAATGGAGACGAATGAATGGTTCAAATGAAAATGGTACACACAAAAAGTAAATACTTACCACTGGCTACGACGACAACATAGTCACGAAACAAATGCAAAATACAAAAATCATGCCAAAAATTCTAAAACAACACAAGTTCCAAAGTGAATCACACCTAGTAAAAACAATCATCGGTAGATGAAAAACACACAATAAGGTACTTTACACTCACACAACACTCATGCAAACAAAAGACTAAATTATGCATCCGTCCAAAAATTCACATTGAACATACAAAGGCAAGAATCACAAGGACTTTCAAGGTTGTAGCGTGGTCGGGTAAACAAACAAGAGGCAATTTCTAAAGGTAATTGAAACAAAAACTTGCCTAAACCTAAGGGAGTGAAAACTCACAAAGATTCACACACAAAATTTCAACCAACTTCTTCCAAAATCCCAAGTGCTACACAACACACAATACTTATTTAGCACAATTATTGAAACTCTTTTTGTTTCCTTTTTCAAGAGTTTTCTTTTTTCTTTCTTTTTTTTTCTTTTTTCTTTTTCACAAATTTTTCTCTTTTTTCTTTTCTTTTTCAATCCGCATAGAATCCAACTAATGAGTACACAATCATCCTCTCCCCAACTTGAATTCAACCGCACCATCATGTGAATACTCCCTACTTTCTAAGGCAAGGAAAAAATCCATACAACAACACAAAGTTGAGGTCCAAGAAAAAACAAAATCTATTCAAAAATAATTGAACTAAATACTCATAGACAAGCATTAAGTTCAAATAGAAACATGGATCAAAAAGCTCAAAGGGGTTACGAATTCTCACTCACTCACAAGGTAAATTGACTATTTGGCTAAGGTGGTTGTGCTCAAAATGAAACAATTGCCTTGATCCTTTTCATGCATTTATATAATCAACACAAACAAAAGATTCAACATAATAAAATCCAGTTAGAACAAGAATGTTGGTTCTCCGCGCATATATAAACAATGGAAAGCCACCTCACAAAAAGGTTGGGAACTAAAGTGATTCACAATAGAACAAGTATACAAAAGAATGGATGGCATGGAAGTTTGTAAAATGCCTAAGTATCATGAATATGCTAAAGTATAGAAAGCGATAAATACATACCTCAGACGTGTACAAAACTTAACAAAATCATTACCATACATCTGCAAGTTGAAACGAACCAACTTGGAAAATCACAAAAGCATCCTCAAGTAAGTCAATCAAAATATGTGAGCAAACAACAACCAAAAACATTTGAAAAGAAAAACTATAAAACATGCTTGTTTTACGTCGTAAGCTCGACGCTTATACAATACTTAGCTAGAAACTTCCTCTCTTCATGCCATGGTGATTTCTCACCGCGCAACCAAAAGCAAGTGTCCTAACCTAACACTTGAACAAACGTAAAAAATGTACAAGTATCATAATAAACAAGTGAAAATATACAGCATGTACGATATCTACAAAACTCAAAAACAAAGAAACTATCGCAATGCGATTCAATATCAAAACCAATCCCCGGCAACGGCGCCATTTTGTTGAATGCAGAATAAAGCAGCAAAAATATTTATTTTCGGAAGAATTACCTCCGGGATTTATGTCGTGTCCACAGAGATCGGTTCGAGGGAAAGAATGTCGTTCGACAATCTCTCGCGTTTATGAGTTTGGATTAAAATGGTTTAAACATAGAAACAGAAAAGTAAATATTAAAACAAAAAAACAAATTCATTCTTCAGCAAGACAAACTTATCCGGCATGCACATAATCAACTCCTCACAAACTTAAACTTACCGACCAGTTATACTCAACCTACAATACTCCTCAATATCACCCAGCATCGCTCACAACACAGGTTGTGTCTAACGCAAAGTTGAGAGATCAACCGTGTTACCATTGCCGATACTTTCGTACGCTAGCTCAAGGCACGGAGGCATTAAGTTTCGACGCCTATTGAAGATTGCTAGCCCTAAATCTATCTCTAGAATCTAGAAACTAACAGACAATCATCCCTAATCGAAGTTTGCGACGGTTATCTCTAATGCAACCCAAACCCCGCGCATAAAGCAAAAATCAGAGACAATCACCAATAAAGATTTGTAAAGCAAGTTTTATACAACGCCATGGGCGACAAATATACATGAGTTCATAGCAAATACATATACAAAACCCAACAAAGAAGAAAAACACAAAGAAGAAGAGAAATGAACCAAAAATCTCGCGGTTTGTCAACGTCGGTCGAAGATCAATCCACCCCGGATCATCCGTATGCAAGCTTCCATGTTGTTTTCTAAGCTAATCTACTGAAAAAATGAAGTTTGATGGAGTTGGAGCAAGAATCCCCAAAACCATCCCTAAAAATAATGACTGAAATAAACTATATACATTGCAAATTCTGCACAGTTCGCAGTGCGAACGATCATTCACAGTGCGAATGACTCAAAAAATGGCACTTTAAGTGCCTCTGATTGCTAAACCGCCTTTGCTTTCCTTCGTTGCTTCGCAGTGCGAATGAATCATTCGCAATGCGAATGCTCGCTGATTGGTTCGCAGTGCGAACTTTGGCTTGTTTCGCCCCTGCCCCATTCTGGGCTCCTTCGCTGTGGCCTTCGCTGGTCTTTGCAAAGCGAATGCTCACTGCCAGTTCGCAGTGCGAACATGACAGAAAACCAGTCCTTATTTTTGCCACAACTTCTTCACCGAAACTCCGATTTACGCACAGTCGGAAGCGTTGGAAATCTTATTCAATGCTCTTCAAGAATATGGCCAGATGGCCTTTATTGACTACCTACCAAAAATGATATAAAATCAATTAAACTACGTAATATTTACACAATACGCAATATATACACTAAAACGTAAAGTAAACGTATTTATAAACAAAGTGGGGTTTATTTAAACCGATATAGACAAAAAGTATCGATAAGTGCAACAAAACTTATATACAATAATAGGTACAATTTGCACTTATCAAACTCTCCCCAACTTACATAATTGTTTGTCCACAAACAAGAATCAAACAAACTTGAAAATGCATAAGCAATATCCAAAGAATGACGAATCAACAGGTTTTGAAAAACGGAAACGAATGAATGGTTCAAATGAAAATGGTACACACAAAAAGTAAATACTTACCACTGGCTACGACGACAACATAGTCACGAACCAAATGTAAAATACAAAAATCATGCCAAAAATTCTAAAACAACACAAGTTCCAAAGTGAATCACACCTAGTAAAAACAATCATCGGTAGATGAAAAACACACAATAAGGTACTTTACACTCACACAACACTCATGCAAACAAAAGACTAAATTATGCATCCGTCCAAAAATTCACATTGAACATACAAAGGCAAGAATCACAAGGACTTTCAAGGTTGTAGCGTGGTCGGGTAAACAAACAAGAGGCAATTTCTAAAGGTAATTGAAACAAAAACTTGCCTAAACCTAAGGGAGTGAAAACTCACAAAGATTCACACACAAAATTTCAACCAACTTCTTCCAAAATCCCAAGTGCTACACAACACACAATACTTATTTAGCACAATTATTGAAACTCTTTTTGTTTCCTTTTTCAAGGTTTTCTTTTTTCTTTCTTTTTTTTCTTTTTACTTTTTCACAAATTTTTCTCTTTTTTCTTTTCTTTTTCAATCCGCATAGAATCCAACTAATGAGTACACAATCATCCTCTCCCCAACTTGAATTCAACCACACCATCATGTGAATACTCCCTACTTTCTAAGGCAAGGAAAAAATCCATACAACAACACAAAGTTGAGGTCCAAGAAAAAACAAAATCTATTCAAAAATAAGTGAACTAAATACTCATAGACAAGCATTAAGTTCAAATAGAAACATGGATCAAAAAGCTCAAAGGGGTTACGAATTCTCACACACTCACAAGGTGAATTGACTATTTGGCTAAGGTGGTTGTGCTCAAAATGAAACAATTGCCTTGATCATTTTGATGCATTTATATAATCAACACAAATAAAAGATTCAACATAATAAAATCCAGTTAGAACAAGAATGTTGGTTCTCCGCGCATTTATGAACAATGGAAAGCCACCTCACAAAAAGGTTGGGAACTAAAGTGATTCAAAATAGAACAAGTATACAAAAGAATGGATGGCATGGAAGTTTGTAAAATGCCTAAGTATCATGAATATGCTAAAGTATAGAAAGCGATAAATACATACCTCAGACGTGTACAAAACTTAACAAAATCATTACCATACATCTGCAAGTTGAAACGAACCAACTTGGAAAATCACAAAAGCATCCTCAAGTAAGTCAATCAAAATCTGTGAGCAAACAACAACCAAAAACATTCGAAAAGAAAAACTATAAAACATGCTTGTTTTACGTCGTAAGCCCGACGCCTATACAATACTTAGCTAGAAACTTCCTCTCTTCATGCCATGGTGATGTCTCACCGCGCAACCAAAAGCAAGTGTCCTAACCAAACACTTGAACAAACGTTAAAAATGTACAAGTATCATAATAAACAAATGAAAATATACAGCATGTACGATATCTACAAAACTCAAAAACAAAGAAACTACCGCAATGCGATTCAATATCAAAACCAATCCCCGACAACGACGCCATTTTGTTGAATGCAGAATAGGGCAAGCAGCAAAAATATTTATTTTTGGAAGAATTCCCTCCGGGATTTATGTCGTGTCCACAGAGATCGGTTTGAGGGAAAGAATGTCGTTCGACAATCTCTCGCGTTTATGAGTTTGGATTAAAATGGTTTAAACATAGAAACAGAAAAGTAAATATTAAAACAAAAATCAAATTCATTCTTCAGCAAGACAAACTTATCCGGCATGCACATAATCAACTCCTCACAAACTTAAACTTACCGACCAGTTATACTCAACCTACAATACTCCTCAATATCACCCAGCATCGCTCACAACACAAGTTATGTCTAACGCAAAGTTGAGAGATCAACCGTGTTACCATTGCCGATACTTTCGTACGCTAGCTCAAGGCACGGAGGCATTAAGTTTCGACGCCTATTGAAGATTGCTAGCCCTAAATCTATCTATAGAATCTAGAAACTAACAGACAATCATCCCTAATCGAAGTTTGCGACGGTTATCTCTAACGCAACCCAAACCCCGCGCATAAAGCAAAAATCAGAGACAATCACCAATAGAGATTTGTAAAGCAAGTTTTATACAACGCCATGGGCGACAAATATACATGAGTTCATAGAAAATACATATACAAAACCCAACAAAGAAGAAAAACACAAAGAAGAAGAGAAATGAACCAAAAATCTTGCGGTTTGTCAACGTCGGTCGACGATCAATCCACCCCGGATCATCCGTATGCAAGCTTCCATGTTGTTTTCTAAGATAATCTACTAAAAAAATGAAGTTTGATGGAGTTGGAGAAAGAATCCCCAAAACCATCCCTAAAAATAATGACTGAAATAAACTATATACATTGCAAAACCGCCTTTGCTTTCCTTCGTTGGTTCGCAGTGCGAACGAAACATTCGCAATGCGAATGCTCGCTGACTGGTTCGCATTGCGAACTTTGGCTTGTTTCGCCCCTGCTCTATTCTGGGCTCCTTCGCTGCGGCCTTCGCTGGTCTTCGCAAAGCGAATGCTCGCTGCCAGTTCGCAGTGCGAACATGACAGAAAACCAGTCCTTATTTTTGCCACAACTTCTTCACCGAAACTCCGATTTACGCACGGTCAGATGCATTGGAAAGCTTATTCAATGCTCTTCAAGAATATGGCTAGATAGTCTTTATTGACTACCTACAAAAAATGATATAAAATCAATTAAACTACGTAATATTTACACAATACGCAATATATACACTAAAACGTAAAGTAAACGTATTTATAAACAAAGTGGGGTTTATTTGAACCGATATAGACAAAAACTATCGATAAGTGCAACAAAACTTATATACAATAATAGGTACAATTTGCACTTATCATCTGGTCGAAAACCAAACTGGTAGGAAGGTCAAGAGGTTGAGGAACGACAATGGTCTTGAATTTTACAATGATGCTTTTGACAGCTATTATGATGTGTATGGTATTGCAAGGAACAAAACTACTATAGGGACTCCCAAACAAAATGGTTTGGATGAAAGGTTTTGTAATACCCCATACTATTGTAAATGCTCAATTGGATATCAGACGAGATCAGATGAGTACCTATGTGCTCTATCTTTGGGTAATTGGATTAATGAAATCCTCTAAGTACTTTAAGTATTATCAATTGGGATCAATAGAGCGACAGATGAACTCTTAAGAGATCAATTATTTTATTAAACAGACGAATTAATAATTGATAGTTCAAGGAAGTTAATTTTGGTAACTATAATAATTAATCGAGTGGTTGAGACGACGAAATATCAATTGGAGATATTTTCCCCGGTTGGATTTATATTATATACTAAGTATTTTATATATATATATATATATATATATATATATATATATATATATATATATATATATATATATATATATATATTGTTAGTAACAAAAGAGAAAGAAAAGGAAATAGAAAGAAGAAGAAGAAGAAAAAGAGAAGAAGAGAAAAGGGAAAAGAGGGAAGGAAACGTGGATCATTGTTCATCATCTTCTTCAAACTCGTCTTCGGTTACCAGGTGGGTTCTAGTTAGACACTCTAAGTCTAGAAATATAAGAATTGAACTTAAGTTAGATTGAGAGAAAATGAATTCTAACAGATGAAATTCCATATAAATTGCATAGAATACTTGTTAATTGTGTTGGAACATATTTGGATTGATATATTGTGATTTGGAAGTGTTTAGATGAGAATTTGAGAGGTTTTGGGGTGAAATTCATAACGGGAACAATGCAGGAAAAATTCTGGGTTTCGCTGCCCATACGCGTATGGGGCAGGGCAATACGCGTATTGGGTTGGGCAATACGCGTATGGCAATGAAGGATTAAAAGCAATACGCGTATGGGAGTGGGCAATACGCGTATGGAATGAGGCAATATGCGTATTGGTCTGTTAGTGGAATTTTTAGGGAGTTTTAGTGTCTGCCCATACGCGTATCACTTCGGGCAATACGCGTATGGATGGGCGAGTGAGCAAGGCAATACGCGTATGGCTTAGGGCAATACACGTACGGCCAGGAGGGTGTAGAATTGTGTTTTTCGCAATACCATTTCTCGTTATGTCCATAACTTTTGACTCGGTTATCCGTTTTTAACGTTCTTGATATCGTTGGAAAGCTAATATAATGTACTTTCTTATTAAAATGGTTTTAAGATCGTTGGCCAATTTAATTATGTCGGGATTTTGGAATAGTGTTGTGTTGTCGACTTTTATCATTTAATGGTGGGTAATTGTTGTTGAATTATGTGTTTCCATTATGCAAGTGATGATTATTTTACCTATGTTCTTATTGTTAAACATGTTCGTATATATATATATATATATATATATATATATATATATATATATATATATATATATATATATATGCATGTTAAAATATGAATTAGGAAGAGTGAGGAAACTTTACCCCAAAAACCAATGGTAGAGTAAGATTGTTATAATTCTAGGATGTGAATAGAATTGTGAAACACTAGTATGGAACATGTGCGTAAACCTTTGTGGTTTGTGGTAAGGCATTGTGGCCTTGTGATTGTCGAATACAATCACGTCGTGTGTTTATTAATCATAACCAGTTTATCTTGCGGTGTAGTTTCATGAGACTCGAGCACCTCCTCTGAAACGTATTCACAATTACTTGGCAGGTTTGATTCCCGCGTATAGTACGAATGAAACCTAAGGGTAGAGACTTGTGATGGTTAACAGGCCATGAGAAGTGACGGTTCACGGCTAACAGGCCGTTGTTCCCGAATCCATTTCGTATGCCAAGTAACTTCAAGGATCCATGACTCGGGTCGTCTTCTAGACGTAGAAGCGGACGGGAAAAGGGGATGCCTTGGTATGGTTATTGATTAGCGGAATTCTTGAGTTAACATGCTCAGGACATATTCTGATTCGAAAGGAATCTTGAGTTAACAGGCTCAGGGCGTAATTCCTTTCGTGTGTTTTTGATGAGTTAACAGACTCATGACGTGTTTCCATATAGTGTGAGATTGTGAGATCGCGTACTCAAGGTCATTCCCTTCCCCTTGACTTGAGTTAGGATTGATAGAACCCTGTAAAGCCGAGAGAACCTATAGGATAGGGAACTCACTGAGATTTGATGTATCTCACCCCACAATAGTTGCTTTATTTCAGGTGCAGGTTGGTTACAAGTGGAGCGATGCTCGGATGTTTCAAGAGAAGCTTAGTTAAGCTTATTCCGCTGTGTATTCTTTTGTTGTATACAATTGAGGATATTGTATATTATTCTTAGTTTTTATTATTTTGGCTAGTTTCCATGACTTGTGCCATGTAGTGTTTGTATGTTTTAGAAATGGACAAGTATGTGAACTATGCCATTAGGCGCTTTTGATGTGGCAGTACCAAATAAAGTGCTTGTATTATATTATTCTAGATACATATTATACAGGGCATTACAGTTGGTATCAGAGCAGGTCGTGTCCTCGACCTAGCCTTGAAACATCATAAGTAAATCTATTCCTGCCTCTTAAGTGTGTCTTGCCATCATGAAACTTAATATCATACTACGTAGTGTTGGGCCTGATCAACCAAATGCTATGTATGTGATAGGTAGAATCATGGTTGAGCGACCACGAGGACTCCGAAGTGTTGTCGGAACTTGTGTTGTGAGGGAAGGCTCTAGCTAAGAATTAGTAGTGAAGAGTTTTGGTCAGCTCAGTGAGTTTTAAGAGACGTTGTGCTTGTGAAGCGTGGAAAAGAAAGAGCGGTGAGTTGTTAAGCAATCCTTTGGAATTGATGAAGTCCGAAAGTTAAGGATCTCTATTGGACAATTGGATAAGGATTTCAAGTAATCTCATTCCGTGGAAAAAGGAGAGTTGTGTTGTGGAATGGTTGACGTAAGGTCCGAGAGTGAGATAAGTATTGGTGTTTCAGTTTCTAAGGTCGTTATGGCATCTTGGGTGGATGGGAGTACCTCGAAGAGTGTGTTCGGAGTAATCTCTTTCGACTGATTAAAAGTTGAGAGTTAAGGAAGTTCGGCTTGCATGGGAATCTAAAGTAGTAGAGAAGTGTGAGAAGGGACACTAGGATGTGTTTACATGATTCAAGTGTAATAAGTATGTGCCGGACGAAGGGTAAGAGATAAATTGTGTGACTTCAGATATGATGAGGGATTAAGTTCGAGGTATTAAATCAAGATTTCTGTATTCAGTAAGAGACCAATTTGGAATTTTTAAAAAATTACCCAAGGAACAGTATAAGGTATTGTGTTGAAGAAAGAATGAGCTTCACTGAGTAATAGAAAGTGTAGGGGTACGAACCGAAACAAGTTGTATTAAGAAACAGAGTAAGAACCTTGGACTTAAGGAGTTGTAAGTATGGTGGTTTTATATTTGGACCTAAGAGGATTACAAAGGGAAGCGAAGTAAACGCGGTGTGGAAAGCGGTGTCGATGGTATGTAAGAGGAAGCAACAACGGAATGTATTTTGGACGAGTGTACGATGGAATTTTAAGGTGTTGATGAACCTATAGTTAAGGAAGTGTAATTACGGGTGGTTCACCTGAGAGGAACTCAAATAGTATGATGTGGAATGAGAAGAGTTACGCCTTGGTATTAAGAACAAGCGTAGTAGTAGCACCGTAGTCACCAATGTACGTGAGGGATTCTTATTCTTGAGACAAGTGTGAAGAGACGTACTTTATGCAACAGTGAGTATTGTATTTTAAGAAACAAGATTATGGTAAAACAAGGGAAAGTAAATCAGGACTTATTACGGACTAAGTGTAAATCATGGAACGATTTATACCAGAAGGGTTTGGTAAGTAGTTGTTGAGAGTTGTGGGTTGCGAAATTTTTCCACTAGATAATTTGGTGTGAGTGGGATGTGTAATGGATAGTGAAGGGCAAAAAATCCCGGTTAATGTGTATGGAGTGAGAGAATAAGGTGGCATGCTTGATATGACATGTCCATCAATTTTGTGGTACCGTATGATGATTGTGTGTTGGAATTTTGTATGTCACTTGGTTAGAGTGTGTTGTCTGCATGCTTTGACTTTGTCAGTTTTGCCTGAGGGGGGTCATGGTTAGTGAATGTTATACAAGTTAAGAAGCCACGAGTTGTGAATGATATTTCAAGTAGGATGAATCGGATTAATGGTTTGAGTAAGAATGGCTTGGAATTAAGAAGAAACTGGTTTTGTTTCTGCAGCAGTGTTACCCGACTAATGCAAGGTGGTTAACCAATTAACACGTGCAAGGAAGGTGTTACGTGGGATGGGGAGAAGTTAATCGATTAGTCCAGATGGTCAATCGATGAACGCATGAGTAAACTATGGAATCTCTTGAAAACCATCATCTGTGTTTAGTTACCTTAGGTGGCTCCGAGGGGAGAGTATTGTGTGAATTGAAAACGGGATGGTGAGTAAATGAAAGATGGATTGAGTTTTGGAATCATAGCTTTTGGAAAAGTGTGCCTAGTTGACTGTCTGTTTAGATGACAAGGGAATTGTCTTCGTGGAAGTAATCTTGCAAACGATGTTGAGTATGAGAAGGTCTTGGGTGTTTTATCGTTGTGAGCCTTAGGGACGAAGTTAAAGAATACCCACGAAGTATTGATCTTGCAAGGAATATTTCGGTGTGTAATCATGGTATTAGTAAGGTATGAACGGTTGGTCAGAATTAGTAAGTGCTATCAGCCGTGGGTTCACGGTATTGGATTTAGATTCCGTGAGAGTGGTATCAGTTGTGTGCCGTTGTGTTTTACCAAGAGAGTGGAATTTGGAAGTTATCTTTCCAAGTACGAGTGAGAATTTGATGTTCCGAAGTTAAGCATGTAACTTGGAATCGTTTAGGGAACATAACGATTGGGAAAAGCGGATTTAAATGAGAGGTGTGGTATGGACTTCGAAAGTGGGTATGTATGTGGATTGTGGTATGGGAGTGGGTGAGTAATATGGAAACTCACAATCGTGCTTTGGATGAGTTAAGTTTTGATAAGTGGTGACTTGCATATGTTTGAAGCTTCGTGATGGTGCTATGTATTATTAGTCGAGAACTAGTACCAACAACAAACCTTGAGCAAGTCGGAGACCTGTAAGAAGAATTAATGGGGAGTGTGGTAACTAGAAACGAAAGTTGTTAATCTACTTTGGATGAATTATTCCAAGTTTGGAATGGATTGGGAGTTGTGTACGTTATGGTGGTAGCAGTGTAATTCCTGTGTCTTTATCGTCTGGAGAGTGTTGGACAGATGTTATAATGTTGTATGTTGGCAAAGAAATTGTTCTACCATAGGACGCCAGTAAGTTTCTTGTATCATTGGTTAGTAAGGACCCCAATGGATGAGTGTGTTCTCCATGGACCGTTAGCTACTTGGTAGTGCTTAAGAATTCGTGGTGTTCCACTGCTAGAAGTGGGGTTGCACAGTGGAAGGTGACAAATGAAAGGGGCTCAGTCGGATTTGTAAGAATCAGAGGAGAAATTGATTGTAAGATCGGAAATAAGAAGATTTTTTTTCTAAGTGGGTTACCTTTTGGTGTGATACGAAAGGAAGGAAATATTGGATTTAGTGAGTACAGCGTATAGCGTCAGACCAGATGGAACTGGTAAAGAAGTTGTTTGAAGAATAATGAAATGGTTTTGGGATGTTGAACTTATGGAAATATAAATCGTCGTAGATTGCATAAAGTTGAGAAATCATTGAATTACCCCACGAGGAGGTGATGAGTGTTTGTTATCCTAGACCAAGATAAGGTGTTGAGGTTTTGTTGTATGACTCAGTTGAGGAGTATGGAAGGGTACCTTCTTGCCGGAAGTAGTATGTGACCAAGTTCTTTGTGTAGAACAACTGATGAACTATGGGAAAAAGCTAAGTTCGAAGTTAGCCCAATATTGGAATAAGAGTATGACTAAGGAACCGGAGTTTGATAATTCGTGAAAATAAGGGTTTTGGTCTGTGAAGTGTTGGAATTGGAATACGTCAGGGAGTTGAACAGAAGTAAAGTTAAGTGGGAATCTAAGACCAAGATACAGATTACGGTTGTTGTTAAATAGAGGAAATTCGGGGGCGAATTTCAATTTAAGGGGGGGAGAGTGTAATACCCCATACTATAGTAAATGCTCAATTGGATATCAGACGAGATCAGATGAGTACCTATGTGCTCTATCTTTGGGTAATTGGATTAATGAAATCCTCTAAGTACTTTAAGTATTATCAATTGGGATCAATAGAGTGACGGATGAACTCTTAAGAGATCAATTATTTTATTAAAGAGATGGATTAATAATTGATAGTTCAAGGAAGTTAATTTTGGTAACTATAATAATTGATCGAGTGGTTGAGACGACGAAATATCAATTGGAGATATTTTGCCCGGTTGGATTTATATTATATAATAAGTATTATATATATATATATATATATATACATATATATATATATATATATATATATATATATATATATATATATATATATTGTTAGTAAGAAAGAGAAAGAAAAGGAAATAGAAAGAAGAAGAAGAAAAAGAGAAGAAGAGAAAAGGGAAAAGAGGGAAGGAAACGTGGATCATTGTTCATCATCTTCTTCAAACTCGTCTTCGGTTACCAGGTGGGTTCTAGTTAGACACTCTAAGTCTAGAAATATAAGAATTGAACTTAAGTTAGATTGAGAGAAAATGAATTCTAACAAATGAAATTCCATATAAATTGCATAGAATACTTGTTAATTGTGTTGGAACATATTTGGATTGATATATTGTGATTTGGAAGTGTTTAGATGAGAATTTGAGAGGTTTTGGGGTGAAATTCGTAACGGGAACAATGCAGGAAAAATTCTGGGTTTCGCTGCCCATACGCGTATGGGGCAGGGCAATACGCGTATTGGGTTGGGCAATATGCGTATGGCAATGAAGGATTACAAGCAATACGCGTATGGGAGTGGGCAATACGCGTATGGAATGAGGCAATACGCGTATTGGTCTGTTAGTGGAATTTTTAGGGAGTTTTGGTGTCTGCCCATACGCGTATCACTTCGGGCAATACGCGTATGGATGGGAGAGTGAGCAAGGCAATACGTGTATGGCTTAGGGCAATACGCGTACGGCCAGGAGGGTGTAGAATTGTGTTTTTCGCAATACCATTTCTCGTTATGTCCATAACTTTTGACTCGGTTATCCATTTTTAACGCTCTTGATATTGTTGGAAAGCTAATAAAATGTACTTTCTTATTAAAATGGTTTTAAGATCGTTGGCCGATTTAATTATGTCGGGATTTTGGAATAGTGTTGTGTTGTCGACTTTTATCGTTTAATGGTGGGTAATTGTTGTTGAATTATGTGTTTCCATTATGCGAGTGATGATTATTTTACCTATGTTATTATTGTTAAACATGTTCGTATATATATATATATGCATGTTAAAATATGAATTAGGAAGAGTGAGGAAACTTTACCCCAAAAACCAATGGTAGAGTAAGATTGTTATAATTCTAGGATGTGAATAGAATTGTGAAACACTAGTATGGAACATGTGTGTAAACCTTTGTGGTTTGTGGTAAGGCATTGTGGCCTTTTGATTGTCGAATATAATCACGTCGTGTGTTTATTAATCATAACCAGCTTATCTTGCGGTGTAGTTTCATGAGACTCGAGCACCTCCTCTGAAACGTATGCACAATTACTTGGCAGGTTTGATTCCCGCGTATAGTATGAATGAAACCTAAGGGTAGAGACTTGTGATGGTTAACAGGCCATGAGAAGTGACGGTTCACGGCTAACAGGCCGTTGTTCCCGAATCCATTTCGTATGCCAAGTAACTTCAAGGATCCATGACTCGGGTCGTCTTCTAGACATAGAAGCGGACGGGAAAAGGGGATGCCTTGGTATGGTTATTGATTAGCGGAATTCTTGAGTTAACAGGCTCAGGACATATTCCGATTTGAAAGGAATCTTGAGGTAACAGGCTCAGGGCGTAATTCCTTTCGTGTGATTTTGATGAGTTAACAGACTCATGACGTGTTTCCATATAGTGTGAGATTGTGAGATCGCGTACTCAAGGTCATTCCCTTCCCCTTGACTTGAGTTAGGATTGATAGAACCCTGTAAAGCCGAGAGAACCTATAGGATAGGGAACTCACTGAGATTTGATGTATCTCACCCCACTATAGTTGCTTTATTTCAGGTGCAGGTTGGTTACAAGTGGAGCGATGCTCGGATGTTTCAAGAGAAGCTTAGTTAAGCTTATTCTGCTGTGTATTCTTTTGATGTATACAATTGAGGATATTGTATATTATTCTTAGTTTTTATTATTTTGGCTAGTTTCCATGACTTGTGCCATGTAGTGTTTGTATGTTTTAGAAATGGACAAGTATGTGAATTATGCCATTAGGCGCTTTTGATGTGGCAGTACCAAATAAAGTGCTTGTATTATATTATTCTAGATACATATTATACAGGGCATTACTGGTTTAATCGAACCATTTTGAAAAGATGAGGTGCATGTTGGTAAGTGCGGGTTTGAAGAAGGTGTTTTGGCTAGAAGTTATTGTGACTGTAGCATACTTGATAAATAGGTGTCCTTCGACAACCTTGGGAATGAAGACACCTGAAGAAGTCTGGCCAGGACATCCACCTAGTCTCAACAGACTTAGAGTATTTGGTTGTTTAGCATATGCTCATATTAGGCAAGACAAGGTCGAACCTAAAGCTCTGAGATTTATGTTTCTTAGATACCCAAAAGGAGTTAAAGCTTATAGGGTATGGTGCCTAGAGCCAGGTCAGAGAAGGTGTATCACAAGTCGAGATGTAGTTTTCAATGAAGATGAGATAACTTTCAAGAAAACTGGTGACATTGGTTGAAGTTCGAAGATCTCTGAAGAAGAGCTGGAATAGGAAGAGATTCTTGTTGGGGTGGAACATACTGATGTTGAATTACATAACCCAGATGAATTCAAAGAAGAATCTCAAGTCGCTGATGAAGATGAGGAGACTGATAATGACTACCTGCTGGCAAGAGACAGGTCGAGAAGAGTCATCAAGCCACCTCAGGGACTTGGTTATACAGATCTTATAGCTTATGCCTTAATCTCTGTAAGTGAGGTTCTTGACGAAGAACCTAAACACTATAAGGAAGTTATGAGTAGTCGAGATAAGACTGAATGGCTGAAAGCCATGGATGATGAGATGAAATCTCTCCATGATAATAACACTTGGGAGCTGATCGAGAAACCTGCAGGGGCCAGGTTTGTCATCTGTAAGGGGATCTTTAAGGTTAAAGAAAGAATCGAAAGAGTGATGTCGAAGAGTTTCAAGGCAAGGTTGGTTGCTAGGGGGTTCACTCAGAAAGAAGGTGCCGACTTCAATGATGTGTGTCACACCTATTATAAAGCATAGATCTATTAGAAAGTTGTTAGACATGATGACAAAGTTCGACCTAGAACTTGAACAGATGAATGTGAAGACAACTTTCCTATATGGTGATTTAGATGAAACAATCCTGATGAGGCAACCTGAAGGGTATGCAGAAAAGGGAAAGGAAGATTATGTGTGCAAGTTGAATAGGTTTTTGTATGGCCTGAAACAATCTCCTCGACAATGGAATAAGAGATTCGACAAGTTCATGGCACACATTGGTTTCACTAGGATCCAGTTCAACCACTGTGTTTACTTCAGATTTTGACCTAAAAATTCACTTGTTATTTTGTTGCTTTATGTGGATGACATCCTCATAGCAAGCAACGGTGTCAAAGATGTCATGAAGGTGAAAACTAGTTAGTTCCCTTGTTATAGAGTTTGTTACAAGGTGGAGATTTGTGGTATTTGGATCAAACTCTAGTGTCGACAAGGGTAGCTTCATGGTTCGACAATAGTTATGTATGCTATAGTCGAAGTCTGTTCGAGCATAATGTTGAAATATATTAACTTGTAGTTTAAGTTAGTATGTCGAATTGGGTCTTGGTTCTAAGTCCAATTGTTAAGTTAGATTGTATCATAAGTTAGCTTAGTAGTCTATAAATAGACTAGTTTTCTCAGGTTGTTGAGAGAGGTTAATTATTGGTATTCACTTGTAATCTTTGAACCTTTATTGAGAAAGTGAATAAAAAACATATATAACCAATTATTATTCTTCTTCTTCATTTTTCTCTCCCTTTTGTAAAATCTAATAAGGTTTCTTGTGTGTCTTCAAAAAACTCAATCTTTTTCTCATATTTTAATTTGTTCTTGACGACATCAATTCACAACAAATATGAATAAATTTAAATAGCGATATGAATTAGAATATAATTAAAGGGTATGTACCATATAGAGTTTAACTTAAAATATGAAAACGCAAGTCTCTGACAATAGAGTCATTTGATAGTTCCTAGTGATATCGATGTATTGCTTTCAACTATTTTTATAATTTTTAGGTATAGTCGTAGAAAGTTTATTGTACAAAAGTAAGAATAAAATCGAAATATTGAAAATTCACTGTTGTGAAAAACGATATCGGAATAACAAAATATATTTGGTTTCTTGAACACTAAGAAATCCACAAGGGTAGAAAACAAGGAAAAACTTGAACAAACACACGAAACCCTATTAGGGTTCACAAAGGAAGAGAAAATAGGAAGAAGAATAGAGAATTGGTTAAATCTGTTTTACTATTCACTTTCTCAATAGGGTTCTAAGATTACAAGTGAATACCAACAATTAACCTCTTTCGATTTAATAAGGATTTGCCACACCTTATGAAGAGAGACTAGTATGCTATTTATAATAAACCTAACATACTAAACTAAGGGGCTTTTTAACAATTACCTGTTACAAGCTAACTTAGGGTATAAGCTAACTTAAAGAATTGGATCCATAACACAAGGCCCAATTCGATCTCCTATATACTAGAACACAATTCGACTACAGCATGTAGGTCTTCGACAACAACATGTGAGCGGACTTCGACGACATGCTAAAACTAGAGTTCGATCCAATATCTCACAAATCTCCACCTTGGAACAAACTCTATAACATCACGGAACAAACTAGCTTTCTTCATGCAGTTTTATCAACTGCATATAGTGGAAAAACTTGCAACTAGGCAATGTCTTGGTGATCATATTAGCAGCATTATGATCTGTCGAAACCTTCAGCACTTGGACTTCTACACGCTCGATTACCCCTCTGACGAAATGAAGCCTCACATCAATGTGCTTGATTTGCTCATGATAGGATGAATTCTTCGGCAGGTGTATTGCATTTTGACTATCACATTTAACAGTGATAACTAGACCTTGAAGTTTCAGCTCCTTTGCAAAACCTTCAAGCCACAATGCTTCCTTCACAGCTTCAATTAGGGTGATATATTCCGCTTCAGTGATTGATAAGGCAGCAACCTTCTGAAGTGTTGCTTTCCAACTGATTGTTGTCCCAAACATAGTGAACACATATCCAGAAATAGATTTTCTAGAATCCATACAACTTGCATAATCAGAGTCGACACATCCTTCGATTGTTGCTTTACTATCTTCACCCAAGGCTCCACCATAAATTAGAACTCTATTCAGAGACCCATTTATGTACCTTAAAATCCACTTCAATGCTTACCAATGAGCCTTTCTAAGATTCGCCATGTACCTGCTTACAAGACTTACTGCATATGCTATGTCAGGTCTAGTACAGACCATAACATACATCAAAGAACCCACTATATTAGCATATGGAATGCTATTCATATAATCTCTTTCGACATCAGTACTGGGACACTGATCTATACCCAGCTTGAATTAATGGTTTGTCGGAGTCACAACAGGCTTTAAATTCTATATACCATGCTTTCCGAGAATCTTCCGTAGGTATGCCTGTTGAGATAAGCATAATTTCGATTGCTTTTTATCTCTTCGGATATCAATCCAAAGAATCCTGGACGCAGCTCCCAGGTCCTTCATGTCGAACTCCTTATTGAGTTTAGCCTTCACCTCATTACATCTTCGACATTGTTGCTTGGTATTAGAATATAATCCACATAAAGCAACAAAATAACAAATGAATTACCAGGTCAAAATCTGAAGTAAACACAACGGTCGAACTGACTTCTAATGAAACTTATGTGTGCCATGAACTTGTCGAATCTCCTATTCCACTGTTGAGGAGATTGTTTCAGCCCATATAAAGATCTCTTCAGCTTACAAACATAATCTTCCTTCCCCTTTTCGACATACCCTTCAGGTTGCCTCATCAGGATTATTTCATCTAGATCACCATACAAGAACGCAGTCTTCACATCCATCTATTCCAGTTTAAGATCGAACTGTGCCACCATGGCAAGCAACATTCGAATGGACATGTGCTTCACAACAGGAGATAACACATCATTGAAGTCGACACCTTCTTTTTGAGTGAGCCCCCTAGCGACCAATCTTGCCTTGTATCTCTGCGACGCCACTCCTTTGATTCCTTCCTTAACTTTGAAAATCCATTTACAACTGACTAACCTGGCTCCAGCAGGTTTCTTGATCAGTTTCCATGTGTTGTTATCATGAAGAGATTTCATCTCATCATCCGCGGCCTTTAGCCATTCAGTCTTCTTTCAACTCCTCATAACTTCCTTATAGTCTCTAGGTTCTTTGTCGAGAACCTCACTTGCAGAGAATAAGGCATAAGCTATAAGATCTGCATACCCAAGTCTCTGAGGTGGCTTGATGACTCTCCTCGACATGTCTCTTGCTAGCAGGTAGTCGTTATCAGTCTCCTCATCTTCGACTGCATCTTCTACTTCTTCTTTGACTTTATCTGGGATACGCAATTCAGCATCAACATGCTCCACCTCAATAGGAATCTCTCCCTGTTCCAGCTCTTCGTCAGCATCATCAGTTTTCTTGAAAGCCATATCAGCTTCATTGAAAACTATATCTCGACTGGTGATACACCTCCTGTGACCTGGCTCGAGGCACCATAGCCTATAAGCTTTAACTCCTTCAGGGTATCCCATGAACATGTATTTCAGAGCTCTAGGTTCGACCTTATCTTTCCTAATGTGAGCATAGGCCACGCATCCAAATACTGTCAGTCTATCGAGACTAGGTGGATGTCCCGACCAAACTTCTTCAGGTGTCTTTATGTCTAACGCAGTCGAAGGACATTTGTTTATCAGATATGTTGTTGTCGAAATAGCCTCAGCCCAAAACATCTTCTTTAACCCAGAACTAGTCAACATGCATCTAACTGTTTCCAAAATAGTTTGATTAAACCTCTCTGCCAAACCATTTTGTTATGGAGTACCTGCAGTAGTTTTATGCCTTACAATACCTGAGGCAACACACAAGCTGTCGAACGCCTCATTGCAAAATTCAAGGCCATTATCGGTTCTCAACCTCTTGACCTTTCTGTCAGTCTGATTTTCGACCAGAGTCTTCCAACCTTTGAAATTCTCAAAAGTTTCATCCTTAGTCTTCTGGATGAATACCCACAACATTCTGGAATAATCATTGACTATGGATAGAAAATACCTTGCTCCTGAATGTGATGGACACCTTGCAGGCCCCCAAAGATCAGCATGGATGTAATCAAGGGATCCATGAGTTCTTTGTTTGCCTTTGTTGAACTTCACTCTGCAAGGTTTTCCAAGTACATAGGGTTCACAAAATTTTAGCTTTTCGACTTTGTCTTGTCCAAGAAGATTTTGTTTCCCCAATTCGACCAGACCCCTTTCACTGACATGGCCCAATCTCATGTGCCAAATTTCTGTCTTCGACAAAGGTTTCGTGGATGCAACATTTGTCGAACCACTTACAACTTCAACCTCAAGGGTATACAAGCCTTATTTCTTCACGCCTCTCAAGACTTCCTTCGACCCCTTCATGACTCTTAGGATACTTTTCTCTCCTTGAAAAACATATCCCTTTCTGTCAAATTCACCAAGAGAAACCAAATTTTTCTTTAAATCAGGTACATACCTGACTTCAGTCAATAACCTTATTGACTCAACATGGAGCTTGAATCTCACAGATCCAATACCTGCAATTTTGCAAGCTTTGTTATTTCCCGGCAGCACTGATCCACCATCTTGATCACATAGCTCCTCGAACAATCCTTTGTTTGGAGTCATGCGTCAAGTGCAACCTGAATCCATAATCCACTCTTTTCTTGAGTCGCCGCTTGAAACCACAAGAACATCAGATGATTCGATATCATCTTGAACAATGGTTGAGTTGTCATTATCTTTACCTTTATGATTTCTCAGGCGTTCAGGGCACACCTTTCTTGTGTGACCCTCCTTCTTACAGTGATAGCATCGAATACCAGATGCTTCGCCACTATAAGACTTCTGCTGACTTTTACCTTTCTTCTTGTCGAACTTACCATCTTTTCGCAAGAATTTTCCCTTAACGGCCAAACCTTCACCAACCGTCGAAGGTTTATGCTCCTTTCGTTCATCTAGGTCGTTGGAATACAGGGCTGATTGAACTTCTTCAAAGCTCAGGGACTCCCTTCCATACAAGAAAGTTTCTTTGAAGTGAGCATGTGTTCTGGGTAAAGCACACAACAGCAACAGTGCTTGATCTTCGTCATCGATCTTCACATCAATATTTTCAAGATCAAGAATCAGTTTATTGAACATATCCAACTGCTCAGCCAAAACTTTTTCTTCGCTCATCTTGAATGAATACAAAGCTTGCTTCAGGTAGAGTCGATTCACCAGAGATTTGGTTATGTACAAACTTTCAAGTTTCAACCATAACCCCGATGTCGTAGTCTCCTTTGATACCTGTCGAAGAACCTTATCACCAAGGCTCAACAATATTGCGCTGTGGGTTTTCTCTATCATGATCGTCTTTTCTTTTTATGTTAACGCAACATCCATGGCTGCCTCTCCCTTCAACGCTTCCAAACAACCCTGCTGAACCAGTAGGGTTTTCATCTTCAAGCGCCACAGACCGAAATCGTTCACTCTGGTGAACTTTTCAATCTCATACTTTGTTGAAGGCATCTTCTTCACGCTCACCGCACCAATTTGTAGTGAAAAACGATACCGGAATAACAAAGTATTTGGTTTCGTGAACACCAAGAAATCCACAAGGGTAGAAAAGAAGGAAAAACTTGAACAAACATACGAAACTTATTAGGGTTCACAAAGGAAGAGAAAAGAGGAAGAAGAATAGAGAATTGGTTAAATCTGTTTTACTATCCACTTTCTCAATTGGGTTCAAAGATTACAAGTGAATACCAACAATTAACCTCTCTCAATTTAATAAGGATTTGCCACACCTTATGAAAAGAGTCTAGTATGCTATTTATAATAACCTAACATACTAAACTAATGGGCTTTTTAACAATTACTCATTACAAGCTAACTTAAACAATTGGATCCATAACACACGGCCCAATTCGATCTCCTACATACTAGAACACAATTCGACTACAGTATGTAGGTCTTCGATAACAGCATGTGAGCGGATTTCAAAGACATGCTAAAACTATAGTTCGATCCAATATCTCACATTCACAGATAAAAAAACATGTTAGGATTATATTTCATTAGTTACTCTTTTAATGTATACTCTTAATTATATATATACTTTCCAGTTTTCAATTATACCTTCATTGGTCACTCGTCGCACATTTTTATTTCATGCAAACAACACGATCTCAATCGTACCTATTAACTTTTGATTTCCCGCTTAGTTAATTTGTAAGATAACATTACAATTAGATGTTTGGTTGTGATTGTAAATTTCACCTTACTCCTAGAAACTGGCATTCACAAATGAACTTATCCTAGATCCTTTATTTAGAAAGTCATTTTCAAAAGAACTCAATAAATCAAAATATTACTTTTGAAGTTGTCAACTCAAAAAGACATTAAGAACGATAGGAAAAACATCGATATAATAAAAACAATATTATATTATATATAATCATTTAAATCAAAAGTTTATAAAAGATGAATGAATATGAGATTGCAGTCAATATTGATGATTAAAGCTCCAATGATAAACCCTAAACCCTAAATTCTTTAAAGAGAATTTCTCCAACTATACTCATAGTATCTTTACAAATAGATGAATTTAAGATGAAATTGCATCCAATATTGATGATTCAGGCTCTAAATGCTATCCATGTTGCCTTTCTTAGTGTTCTTCCTTTTCCCTCCTTGTGTTTGTGTTTGTGTTCAAACACTATGAAAGAATTCTTCAATTTTTGTTATGAATTTTCTTATATAATCTGCATGAAAATGGTAACATGCTAAGAGAACTATGCCTCGTCTAGAGAATGTGTGTTTCTTTATGGTAAAGTTTTTTCTAGTCCACCCTGATGCTACTGAAGTTCTCATGATTCACTAGGGGAAGCATATGCTCGCCTAGAGAATTTGCTCTTCAAAGAATCCAAACTCCCTGACTTGATTCTCTAGGCTATTCAATGGATATCCTAGTAAATGTCTCAAACTCATAATTTTTAAAACTTTTGTCTTCAAAGTTGTCATTTATCACTACACGTGAAATAGAAATAGGTAAAGTATCTATGATCCTATCTAAAACATGTTTATCTAATATATACAACAAATTAGAGTATTTTCACAAGTCTTCTTGCAAAATAGTTTCATGAATAGTTACGTAAAATTGACACTTGTTACGTCACCCACTTGTTCAAGTGCAGAAACATGACACAAGAGAATGTATGTTGATTATATAGGAAACAATTAAAATGTGTCGGCGTTGGCTTTCTACCATTCAATTTTGTTGTGCTCTATATGGACAAGAGTTTGAGGTTAAACACACATTTCTTATCAAAGTTTTGAAATTTCCAAATTCTTGGCATTGTTATTTCTAATGAATTTAATAGACTTTTGAAACTAGGTTTTAACATGGAAAAATAAATGTTTTATATGCTTAAATGCTTAAAAAAAAATTAAGTAAATAAATCCAAGTAAGTCTGTTATGGTCTATCAGCTATAATTAAGTAGTTGTAATTGCCATCATAGGTGGATTGGGAAAGAGGTCCATAAATATCACAATATACAAGATAAAAAAACTTGAGAAGAGAAATTATTTTTGGACTAAAAAGGAAGTATGTGAGACTTAGCCACGAGAAAAATGGGAAAATAATAAGATGTGTAATGGTAAGGAATTTAAAATTTTTATTTTATTGCTAAGTAGTTTTAGGATGTTATTAGATAGAGAAACTTTTTTTTATAAGCAAAAGAGTATATTATAAAAAAGGAATTAAGAGAATCCCACCCACATACAATCACTAATATAAGTTATAAACGTAGACCACCCACTCTAAAAGTCAACAAAAATCAACCAAAAAATTATAGAAAAACTCAAGGGAAGTTGCACCATGAGACTCATGGTAAGAGCAAATCTCATGGCTTGTTTTTTACTTTCCTAACCACCACCAAGCATTACGCATACTCCTTTGAGCTATAACCTCATTATCACCAACTTTATCATTGAGTAGAATTTGATTTCGCTCGTATCAAATGCTCCAACATACCGTACCCCAAATGCCAATCGCGTTAGTAATAGAAATATACGGTAAAGTCAATTGAATCCATGTTCGCCAGTGGTCACAGCAAGAGGAAGCAGTTATACATTCCACACCAAACCAACAACAAATAGCTCCTCACACCAACTTGGATTTGGTACACTCGAAGAACATATGTTGTGCATCTTCTTCAACTAAAAACATAATACACACATCCTATCATGTGGATTAGAAATAATACCTCGTTTCGCCAAGTTGCTACGCGTTGGTAATCTATCTAACATCATTCGCCAAACAAACGCTTTGATCTTTAGTGGAATTGTGGTCTTCCAATTGAGTTTCAAAGCACACTTCAACTCTTCATCTCCCAACACATTTCCTTAATCAGCTAATACAACTTGGAATAATAAGATTTAACTGTGAAAAGCCTTGAAGCTGAATATGGCCAGACCACCGTATAACAACCTGCTATCCCCAGTCCAATCCCACACAGTAAAGTCATTAAGGCACGATATTCCTCAATCATGACTGAATCTCCACCAGAAGTATCACTGTCCACCTTCCAAACCCACCTGTTTTTAATCCACGCACCCATTTTCTCTACGTATCCCAACTGCATCATTAAATTGTTGAAAAGATTTGGAAACAGCAGCTACAACGGTTCATCACCGAGCCATTTTGACTTCCAGAATAATGTCCTACTCTCATCTCCCAACCTATGTGTTAAAGAATCAACAAAGTTACCTTCAGTTGTGTCTGCATTAATAGACATAAGATCTTTCCACCATAAGGATTATGATATTGTCTTCTTGACATTTTCTTTAAACAAGATAATTTTTACTACATCACCATATCTAGCATCTATAATGCCTCTCCAAATAGTAACCGAGTCATTGAGAAACTTCCACAACCACTTAGTCAGCAGTGCTTTATTGAACAGGTTCACATCTTTGATCCCTAATCCACCGTTAGCTTTTGATTTACAAACCGATTTCCACTTTACCCAAGCAATGCCTCGTGACTCTTTTGAACCACACCACAAGAAATTTCTTTGTAAAGCCACCATATTTTGTATAACTGTCCTGAGGTTTCTAAAGAAAGACATGTAATATATAGGTATGTTGGATAGAACAACATTAATAAGGGTGATTCGCCCCCCATTGACAGTAACTTAGACTTCCAACTCGCCAGTCTCCTCTTCAAGCATTCTAAAACAGGTTGCCAAAATGAGAGTCTCCTATGGCGACCACCCACATTAATGCCCAGAAAATTGAAAGGCATATTGCCAATATGGCAGCCTAAGAACTATTGTGCAACTTGTATGTAAGCATCCTCTACTTTAATGTCAAACAAAGAACTCTTTGAATTGTTGATTTTGAGCCCTGAAGCAAATTCAAACCCCTTGAGTATTGCCTTTAATGCCCAAAGGTTTGACCACGAACCGCCACATATTAGGATGGTGTCGTCTGCATATTAGAGTGTACTATGTGACACACTGTCATTAATCTTAAATTGATGAAGAAAACCATTCCTAATTGCCTCGTCCATTAATAGTGCCAATGATTCACCAATCATAGAAAATAGGAGCGGAGATAAAGGATTTCCCTGACGAAGCCCCTTCGATACACTGAAATCGCTCGTTGGACTGCCATTAATGAGTACTGACATAGAACTATTCATGACAGTTCCTTCAATCCATCTCACCCAGGTCTTCCCAAATCCCATAGCCAGCATCGTGTTTTTTAGAAACGACTAATCCACGCAGTCGTATGCTTTTTCGAAGTCTATTTACAAAAGTATAAGATAAAGGTGTATAAAAATAAAACAAATTATAATCAATTGAAATATGTGAAATGGCACCAGAATCCATTGTGTTAGGTCTATGATTTTATGATTGGCAACTATTTTGGTAAAACATGTTTAATTTGGAAAAACATGTTTAATTTGGAAAAACATGTATCACAGCCAGATGTTGAGCAAGATATCATGACATCTTGACCAACTAGTACAGCAGAGTCTGTTGTTACTTTTCTTGACAGATGTTGTGACATGTTATACCAGAACATCAAAACAGTTATGCATTTTAAATCCTTGAAGATTTGATGTTAAAATATGAGATTCTGGATGATTTTAGTTCTCATACAGGTGCAGCTAAGCAAGGATATTTTAGGAACATTGCTAATTTGATTTGGTTTCATAAAAAGGATCTTGGATACTTTTTAGAAAACTTTGAAGATTCGTTCCTATTTTTTAGGAAAAGATTCTGCAGGTGATTTACAACTGGAAGATTGGATTTGATTGAAGAGTCCATATTAAGAGTCTTACTAAACCTAGAAACTTAAGGGTGATAATTGAAGAAACCGTGTGTGCACAAATAAGGGTTTAAGGTTTAAGAGTTCTTTTAGTGTGTTGTGTTTTTTGTATGTCACTCTTGTATCAGGTTTGATACATTGAGTTGACTGATTGTTCATTGTTAATTGCCCACTCTAAAGATTTTAAGCAATAATGTATTGTTCTTAGTTGAAGCTTTTAATCAAAAGTAAGTATTGTCTTGGAAGTCTGTCACTTCTATTTTGGTGTTGTTGAATTGTCACTGGTTTGTAACTGGTAGAAAGTGAGAGGGGTTTCTCATACCTAGGAGTTCCTAGGTAGAAGTTGGCACGGGTAGTGATTAGGTGATAAGTTGTAAACAGGGGATTTTAGCTTTGAACTAATACTATTATAGTGGATTTCCTTCCTGGCTTGGTAGCCCCCAAATGTAGGTGAGTTGCACCGAACTGGGTTAACAATTGATTGTGTTATTTTAACTTTCTGCCATTTAGGTTTCTGCATATTTACTTGTGTGATCAAAATGTCTTGATCCCAGTGTTGTGACATCTGTCTCGATATCTGGTATCTGCGTGTCAGAATTTCAATTGGCATCAGAGCAGGTCACACTGTTCTGTTTTTGAGTGAGCTCTAGGGAGTTTGTATTCTGGTACTATGGACAAGTAAGGAGGAGGAAATATTAGCAGGCCCCCAGTCTTAGATGACACTAACTATGACTATTGAAAGGCACGTATGGTGGCTTTCTTAAAATTTATGGATAGCAAAACTTGGAAGGCTATCATCAAGGGTTGGGAGCACCCTGTGGTTAAAGATAAAGATGAGAAGGAGACCTTGAAGCCAAAAGAGGACTGGACCAAGGAGGGAGATGAAAATGCTCTTGGAAACTCCAAAGCCTTTTATGCTTTATTCAATAGAATTGACAAAAATATGTTTTGATTGATCAACACATGCACTGTAGCTAAGGATGCTTGGGAAATTCTCAAAGCAACTCATGAAGGTACATCTATGATAAAGATTTCCAGACTTCAGCTGCTGACTACCAAGTTTGAAAATCTGAAGATGATGGAGGATGAGAGTATTCATGACTTTCACATTAATGTTCTTGAAATAACCAATGCCTTTAGTGCTATGGGAGAGAAAATATCATAAGAAAAGCTGGTTAGGAAGATCCTCATGTCTCTCCCCAAGAGGTTTGATATAAAAGTAACTGCCATTGAAGAAGCTCAAGATATCAACAACATGAAAGTTGATGAACTTGTTGGTTCACTTAAAACTTTGGAAATGGCTATTAGTGACAAGTCTGAAAAGAAGAACAAGAGCATAACTTTCGTCTCCAACACTGAAGATAAAGAGGGTCAAGCTGACTTGGATACTGATGAAGGATTGTCAAATACCATTGTATTACTTGGGAAGAAATTCAACAGAATTCTGAAGAAAATGGACAAAAAAGGAAGATCAGGTGTCATTAACATCACATCTGACATAAAAAATAGCAATGATTCTCAAAAGAATGCCAGGACTGAAGAGAATTCAAATCAAAGAAATGGCATACAATGTTATGAGTGTGAGGGTTTTGGTCACAACAAGCCAGAATGTCCCACCTATCTCAAGAAATAGAAAATGGTCTTGTTTGTATCTTGGTCTGATGATGATGAGTCAAAAGATAAATCTAACTCTGAGACAGTCAAACTTGTGACTGCTCTCTTTGGTAGATGGGTATATGAAATGGAATCATGTGATGAAAATGTCCCATATGAAGATCTGGATGTGTCCTACAAGGATACTTGTAACAGGTGTGAATAAAGTCTTAAAATAGAGGAAAATCAAAGAAAGGTCATTGTTGATTTAGAGAATGAGAAAAAGGAACTCTTATGTATTGTTTCTCATCTACAATATGAGGTAACTTTCTTGAATTCTAAGCTTAATAACATGAAAGACACCTTAAGAAGAATGAATAAGGTTGGAGACACATAAGTTCATTATCAATCTGATAATAAACAAAGAAGAGTGTATGCAGAGAAGTTCCTTCCTATTGACAGGAAGAAAATTATGTCCAACCACATGTTACGACATCCCGGAAGTCATGATGAGGCTCCAAATAAATCCTAATCTACTTGGAGATGTCATTACTGTGGTAAGTATGGTCATATAAAGCCTTTATGTTATAAATTGTATGGAGATCAACAATCTTCAGCTCATTCTAAGGCTAGTCAAGTGAGTAAAAGGAGAAGATCTATCAACAGGGATGTGAACCTTATAGCTCGCACTTCCTCGAAGGATTTAACTAAAGGAGACTGGTACTTTGACAGTGGTTGTTCAAGGCATATGATAGGGGTTCAGAAGTTTCTAATGGATATCAAATCTCATCCCATAGGTGCTGTCAGATTTGGTGATATATTTAAAGGAGAAATTAAAGGAGTTGGAAAATTGGTGTGTGCTGGTTCTCCTCATTTAGAAGATGTTCTTCTTGTGAAAGGATTAACTACTAATCTTATTAGCATTAGCCAGTTGTGTGATAAAGATTTGTTGGTCAATTTCTCCAAGTCAGAATGTTTAGTCAAAGATGAGAAAAATGTTATTCTGATGAAGGGTATAAGGTCTAAAGACAACTGCTATCTATAGGAACCTCAAATAACTTCTTACTCTTCTACATGTTCAATAACCAATAAGGATAAAGTGAAGCTATGGCACCAGAAACTTGGACACCTTCATCTGAAAAGAATGACGGAAATCATATCTGAAGGAGCCATTAGAGGAATGCCAGAACTTAAGATTGAAGAAGGGAAAGTTTATGGTGAATGTGAAATTAGGAAGCAAACCATGATGTCACACTCAATGTTGCAACATCAGACTACTTCCAAAGTGATGGAACTTCTTCATATGGACTTGATGGGACCAATGCAAATAGAAATCTTGGGTGGAAAGAGGTATGTTTATATAGTTATAAATGATTTTTCTGGGTTTACATGGATGAACTTTCTTAGAGAAAAATCATAAACTTTTGAAGTCTTCAAAGATCTGTGTCAAAGTATTTAAAAGGAGAAGAATAGTGTGATTGTCAAGATTAGAAGTGACCATGACAAGGAGTTTGAGAATACAAAATTCTCATAATTTTGTGCTTCAGAAAATATCAGTCGTGAATTTTATTTTTCCATCACTTCTCAGCAAGATGGAATTGTTGATCAGAAGACTAGAACTATACAAGAATCAGCTAAAGTTATGAGTCATGCTAAGCAATTGTCATTGGAGTTTTAGGCTGAAGCTATGAATACTGCATGCTACATTCATAATAGGGTCACTTTCAGATGAGGTACTTTAATCACTCTCTATGAGATATGGAAAGGAAGGAAGCCTACAGTGAAATACTTTCATATTTTTAGAAGCAAATGCTATGTCCTGACTGACAAAGACCAAAAAGGTAAGATGGATCCCAGAAGAGATGAAGGGATATTTCTGGGTTACTCTTCAAGCAGCAGAGCTTATAGAATCTTTAACTCCAAAACTATAATGACAATGGAATCTAGTAATGTGCTGATTGATGATTCAGTTTCATAACAAATGATGGATGTTGAGGATAATGTTGGAACAACCTCTGTGCAGACTAGTGAGGCAGGAAAAGAGGAAAGTTGTTATTTTACCGACATTGTGTCAGATAACTCTCAAGTTACTACAGGTACCTCTATTAGAGTTCAGACAGAACAATCCAAGGAATTCATCGCAAGACACCCTACTAATGACAACATCACTGGATTTACAAAGAAAAAAAATCAAACTCTTAACTTGTCTCTAAGCTTGAACCAAGGATGAGTCCTATTATTCAAGAAAATAAGAACTTGAATTGCATCATTGGAAAAAGTGTTTATGGTGTGCTCTACTTTCACAACACTAATTTCATGATGAAAAAATTTTACAATGTTGATGGATGTGCTTCTAGGAACACTGCTAAAGCTGAATATGGTGAAACAAGAAAAGGTTGCTCTCAACCAGTGTGGATGAAACAAATGTTGAAGGAATATAATGTCAAGCAGGGTGTCATGACATTACATTGTAAAGATCTTAATGTTATCAGATATCTCATTCAACATGGTTAGAACAAGAACCTTGATAGTCATAATCAACTAATCAGGAATTTTGCTGAAGGCAAGGTTGTTATTTTGGAGCATGTGGACACTAAGGAACAACTGACTATTATGTTTACTAAAGCCTTATATGCAAATCAATTTGAGAACATAAGTTGTGGGGTAGGCACTTGCCCTATTAAGGATTTGTTGCAATTATAGGTGTGGAGGAATGCAACAGATATTGTATATTTCCTTTATTCTCCGAGGCATGATAAGCCTAATCAAGTTGCCATTGTTAAGGGATGGCACAAAATATCTCTGAAAGATGGAAGGGCTGGTTTAAAGAAGACATGTTTTAAGGCTGTGGCAAGGGAGTTCAGTGTCAACGCTTCTAAAATATGTGACAGCAACAAGAAGTGCAGAAAATTCTTTGACAGGGGCAAGAGGTGGAAGATCACCTGAAGATGATTAAGAATGTGCGTTTCCACCAAGTTATGTGTGTTTCCATCTGAGTTTTGTTTGTTTCCAACTATATTTTGTGCTTCCATTTGTGTGTTTCCATTACTATGTTTTTCTGGTTGCTTTGTGATGTCAGACTAGATGTCTTGTCATTGTGATCAGCTGCATTTTGTTGAATTTCTAAGCTTGTAATTCAAAGGGAGTTTGTTTTTGTTACCACTATGTGGTGTTCTTGTGTTGGTCCTGAATTAATTCCACTATATGTGCTCCTGTTTTTTCTTAGGATGTTTCTTCTTGAGAAACAATCTTGTCTTTTGGATCAGCAAGAATATAATTTGTGTTTTCTGGACCAAGTATAATGTTGAGGAAGTTGTTGTTCTAACTTGAGTAGGATGCTAAATGAATACAGTGTCATGACATTGTATTATGACAAGCAGGTTCAATCAGGATTATCAAGGATTTCTTTCTGGTCAGCAAGACAAGGGCATTATGACTAATCATCATTTTTTTGGGGAATTACAACAATTACAGTTTAGAAGGCTTGTAAACATTTTTTTTGTGCTTGTGTATTCAAGAAAAACATTTTTCAATGACATAGAGATTGTCATTTCAAATGTTGTAGTCAAAGCTTGGAAAGAGAGAAAGAGGAACGGGGAATGTCTCTCTCCTATAGTTAGTGGTGCTCTGTTAACAATGATAATTTCACTTTTTCAACAGTTCTATCCTTGACCGATTGATTGATATAAGCAAGGTCGTTTTCTCTCTATTAAAAGCCAAAACCTTGTTGCTTCCTCCTCCTATCAAGTTGTGTTTCATCACGATCCAGTCTTCCAAAAATGCTGATGCTGAAAAGGGTCATTTTCCGGAAGCCAAGAAGGATAAAAGTACATATCTAAAGAAGGTGGATTCCAAAGTTGTGACATCTGTTGGATCATCTACTGGAGCATCTAGGACAGGGAAAAATTCTGTGACAAAGATGAAGTCCTTCAAGAAAAGTCATGCTCAATTACATAACTCTGACGTGGATGCTAATGAAGATTGGGTTAATTTTATTAACTCAGGTAGTTGGAATGGATAGTTGGCTCCAAAGATGAAGACTCTCTGTGTGCTATTTTTTTGTTGGTTGGGTTTTTTTATAGTTTTTATTGTAATAATTTCCTAACATTTTTTGATTCCATCAGTTGCTTTGTGTTTCCGTTTGTTTCCATTTAAACTATTTATTTCCATTGCTAGTGTGTGATTCCAACTTGTTATTTACATTTACTCTAATTTTTGTCAGTTTTTGGCTAAAAAGGGGGAGTAAAGTGTTAAGTGTATTTTTTATTGTCCTGATGTCATGTCACATGTCTTGACATGTTGATTAACATTGTGATAGGACTTTGCTACTGCTAAGGAGGGAATAGTCTATTATCTATGCTTGATGTATGCAATAATTTAAGAGGAGCATGATAGTCTGTCATGTTGGTAATGATATCATGCTGGTACTGATAGGATGGATCCATTGTTGATGGTGTACAAGAGCAGGATATCAAACTCATTTTTTTGATCTCTGTGGTGCTCTGAATGTTTGTGAGGTCTTTCTGCTGCATGTGTCTCTGAGGTTGTTTGTAAGTATGAATAAGGGTGTGTCTTGTCTGGGAGAATTCTTTTTTTTTTCTGCAGTGAGTTGTGGTATTCAGGGGGAGTGAGCTTGTGTTTGGTGCTTTTGAAGTGTGTTTCTATTGTGTGAGCTTGGAAAGTTCATGTGTGTTTTTCTTGTGATTAGGGTTTTCCCCTTAAGGGGGTATTGGTTATGTATGGCAGGGAGAGCTTTGTACATGTCTGTTTTGTAGCTGCAAAGTTGCAGTTTTTACAAAGCTTACATGTTCTCATGTAGCTTGTGTTGTTCTGTGTTGATGTGATGTCAGACCAAATGTCTTGACATCTGATCTCTGGAGATTTCTGGAGCTTGAAGGAGTTGTAATCTCTTATGATCTATAGCTGCATTTTATCTCTGATATATTTTTGTTTGCAGTTTGTACAAAGTTTACATGTTTTTCATGTAGCTTGTGGTGTTATTCCTCTTCTCCGGAATTATTGTGCAAAGGTTGTTTTAGCCATAATTTGCCAAAGGGGGGATTGTTAGGTCTGTGATTTTATGATTTGCAAAAAATTTTGTAAAACATATTTAATTTGGAAAAACATGTATCACAACCAGATGTTGAGAAAGACGTTATGACATCTTGACTAACTGGTACAGCAGAGTATGATGTTACTTTTCTTAACAGATGTTGTTACATGTTATACCAGAACATCAGAACAGTTATGCATTTTAAATCCTTGAAGATTTGATGTTAAAATATGAGACTCTGGACGATTTTAGTTCTCATACATGTGCATCTAAGCAAGGATATTTTAGGAACATTGCATATTTGATTTGGCTTTATAAAAAGGATTTTAGAGACTTTTTAGGAAACTTTGAAGATTTGTTCCTATTTTTGCGGAAAAGATTCTGTAGGTGATTTACAACTGGAAGATTGGATTTGATTGAAGAGTCCAAGCTCATACTGCAAGAGTCTGTATAAAAAGACTTACTAAACCTAGAAACTTAAGGGTGATCATTGAAGAAACCGTGTGTGCACAAATAAGGGTTTAAGGTTTGAGTGTTCTTTTAGTGAGTTGTGTTTTTTGTATGTCACTCTTGTATCAGGTTTGATGCATTGAGTTGACTGATTGTTCATTGTTAATTGTCCACTTTAAATATTTTAAGCAAGAGTGTATTGTTCTTAGTTGAAGCTTTAAGCAATACTAAGTATTGTCTTGGAAGTGCGTCACTTCTATTTTGGTGTTGATGAATTTTCACTGGTTTGGGACTGGTAGAAAGTGAGAGAGGTTTCTCATATCTAGGAGTTCCTAGGTAGAATTTGGCACGGGTAGTGATTAGGTGATAAGTTGTAAATGGGGGAGTTTAGCTTTGAACTAATTCTATTATAGTGGATTTCCTTCCTAGCTTGGTAGCCCCCAGATGTAGGTGAGTTGCACCGAACTGGGTTAACAATTGAGTTTGTTATTTTATCTTTCTGCCATTTAAGTTTCTGCATATTTACTTGTATAATCAAATTGTCTTGATCCCAGTGTTGTGACATCTGTCTCGACATCTGGTATCTGCGTGCCAAAATTTCACATAGATCCTAGAACAATGAGATAAAGAGTCTGTCATACCCCAAATTTTGACCACTAAGATTTCCCATCATTGTGAAAATCATTATCACAATATGGAGGAACCATCTTGCCTCATCAGTCTCCCCAAAGATGGGTGAGCATTCACTACTATAAAAAATTAGGGTTTCAAGCCCTCTCAGAGTTCTTAGACAAAGGATCAATCAAGAAATGACATGATCTTCAACTTGTCTACACCTCTCAAACATCCACAAGGGATCAAGAGGACTCCCACTTTAAGGATTAAGCACAAGGCTGCTCCCTTCCAGGTGGATCAAGCCTCAAGATCTCCAGTGTCACCAAATTAGGGTTTGGTCGACCAGGGCCTCCATATGAAAATTTTCCTATGGGCATGAGCCAATGCTTCAAATCATATCCTAAAATACTCCATGGAACCTTATGGGCCTAAGCATCAAGTCAATTTGACCTCTGGGGATGCATACATAAAAAATCAGGAATTAGGGTTTCTTGACCTAATTCACCCCTAAGTTGACTTTTGGGACAAATCATGAGCCAAGACCTCAAGAGAGGATTTGAGGGTCTCCAACATACCACATTGATCCATTTGCAACAATGGATTGATCCATAAAGCTTGAGCAACAAGTTTCAATCTCATCTGAACCACAGTTAGGGTTTCGCGGAAAAAGTCAACTGTAGCTTTGACTTTTGACCAGGACATGCTCCCAAACCCTAGGACATGATTCAATATACCCTATAACACCCATGGAACATGGCCATCAAGTTTGATTTAGGTCAAGGACATGATTTCCCAAAGGATCGCACAGTTTGGAATTCATCTAACAAAAAGTCAACTGTGCACAAAAGTCAACTTTGACTTTTTGAGATTTTTCACAAAAATGGATTTTTAACCCTAAAATGATGTTAATGTATGATTTAAATCATCATTCATCAAGAAAAATCAAGAAAAGTGGGATAACTTGTAAAAGGGGTAACCATAAAAACTTAGAAAATTTTCTAAGTTATGAACAAAGTGGCGAGGGTACCAACTTTGGAGGATCATAACTCCTAAACCACAAAGCCATTTTTCCCCATCCAAAGCTTGATTTGTAGATCTCATTGCCCTCTACAAAAGCTTAAAAATGACCTCCCTCCAAATTTCTCATGGATTTTGAGTTATGGAATGATCAAAATCACATAAAGTGAAAATGTCACTTTTTTCCAACACTTAGTAAAATTTTCACTAAGTCAGAATCTGCCTTCACTTTTTTCCAAATGTAGGGGGATTTTTCACTTAGATCCAAAAGGTATCAAAACCAAATATGATCAAACAGTTGTTGTATCATATGAGGGCTTTCCAAAATGGCCAAGAACATCACCAAATTCCACTTGGGCCAAGAGATATGACAATGGCAATATGCCTTGCTGAAAACTACCAAGGCTAGGCAAAATTTTGCATTTTTGCTCGATTTGGCAAAATCAGATAATTCCAAGCCTTGTCATCACTTTGGACACATCTGAGGATCAAATCTAAAGGGGACAAACACTGAGCCAAGCCTTCAAAGTCCTTGGAACAAGAAATAACATGCCAAACCTAGAATTGCCTAAAAGAGGGACAAGACTCCAATTTTGGATTGGAGCATTCAATGCATATACCAAGGTGGCATGGACTGAGCCATTTGCAACTGAATTCAGTCAAGACTTATCCAAGACCAAGGGAAGCACAACCCTGTGCCCTAACCTCTAGTCAATGGCTAGAGGAGACTTGGATTCCAAAGTGCAACCATTGGCCAAACCTCTGCTACAGTTGCCATTCACTATTGCGTGCAACAAAAACTTGCTCTACTATAAATAGAGCTTATTTGTGATCAGTTTGAGTACACCAAAGCCATTAAACAGATGCTTTCCTCAAAATCTCCTTCTTCACTCCAATTTTGCCTTCCAAAGCAAGTCACTATCAGGTTTTGAGTTTGAGAGCAATTCTAATCAAACCAATCACACACACGCCTCATAAACATCATATATGAGTGATCCAAACACGTAAACAACATATGGAACACTGATTTCTCAGAATCACCAGCCAGTTACTCAAGGTTTTAACCAAGTTGCAGCTGAGATGCCATGAAGTAATCCAGCCATTTCCAATCAAGTCCAAACATTCAAACACACTCCATAGGGTGTAGGGAAGCTGTTCAGATCATCACAACTCATCTGTAACACCTCCTACTCAAAAATCACATTGCTCTTGCTGTCACGACCTTCAAGTAAGCCTAAATTTGGTCATCCCTTAATCTATGCATATTTCCTCGCACAATACTTTTGCCAAATGTTCATAATCATGCATAGAATGTTTCCCCTCAATTAATTGCTTTGTTTGAATCGTGTATCAAAATTCTCAGCCTTCATGCAAATTTTAGGGTTCTTGAGGTTTTGTCTTGATTTCTTATTCCATGTTAAAAATAAATGAAATTAAAGACCATAGACATGATCTTGAGGTTGAAACGAGCAGATTGATATGTGGTTTGCATGATTCCATCAAGTATTCAGTGAGATTGGAGAGAAAATGCAAATCTAGGCAAAACTCAGAACACGCGCATGTTCTTGGGTGTTCTTGGCGCCCTTTTAAAAAATTCAAATATTTGAATTTTGTGATTTTATTTAATTGATTCAAAAATTAATTTCTCTCTGAGTTTTAATGATTTTGCGTTGATTATTTTTTTAATAATTCACAAAAATGTTAAAATATTTTATTTTACCCAAAAATCCCAAAAATATTATTTATTTCATATAATTGATATTTTTATAAAGAATTAATATTTTAATTGTTTTTGACATTTAAAATATTTTTTCCTTCTTGATTTTGCAAATTTTAATGACTTCTAATCATTTTGTAGGTCAAAACATGATTTTTGAAACATTAATCCAAGATCACAATTTGTTTTCCACATGTTAAAAAATTTTGATCATTTTAATTGAATTTTTTTATTCAATTAAAATACATTTTGGAAACAAATTAGGGTTTTGTTTAATTCAACCCTCATCAAACCTTTTAAAAACACTTTGGGGCTCTAATAGAGTATAAGACCCAATCCTTTGTAAATACAAAACATTTTGGGCCTCACTTATTGTATAAGTCCAGTTGTATTTCAAAAAGTTCGACGCGATCATCGTCCGTTGAAAAATAAATCTTGGGCCTCTCCTCGAGCTATAAGACCCATTGAAAATAAATCTTTTGGGCCTCTAATAGAGTGTAAGACCCAATCCTTTGTAAATACAAACCTATTTTTGGGCCTCACTTATTGTATAAGTCCCGTTGTATTTCAAAAAGTTTGACACGATCATCGTCCGTTGAAAAATAAACCTTGGGTCTCTCCTCGAGCTATAAGACCCATTCAAAATAAATCGTTTGGGCCTCTATTAGAGTGTAAGACCCAATCCCCTTTTAACCAAAAATTTTTGGGCCTCAGACATTGTATAAGTTCCCCTACGTTAAAAGAAAACCTCGGCGCGATCGCCAATAAAAAAACCAATCATTTGGGCCTACCCTCGTGTTATAAGCGTCATTCTTTTTCTTTAAACACTTGGGCCTCTTGAGAGAGTGTAAGACTGTTGGCTCCTAATTCGACGCTACCTGTTTTTAAATAAATTGGGCTTTAAGGAAGTTATTCTTGGCCAAGTCGAAGTTATTCTTTAAAAATAATAGGCTGAAAGAAAGAAGGCTTCGACCACACTTGGTGAAAGCCTGAGTCGAAGGAAGAGGTCTTGAGACTTCAAATATTGCTAAGTCCAGGGAATCCATTCGACTGGATAATGCGCTGCAGTTACAGTTAATTATTGGAGGGAATTTCTACTATTTGAATTTGAAAAGAAGGACAAGTGGCGAATATCCAGAAGTTGAAGACATGCAAAGTGCCAAGTGGCGTGTTCTAGGAGTAAACCGTCAAATGGTGGTTATTTTAGAGTATTATAAATAGGTTAGTTCTAGAGTTAGAATGTGTGTGAAAAAAATTGTGTTGTACAAGTAACTCTGTAATCACTCAAAGTATCCAGCGTGTAGAGAAAAGAGTGAGGCGAGAATGTACGTGATTGTAATCACCATTATCTTTCATTGCAATGCAATTTACTTTGAGGTTTATACCTTAGATCCTTTACTTTGAAGTCTTTTAATTCAGTCTTTTACTTCTAAGCATTTTACATTACAAAGTTTTTACTTCGCAGTTTTTACATTATGAAGCCTTTACCTTTAAGCATTTACATTTCTGCAGTTTATTTAAGACTTTATGCATTTTCTTTACCATTTAAACTTCAGTCTTTCATTGAATTTGCTTTTGCATTATTTTCTCTAAGTTTCTTGTTCGACTTAAACACTTTCCTGCCTTTATCACTTTTTGTTTTACGTTTCATAGCGTCCTTTTGTTTGCCAGCATGGTCGAATTGTTTGCTTGATGTATTTGTGAAACATTTTAAATACACTTATAGCATATATCCTAGGATCAATCTGATCAATCCTGTAAGTTATAGAACTTTATTGTTTTAGAAGATCAGCGGTTGTTTACCAATTTCCAAGGTAAACAAATTGGCACGCCCAGTGGGACTGTGCTAAACGTGTATTTGGAAGTTTGTAACTTTTAAATAACTGTCAAAAGGAAGTTTTATAACTACCTTTTTGAAATCTTTTCGTTTCATTGGTCGAGATTGTGGCAAACTTTATTGTATGCACTTGAGAAGTGGAAAGGTAGCCAATTCAAACGAATATAGACCAAAGAGAAGAAACACGAGGAAAATGCCATCTGGCAAAGGAATTTCAAACCCCAGTTCTGCTGGGACGAATCCTCAACCAAGCAGTTCAAGCGCTCAGAACAGCACCATCAATCCTCAATAATTACCAAGAAGTACTGTGGCTCCAACTCCGGTTCCTTCGTCAGGAGGGCCAACAGTATCAACCATGGTGACAGAGCCAATTCCTTCGACAGCGATAACAGGGGCGACATATGTGAGGCCTTACATATAGCCAGTCCTGGAGTACATTGGCCCATCAGTGACAAATCCTCAGACTCCACCAGGAGTAATTTCGACGTTTAGGCAACTTCCTCCCCCAGGATTTTCACAGCCTTTGCCTAGGAACCCAATCTATGGCATGCCAACGGCAATGATGCAGAATCTGCGTACTGCATCCCCATTATATTCAGAAAATATGATATCTTCCCCTTTGCATGAGTCAGGTTCTGGAATTAACATGGGTCGAAACAGCCAGTCCATAGGTTTGGGATATTCTGCTCAAGGACCAAACTTAACAAATGAATCTGCAACATATTTGAGGCAACATATGGATGAGAGCAACTTGAAAATGGTACATACTTTGTCTCAGACGATGGGAGAGATTTTCCAGCCATTGATCCAGAATACTACTCGAACCAATCAAATGATGACAGCCCAGATGACGCGTATAGCAGAATTCATGGGAATGCCCGCTCCTGTTCAACACCAAAATCAAGGAGTCGAGATGAGGGAAAACGCTCAACAAGTGAATCCGGTGAATCCAGAGTTGGTCGAACCACCTAGGGAGGAGCCTCATAGAAATCAAATACCTATACTTGAAGAGGAGGAACCAAGGATGGTGCTAGTAAACAGAAATCAAAACGTTGATCATGTGGTGAATCAGGTTTGACGCAATAATGTAGCAGAGGAGAACAATTTGGTAGTCATGGTCGAGAGAATAATGGCTCGAAATGGCCTGAATATGGGTTTTTCTAGGCCAAACTTCACTTCGCCTATAGTGGACTATATACTCCAGGCTGAATTACCCCCCAGGACGAAAGTACCAAAGTTTACTAAGTTTTCAGGAGACACTACAGAGTCTACCGTCGAACATGTGACGCGCTACCTGATTGAAGCTGGTGAGATTGCGAATGATGAGAGTCTAAGGGTGAAGTATTTCCCTAGTTCCCTCACTAAAAATGCATTCACATGGTTCACTACGTTACCATCTGGGTCGATTTGTAATTGGACCCAGTTAGAACGTTTGTTCCATGAGCAATTTTACATGGGGCAGACTAAAATTAGTTTGAAGGAATTGGCTAGTGTGAAACGAAAGCTCAATGAGCCAATAGATGATTACTTGAACAGGTTTCGATTACTCAAGGCTGGGTGCTTTACACAAGAGCCTGAGCATGAACTTGTCGAAATGGCCGCTGGTGGCCTTGATTACTCTATCAGGAAAAAATTGGACACCCAGTATTTGAGGGATATGGCCCAATTGGTTGATAGAGTTCGACAGCTAGAACGTCTCAAGGACGAGAAAGCTAGGGTGAACAAAAACAAGAAGGTAGCTTACGTCGAATACCAGGAGGGCATCGAAGAGTTGTATGACGAGCCTGTTAAGTTCGACAAAAGTGAAATAGATCTTGCTGAACTTAAGCAAGGTCCTCCTTATTCTTGTAAATTGTTAGTCCCTTCAAATGGAAAAAACCATGTCGAAACCGAAAAGAACGATAGGTTCCCAAAGAAAACATACACCTTTGACATCACTAAATGTGACGAAATTTTTGATTTGTTAGTTAAGGATGATCAAATACTAGTGCCTCCTGGTGCTAAAATACCACCTTTAGAGCAAAGAAAAAAGAGAGGCTTTTGTAAATACCATAATTATTTGGGTCATAAAACTTCTCAATGTTTTCTTTTCAGGGATCTGGTGCAGAATGCTATTCAGGAAGGCATGCTCAAATTTGGGGAGAAAACTAAGACCCAGATGAAAATTGATACCAACCCTCTTGAAGTAGCTGAAGCAAATTACACAGAGCCCCATGAGGTTAACATGGTCGAACTAGCTGACGAATTTGAAAACAGCTCAGACAGTGTTAGCACTAATGAAGCTCTTGGCAGAAATGCCACAGTGGTGGAGGTTACTGAGGACCTTACCAATGATGTTGTGTTCCTCAGAGAAGTCGAGGAAATGGATGGCTGCCAGCTTGAGCATTTGATATGTATGGCTGCTGAACACTACTTTAGGACATCTTCTGAAGTTCAAAGGTTCGACGTTGAGGCTACAGTCAAGATCCATGATGAAGCTGAAGCATCAAAATTACAGATGGTAACAAAAGAGACTGCTGACCGTTTCAGACAGATGGATGAGGCTGCTGAAAGCCTTGATGTCAACTTCTCCAAAATGCGCTTAAAAGATGAAATTGACATAAACATGGTCGAAGTGACTAACGGACAAGCCATGGATATTGATGAACAGGTTCGTCAAGAAGACTGCAACAAGCTGGCTTATCCCAGAGAAGATGAAACCATTGTTGATTTTCTCCACAGGTGCCAAGGAAAAAACTCTGAAGTCATGTTGTGCCCTATATGCAGTGCTATCTTTGACAAAGAAGTTGCTCATAGCCTCCAAGCGAGGAAAGAAGCCAAATCTGGACGCGAGAAAAGAGCAGCTCAAAGGCCAGGGCGTTTCGACCCAAGGAAAGCTACTCAAAAACAATATGGCCAAAGGCCATAAATGTCAAGGGCTAAGCAGGCTACTTTCAAGCCTAGCAGTGAGGTACCAACTGGAAAGTGGGTCAAACCAGTTGAAGCAGCAGGGAAAAGGAAACAGAGATGGAAGAATTTCGACGTAGCTAGAGGTTCTTCAATGGAGTACCGGAAAGAATTCAAGTCCTCCAATAAAGCTGCCTATATTTCTGAGAATTACAAAGGAAAAAAGCCTATGTCAAGGTCCTAGTGGAGAAGGGAACAGAGACGAAGGAAGGCTTTGAGGGAAGCTCAGGCCAAAGATCTAACTGAAACTAGTACCAACGTTCTGCCTGCTAGCAATAAAGATGTTGGGATAAAAATAACAAATAAGATGCCTGCGGGGCGTAGGTTATTTACTTCTAAGAAGGAAGAAGCTGAGAGGTTTCCAGTCGAAGCAGCTGAGGATGAAGATTTGACTCACAACTTTGATTCTGATTCTGATGCCTCTTTAAACATCATTGTTAATGTGGTTTCGGTGATGTCAAGAGAATATGATAGGATAACTGAAGTAGAAAACTTAGACGCCAACGATGAGGCTGAAATGGCAGCGCACCAACCTGTGTGCTACTATGTGATGAACAATGGCTGTGTCGAAGAGCAGAATGCTTTCTTTGAACGACCAACTGAGGCCATGAAAGGGCACTTGAAACCTCTGTACATTACAAGGAAAGTAGAGAACGTGGCTGTGAATAAATCTTGGTGGATTGTGGGGCTACAGTCAATTTAATGTCACATTTCCTACTAAGCAAGATCAGTAAATTCGACTCTGATCTTAAGCCCCACAACATGGTCCTTTCTAACTATGAAGGGAAAATTGGTACCACTCTTGGTGTTCTGCAGGTTGATTTAACTGTGGGAACAGTAACAAGACCTACCTTGTTTATGGTAGTCGAAAGCAAAGCTAACTATAACCTTCTGCTGGGGAGGGAATGAATCCATGGTGTTGGAGCAGTACCTTCGTCAATGCACCAGCGGATCACAATCAGGAGGCATGATGGCATAGTAGAAAACATTGAAGGTGATCAAGGGTACTTTAAGGTGCCTGTTAATCAAGTTAATGGTGTTGAGTTTGACAAAAACTTGGCGCATATTGCGCCTTGTACTCCAGCAGAATTTGATTTCACCCTAGATGACCATGCATTCTGCTCATTACACCTGCACCCTGTGGAGGGATTTCGATGGGATAGAGAGGTCATAAGGGAAGAAGGCAATGTCCCATACTGTGGGGAGCCTGATGTAGACCCCACAGGCTGGGGAAGTGAATTCAGTAATAATGACTGAATTCGACGCAATACAAAGAATTTAGGCCTATGTGGCCGAATCTAAATTACAAGCGGCCTTGGAGGCTGCACACAACCACATGGCTGTCGAAGCCACAACTCAAATTTGTGAAGTAGGCCCTGGTAAGGACTTTGAGCCTGGACCACCTAATGGGTCTCAAATTGAAGACCAAAATCAAAGGCTTGATGCTATTTATGATAATGAGCCTTTGGGTTTTGAAAGGGATCCAGTGTCAGATAACATTAGAATGCTGGCGCAAGATCCTTTGGAAGAAATTGACTTAGGTGAAAGGGGAGTAAAAAGGCCTACTTATGTTAGTGCTAACCTTGACCCACAACTCAAAGTCGAAATGGTCCAACTATTGAAGGAATTTAAGGATTGCTTCGCTTGGGACTATGATGAAATGCCTGGTTTGAAGAGAGAGCTTGTTGAACATAAGTTGCCAATCATACCTGGGAAAAAGCCAGTCAAGCAAAATCTAAGACGGTTTGCCCCAACAATCCTTTCAAAGATCAAAGAGGAAATTGAAAGGTTACTTAGATGCAAGTTCATCCGTACAGCTAGGTATGTCGAATGGCTAGCTAATATTGTACCAGTCATTAAAAAGAATGGTTCTTTAAGGGTCTGTATAGATTTTAGAGATCTAAATTTTGCAACCCCTAAAGACGAATATTCTATGCCTGTGGCAGAAATGTTGATTGATTCTGCTGCAGGACATGAATACTTGAGTATGTTGGATGGTTATTCTGGTTATAACCAAATATTCATTGCTGAGGAAGATGTCTCAAAGACTGTTTTTCGATGTCCAAGGGCATTAGGCACCTACGAATAGGTAGTAATGCCTTTTGGTCTAAAAAATGCTGGGGCAACTTACCAGCGAGCAATGAATTCGATCTTTCATGATTTTATTGAGACTTTTATGCAAATCTATGTTGATGATATTGTTGTTAAGTCTTTTTCAGGAAAAGATCATTTAAGCCATCTTTGACATTCCTTTGAAAGGATGAGAAAGCATGGCCTTAAAATGAATCCTCTCAAATGTGCTTTTTGTGTGCAGGCAGGTGATTTCTTAGGCTTTGTGGTCCACAAGAAGGGGATCGAAATTAACCAGAATAAAACCAAAGCCATTATGGAAGCAAAAGCGCCATCAACAAAGAAGGAATTACAGTCTCTCTTGGGCAAAATAAATTTCTTAAGGAGGTTTATATCCAACTTGAGTGGGAAAACGCAAGCCTTTTCGCCATTGCTTCGAGCTAGAAAGGATGGGTTCAACTGGGGGCAGGCTCAACAGGAAGCCTTCGACAAGATCAAAGAGTACCTGAGTCACCCCCCGATTCTTTCACCACCTTGTGGCAATAAGAGTATGAGATTGTACATAGTTGCGTCAGAGAGAACTTTAGGGAGCATGTTAGCTCAAGAGGATGATGATGGTGTCGAAAGGGCCGTCTATTACCTTAGTAGAGTTTTAAATGATGCAGAAACTAGATATATCATGATTGAAAAATTATGTTTATGTTTGTATTACTCTTGTACCAAATTGAAGCATTATATAAAACCAGTTGATGTTTATGTTTCTTCTCGTTATGACGTTATTAAACATATGTTGTCCAAACCTATTTTGCATAGTCGAATTGGAAAATGGGCATTAGCATTAACTGGATATTCCTTAACTTATAAGCCTTTTAAAGCTGTTAAAGGACAAGTAGTGGCAGACTTTATAGTTGACTATTCTACAAATGAGACCCCTCTGAACTATCTTGAAGTGGAACCTTGGAAGTTATACTTCGACGGGTCGAGCCACAAAGATGGGACAGGCATAGGAGTGCTTATTATTTCTCCTAATAAAATTCCAACAACACTTAAGTATAAAATTAAAGGTCGTTGTTCTAACAACGAAGCTGAATATGAAGCTTTAATTGCTGGACTTGAAGTATTGTTGGAATTGGGGGCAACTCATGTCGAAATAATGGGAGATTCAGAATTGGTCATAAAAGAAGTTACCAAGGAATACAAGTGCATAAAAGAAAACTTTATTATGTCCTTTGTAGTTGTGAATCGACTGTTGAAAAAGTTCGACACAATTAGTTTTCGACACATCCCTAGACTGGAAAACCAGGTCACTAATGACTTGGCTCAGATCGCATCAGGGTACAAAGTTTCGAAAGACAAATTACAAGATGCGATCAAAGTTGAAGTCAGAGGAAGGGTGGTGTCAGTAGGATTAGCCCCATCAGATTTGGAAGGAACTAAGCTTGGATACGTTGATGAAGATAATTTTACAATTCTGGCAGATGATAGCATAACTGATAAGGATTGGAGAAAACCTATAGTAGATTATCTAAAAAATCCAATATCTTTGACAGAAAGGAAAATCAAGTATCAAGCTTTAAGTTATGTCTTGTTGGGTAATGAATTATTCAAAAAGACTCCTGAAGGAGTATTGCTTAAGTGCCTTAGTGAGGCAGAAGCGTACTTGGCCCTTTCGACTGTCCATGGTGGGACATGTGGAGCACATCAGGTAGGCCATAAAATGAAATGGTTGTTATTTCGACAAGGCATGTATTGGCCTACCATGTTAAAAGATTGTATCGAATTTGCTAAGGGTTGTCAGGAATGTCAAGTTCACGCTGGCATTCAACACGTCCCTGCAAGTGAATTACACTCTATAGTGAAACCTTGGCCTTTTAGAGGATGGGCTTTGGATTTGGTTGGAGAAATTCGACCAGCATCATCTAAAAATCATAAGTACATTTTGGTGGGTATTGATTATTTTACCAAATGGGTTGAAGCTATCCCTTTACCAAATGTTGATCAAGAATATGTGATTGAATTTATCCAGAAACACATCATCTAATGGTTTGGAATCCCAGAGACAATTACAACAGACCAAGGATCAGTCTTCACTGGTCGAAAAATGCAAGAGTTTTCTAAAGACATGGGGTTCAAGCTTTTAACATCCACACCTTATTATGCTCAAGCTAATGGCCAAGTCGAAGCGGCAAATAAAGTAGTTATTGGGTTGATAAAGAAGCATGTGGGAAAAAGGCCAAGAAATTGGCATAAAACATTGGACCAAATACTCTGGGCATGTCGAACGTCCCCAAAAGAGGCAACTAATACTACCCCATTTCGACTGACATTTGGTCATGATGCAGTTTTGCCTGTAGAAATTCATCTTCCGTCCATAAGGATCCAAAGGCATAATGAGATCCCATCTGAGTCTTATTGGAATATGATGCTTGATGAGTTAGTGGATCTAGACGAAGAAAGGCTCCATGCGTTGGAGTTGCTGAAAAGGAAAAAGAAAAGGGTGGAGAAGTCTTATAACAAAAAGGTCAAGATTAAAACCTTTTTAGCTGGGGAATTGGTGTGGAAAGTGATCTTTCCTATGGATCAAAAGACCAGATCTTTAGGGAAGTGGTCTCCTAAGTGGGAAGGTCCTTTTCAAATTATTAAGGCATTCAGTAATATTGCTTACGAGGTTCAGGAGATTGAGGGTGATCTAAGAGTCTTAAGGGTAAATGGGAAATATTTGAAAAAATATAAGCCTATTTTGCAAGAGATTCATATTAGAACATAAGTCTTATTAAGATTGTAAAAGCCAAAATAGGCTAGATAAGGCCAAAATGGCGTACAAAAGAAAAGAAACAAGTACAATAACACCAAACCCAGGAGAATGACCATTCATAGTCTCTCCAATTGATGGAGTTGAGAAAGGTGAGGTAATCTTCGTCAGCTTCATCATCAGGATCTTGTGCTTTAGAACGCCTTTTCTTGGGGACCTTCATCTTAGTTTCTCACTTCTTGGCCTGGGAAGTTGTTCCAGTTGAAGTGTTATTGCAGGCACTGGTGGTTGCCTCAGCCTTCTGTGTTTCTTCAGCCACCCTCTTGGTTATTTTTTTCTTTGAGGAAGTACTCATACTTGCTTCAGTGAGTGCAGAATATGGCTCATGTGAAGAGGATTATATAGGGGCAATGCCTTGTAAGGATTGGCCAGTCAACAATGGAAACACGTGAAATTACTCTTGGAAACATACCCTAGGGTTACTCTATTGATGGAATATAGACTTGTACCATTGGAGCACCAGCCTGTTAAAAGCTGCGTTGTTTTTATGATTCCCAAGAAAAGAGGCAGCGTGCCTTAATCACAAAGATTAGCAAAGTTTGAGGCCATTAATAAAATATTAAAAGATAGTGTGTCATTAGCAAAGTTTGCAAGTCGAAAAGTTAACAGCAAAGGGAAGGCATTTAAATGGATGCCAGAAGGCATTAAGATTGTAATTACATAAAGCCTCAATAGGGCCAGAAAAAATGATGATAAAAAAGAACTACAAACAAAAGTCATAAGATGATCAAAAGGGGAGCTTCGACTTCAACTAAAGAAAGTTGACCTTGTGAGTCTGAAGGCGTGTCTCGCATAGAGCTTTGTCGAGCTTGGCTGCTGAAAGTTTCTTTTCAAGCTGTTGGGCATCGTCAATGAAGTCCATGGTGTGTTTCAGCTCTCTGGCCAGTTCAGTGTCGTCGAAGTCCTTCAGCTCAAGATTGCGTTTTTCAGCATTGGAAATTTTGTTTTGCAGTTCTATGATTTGTTGTTTCCATGTGTCAATATCCCTTTAATTCGACAGCATCTCTTCTTGCCTTTTAGCTTGGGCATTTTCCAGGTCTTCGACTTTAGCCTCTGATGCGTGCGCTTCATCCCAAGCCAAATGTTCCAGTGCAGTTGTATTTTCAATGGTGCTTTGAATGGTGGAAAGAAGCTTGAAGTCCTCAAACATCTGATTTACTAAAGTAGTTAACTCTATAAGGAAATCAGATACCTCTTTTTTAAGAGTCGAGAGGTCCAGCTTTTGGAGGGTGTCCTTCAGAAAGAGAGAAGCAGTTCGATCTGCATTTAAGATACTGTGGATGTCTCCCCTGAAGAACTTGTTTTTAATCTGCTGAAGAATAGGGCCAACAAAGTCATCTGGAGCTGAACCCCCAGAGGTGGTCGAGGTACTAAGGCTATTACCTGAGGAGCTGTACCTCTTCCCAAGTATCATTCTGGCATATTCTTGAGGATTCGACCATCTAAGGGCTGCCAGTGGGTCTTCAGAAGTGCCTGTAGCCTTAGGGGTTGGATTTTTGACAGGACTTTTTTCAGCCTCAGGTGAAGTGGTCTGATCCCTCTCAGTTCTCTCTCTTTCATCCTCTCTATCCCCTTCTCGTTCTTCTTCATCTTCGACCTCTTCTTCTTCTTCTTCTTCTTCTTCATCATTTTGGTTGTCATCCTCTTGATCATCGTCATTCCCCATATTGTCCGTCTATTCGTGGGCAGTTTGATCAAGGTGATCATTGCCTGATTCATTTTCAAGGCAAGTTTCCTCTTCGACCAGCGTCCTCTCTGCTTCCATGGCAATGGTTTCTGTATGAGGTTGTTTGCTAGAAAAATCGTCATTCTCAAGATCATAGCCATCTGTCTAGGATTGTTGAGTGGTGGTCTTGGCAGGCGAGTTTTTGTCTGTTTCGACCGCTGTCGAAGGAGGAACTCTAAGGAGGATAGGTTGGTTAATTTCGCTTATTGAGTTGTACCCAGAACCAAGGTCAGAAGTGGGGTGATAAGTTGGCTCACCTTGGCTATTTAGAAGAGTTGGTGCAGAGGTTGGCGTAGTTTGTGGTGGGTTAGAATCACCTACATCAGCCTGAAACCACAAGTAAGGAAAATAAGATTGAAGGAGATTTGAGTGAAAGAGTGCAAATACTATGAGAAAGATGGTGTGCATACCTGAGAATTTGCAACATCAGGGCTTGAGTTTTCACTCTCATGAGTGCCAGCATGCGATTTCGACGCGGCCTTGGAGGATTGTTTCTTGACACCACCAGTGGTAGGTGTCTTTTCAAGAATTTTGGCTGCCTTCGAGGAAGGTTGGCCAGTGGCTCCAGAAGCTTTGGTAAGCTTCCTTTTCCTTTTAGCTATGCCTTCCTCAGGAGATTCATCATCAGCATCTAAAGGGATGATTGTTTGGGCGCCTTTCTTGGTTTTCTTTTGAGGCGTTGGAGGTTTTAGAGCAATCTAAAAAATTGATGCAAACATTAGAAGGCAACCACACAAAGAAGACTTAGGCAAGGGATATAAAATACCTTTGTGCCTTCAGGTTCTTCTTCAGCCTGCACAGCATCACCCTTAGTTGGTTTGGTCTTCCTGGGCATAGCTGAAAAGACAGATAATTATTACAAGTTAATAATTAAGTGGTTAGTTAAAAATCACAAATTAAGAGCCTCAAACCTTCATATATTTTGGATTCGATATGAACACCCTCGATCCCTATATGAAGGTGTCCTTTGAAACTGTCCAGCGTATGTTTAGTCGCAACCACCCTTTTTGCTTTTGGTTGAGACTGTTGTCGAAGGATTTTTATGGAATCACCACAGACAAACCAGTCTGGAAATGGAGGGGCAAGTGCCACTCCAAAGTCAGCATTAGGCAGTCGAGGGAACTTTGGAGGAAAGAGTTCAAAAGCCACCTCATAACGCTTCTCAAGAGGAACGTTTGAAGGGATTTTTAAATTATCCATTTTTTGTAGAAATTTCTCCTTCAAAGTGACAGCAGCCTCACGAACGGTTCGACTAATATCATCTGGTCGATAGACAATTTCAAAGTACCTTTGGTAGGCTTGAATTTCTTTTATATGAGTGAACTTACTCTTCCTGGTTTTCTCCTGCACATTAAGGAAAGCTTGGTCAAGTAAAGAGGAGAAAGCAGCAACATCAAGAAATTATTCACTATAGTGCTTCGACCACCAGTCGTGAAATGGTTGAGTACACAAAACACTGGGTTGAAAGTACACAGGGGAAAGCACTGCTTTTTGAGCATTCAACCGGTCGAAGTGGATTGCAGTACCTCCTTCGTCGAAGCTGGCAGGATGAAGAATGACATGGCCGTTTTTCTCATATAGACATCTAGGGAAAATTTGGGCCAACCCAAATTGTCGAGATACAAGGTTTGGTTGGTAAGCAATCAAGGCTGCCAAGTCTCTTCCAAGATTCAGCCGATGGATAATAAATCTAGGAATCAAGAAAGCTTCTCAGATTGGAACAGATTCAGCATGGAGCTTTTTTGTCGAATTGGGGAATTGCCTTGTGAACCACTCAGGGACACATCTTCTTTCAGCAAAAGGAGCCATACTAGGTGTGAACTCATACCATTTGGAAAACATCATAATATAGCTGGAGAATGCTCCTTTGAGAGTTTCCCCATCATCATTAGGCGTGAGTTTTACCAGGCGAGTCCCTTCGACCCTCCTCTCTTTGATCTCAGTGGAATTCTCATCAACTTCCCCTTTTCTGGGAAGGTTGGCTTCAAAGGTTGCGTTAAGCCATAATTGAAGCAGCCAAAGGGGGCCATTCAGGTGTATAGTGCCCTGGGCCTCTAAATCTTTAAGTCGAGATGCCCCTTCGCTAATAGATTCATAGAGATTTGCCAGGATTAATTCACTAAGGCAACCCCCTCTGTTGTGATGGAGTTGGTTGTCTAGAGTTAGATATTTCTTAGCCACTTGTAGGGATTTGGAGCAAGAAACATACATAGACAGCCACGTGGTGAGGAATACAATGTGTTCCTGATCAGATACTTCGACAGTGTCGCGTTTGAAGTGGTGGTTTATGAAATGGGTATAAGTAAATTTGGAATTGGATATCCCTATAGTATCCTCTGTATCAGTGTCAGGGTCATAAGCAATGCCATCTGGTCGAAGCCCTATGATGGCAGCTACATCGAAAGGGGTAGGGGTGACAATCCCACAGGGAAGATGAAAAGTATAGTGGGTACTATCCCAAAAATAGAGGGATGCTGCCAGCAAGTTTAAACAATAAGGAATGTTAGTCTTCGACAGCATGAGTAAGTCATAAATTCCTATTGTTTTCCATTTTTCAGTTTTGACCTTCTCCATCTTGGCCATCCAAAGGTCAAAATCTTTCAACGGGCTAACAGCTCTCACCAATCTAGTGCCATCTTGGAGGTACCTAAGGTCCATCTTGGTTAGAGTGGGTCTGTCAGGCGAAGTTTCACCTATTTTAGGGTTGCTTTTTTGCCCTAATGGTCTGGATTTACGGTAGGAAGGAAAAAACTCACTAAGTTTTTCATCAGTAGCCTTAACATCGGCTAAAGGGCCAGATAAAGCGTAAGGTTTGTCAGAGATGATAAGAGGAATCATTACCTGAGATTCATAGATACGTCTCACTTCTGCAATACGAGGTTCTGGCATGAATTGGTGATTCTTTACCACCTTAGGTCCTGGAAGGTTCGAAACGGTGAAAGAGATTGCTTGAACTGTGTGACCTTACCCTTTTGACCTTGCTTTCCTTGAGGAATGGTTTGTGAGGACGCCATTGTTGAGAAGAAAGGAAGTTGCGTTCTGGTTTTTTTTTCTCTTTAGGAAAAGTTCGAAGAATGAAGAAATAAGTTGCAAGAAACTCTGAGAATGCAAAAGTTTTGCAAGTTGGGGAAAAAGGGTATTTATAGGCGTTTGGAAGTTAAAAGGATTGTGAATCCACCGTTAAAACAAATACGGTAGTGGGACGCGTGTCTTCTTTTGAATTTTTGAGGGGTGGTAGTTATGATCAGGCTGAGAAATGTCTAGTTTCAAGAAAAGGTAATGATGAAGACTGAACACAGATATGGCTGAAAAGACGTTTGAAGATTCACCATCATGACATGACATCATAAGCGTGGTTGAAAGAAACTGAATAGTTTCTAGATCGTGGGTTGATCAGTTATGACCATTTTTTTTCATAGTCGAATAAGCAGGCGTCGAAGATTGTTTTATCAAAAAATGACCTTCCTACCAACACTGGCGAAAGGACATTTTTGGGGGGCAATTTGTTGGCTCCTAATTCGACGCTACCTGTTTTTAAATAAATTGGGCTTTAAGGAAGTTATTCTTGGCCAATTCGAAGTTATTCTTTAAAAATAATAGGCTGAAAGAAAGAAGGCTTCGACCACACTTGGTGAAAGCCTGAGTCGAAGGAAGAGGTCTTGAGACTTCAAATATTGCTAAGTCCAGGGAATCCATTCGACTGGATAATGCGCTGCAGTTACAGTTAATTATTGGAGGGAATTTCTACTATTTGAATTTGAAAAGAAGGACAAGTGGCGAATATCCAGAAGTTGAAGACATGCAAAGTGCCAAGTGGCGTGTTCTAGGAGTAAACCGTCAAATGGTGGTTATTTTAGAGTATTATAAATAGGTTAGTTCTAGAGTTAGAATGTGTGTGAAAAAAATCGTGTTGTACAAGTAACTCTATAATCACTCAAAGTATCCAGCGTGTAGAGAAAAGAGTGATGCGAGAATGTACGTGATTGTAATCACCATTATCTTTCATTGCAATGCAATTTACTTTGAAGTTTCTACCTTAGATCCTTTACTTTGAAGTCTTTTAATTCAGTCTTTTACTTCTAAGCATTTTACATTACAAAGTTTTTACTTCGCAGTTTTTACATTAAGAAGCCTTTACCTTCAAGCATTTACATTTCTGCAGTTTATTTAAGACTTTATGCATTTTCTTTACCATTTAAACTTCAGTCTTTCATTGAATTTGCTTTTGCATTGTTTTCTCTAAGTTTCTTGTTCGACTTAAACACTTTCCTGCCTTTATCACTTTTTGTTTTACGTTTCATAGCATCCTTTTGTTTGCCAGCATAGTCGAATTGTTGCTTGATGCATTTGTGAAACATTTTAAATACACTTATAGCATATGTCCTAGGATCAATCTGATCGATCCTGTAAGTTACTAGAACTTTATTTACCAATTTCCAAGGTAAACAAAGACCCATCCCCTTGTACAGAAAACTTTTTGGGCCTCAGTCACTTGTATAAGTCCCTCTCCTTGAGCTGTAAGCCCCAACATCTTTTCAAAATACTTTCTCCTTTAACCTTGAATATATTGTTGTTTTCAATCTTTCTTTGTTGAACAACTAACCAAACAGCATGGAAGCTCTACAACCGAGTAAGTGTTTATATGCTTTCTTTATCCGCTTTCATATACATAAAACTGTATTTTGGGGCTGTTTCACTGTAAGTCTTCTTTCATAAACTCATATCAACTGTGTAATACTAGTATAGATATTTAGAGTTTCCCCGGCAACTACGTCTAGCACTAAGCCATGTTGGTCACTCTTAAATAGACAAAACTAGATCCCCCATAGGATTACCAGACACAGTCTTCCCTCCTCTTGGGGTTAAACAATATGGAGACGTGAAAGGCAGCATTCTCGGTGAACCCTTTCTCAGACTGTCACTCTTAGAAATTGTCAAAGAAACTCTACTCCCCAGAGATGATCTTTTCTCTGTGAATGGCATCTCTTGAGTTTCTTCCAAATTCTCGGACTTTCCTGGCTTGATCTATTCTCTGTGAATAGCCTGTCTTGAATTTCTCGGGGTTTGGGGGCCCACGGGCTTCCTAAAAGTATCCTCACCTCCTCTTGGGCGTTGTACAAGGACCTTACGGCTTCTTAGAAGTATTCACAGCCTCCTCTTAGGCTTCATATAAGGATTCTTCCTTCGGGAAGAGATCCTCCTCTTGGGCTTTGTACAAATTGTCCCTCGGCTTCTTAAAAGTTTCCAGCCTCCTCTTGGGCTTCGTACAAATTGTCCCGATGACCTCCTAGAGGTATAGGAACAGAAATTAGTCATCTTAATAGAACAGTCTTTCAAAGAGTCTAGATCTTTCTACCGTGAATGTACTACTACTGTTTCTTTAAGCATAGTACAAAAGATAAAACTCTAGACTTGGACAGTCTAATCTCCTTGAGTCTCGAAGACATTCTCAAGTAGGGAAAAACACCTGTAGACTCGGACAGTCTCCAATACCCTCTAGATTCCCCATTTCCTTAAAGAATAGGAAACAACCCTGATCCTCTGATCAATCCCAAAGCATAGCCTTACCTTTAATCAGTCTCTTTATAAGAACTGATTTTCTCTTTTAACCAACCTAATGGACCTGTCACTCAACTGAAACAGCACTCCTTTTAGCCTCTATCTCGGGCTTCGTATGAGATACAAAAAGACTCTCTTGTTGAGTCAAACATTTTTAGCCTCCATCTCGGGCTTCGTACGAGATACAAAACACTCTCTTGTTGAGTATAAAAGACTCTCTTGTTAAGTCAAACACCTTTAGCCTCCGTCTTGGGCTTCGTACAAGACACATACAAAAGCACTCTCTTGTTGAGTCAACCCTTTTAGCCTCTCTCTCGGGCTTCGTACGAGACACATAAAAAACACCCTCTTGTTAGGCCAATAGCCTCCTCTTAGGCTTTGTATAAGAAAAACCCCGGTTGAGTCAATCAACCTTTTAGCATCAAAATTGTGCCGCGTTCACAGGATACAAACATCAACAACTCCTTTCATCTAATCGCTGTAAGCGGCAACCCTCTGTATTATTTACATCCACGCCACTGTCCCTCTTTTAGCATGAGAAATTCCTAAGGAAAGATGGCATTGCTCTACACTGAGTTAAAGTCTTCTCCTTCAAGTTAAAACCCCCTATAAAGGAAATTATGGCATTGCTAGGATTCACATATCCCGGTTAAAGTAATCCTCCTTTATAGCCAGTCACCCAACAGTTGTGACAAACAGAACCCCTTTAGAGGTGGCAAATTATCTCTAAAGACAACACCTTTTTAGCTTCACATCTTGGGCTTCGAACAAGATACAAATAGACCCTTCAGCTTCACATCTTGGGCTTTGAACAAGATATAAACCACCTTTAGCTTCACGTCTTGGGCTTTGAACAAGACACCAAAACACCACTTCCTCCCATAGAATAGGAGGAACTACGATCGCTCTGATTTCCCTGTTTCGGTAAACGGGAATACGTAGGCATAAGATTGAAAGAAAAATCTTAGCGAGCACACCACATCAAAAAACCTCAGGTCATAAATCCTCACATATCCACCAAAATATCTGAGTCCGTATTCCCCACCAAAAGTCTAAATTCAACCAAAATAACCTAAGAGAGGCCCCCCACATTGATCGCATCTGTAAACCAACAGTTTTGACTGTTTGACCTCAATTTGCAAAGCAGGGTTAGTTGGAGACATCTATTTCCCTTCCTTCATCAGCTTCAATAGGATAAAAAATGAATCTACCTGTAGTAACCCAGAGCGGCAGTGCTTAAGAACCACGTCCAAAATCGCTCGCTACAGAAAAGTGGTGCCCATCGTGGGGCCCTCTTTTTTATCTCTCAGGTAGAAACCGAAGAATGATGACTTCATTAGGGACTTCACTGGGATAGGATTTTTGTTGACTTCACTAGGATGTTAGGTTAAAAACCTTTAAAAGTTGGGAAGGTACCACAGAATGGCGACTCCGCCGGGGAGCCATTTTTGTCAGGAACATAGGATTCATAGCTCTTTAAAGTCTAGGACTTTAGGACAAATATATATACTGCTTTTCCTAATTGATATCTATGTTTATTTTTCTGCTAATGGGAATGCGTGTGATTCCGCATGTGGAAAGATTGAGTATACACCTAGGAAAAACCTCTTTTAGTAGTGCAGAAACTATTGAAAATGGTTGTCACACGATACTACCCTCTTCTGATGGTTCTTCGAAAAACATCACCTAGCACGGTTCCCGGCCTGCTGGTGTTTTCTCGACAAGAACTGATGATTTTGAGAGACAGGTACATAAATCACTAGTATAAACCTTTGGGGGGGTAGAGCCTTGACTTCATGACACCGACCCTTTGACCCCATGTTTTTTCTATGTTTTTGTGTGCTGCATTCATGCATTCATCTAAAAAACATTACATCAAAGAAAATTTTCTCTTCTAGTCTCTTTTTTTCAAATTAAACTAAGACAATGATTGCAAATATCAGAGAAAAGGATTGCACTCGTGGATTTCGGTAGAAGGAGAACTCATAAGTATACCTTCAGGGTTCCAAAACTAGAAGATTAGAAATGATTAGCGAGGATGATCACTAACCCTGAAGCTTTCAGAGCCAAGTACGGAGGTCTGCTACCTCTGTTAAGAGTCCATGTGATTGAAGGAATCATAGAGGCACTCATTCAGTTTTACGATCCGTTCTATCACTGTTTCACATTCCCAGATTACTAGCTCGCACCAACGCTGGAGGAGTATTCTCACCTAACCGATTTACACATTACTGATCGAGCTCCATTTTCTGGACTGGAAGAAATTCCAAAGGATCAGACCATTGCAAGAGCAATCTATTTGGATGAGTCAGAAATTAAGACTCACATGACCACTAAGGGTGGGCTCCCAGGTTTGCCAGCCCAGTTCCTGACAAAGAAGGCTCTGTACTTTGCTAGTATAGGGAACATGACTGCTTTTGAAAGCATCTTTGTCTAACTCACTTACGGGTTATTTCTGTTTCCCAACATTAATAGCATCGTCGATATCAACGCCATTGAGGGTTTTCTCATTGGAAACCCTGTGCCAACCTTGCTCGCGGACGTGTATCATTCTGTACACTTAGGAAATTTGTACAGCGGAGGGATGATCACATGTTGTGTACCCCTGCTATACAAATGGTTTATCTCCCATTTACCCAATTCTGCTGCATTTTGGGATCATAAGAGTGCCTTGCGTTGGTCGCAGAAAATCATGTCTCTTACCAACTCTGATATAGATTGGTACAATAGGATTTATGACGGTATCAGGATCATTGACCGTTGTGGAAACTTCCCCAACATACCCCTCATAGGAACTAAGGGAGGAATCAACTACCATCCAGTTTTAGTTCGTCGTCAATTTGGATAGCCGATGAGGCATGTCCCGCGTAATGCTCATCTAGAAGGTCTTTTCTTCAAAGAAGGAGAAAATGACAGGGCACTAAAGATGGAAATAGTGCACGCTTGGAAACATGTTCATATGAAAGGACGAGAGTCTCTAGGAAAACCGAACTGTGCCTCGGTGGAGCCTTATCTCCATTGGGTACAAACTAGAGCTCTTAAGCTAAAGATGCCTTATCCTCGTCACGGAGTTCTTCCGCCGAGGGAATCTGTCATGTACTTCATGACTGAAACGGAAAAACTTCAGGTTACTCTCAACATAGTTCAATAGGAGAGGAGGTCTTGGAAGAACAAGTATCGCACCCTCAATGTAGAGTGTACCAAAATATAGTGACTGCTAAAAGATAAGGATGCTCTGATTAAGATTTTGGAGCAACATACTGTGGATAATCAGGATGACCAAAGGAATTTGCTCGCTCCTTTCACTTGGCAAAGGAATAACAACCCGACAACGGCCCAAGAACCCCGGTCCAAGAAAAGGAAAGTACCAGAATCAGCACCCGGTTTCTCCCCAGAGAGGACTCGGGACCCCTTAGCTTGGGTTTCTGTTTCTGCACCTTGTAATCTACTGTATTTCTATTTTCGCAATCCTTTGAATTCAATAAAATGGGGTTTCCCCACTGTTTGATATTTTCAATCTCATTGTCGAAGTTTATTTTGATTAAACCAAAAAAAACAATTAATATAATCATTGCATTCATCATTCTCACGTCACGTATTCTTCTTACCTACGAATCTCACGTTTGCGTCTCGGTTCTAGAGTCAAACTGTCTCATTCGTACAATACTCGGACCAATCGTCAGAAAAAGATGGATGATCTCAAGGAAGAGAACAGAGAGTTAAGAGAAGAGATCGACGCTCTGAGAGAGGATATGAGAAAGCTTCATAACGACATGCAAGCCATGGCAGAAGCTCAGCTACAAAGGACTGTGATCTCGGAAATCACCTCAACGCCCATAGTGGACAAGTCTGATCCTAGGTACAAAATGCCAAAAGATCATCCCTGGGGCATGCCACTTAACTATATCCCGGAAGGATATATCCCGTTGATCAATGAAGATCAGGGAACCGCAGCAGGAACCGCTGGGACTGAAGGTTACAAACTTTGGGAAAGCGAAGATGCCAGGGGCATGACAGCAACTCCTGAAGGTTACAAACTTCGGGAAGCACCGAGATTCTCGGCCATAATGACTATACCACCGCCCGTGGTACACACTATCCTGGAAGGACAGATTCCACAGATACCTTCTGGTGGAAACGACAACATGCTCAAAAGAATGAATGAGTTCCAGGAACAGTTCCTGGGAATGAAGAAAGAACTGCAGGGCCTTCACGGTCAGGATTTATTTGGAAAGGACACCGCGGACCTCTGCTTGGTCCCTAATGTGAAAGTCCCGCACAAATTCCAGGTGCCCGACTTTGAAAAGTACAAGGGTAACTCTTGCCCTCAGAGTCACTTGGTGATGTACGCTCGGCGAATGTCAGCTCAGACAGAGAATCAGGATTTACTGATTCACTACTTTCAGGATAGTTTAACCGGTGCCGCCCTAAAATGGTGCATGGGTTTAAACCGTGCTACGATTAGCACTTTCAGAGATCTTGGCACTGCCTTCGTCCAACAATATAAATATAATCTGGACATGGCACCCGACAGAGATCAACTCAGATCAATGTCACAAAAGGACAAAGAAACCTTTAAGGAATACGCTCAGAGATGGCGTGAAATTGCCGCTCAAATTTGTCCACCTCTTGAGGAAAAATAGATGACAAAGATCTTCTTAAATACCTTAAGCTTATTTTATTACGACAGAATGGTTGCCAGTGCGCCCAGTGACTTCACCGAGATGGTCGGTATGGGAGTTCGTCTTGAGGAAGCCGTCCGAGAAGGACGTCTAGTCAAAGACACTGGATCATCAAGTAGTACAAAACGATATTAGCCAGTAGCAGCTATGACTCCTGCTATCAATTCTGCGCCTATTTCTACGTATCAACCTCAGGCTGCGCAGAGCCAACCTAATCAGCAAAGGACTCAACAGCCTCTTTAGTAGGCTCGTCCTCCATACAATAACAACCGTACAACGCGGCCACCAGGATTTGATCCAATACCCGTATTGTACGCAGAGCTATTTCTGTTACTACTGGCTAAGGGGCATGTCCAGACTAAGTCCCCTCTTACAATATCAGAAAATCCACCTTTTTGGTTTAAGGTAGATCAGACTTGCCCTTACCATCAAGGAGGACCAGGGCATAACATAGAGAACTGTCTCAATTTCAAATCCGACGTACAAAAGCTTGTCAGGAGCGGGGTCTTATCTTTCAAGGATACAAATCTGAATGTTCTCACGAACCCGCTGCCTCAACACGAGAAAGCTACAATCAGTTTGATAGAGGAAGAGACTAACAACGTCTATCAAATTCATGATGTACTCTTGTTAGGGACCAATTTGGTCAAGATGCATTGCAGACAGAGTGGATATGGCCATGTACCGCCTCATAATTATCACCAGTGTGATATCTGCTCTAAAAGCAATCGAGGATGTTTTATGGTGCAATCAGCTCTACAGGAACAGATGGATCTCGGATGGATCCAAGAGCACCGAGTTCGTGGAGTTAACATGGTTTACACGAATTCTAACGTCATTCAAAACCACGACGTCCGTACAATGAGATCATACATAATTATATCGATTTCCGTCCGTGAAAACCTCAATTTCTACTCGTTTACGCGTTTTCGACCTATAACCGAAAAACTATCGAAAAACCAATACAACATGCAAACACACATACATAATCATACACAACGATAAGATAATCGAGTTTCACACCCTTACCCGATTAAATAACGCGTAGAAAAGTCGGTTGATCGATTCTCTTGATTTCCAATATTTCTCTCTTTTCTCTTCTCCTCTTTTCTTTTCTTCTTACTATTTTTCTCTCTTTCTATTTCTATTTATATTCTAACTCAACCAAAATAAATCAAAATGCCCAAAATACCCCTACACTCAAATATCCCGCAAATGTTCCCAAAACCCGATAAAACATAATCACAATGAAAAATAACATATTTCCAAATAAAAGTCGAAAATAAAATAATAATAAAATAATCAAACGACTCGATTAAATAAAAATCACGCAAAAACTGGGGCGTTACATCTCCCAACTCTCAAATTAACTCTAGTGTAACCAAAAGTACTTTAAAGTATTCAAAGGTACCCTAAGGGTAAATCTTCACAAGTGATAACTCTAATAACTCTAAGGGCTGGCAGTTTAACTCAATTTTAACTCTTTTAGCTTAACAACCTTCAACAATAAAAATATTACTCATAAGATAACCTTATAATGTCAATAATGCTCGAAACTCAAATCAAGTGTATCCTATATTCTGATCTTCAACTTTAAAAAACTCAAAATAAACTCTAACAACTCTATAATAACTCTAACCAAATAAAATAGGACTCTTAAACTCATCAAAAAGGTAACGAAAGGTCACCACACTCAAAATTGATCAAAACTCTGGACATAACTCTAAAATTGTCTCACTTCAAAACAACACCAAATATTATAGAGTTATGATAAAATTATGAAATCCTCCATTTAAAATTTCTTTAAAATATCTTTCAAATGCAATTAACTGCACCTTAAGCGGAGTTACGAAACTTCAGTTCTACTCATTTCAGTTCATCCCTATCGTGACAATTCCCGCATAAACTCTAAAACAAAATGCCTTACTTCAAAATAGCGTGAAAAATTATATACTCATGATAAAATTTTGAAACTGTCTAGTTTGAAAGATCATTAAAACCCTCTTTCTAATGCAACTTACGACACCTGAAAAGGACTTACGAAACTCAAGTTACGCGTGAAACTTCATGACCAACGCAGAACTAAAATTTACTACGCCTCTGGTATAAAAACTAGCAAATGATACTGTTGTAGAGCCCCTAGACCCAATTTCTCTATATCAAAAGAAATATTATCACATTAGCTTTTCAAAGCAACTGACGTCGCCCCAAAAGAACTTACGAAACTCAAGTTATGCCTAAAATAAGACCGTCAATCCCCTTCTCCGTCTACCTACGATTTTTCTGCGTTTTTCTCCATATTGAACAAATTTAAAACTCATCTATTTGAGTCCAAACCGTCCCCAAATGCTTAACAAGTTCAATTTCTCTGGAAAAAAATCTAATTTTTTATTTTTCGTGAAAAGTCTAATTTTTGAAAAAATTTAGATTTTTGACATTTGGAAAAATTGGGAAAAGCAAGTCGTAAGCTTTTTGGAATTAGGGAAAACACATCACGAGGTTTCTGAATTTTTTTGAAAAACACGACCAAATAGGATCGCTCAAAATTACAGACATCTCTCAAGAACTCTAAGGTATGAACACAACATATATACACAATTCCACATCCATGGCATCACAATCAACAACATATAATATAAAATCAACAAACAATAACACTACAGTGGCCCTAGGGGATTTATCCCAAATCCCCCTTTAATTTTCAAAGCAATTCATTCATCGATCATTTCTAATAAGGTTAAGGTTTGATCAAACATTTCACGCATCAATATCAAATATGGTGACCATACAAGATTTATCTCAAATCCTAATTGGCTACCAACAACAAAATAAATCACAAATGTTATTCATTGATCAAGGCCAATAAGGTATTTCCCAAACCTTATCTATTTTACCCTAACTTCCCCTCAAACTTTCTTATTTATTTTACCCTAATTTTTAAGATATTGCTTATTTCACCTGTTGGCTCAATTTACACAATTTCTCACCACTTCACCTCTTGTTCTCAATAATTTCTAGTTTCCACCCAAACTTCTAAAATTCTTTTTTTTTATTATTATTTTAAATAAATAAAAATTCCATTTAAATAAATATCTAATAAAATTCTATAAATTTCTATTTCCTCAAATTATTACCAAATAACTAATTTGTCTAATATTTCTAATAATTCCAATAAATCTCATTTTATTTTTCTGCTCTCAAATCATATAACCTCGTTAATTCTTAAATTACCAAAATATCCCTAAGTACCAAATAACATAAATAAACATGACAATAATTAAATAAAATATTTAATTAAAAATCAGGGTGTTACACAAAAGTGATTCACTCATATCATGAGTCACATGAGAACTCTTGAGAAGAATCTTCAAAATGAGAACTTTATTGTAAAAATTCTTAGATCTATAAACCGCACTAGCAATAATTAGTCACTGAAATTTTTTAATGTAAGGATTTTTCAACTATGGACATGTCAACTTTTTTAGGTAAATTGCAGGAACATGAGACAAAACTAAAAAAAACTCGTTGATTATGAAGAAGGAGACAATAAGAATAAAAGAAAGCTCATAAGGAAGAAAAGAAAGCTTATATCGTCATGGACGAAAATGATATGGAATCCTTCGACAAAGAAACCAACATATGTCTCATGGAAGGTCACAAAGATAACAAGGTAACTTCTCACCTTTCTTATCAAGAATTATTTTGGATTTGCAAGAAGCTAAATAAAGAAACGAGCAAGTTGAAACAAATTGTCTCAAACTCCAAAGAGACCATCTTTTTTCTTGAGATTGAAAATCAAAACCTCATGGAAGAAGTGGAAGATTTTAGAGAATGAAAAAGCATTCTAACTCAAGTCTCTCCCTCTTCCCATAAAATCTTTGATGAATTGACAAGTGTAATCAATGCAATGTTTTGAAAAATGAAAATAAATATTTACAAAATATGCTTGAAATATCCACTAAAGGAAGAGACAAGTTGAATATCCTTCTTGAAAATCAAAGAGCATCTTACAATAAGGATGACCTAAGTTATCAACCTACTATAATAATGTTAAGAAATTTGATAAATTTTGCCATCATCATAAAACTTCAAAATACAAACCCTCAAATGTAATTACTACAATATAAATGGCCATATTTCTCCTTCATATTTTTATAGAAATCATCATGAACATAAAATGAAAAGCATGTCTACTACATACTTATGTAATTATGATGCCCATGGAAAACCCAAAGGTAATTCATGCCTGCAAGCATTTAGCGATCAACCTGCCAAACATGCGCTTTGAGTAAAATAGTTTATGTTATGCACGGAAAAAAGGAAAACAGGTATGGTCCACTTTAATATCTAAAAATATCGTTTCTACAAGTTGGCCCTCACAACTTTTGCACATGGATCATTTTGGATCATCCATAACAAAAAGTATTAACAAAATATATATGTTCTTGTAGTTGTGGATGACAACTCTCGTTATATATGGACATTGTTCCTATCTCATAAAATATACTCATTTGCTTCCTTTCAAAAACTTGCCAAGTTTAACCAAAACAAGAAAGGATTAAACATTCCATCGATTCATGGTGATTTCAACGGTGAATTCCATAATGAGGAATTTCAAAGATACAATAATGAGTATGATATTCCTCATACTTTCTCCACTCTACAAACTCCATACAAAATGGGGCAGTAGAGAGGAAAATAGATCTCTAGAAGAGCTAGTGAGGGTCATGCTCAATGATACTAATCTTCCTAAATAGTTTTAGGCTGATGTTGTAAGCATTTCTTACTATATAATTAATCATGTCTTGATAAGACCGATTCTAAATAAATTTCCCAATGAGTTGTATAGAGGAAGAAAGTTGAATATCTCTCATCTACATGTCTTTGGATGCAAATTTTTGTCCTTAACAACGAGAAGGATAATCTTAGGAAATGTGATGCTAAAGCTGATGAATGCATATTTCTAGGATATTCCTCTTCTAGTAAGGCTTTTAGAGTTTTTAAAAAAAGAACCCTGGCGGTAGAAGAATCAACTCATGTTAACTTTGATGAGTCTAACCCCTCTTATATAGGTAGATGTTATTGAATGTGCAAGTATTATTGATAAAACACTAATGAAAGATGATGATCAAAATAAATATAACGATCAAGGTAAAGAAGAAATTCAAAGTCTAAATAAAGAGACTTAAGGCAAACAACCCCACACTAAAATTCAAACTCTACTCAAAGAATAAAGGACCACAAAACACCATCCTATTCAGGATGTCATAGAAGATGTTTCTAAGGGAGTTACAACTCAACACTCCCTTAGCAAGGCATGTAATCATATGGCCTTTGTTTTGCAAATATAGCCAAAGGAAATTGATGAGGCTCTCATCAATGAACATTGTTCTCTTGATATACAAGAAGAGTTAAATCAATTTAAAAGAAAAAGGGTTTGGTAACTTGTTCCCAAAGCTCCCTGTTATCATGTGATTAGGAGATGTTGGGTCTTTTGCAACAAGCTTGACGAAAGTGGACAAGTTTTGAAAAATAAAGAAAACTTGTTGCATAAGCTTACAATCAACAGGATGGTATAGATTTCAATGAAACCTATACTCATGTAGCTCAATTATAGGCCATAAGGATGCTTCTAGCATTTTCTTGCATCATGAATTATAACTCTTCCAAATGGAGGTAAATAGTGAGTTCTTGTACGGTTACATCTAGGAGGAAATTTTAGTTTATAAACCTCAAGAATTTATCAACCTAACCTTCCTTGATTATGTCTTCAAGCTTTAATATGTTGTATATGGTCTAAAATAATCTCTTAGAGCATGTGTTGCGGTGAGAATCGGATAACAAGCTATTAATTAACTTGCATCGCAAAACTTTGAAGTTCACCACCGACTTTGATTTATCTAAAGGAAAGGTTCAAGATCGAGAAAACCTAAAGGAGGGAGATCTAAGGTTCGGGGGTTGGCTACGCCTAGGGAAGGTATTAGCATCCTAAACTTCCGTAGTACTCTACGGAAACCTCTTGTTTTAGCTTGTTATGTCTTACTCGCTTGCTAAAGGTTCTATGCTAAAGGTTGAAACCCTAGGGGTTAGTATCTATGTATACTCGACAAGGTATCGCGCCTTGCGCCTACGTATCTTGACGGGAGTGAAATCAGAGTATCCGTAGTTCACCAATCTAAGGGTGAAGGAGGAACCATTGACTATGGCCAAAGTTCCAAGGGGAAATGAGTATGAGCTCATTTTTAGAGTTCACGATAACTCTCTAAATCTAAGTTATTGGGGGAAAGTGAGTTCTCATGATGGTGAGAATCACATAGAGTTCAAAACTCTAACCTATTACTAAGTTATAATTTCATGGCTCTCATGAGGCCAAGAAATGGGATAAGCTCTTATGAGGTTAAGGTAGGGTGGTCTGTTTAGTGACTCAAGGGTCAATTTAGGAGGACTTTCCTTTGGAATGGGGAAGATGACAGTTTTAAATTACTATGAAATAAAGAGTTATATGAATTATATGAAAGCATATCAAGCCATAAACAAGATATTAGGATGAAGCAAAGTTATAATATCATGCAAGGTTAGAATTACACATACTAGACTATGCTCAAACAAAATAAACAAAGATAACATCATGAGATGAATAAAAAAGGTGCAATAAAACCTTAAAAGAATTTCCAATTTCCACATTAATAAAAGCAAATAATATTAAACATTTTTAACCATTTCTTTTTATATTCAACAAGAGGAACCAATTAGAAACAAATAGCAAAAAGAATGGAAGAAAAAGGATGAAAAACAAACAAGTTATGAAGGTTTGAAATTAAAGCAAAAATTTAAAAATAAATAAGACAAACAGGTAGTAAAAAAGGAAGGAAAGGGCATTCCTAGGGATTGAACCCAAGACCCTGCATGTACAGCCTAAAACCAATGCCAACCGTGCCATGCGCGCGCCTTAACAAACAATGGTAACACATGTATATATGTAAAGTAAAACGAAATTCAGAAAATAAAATAAAAGGACTGGGGCGAGGGGGATTCAAACCCCGGTCCTAAGGGTCAGATAGGCACGTGCTAGTGTGTGCTTGCCACTGGGGTGGCTGTTACATCCGGTAATAAACACAACTTAATTAATACATAACTCTTGCGCGTGCACATGATCAAAATTAACAAAGCATCCAAACTCAAACAGCCAGCCCAAACATCATGCCATGCCACTCATCTCTCAAACCATTGTCAATTAGGAAAGAACAGAAGCATATGATTAAAACACCGACATTATGAATAGCCATACATATTAAATGCCAAACAAATGCTTTTACCATACAAATTGAATACCCACAAAGTAAAGGAACACTTGAATACATAGTGTAACAGATTCAAACACAAGCATGGCAGTAATATTTAACAAGCATACAACATATTCGAAAGGAACTCAATGAAATGACATATCTTGGATGCAACTAATAAGCAATCATGTAGACTATGGAATCCAAAAAAGCATGGCACTAGGTTGAGTTTCAAGAATAGCAAAAGTTTAATACTGAACATGTTGAGTGAATGAAAGCAAAAATGTTTTAGGAGCTAGCATACATGTATCATATGGTTAATCAGAAACAAGACGGTTGCATTACTCACTCCAGGTATCAAATGAAAGTAACATGATGAAATTATGGCAAGCACATGGTTAGGCATGATGCAATCAGTTTAATAACATGATTTTAAAATTCAGAAGCAACTCAAACATGTTAACCTAGTTGTGAAAATAGGAATAGGACAGATCAAGCAATGACATATTCCAAGACTACTCCAACTATCAGTGACAGTTTTAGAACATGTTAAATGAGTGTTAAATAGGGTGACAGCATCAGGGTAAAACATCAACAAATAACAACATTCAGTGCAGACAAGCAACAATGTCATTAGAGAAGTTATTGTACATTCCACAAGGCAATGAGTTCATAGGATTAAATGTACACCAATTAGTGCTAGCACACCAGTCAAATAACAAGATCCAAAAGTCATGATACATTGGGGTTATTAAACAAGGCAGCAGGCAAACTTCCAAATGGATAGCATACAAAGACATGATGATAGTTGAGCAACTTAATTACACATCAAGTTCATGGCATTTTAGATACACAATGTTGTCATAAAACAAAGATTCAAATAGAGGTTGTACACATATAGACATCCAAATCAAATAGTGGTTAGGCATGAATATAAGCATAAACAAATGGCTTCACACTCATCATGTTGATACAAGTAGGATCATTCATGTTTCTAATGATGAATACACAACAAGAATAACATCCATATGGTCAAGGGTCATATGAATTAAACACATGTGTTCAAGGCAAAACAAGGCACAATGCATGACAGCATAGCAACAAGTTCACTTAAGTAAATTCATTCAGAACAAACAATGGCATGGCATGGTGAAAACAGATACTTGTTGTACTAACACATAATGAATACTAAGCAAACTTAAAGGCATGGATCAAAACCACTTTTGATTTAAGACAATGCAGAGCAAAAATGCACATAGTTCTATGGTAGCAAGCATGAGGTATCAAGACTAATACTTCAAAAGATTTAGCAATCAAGATCAAACAAGTTTACAAGGCAGAAAAGCACATATCATGTTTGACATTTAAAACTTGCAAATAAATTGGAAATACCAAACTGACAGCATATGGCACATGGACACAATCAGTTTTAAGCATAGCAAGGCACATCTAACATGGATTTTAGGCTTACCAATTGGTCATAAATCACATAGGCAGCAAACTAAACATGGCATATTATGGACCAAAATATTAGTGGAACAATGATGAACATGCTTGGAAAGACATTCTTAAACTTATCATACCAGCAAGTTGTGCATAACAAGTAAACATTCAGCATGCATTCAGCAGTTAGATGTATCAATTCTTAGACATATAAACAGATAGCCATGGCACACAAATTTCAAACAAGTGGTGAAGTGTTATAAGTACATGGTTAGAACAACAAAACTTAAGCTAGAAAAACATAACCAGTTGTGTATTTTAGCCATTCAAACATTTGAGCACATAAGTCAAGAAAATAAAGATCATGCCATGGACAGAAAGTGAAAATCAGAATGTAGTTAAATCCAAGAATACCAAAAGGAAACCTCTATGACAGAGTATGACAAAACAGTTTCGAAGCAATAACACTTAGGCAATTTTTAGATACAAATCGTGGTTATGAGCTTAGGTATACAAGATGATCATCCATTGATGAAGAAAACCAGTGCTATTTTAATGAAAATAACTTAACAACATTCAGTCAAACATTAAACACACCAACAAAAGTGATAGATAGGTTCATCCATCATAAAACTTATGAGCATATCAGAAATAAGTATGGGACTGAAACTCAAGGATCTCAACTCATCCAAACATCAAGACACATATGGGAAGGTTAGCACTTCTATCCATCTAAATTTGACAGTATAACACCCAAAATGAAACCTTTTAAACTTACAGCCAGTTAATGAACAAGGCCAAAGCATCATCATCATGGTGATATCTCAGGCATAACAACTTAAAACAAAGGGCAGCATACATGTCTATCTCAACACATCAACAAAGCAAATGAAACAAAACTTACTTCATGATATCAAGCCATGGCGAAACAGTCAAACATACTCAAGCACATATTAGCAAGCCATAGATATGTAAAAGAACAACATAATGCACATTACAACAGTTAAGATTGAGACATGACATAATAACATCAGTTGAGCATGATTATCAAAAGGGAAAGAGTATGTTACCAAGTGGAGTAATGTCCACTGCACCTTCAAAGGGTGTGCTGAATACTCTCCTTTCTGAACTAACAAGAGAACTCCAAAGCAAGCCTTCTCCTTTCTTACTCGTGAAGCTTGGAACTTAGGGACTATTTGAGTATTTTGTGAAAATTCTTGGTGAGTTTAAGTGTTGAGGTGAGCTCCTTTTATAGGCTGAGCAGATGGGCTTTGGTTCTTTGAGTTCAATGAACAAACACATGGTATGCTGAGTAGAAAAATAGTGTTTGCAACGTCTCCTTTCTAATTTAAATTTGGTCAACTTCTTGGAGACAAACGCGCTTCCCCTGCTGCACAAAAGGTTCCAAGGGGAGGTAAATTCTAAGGCAAGACCTTACATAGAGTGCGGCGACTCTAAAGTTGTAGGATGGTTCAGGAGGGGTAGGATTGTAAATGTTCACGGCGGAGCATTTACTTGGAGTGCGGCGACTCCGATCCTAAGGCTAAGATTCTAAGTGTCTACGGCGAGACATGGAGTACGGCGACTCCGAATCCTACGGCCAAGGGTTCTAAAGTGTTAGTCCTATGACGTTTGAGTCAATATTAAGGGTACCTTTCCTTTGGACTGTCGAGGGGACAATTAACTTAGATTTATTTGTGCGCACTAGCAAAGTGGGCTAGTTAAAGTGTATTGTGACCGCAAAGGTTGAATGCGAAGCCCGAAGGCAATCGACTTACATGGGTATAAAAGGGGGCTCGACGTTGGATCGAGAGTTTTTTAGTATTTTTGAAAAGGTTTTGAGAATAAAACATACATCCACAATAGCAAGGCAAAAAAAGGATATCAATCATAAAAAAAGCACACCGCATGCGATTCACTCGGGCGTGGGGAATCTAACGAGTTGATTTTTATGAAAAGAGTTGGTTTTAAGGTTTATTGTGAAAAAGTTTTATGTTAAGGATTCTTTAGTTAGCGCTCTTATAGAAGGTTTTAATTTATTTGAGGATTATTTTTAAAAAAGTTTTAATTTAGAATTACTTAAGGATTTATTGACTTAGAGTTAGGGGTCCTCTTCAATTAAAAGTTTTTAATTACTTAAAAAAAGTTGGTTTTTAAGGTTTTATTATTATAAAGAGTTATTGGGAGGGTTAATATTTAAAAAAAAAGGTTTTATATTATTTTAAATTGAGAAAGTTAAAGATCCTTTTATATGTTAAAAAAGAATAATTTAGTGTTAGAGTTTATTAAAAAAAGATTTGTTGATAAAAAAAGGTTAATTTTATGAAATAGTTTTATTATTATGACGGATTATGAAAAGTTTCTTTTAGTAGTTAAGTTAACGAAAATGATGAGTTATTTTCTAAAAAAACTAATTGTTTTTAAATAAAAAAGATTATCAAGAAGAAGAAACGGAGGGATCCTCACGATCTCAATCTCATTCTCTCTCTCGCCTATGCTTCTCGTTCTCAAAGTGAAAGCTAGGATTTGAAACCCTATCGGCGCCGTCGTCTCTCACTCTCTCACGATCGTCAATCATCAAGCTGCAAACATATACCCCACCCCACACGGCCCATACCCCGATTTCATTATGTATTGTTGATTACAGTTACATGAGAAAAAATAAACGAGCAAAAGCGAGAAAAGAAAAGGGTGGGTCGGCGATGGCGGCGAGAACTTCACGGATCTCCGTCGGGGAACAACTCCTTTCTCTCTTTACCTTTTTATTTCGCGAGCCTGGTTTGTGTTGCTGCTTTGCTTCTTCTGCTTTAAATGCTGCGGCGATGATGATCACCTCCGGTGTTCTGAGCCTGGGTCGGTGGGTTTGGAAATGGTTTTGGTGATTTTGCGTGTGACTGCTTGATTTTGTGATTTGTCTCTCTTTCGCCTCTGGTTTTTCGTCTGGTGGCTCTGCTAGGTTTCTTTTTTGTTCCCTTTCTGATGAGAAAAGTGTCCCTTTTATAGCCAAGGCCGATGATGATGATTATGGAATAATTTTAATGTTGTATTGATGTCAATATTCCAAATTCTTGCTGATTTGATTTGTACGATATTGTGATGATTTGGATTTGGAAAGTTTTAATGTGGTATTGATGCAATTCTGGTTTGGGATAACTCGGCTGTGCTGATAGGATTTGATTTTTTTTAAAATTGGAAAGTTTTGGAGATTATGTTGTCTGATACGATTTGTTGCTTGGTTTGGAGATTTGGAACTTTATTGTTGTGCTGAAAACTCGATTCCTTTGATTCTTGTATACTTTTATTAGGAAAGGGATTATGCTGGTGGTGTCTTTATGATATTGGCCATAATCATTCCCCTTTTGAATATGATGAAGCTAAATCTGATTCAAAACAAAACTCTGAGGCCAATCTAGGAATTTCGCAAACCGTTTGAATATATCTCGTGTTTTGTTCTTTTCGAAAGTTTGGAAATAGTTTGATTGTCGTTTAGAGAATTCTGAATTATTAAATGTTTGGTTTCTTTCCGCAAGTTCTGGCTGCTTGGAGATTCGCTTGATTTGGCTTTCATACTTTTGCTTGATTTCTGATTTTCTATGTGGTTCATTCAGCAGGTTTAAACATGACGATATTGGACTGTCAAGAATTCACCATGGCTGCTCTTCAAATATCGAAGCTTCAGCCACACGCTCTCCTTCATCATAGCAGCTGTGAATTAGGTTTACGAACAGTGGTGTTGGGAAGGTAATGACAATGGCTCTGATTTGATCCTTGTAGAATTTAATAGCTAATTAACATTTGGATTTGGTTTGTAGAGAATGTGCGTGAATTTTGTACGGTAATGTTTCTTGAGTGACCTCTTTCTGGTGAATGCTGTAGGTATGTGAATTTTCTGTGAATCCCTGCTTGTGTATCTTTGTGATTTTCTCTTTAATTCCCCTTCAATACGTGTGTGTATGTTTCTGTGAATTTCTCTGCCCTGTGCGTGGATGTGAATGATGTTTGTGGATGATTTCTACAGAATGATACGATAGCTTCTTTGTTAAGAGCCAACAACCTCTCAGGTCCATCAGTTTGAGAGCATAATTTGTCAATACCGTATCGCAGATACTTAGCTTTGTCAATTTAGGAACTGATGATAGATGGTAAAGTGAAATATCTACAAGTGAAGGACTTTTAAGAGATAAATATCTCAGCTCTTGGAAGCCTGATAACGGGAATAAAGCTTCATTGATGACTTGAGTATGCTCCTGTGGTGGTCTGGTAAGTTCTAAAGGATTCTTGGTCTTTCTCTGATGTGATAATTGATGAAGTTAGATCTTGCACGATTGGGAGTGGTGAATCCTTTTGCTTGACTTTGCTCACGTCTTTGAAAACAATTTCTTTTCAGGTTTCAACTGAGGCCGCATGAACCTTGCTGATGAAGTTTCTGCTCACACAGGTTCCCACACTATTTAGAAATTGCAAGTCTACTTGTCGAAGCTTCTTGTGCAGATGGAGTCTTTAGGAAGTGGTCCGGAGGTATTTCTTTGCATCTGCATCATTTAACTGAAGAATACATCCGAATGTCTTCAAATAGTTTTCTCTTAATTCGATTTCTAATGGTCTTCGCCATGTGGTATATGCAGGTGGATGGCAAATGGTTTCGGTGTCGGCAGCTCGCTTCCAGCAATGCAACAGGTTTGTTAAATAAGATGCTTTTGCGAATTAGCTGATAATTATGGCAGGTATTCTTTCTTTGGTACGGCTTTAGCAACTTAGTTGGTTTGGAACTTACATCTCAGCTATCTCTCCTTTTCTCAGAAATTCAAACTGTCCTAAACCTCCTTGATATCTCTTGTAAACCATACATTTGCACAGCATATGATAATTGACTCTTGCATGGTTTGAGTACCATTGATGATTAATGCTTGGAAGTGATATTTCTCATGAATTGAATCAGGTATGACAAATATTCTGACCACGCTAACATTGTCAAATTTCTTGGAATTCCTGTACACTTGTTTGTCTGCTGTCTGGATTAGGTTTTAGTACTGCTGAATAGTTCTCAGATTCTTGCAAAACTTCTACAATGTATGACGGTTATGCGTTCTGTTAGCAGGTAAATATTGTCTTGACCTCACGTTGTCTGTTTTATTTCTGTCATGTCTTAAGTAAGTCAAGAAGCAATTCACATGCTTTTACCTTTTTTGATTTGCACCAGGTTCAGCTCTTCTTTCATTTTCCAACCGGAATTTTCTGGGAGCTTTCATATAGCGGCTTAAAACGCGTCCCAGTGATGGGCCATGGTGAGTGCAAGTTAAGGAAACCTCCCTAATATCTTCAAGCTCTCTCCTATTTCGTTATACTCATTTAGGATGTGCCTAGACTCTCTTTTCTCTCTCTTGTTCTGATCTAACTTGGCTTGAAAAAACAAACTGTTTTGACTTGTTAATTTTGAAACAGCACATCAAAAGAAAGGTTTCTACCGTCGCGATAAGGCCTAGGAGGATAGTCGCAAATAATGTCTGTTGAGTATCACGTGACCAGTCTCATATTATCTAGCAGCATACGAACAATGAAGAATAGGTGAAGTTGATGGCATCAAATGCTCCGAGCATAGAAGAATTCAACTCTCTATTTTGAAAAGTATAATGCAACAACACCTAAACTTGTAACTTGTATCATGAATTAATTGTATTGGGACTTTGAGTTGTGATGTTTAGTCATAGGATGTAACTTGTAAATTCAATTTCATGTTTCAACACTTGGCAAGGGAGCATACTCCATATCTTCTATGATTGGAATAAAAGTTGTTGATGAATGGGAGCGTACTTGCTTTCTCTTGGTAGAACCAGTCTCTTTTTGTTCATTTGAAATAACCTTCTTTTTCAGATCAACCTTGAAATTCCCAATGCTTTGAATTTAGAATGTGTTTTGCATGAATCTTGTATTGCATCTTGAAATTGATCTTAGGATGTAACCTTTGTAACTTGAGCTTGTAAGGGAACTAACATAAATCTTAAGCCTTCGCAACATTTGCAACTTGGATGCTTGAACAGCGCTGACTTGAATTTGAATAATGAAATTTGACATATGAATGTTGTAACTTGTTTAAATCTTCATAACAAATTTAGCTTTAGGAATTCTTTACTAAATATTGACTTCAGACTTTATCCAAGCCTACCACTTTAAACTAACAAGAAGAAAATCCACATCTCCTGGGATCCAACATCAATTACTACGAAATCCATAACCGACCTTCAAATAACCATGCTCAACGCCCATAAAAAGGAAGCCTTAATCCCATCTGAAAAGTCTTGGGGACACATTGACCTTGTAAAGGCAGAGGGACCCGAATCACAAATGAGCACACACACGACCTTCCTGACTGTTACGCCTTCCGCAACAACACCTAAATTTCATAAAACGAAAACAAGCAAGACAAAAACTAAAATGACGGTTAGCTATGCATAGATGATTGACCTAAGGATGGTATGCAGACGAATCAATGAATCTAAGGGAAAAATTTGGGGTACAACATGAGGCAATGGTTGGGATTGCGCAAGGGTATCTGCAGGCGAAAGCAGTCCGTATGCTGAAATGAGTAACTCTTCAGAACAACTTTTAATGAATCAAAGCAAGGAAAGCTCAAACGGGAAGTGATTTGGAGATTTCAAAAGTGAATTAACGCGCCAAGAATTGGGTTGTAGAAGTGATTTAGGATGAGCCGGTTATGAATCCTCTTGAATTTTCTTCTTCTCTTCTGAAACTCGAAGACACGACAAAGGAGAAGAAATGTTTTTGGTTGTTTTACTTCTTTCCAAGCCACGCGGAATCCCTTCATTGGTTAAAGGGATAGAGTTGAAAAGTCAAAGCCACCTTGCATGATTCCTATTGGACCTCAGTGTAACACCTCAAAATTTGCCTTGTTGTTTTTAGATAACTGGCTTATGTTTCTTTTCATTTCTTGCATTTGCATTGTGCATAGCATTTGGTTCTTAGCATGGGATCGAGGTATTTGGTTCAACCCAAGGGCAAAAGCTTCTTATGAGCTCTATAAGCTTCTCACATCCTTATATGGTGGCCCAAGGGCATTTCAATGAGGGATTCTCCAAGTGGTTATATCAAGGGTTGGTGTCCTTACACTGATGACCAAAACTAGGGTTTTATGGTTAAGGGTCCTAAGCTCAAGGAATTGATTCAAACCTTTCACCAAGGTTCTCCATATGTCAAAACAAGTCTAAGGATGGATTTTGAGCCAAAAATTCACCATGGAAGGCCTCAGATGATTCAGTAGCTTACAGATGAAGTAATCAGTCAAACTGGTCAACTGAAAAGTCAAACTAGGGCTTTGAGAGGTCCTCATCATGGTAACCAAGTCAAGAGACCTTTATTTGGTCTATGGAAGGCTTTCATGATCACAATTTGCAAAAATCAAGCTTTGGTAAAAAGTTGCTAAATTGGGAAAGTGACTTGTAATTTCAAGTTACTATTTTTGGCATATTTTCAACCAACTTTAACCAAACTTTTCATGATCAAAAATGCTTCAAACGAATTTTTGCCCAACATAAAAGTTGTGGATCTCTTTCTCCTCTTTCCAAAGAGTGGTGGACCATGATCATATCATTTTTAGATCAAGAGTTATGGGCATTTGAAGTTCAAGAGTATTTGGTGTCCCACCATGCATACCATTTTGATACAACTTGCAAGATGCATTCTAACTCACCAATATGGCTTCTAATTGTTCAGTTCACCTCACCACATTCCAATGCACCTCATTTATTTTGAGCCAAGAATGGAATGAATCCGTGGATTACATAGTCATAATTCATCATTATGCAATTTTGCAAGTTCACTTGGAATTCATAATTCAGTTACTCTCCAGCCCCAAGATCAATCCAAAGGTGGTCCTTGCATCAAAAGGAAAACAGTCATGCACTTTTCATGAAGAATGCACGAGCCAAGTACCTCATGTGCACACATTTACAAATTTGCAAAACAGCCCAAAACTCATTGCTCTCAAGTCCTTGAAGTTTAAAACCCTAAACAGTAGCATCTACACACTATATAAGCTAACTCACACGAATTTCTCAGCAGCTACTATTCATTTTCATCACTTTTCAAAGTTTTTGCTCTCAAGTTTCTCTCATTCGATTCTCCCAATCCTTCAAGGTTCCTCCATATTTTTTGGTTGGTTTATGATCAGTGAAGCATAAGGAAGAGAAATCCACCATTGTTTTGAGGTTTAAGCAAGGAATTCATCAAGTTGAGTTCAGAGCTTCAACCTTCGAATTCAAGGATTCAGGCCAGTTTGAAGGTCTAATTGCATTTATTTTGCAATTAGACAGTTGAAGGAGTTGATCTGCAGCTTATCTTGGAGTTTCTTGACGTATTTCCAGTTCTGAAAATCTCAGGTGAGCTCCAAATTCATAGATCTAGAATTGATTTTTGTTGTGTGTTTAATGTTCATCTTGATGTGCTGAGCTCATATATGTGTTTGGATTTGATTTTCAACGTGAATCATGGCTGGAATTTAGATCTGAAATTTTCAGATCCAAACTTGTTTCGTTCGATTCTTGAAATATATGCATGCTAAATGATTTTGAGTGGCATATTTGTGATCTACGTGAGTTGCTGAACATTTTGATGTATGATTTGGTGTTTTTGGTTATTGTTTGAAGTTTGGTGACCGGAGAGTGGCCGGAGAAGATGATCGGCGCTTCTCCGGCCGGTGAAGGTTTAATTAGGGTTTATGAATTTCCAGATTTATTCTCATGCGTTGGATTGTGATTAATTTTCCAGTTTGATTCTCGTGCGTTGGATCTTGATTATGTGGTGTTAATTAAATTAATTAGGGTTTAAGGGATCTGATTAAGTCATGACCATTGGATTTCATTTAATTAGTGAATTTGAATGTGGGCCATTACATCGTTGACTTTGCTTTGTTTGACTTTGAGCGTGAGCCTGTGGATCTGGAGACTTTCCCTTGTTTGACTCAATCTGAGCCGTTCCTTATTTCTGAACGTTGGAATGCATTTGGGCCTCTTTTGCTGTTCACACCCCCGTTTCTGAGCCCATGACCGTTTGCATGCGTTTGGATTTCTTCTTGCACCCCTGGTTTCATTTCATTTCCTTTTTATTTTCTATTTTCATACCATCTCATAATTAATTTTTAAAAATACTTACATGTGCTAAAAAATTCCAAAAAAATTCATCATTCCTCCTCATTGATAAAATTAATTTTTCACATTTTATTTTATTATTTTTGCATTAAATTTGCATTAAATATTAATTTTCCAAATTAATTTTTCTCACTTGCATTTCATATTGCATACTTCATGTTGCATCTTTTATTTCTCTCATTTGAAAAGTGATTTGATCCTGATTCTTTTTGGGTTGTGTTCTTAACATGTTGAGGTATGTTTCAGATTTTTGGTATGATTTTTAGGTCTTGTTTGGATGACTTTGGATGTGGTGCTTTGAGCATGAATGTATGAAATCCTATTGATGCTTTGACCTAATTGTTGAATGACTTTGGTTCTGATTCATTGCTTGTGGCTTTGATATGTCAATTATACATGTTTGAGATGCTTGAATACTGGATGACATAATTTTTGAGGCATGTTTGTTATTTCTTTGAAGCATGAACTTTAACTTGTCCAATTTGTGAATATATGCTTCATGTTTGGTTTGCTTGATCATGAAGGCACTTGTGCCATAATTTGGGGTCTTGTTTGAGAATTGATAACATGTTAATTGACTTCTGGTTGTGATATTTGGATCTCATCTTTGCATGTTTGATTTTTGCCTTGCACTTTAAGTCACTTGTTTCACAAGAATGAATCATGCTTCACTTCACTTCACTTCTTCTTCTTTGCTTCTTAATTAATTGTGAAAATGTTTGTATGACTTGAATGATGTTTGAAGATCTTGTTTAGGCACATATTTAGGATTGTGTCACTTCTGGACTTGGATTACTTTGTGGAATTTTGACTTGGTTGCTTCACATAATCACTTCTTTTCATCTCACTCCTTCTTTAATGACTTGAATGGTACTTGAGTGACTTCTCCCTTTTCTTTTTGACTAATTGTGCATGATTAATATTAGAGGTCAGTAGGACCATTAGGTTCTGAACTTGATGTTTGATTTACCTTAGAACTTGTTTCTTTATTGCCTTATACTTGTTTGAGTTTCATTTTGTCATATGTAAATACTTCTAACACTTTCAGGGGCAAATGGTAAGATGTTTGAGTGTGGATATGCTTCCACATTTTACTTTCTTCCTTTATCTTTTAACTTTCATACTTGTGTTTGAAGTGAGCTTAGGCCACTTGTGTTTCACTTCTCTTTCTCCTTCTTCTCTTTCACTCTTTTCATCCCTCGAGTCTCGAGACTTGTTTAAGTCTTGGACTCTCTCCCGTTAGAGCTACCTAGTCCAACTTAATTTTTGATTAAGCTTGGAGTAGGATTAGCATTAGGTTAGGTAGTCATCTCTCCTAAACCTCACTAACCATAGGACATCCATGCATGATAACATTAGGACTCTTAGTTTCCCTTTAGAGTTTCCTCTGTGTCGTCTCTCTTCTCATCTCAAAACTTCTTCAAGACACGTAATAAAAGTTAACGTGTATTGCGCTTGAGCCTTCTATGTGGGAAGTGAGGATTGAGGGGCTTCCTCTCATTCTTCTAGGATGCCTAGTGTACGTCCTGTTGGGGACGATGCGCGAAGTATTCGTTCCTATATTCAAGACTTGGGTTCAATGCAAGTTGCGAAACAACTTAAAAGACACTTCTGTCTAAAAAACACCAAACAAATTCAAATCTTTTTATCCTTCGGGATTGTTGGGTTTCAAACTTCTTTTTTCAGAAAGAGCTCGTCGCTCACATAAAAAACACTTACCCACCCGTGGTCGTACCCACGAACTACGTCAGCTCTGATTCCTCTCTCTCGACCGATTGAGGATACCTAGGCACAAGACAGCGATTGTCTTGGCGAGCAACCTTCCCCCACAGTTCCCGTCCGAACTACGTTGACTCTGACTTTCCCATTGCACTGAGGGAGTACGTAGGCCTAGGACAACGATACCGTCCTATCGAGTCACTTCTTTTTCCTTTCTTCTTCGTTTCTCCGTTCTTTCCCGTTCTCGTTCTTTCTTCGGTCCAGTAGCAGTGGAGTTCCAGACGACGACACCCTTTGATGCAGACAGCAAGCATGGATCCCATCGAGTACGATGGACGTGTTGGGTGCTAACACCTTCCCTTCGCATAACCGACTCCCGTACCCATTATCTTGGTCGCGTGACCATGCTCTTTCCCTTTCTTTCAGGTTTACGCAGTGTTTCCTTTCCCTCTCTTGGGATAAATACACTTTGCTGGCGACTCTGTGTCTTTTGCGCCACTCTCGCGTTTGTACCGTTGGATGCAAATATTTCGGGAGCGACAGCTGGCGGCTCTGCTGGGGACTCTGGTTGACCTACTGCTGGTCCTTCCCCTTTAGCGAGTCAATCCTAGCGCTTGTCTGTTTGTTTTTGTTAGGTGTTTCTATGGTGCTTTGCTTTGTTGTATATTACTGTACTGTTGTTTACTGTATTTTTGCTTTACTGCTTTACTGTTTTTACAGCTTTTATCGCATTGCATTTTATATTGTCATACTGGATATACTACGCTGTGCTGGCTGTTGTTCTGTTTGGCGGGTTGGGATGTTCTGAGAGATGAGCTCAATACACAGGCTCGAGTATACACCTAGGTTTTAGCGTGGGCAGGCGTGACGCTCCCGTGGTGTTGGCCACGTGCGGGTGATCACGATCCCTACAATCAGACGAGGTTCTATTCGGAGCTTTCTGCTACTGTATGTTGATACAGGCCAGTAGTTATTCTCTAGAGGAATCGTCGACTCTGATGACCATTCCCGAGGACTCAGTTGCGGCACTACTCCCGGGATGTGACAGTGGCAGCCCACTTTCTGTGGCAAACCCATTGCACACTCTCGATCCGAGGACCCAATGTTGGGAACTTGCCATAGGATCCTTCTTTTTGAAAGAGAATCAGCAGACGACCTCTTTGATTGGCGGTAACATTGTATCCTTCGGGCTGAATGTGTTATTGCTTCTCAAACCTCTGAAGCTGAGGATCTTTCATTTTTGGAGAATCAGTTGAGGCCTCCTCGATTGATGATGATGCCAAACCAGAAATGGTGAACGTATCATCATTTCTCGACCTGAGAGCCCGGGATACTGAACATCCTAGTACCCACATGTGAGAGGGACGGTTTGTTTACAGGTTTGCAGGTAACCGTGACCATCAACCGACCCAGTTTTCTGTTGTTATCACTATGGTTGATGTTGATTCTGAGTTTTGGTACAAAGCCTTGATTTGTTCAGTCAGCACAGTGCAGCCAGTTTATGTGGATACCTTGGTCCCGTGCTCTGCATTGCATTCCATTTATCTGACATTCATGTTTGTGCATTTTCAGGTAGTATCTAGTCTTTGATTCCAATCAGAGGGCGTTCTTAGGGATGGACACTAAAAGGGGTAAGAAGAATATCATCATCTACAGGTTTCCGAAGATCACTCTTGGTCCTTTGAGCAGTTTACAGAGTATAGCTGGTCCGGAAGTTTTGGGAGCCTTTGAAGAGAAGTATGGTTGGATACTGTCCCTGGTTCGGAGCCTCAGTAAATATGAATATAATGGGCTACACACCTTGATGCAGTTTTATGATCCTTCCCTGAGGTGCTTCGTGATGCCAGATTATGTGTTGGTTCCTACCCTGGAGGAATACTCCAACATCTTGCGGATTCCTGTCAAAGAAGGTGTTCCTTTCTGTGGTTCCCAAGGAGAGTGTGATTTCCAGGCAGTGTCTGAGGCTCTTTATTTGAGCAGATCTACAGTGGAGGATGATTTTTCTAAGAAAGGAAAATCCCGAGGGTATCATTTGGAGTACTTGGTAAAGAGGGCTCGAGAGGAAGCTAAGGAGAATAGGTGGAGAGCCTTCAATGCAATATTAGCTCTGTGTATATATGGCATTGTGTTATTCCCTAATGAGTCTGACTTCGTCGATACGGATGCTATTCAGATATTTACAGATCAGAATCCGGTACCGACTTTGTTAGGTGATCTCCATTACGCTCTATACAACAGGAATGAGAAAAAGCGAGGTGGTGTGGTTTGTTGATGCGCACCTCTCTTCTACAAGTGGTTTGCCAAACGTTTACCCCAATCCGGTGCTTTTGTGGCTTCGAAGACTTCTTTAGAGTGGAGTAAGCGTCTGATGGGATTAGCTGCTAAAGACATTCTCTGGGTGGATAAGGGTTTGTTGGGGACTGATATTCTACATAGCTGTGGCAGGTATCCTAATGTACCTTTGATCGGAAGAAAGGGAGGTATTAACTACAACCCATCTTTGGCTATCAGGCAGTTTGCATACGCCCTAAAAGATCCTCCAGCTGGAAAAGATTTGGAAGAATCCTTGTATTTTCATATGACTGATGGTGTAGCTATTGTACAAGAAGCTTCTCAAGCCTGGCTCAACAGACAGAAAATAGGTAAAACTGTTTTGGGGAAACCCAATAACCAAGTTTTCGCTCCGTATGTTGAATGGGTGAAAAAGAGGGTAGAAGAGTTCTATTTGCCTTTTGATCGGGCGTCTCCCTTGAATCCAGAGAGTGTGGAGGAAAGACTTACTGTGCCTATTGAAGAGTTCAACAAGCAACAGAAGTTGGTGCAAGAATTGAGAGCAGAGAATTCCGGTATGAGTAGTCAGCTGCAATGAGCCTTGCATGACAATTTGGAGCTGAAGTGGCAGGTCAAAGAGTCGACTGAGCGTCTGAAGAAGACAGAAAATGATCTGGATAGCAGAATTCAGCATTTCAAGAAGATCAGTATGGCAGCAGAGACTTCAAGCCAGACCACCAGGACAACTAAGAAGCTTTTGGCTAAGACTGAAACCGAGCTTGATGTTTATCAAGAGATGTGGAGTGAGGTCCAAGTCGAAAACGAGGTGCTAAACAAAGAGCTGCAAAAGGCGAAAGAAAAGGGGAAGCATTTCTTCAACAAGTGGAAAGAATCCCAAAAGGAGATTGAAGAGCTCAAATTACAAGTTGGAATCAAGAAGGTGAGACATGAAAGTAGCAACGCTGAAGAACAGATTGCAACGTTGAACCAAGAGATTGCAAAGAGAAACAGGTTAATCAAAGGGCTAATCTCGCGACCGGCACATCCTGACACTTTGAATCTTCTGGAAGAAGTGGAGGCTAGCCTGTTTGGGGTAGAATTGTAGTTTATTGTGTATCTGTTTTTTATGTGGTTACCATCAGGATTGTTGATGGAATCACCGTTGGTTACGATTGACTTTATTTGTATGAATTCTTCCATCTTGATAATAGAATGTTTGATTCAGATATTTTTGCCTTGGTAGTTTTTTGTTTTTGTGATTGGTTGGATCCGGTGGTATTTCTGGGTCGGATTTATTTTCCGATATTGCGTTTAATCCCTGGCCCGGTTGCTTGGAATGGAATCAAAGCGGATATACCTTGGAAATGTTCAAATATGTTTGTTGCATTTGCATTTGCATAATCATATTCATTCTTTGCATTGCAGGTTCTCTTGGGTTTCTCTGGTTTTCTTATGTTCTCTCTTTCTTTCAGTCAGGATTGATCAACCAACTCATCGTTATTCTACCAGGCTCAATCAAAACAGAGTGATGGACAAAGTTCAAGCAGATATGGCCGCTATGCAAGCTCGCATCGACCAGTTCATGGAAATGATGCATGGTGTGGTGCAAAGTCAGAACGAGTTCAGAACTCTGGTTCAGCCGTTAGTGGCGCAGGTCGACGAAAATGGTATCCTACAGGGTGGTCTTATCAACCGTAATATCCCTCCGGGCGGAGTTGGTGCTGGTGGACAGGGCAGAATTCCTACAGTGGTTGGAGAGGGAAGTACTGTTCGGGCTATCCATGGCCATCATTTTGATGATCAACAGGACGATGTGTTCTCGGTCAGGAGTCTAGAGGCTGCCCTTCCTGTGGTCAGTGATGAAAGAATTCGTTTAATCGAAGCTCAATTGAAAGGAGTGGTGAAACAGGATGATTTGGGGATTGATTTGGACGACCTAGGGTTGGTCCCTGATATTGTTATTCCACACAAGATTCAGATTCCTACACTAGAAAAGTACAATGGTTCTACCTGCCCAAGGACTCATGTGAAGGCCTATACCAGGAAGATGGCTGCTCACGCTAAGGATGAAAAGTTAATGATGCACTTCTTCCAAGACAGCCTGTCTGGCGCGTCTTTGGAATGGTACATGGGGCTAGAAAGTAGAGATGTTCGTACCTAGAAAGAGCTAGCTGCAGCTTTCATCAAGCATTATCAGTACAACACGGACATGGCTCCCAACAGAACTCAGCTGTTGAGCATGTCCCAGAAGAATGATGAAAGTTTCAAAGAATACGCACAAAGGTGGCGTGAATTGGCGGCTAGGGTACAGCCACCAATGCTAGAGAAAGAGATGCTAGATATGTTCATGGACACACTGCCTAAGCACTACTATGAGAAGCTTTTGCCTTGTTCTCTAGGCAAGTTTGCAGATGTGATCGCTATTGGGCAGAAGATAGAGGTCGGAATTAAGGCTGGGAAGGTTTCTAGCGGTGATGGATCGTCTTCCGGACGGGGAAAAAAGCCGTTTGATAATTATAAGAAGAAAGGAGAGACCAACGCTGTATCATCCCACAGGGGAAAGGGAAACAGCGTCAGTTTAACAATCAACAGGTAGCATCAATAACCATTCCAGCAACATTACCTCCACCACAGCAACAAAGGGGTAATGCTAATCAGAATAGGCAGCAGGGTCAGTATCAGAACAGACAGAGGAATGCAGAGAGGCATTTTGATCAACCCCCAATGTCATATGCACAGTTGTTGCAACATTTACTTCAGTTGCGTCTAGTTGAGCTTCGTACCCTGGCTCCACCAACAGGGGAACTCCCACGAGGCTACGATGCTAACGCACACTGTGATTTTCATTCTGGTGCTCCTGGGCACACGGTGGAGAAGTGCAGGGCGTTTCAGCACAAGGTGCAGGACCTTGTGGACTCTAAAGCCATCAATTTCTCGAATGACAGACCCAATGTTATTCAAAACCCGATGCCTAATCACAATGGGCCAAGGGTGAATGCTATAATTGAGGACTGTGAAACTTTGAATTTGATCATGGATGTGGAGGAACTGAAGACTCCATTGATGGTGGTTAAGAACAGGTTATTGAAAGGTGATGTCTATCTGGGCTGTGGTGAGAACTGCTCAGATTGTTTGATAAAGGCTAATGGTTGTGATTCGTTGAAGAGGGGTATTCAGAATCTGATTGATGAGGGTTGTTTGCAGTTTGACAGAGGTAATCAGCTAGAAGAGGTTGTTAGTGAGAAGGTTGCCACTATCACTATTCCGTTCAAAACAATTACTATTTCTGGTCCAGCAAGGCCACCTTCAGTCATTATCACAAGGGCTGGACCCATTCCGTACGAGAGTTCTAAGGCTATTCCGTGGAATTATGGTGTAGAGGTGTTTGTCAATGGGCAAAAGCAAGAGCTAATGAATACTTCACCAGTGGGTTCTAGTTCAGGGGTTAAAGTTGAGACTGATGCTATAACCAGAAGTGGTAGAGTGCTCCCTCCTGTTAATGATCAACCCAGTACCTCTAGGCAAGATAGAGGAAAACAGACGATGGATGGTTCTGTTCAGACTCCAGCGATTGTGGAATCTACAGTGAAGCCGGTTGATGATGCTTTTTCGGAAAATGTAGAGGAATTTATGAGGCTCATCCGAAAAAGTGATTATAAGATCGTGGACCAATTACATCAGACCCCGTCCAAGATCTCTATTTTGTCTCTGCTCTTGTGTTCTGAGGCTCACAGGAATGCTCTTTTGAAGGTTTTGAATGCAGCCTACGTTCCTCAAGAGATTTCTGTTAATCAGCTGGAAGGGGTTGTAGCGCACGTGAATGCGGGTAACGGCCTGGGTTTTACAGATCTTGACTTGACTTCTGCTGGCAGGAATCATAACAATGCCCTGCATATTTCGATCGAATGTCGTGGCTCGCTGATGTCACATGTCTTGGTTGATACTGGTTCATCGTTGAATGTATTACCCAAGAAAGCGTTAATGAAGTTGGATACTCGAGGACTTATTTGTACACCAAGAGACTTGGTGGTGCGAGCTTTTGATGGCTCGAAGAGATCTGTTTTTGGCGAGATTGTGCTTCCAATCAAGGTTGGACCGGAAATCTTTAATGCAACGTTCTACATTATGGATATTCAGCCAGCGTACAGCTGTTTATTGGGTCGTCCTTGGATCCATGGGGCAGGTGCTGTAACTTCCACTTTGCATCAAAAGCTTAAGTATATGGTTGATGGTCACGTAGTGACAGTATGCGGAGAAGAAGATATAATGATCAGTCAGCTGTCAACCTTTAAATACGCGGAAGTGGATGGGGAAATCCACGAGACGTTGTGCCAGGGATTTGAGAAGGTGAAAGTTTCTGAAGAAGTTGTTCAGTCTAAAGCTGTAGTGCAGCCTGTAGTGGTAAATCAACCTGAGGGTTCCATGTCTTCGTTAAGAGACGCCAAAGCTGTGGTTGAAGCGGGTAGCTCACAGAGGTGGGGCCAGGTGGTTGAAGTCCAGAAAAAGAAGGATACTTATGGATTGGGATACAAGCCATCCAAGAGAGATGAGGATCCCCCAAAATTCTATGGCCCTGTCCGGTTCACTAGCGCTGGAGTTTTCTTCGACAGAATTAATGCTATTGATGAAGAAGGAGACAGTGATTGCGACATGGATAGCTGGATCCGTCCTTGCGTCCCAGGGGAAAGTCTGTGCAACTGGTCTTCTGAGAAAGTCATTCAAGTGACAGGCTTCGAGTAATTGCTTTGTTTTCCTATTTTGTTAATCCTACGTTCTGCCCAAGACGTAGCGATTCTGTTTGTAGGGCTTTTAACTGTTGCATGTTTTGCCTTATCATCAATAAAGGACTTTTCACACTCAAATATTTTGATCTCTGTCTTTCTGTTTTTATTTTTATGCATTAAAAACACACATCAAAATGGCAATGTGTTTCTTTTGTTGCATCATAATAAAACATACCTCATCAATCATTGCAGGTCTTTTTGTTCAGATGACACCGATCATGACTCAGCTATAGCTCGGTATGACTTTGACAATCCAATCTATCAGGCTGAAGAAGAGGCTGACGAAGATTGTGAACTGCCCGAAGAGTTGGCCAGATTGTTGAAGCAAGAGGAGAGAGTCATCCAACCTCATCAGGAGGAAATTGAGATTGTGAATCTGGGAACCGAGGACGCTAGAAAGGAAGTAAGAGTAGGGGCTGCATTGGAAGACAGTGTCAAGGGAAGATTGGTTGAAATGCTCCGTGAGTATGTGGACATCTTCGCCTGGTCTTACCAAGACATGTCCGGGCTGGATACTGATATTGTTGTACACTGGCTACCACTCAAAGAAGGTTGTGCTCCGGTCAAGCAAAAGTTGAGAAGAACTAAACCGGAGATGTCTGTCAAAATCAAGGAAGAGGTTCAGAAACAGCAAGATGCCGGGTTTCTTGCCGTAACAAATTATCCTCCATGGGTTGCTAACATCGTGCCTGTACCTAAGAAGGATGGGAAGGTCAGGATGTGTGTTGATTACAGGGATTTGAATAGAGCCAGCCCAAAGGATGATTTCCCGCTCCCTCACATTGACGTGTTAGTTGACAATACTGCTCAGTATTCTGTGTTTTCCTTCATGGATGGCTTCTCTGGGTATAACCAAATCAAAATGGCCCCAGAGGACATGGAGAAGACTACATTCATAACACCGTGGGGAACTTTCTGCTACAAAGTGATGCCCTTTGGATTGAAAAATGCAGGGGCAACTTACCAGCGGGCGATGGTGACTCTCTTTCATGATATGATTCACAAAGAGATTGAAGTCTATGTTGATGACATGATTGCGAAGTCACAGACGGAAGAAGAACATTTGGTGAATCTTCAGAAGTTATTTGAAAGGTTAAGGAAATTCAGACTGAGGTTGAATCCAAACAAATGCACCTTCGGGGTGAGATCAGGAAAATTGCTGGGGTTTATTGTTAGTGAAAAAGGTATTGAGGTTGATCCTGCAAAGGTAAAAGCCATACAAGAGATGCCTGTGCCAAAAACAGAAAAAGTGGTTCGTGGTTTCTTGGGGAGATTGAATTACATTGCTAGGTTCATCTCGCATCTCACAGCCACGTGTGAACCAATCTTCAAGTTGCTAAGAAAGGATCAAGCGGTCAGGTGGAATGAAAATTGTCAAAAGGCGTTTGAAAAGATTAAAGAATACTTGCAGGAACCTCCGGTCCTTATGCCGCCAGTGCCAGGAAGGCCTTTGATTATGTATCTCACAGTTCTTGAGAATTCAATGGGTTGTGTGCTCGGTCAACAAGACGAGTCAGGTAAAAAAGAGCACGCCATCTATTACCTGGGTAAGAAGTTTACTGACTGTGAGTCAAGATACTCGATGCTGGAGAAAACATGTTATGCACTCGCTTGTGCCGCTAAGCGTTTGAGGCAGTATATGTTAAACCATACAACCCTTTTGATTTCGAAGATGGATCCAATCAAGTATATGTTTGAGAAGCAAGCACTTTCTGGTAGAATAGCCCGTTGGCAAATGGTTCTGACAGAATATGATATTCAGTACGTTTCCCAAAAGGCCATTAAGGGAAGTGTGTTGTCAGAGTATCTTGCCGAACAGCCAATTGTGGATTATCAACCGATGAAGTTTGAGTTTCCGGATAAGCACATCATGTATCTGAAGATGAAGGATTGTGAAGAGCCTTTGCCTGATGAAGGACCTGAGATTGGATCTCAATGGAAGATGGTTTTTGATGGGGCTGTTAATTCATATGGCAACGGAATCGGGGCAATCATTACGACTCCACAGGGTTCTCACATACCCTTTACTGCCCGATTAGCGTTCATATGCACCAACAATGAGGCGGAGTATGAAGCATGCATCATGGGGTTAGAAGAAGCAATTGATTTGAGAATCAAGAACCTCGATGTTTATGGTGATTCTGCGTTGGTGGTGAATCAGATTACAGGAGAATGGGAGACTCGTCAAGTAAATCTTGTTCCATATAACAATTATGCCAGAAGATTATTACCTTTCTTTGACAGAGTAGACTTCCATCACATTCCCCGGATAGAGAATCAGATGGCTGATGCGTTGGCAACGTTGTCATCAATGTATAAAGTGAATCTTTGGAATGAAGCTCCCTCAATCAGAATCATGCGCTTGGATAGACCTGCTTTTGTATTTGCAGTTGAAGGGGTATCAGATGGCAAGCCTTGGTATCATGACATTAAAGTCTTCTTGAAGAGTCGGGAATACCCAGCTAGGGCATCTTCCAAGGATAAAAAGACATTGAGGAGGTTATCAGGAAACTTCTTTTTGAACAAGGATAATGTTTTGTACAAGAGAAACTTTGACATGGTCTTGCTACATTGTGTTGATGAACATGAGGCAGGCCTGTTAATGGAAGAAGTTCACGAAGGTTCCTTCGGTACTCATGCCAATGGGCATGCTATGGCAAGAAAATTGTTGAGAGCAGGGTATTATTGGATGACTATGGAGTCTGACTATTTTAAATACGCTCGGAAATGTCATAAATGCCAGATTTATGCTGACAAGGTGCACGTACCGCCTACTCCTCTAAATGTTTTGTCGTCACCTTGGCCTTTTGCTATGTGGGGCATTGATATGATTGGAAAGATTGAGCCAACTGCTTCGAATGGACACCGTTTCATTCTGGTGGCTATTGATTATTTCACGAAGTGGGTGGAAGCAGCATCGTATGCCAACGTCACCAAACAAGTGGTAGCCCGGTTTATTAAGAAGGACATCATCTGCCGGTATGGAGTCCCAGAGAGAATCATTACTGATAATGGTTCAAATCTGAATAACAAGATGATGAAGGAGCTATGCCAGAGCTTTAAAATCGAACATCACAATTCTTCTCCCTATCGTCCGAAGATGAATGGGGCTGTTGAAGCGGCTAATAAGAACATAAAGAAGATTGTACAGAAGATGGTAGTGACATACAAAGACTGGCATGAGATGTTGCCTTACGCTTTGCATGGATATCGTACTTCGGTGCGCACCTCGACTGGGGCAACTCCTTTCTCACTGGTGTATGGCATGGAAGCAGTCTTGCCATTAGAAGTTGAGATTCCTTCTTTGAGAATTCTGACAGATGTGAAGCTTGATGAAGCTGAGTGGGTGCGTTCCCGGCTGAATGAACTAAACCTCATTGAAGAGAAGAGACTGAAAGCCATTGCACATGGCCGGTTGTATCAGAGTAGGATGAAGAAAGCCTTTGATCAGAAAGTGCGTCCTCGATGTTTTCAAGCTGGTGAATTAGTTCTGAAAAGGATCACTCCTCCTCAAACAGATCACAGGGGCAAGTGGACTCCGAATTACGAAGGGCCATATGTAGTAAGACAGGTTTTCTCTGGTGGAGCCTTATTACTCTCAACTATGGATGGCGAAGATTTTACGTCCCCTGTGAACGCGGATGTAGTCAAAAAATACTTTGCATAAAAGAGACCCGCTGAACATAAAAAGAAGGTTCAGGCAAAAATGGGGCATCCTGGCGAACCATAAAAAGAAAAGGTTCGGGCAAAAATTAGGGATAAAAAGAAAAAGAATAAACCCATAAGGTTGAAAACCTGAAAAGGCAACCGTGGCAAAAATGGGTATCCCGGTGGATTGAAAACCTGAAAAGGGCGATCCAGGCAAAAGTTAGGGATTTTGAAGCAAAGACTACGATCCGCGTTCGATCTGTGATCACCGTTCGCACTTGGAAAATTCGGAGGAAAGGAATCAGTTCAGTTAGTCGTCTTCGAAGGCCAAAGTATCTGCGGATGAACAAGTCATGTGGGTTATAGCTTAGTCGAGTCATGGTGGATGTATGTTCCCCACATTGCCGACATTTGTATTTTCTTTTGCTTTTTGCGCAATTACCTCTTTTCAGGAATTGCTTCCAGATGTAAATGCCTATTCACAGGTCAATTCATTCAATAAAGTTTGCATTTCAGTTAAAGAGCTTTTGTTTTCTGTTTTATCTGTTTTGTTTGTGAAAATGTCCGATATTTTTGATAAAAACATTACATGCTAAAACGTTGAGCTTTATGACACAAGATGGAAAAACAGTGGCAATTGCTTAGGCGACAGTCACCATGTGGATAATCAATGTATTCATTCTTGCACGTAGACTTTTTGTTGGTTTTGCAGGTTGACAGATGTACCTCCCCAGTAGAGTTGCTCTCTCCATCTTTGAAGTCTGATCATCTTCAGCGGTTGGATGCTTTCCCCAGTAGGGTAGAGCTCTCCTCAACTTTGAAGTCTGATCGTCCTCAGCAGGTTTTTACTCTTCCCCATCAGAGTATCGAGGGTCGTCTTCCTCAACCAGAGTGTAAAGAAGTAATTCCCTAAGCGGAGTCGTTAAGGATCGTCCTCCCTAGCAGGATATAAAAGGTTTTTTCCGGCCAGAGTTGTGATTCGACTCATCTTTCTTCAGCAAGTGATGTCTCCCCACGGAGCATGGTGCATTTATTTGTTCCCCAGCTAGTCAGGAAGCATGTGTTATCCCCTAGCAGGTGGATGTTGACAATTACTTTTTTCTCCCAAGCGGAGTCGTTGAGGATCGTCTTCCTCAGCAAAGTACAGAGGATTATATACCCAGCCGAAGTCGTGTTTGGAATGTTATTTCCCATCAAGTACTCAGAAGTTGATTGCTTTAAGGTGAGTGTTGCCGTGCCTCCAGCAGGAAGTTTGTGGACGAAGATGTTATTATCCCCACAGGGTCCTGGTGTCTACTTTCCTCGGTTGGTCAGAAAGTATAGTCTCGGCGACAATGGTTTGATCTAGTACCCAGCAGGGTGAGGGTAAAGTTACTTCCTTAGCAGCAGATTAAGCTCATTTCCCCAATCAGAGTCTGGTGGTGAGTGGTATCCCCAGCAGGTCTTAAGGCCAATCGTTTTTGGCAGGCGCTGAAGCCAAGTTCTGAAATAGTTGGTCGTCCCCAACGGTGGAATTTCCATCTTCAGTATTCATATCCCTCCCCAGCAGAGTGGGTATTCTCTCGGAGCTTCGTCCATCTCTAGCAGAGTTGTTGATCTTGACATTCCCCAGCTGAGTGGGTATTCTCTCGGAGCTTCGTCCATCTCCAGCAGAGTTGTTGATCTTGACATTCCCCAACTGAGTGGATATTCTCTTGGAGTTTCGTCCATCTCCGACAGAATTGGTGATTGTGACCTTCCCTAGCAGGGAGAGGTTTTCCTCAACAAGTTTTCCTTTATTTCAGTGGCAATTTAGTTTGCCATCCCCAGCGGAGTTTCTTCTGGTCTTCAGCATTTATTTTGCTGGGACGTCTCTCTTGCATTGCATAAGCATTTGTTTGCATGGCATCCTCCCAAATGCGTAGCATTTCCACTTCGTGTGGAGCATTACGGCAAAATTCAAACATGTGCATCTGAAGCATAAGCCAGGTTTGAGTTTTCCTTCGTCAGGAAAGCCAGATTTCAGGAAGATATCTTTTGACTTTACTCCACAGGTGTTGGGTTAAGCAATATTTGACAGTACCCCGGCAGAGTGTTTTGCCAGGATTGTTTATCCTTGATTTCATTTTTACCCCTTCGTCCAAGTGGTCCTTTGGTTTATCCCCTCAAGAGTTTTACCGTCAGACACTCGTCCGTGTTTCCTTCAGCACCCGTCCGTGTTTGAACTTTTTCAATACCCGTCCGTATTGACCTTTGAGACACCCGTCCGTGTTCTTTTCAATGCCCGTCCGTATTGACATTTGGCACTCGTCCGTGTTTCTTTCAGCACCCGTCCGTGTTTGAACCTTTGATTTCAATACCCATCTGTATTGACCTTCGGATGACACTCGTCCGTGTTACCTTCCATTCCCCCAGCGAGGTTAATTCCCGATAAAGTTGCTTTACACCCTTTTCAGTACCCGTCCGTATTGAAACCTTTTACACCCGTCCGTGTATCCTTTTCAGTACCCGTCCGTATTGACTTTTTACACCCGTCCGTGTACCTTTTCAGTACCCGTCCGTATTGAATTTCTTACACCCGTCTGTGTACCTTTTCGATCCCCAGAGAGGTCACCTTGAACCTTATTTTACACCCGTCCGTGTACCATTTTCAATACCCGTCCATATTGAAATCTTTTACACCCGTCCGTGTACTTTTTTTCAATGCCCGTCTATTTTGAATCCATTTGGCACCCGTCCGTGTACCATTTTCAACACCCGTCTGTGTTTGAACTTTTATTTCAATGCCCGTCCACATTGACATTTTACACCCGTCCGTGTTCATCCCCAGCATAGCTAACACTCGTTTGTGTTTATTTCAATACTTTTCAATACAGTTTTGGTTTCTAACACTCGTACATGTCGTGACAGTACAACATTTTTTTGTTTGTTCCCCAGTGGAGTCGTCCCTCCCTTGAGGATTGCAAATTTTAGGTTTCTTTTGGTATTCAATCTCCGTGGATCCTTGGAACGCATGATAGTCGTCACTATCATACCTTCAGGATCAAGTTGATTGAATAGGGGCAGCTGTAACACCTCAAAATTTGCCTTGTTGTTTTTAGATAACTGGCTTATGTTTCTTTTCATTTCTTGCATTTGCATTATGCATAGCATTTGGTTCTTAGCATGGGATCGAGGTATTTAGTTCAACTCAAGGGCAAAAGCTTCTTATGAGCTCCATAAGCTTCTCACATCCTTATATGGTGGCCCAAGGGCATTTCAATGAGGGATTCTCCAAGTGGTTATATCAAGGGTTGGTGTCCTTACACTGATGACCAAAACTAGGGTTTTATGGTTAAGGGTCCTAAGCTCAAGGAATTGATTCAAACCTTTCACCAAGGTTCTCCATATGTCAAAACAAGTCTAAGGATGGATTTTGAGCCAAAAATTCACCATGGAAGGCCTCAGATGATTCAGTAGCTTACAGATGAAGTAATCAGTTAAACTGGTCAACTGAAAAGTCAAACTAGGGCTTTGAGAGGTCCTCATCATGGTAACCAAGTCAAGAGACCTTTATTTGGTCTATGGAAGGCTTTCATGATCACAATTTGCAAAAATCAAGCTTTGGTAAAAAGTTGCTAAATTGGGAAAGTGACTTGTAATTTCAAGTTACTATTTTTGGCATATTTTCAACCAACTTTAACCAAACTTTTCATGATCAAAAATGCTTCAAACGAATTTTTTCCCAACATCAAAGTTGTAGATCTCTTTCTCCTCTTTCCAAAGAGTGGTGGACCATGATCATGTCATTTTTAGATCAAGAGTTATGGGCATTTGAAGTTCAAGAGTATTTGGTGTCCCACCATGCATACCATTTTGATACAACTTGCAAGATGCATTCTAACTCACCAATATGGCTTCTAATTGTTCAGTTCACCTTACCACATTCCAATGCACCTCATTTAACATCATTTTGAGCCAAGAATGGAATGAATCCGTGGATTACATAGCCATAATTCATCATTATGCAATTTTGCAAGTTCACTTGGAATTCATAATTCAGTTACTCTCCAGCCCCAAGATCAATCCAAAGGTGGTCCTTGCATCAAAAGGAAAACAGTCATGCACTTTTCATGAAGAATGCACGAGCCAAGTACCTCATGTGCACACATTTGCAAATTTGCAAAACAGCCCAAAACTCATTGCTCTCAAGTCCTTGAAGTTTAAAACCCTAAACAGTAGCATCTACACACTATATAAGCTAACTCACACGAATTTCTCAGCATCTATTATTCATTTTCATCACTTTTCAAAGTTTTTGCTCTCAAGTTTCTCTCCTTCGATTCTCCCAATCCTTCAAGGTTCCTCCATTTTTTTTTGTTGGTTTATGATCAGTGAAGCATAAGGAAGAGAAAACCACCACTGTTTTGAGGTTTAAGCAAGGAATTCATCAAGTTGAGTTCAGAGCTTCAACTTTCGGATTCAAGGATTCAGGCCAGTTTGAAGGTCTAATTGCATTTATTTTGCAATTAGACAGTTGAAGGAGTTGATCTGCAGCTTATCTTGGAGTTTCTTGACGTATTTCCAGTTCTGCAAATCTCAGGTGAGCTCCAAATTCATAGATCTAGAATTGATTTTTGTTGTGTGTTTAATGTTCATCTTGATGTGTTGAGCTCATATATGTGTTTGGATTTGATTTTCAACATGAATCATGGCTGGAATTTAGATCTGAAATTTTCAGATCCAAACTTGTTTCGTTCGATTCTTGAAATATATGCATGCTAAATGATTTTGAGTGGCATATTTGTGATCTACGTGAGTTGCTGAACATTTTGATGTATGATTTGGTGTTTTTGGTTATTGTTTGAAGTTTGGTGACCGGAGAGTGGCCGGAGAAGATGACCGGCGCTTCTCCGGCCGGTGAGGGTTTAATTAGGGTTTATGAATTTCCAGATTTATTCTCATGCGTTGGATTGTGATTAATTTTCCAGTTTGATTCTCGTGCGTTGGATCTTGATTATGTGGTGTTAATTAAATTAATTAGGGTTTAAGGGATCTGATTAAGTCATGACCATTGGATTTCATTTAATTAGTGAATTTGAATGTGGACCATTAGATCGTTGACTTTGCTTTGTTTGACTTTGAGCGTGAGCCTGTGGATCTGGAGACTTTCCCTTGTTTGACTCAATCTGAGCCGTTCCTTATTTCTGAACGTTGGAATGCATTTGGGCCTCTTTTGCTGTTCACACCCCCGTTTCTGAGCCCATGACCGTTTGCATGCGTTTGGATTTCTTCTTGCACCCCTGGTTTCATTTCATTTCCTTTTTATTTTCTATTTTCATACCATCTCATAATTAATTTTTAAAAATACTTGCATGTGCTAAAAAATTCCAAAAAAATTCATCATTCCTCCTCATTGATAAAATTAATTTTTCACATTTTATTTTGTTATTTTTGCATTAAATTTCCATTAAATATTAATTTTCCAAATTAATTTTTCTCACTTGCATTTCATATTGCATACTTCATGTTGCATCTTTTATTTCTCTCATTTGAAAAGTGATTTGATCCTAATTCTTTTTGGGTTGTGTTCTTAACATGTTGAGGTATGTTTGAGATTTTTGGTATGATTTTTAGGTCTTGTTTGGATGACTTTGGATGTGGTGCTTTGAGCATGAATGTATGAAATCCTATTGATGCTTTGACCTAATTGTTGAATGACTTTGGTTCTGATTCATTGCTTGTGGCTTTGATATGTCAATTATACATGTTTAAGATGCTTGAATACTGGATGACATAATTTTTGAGGCATGTTTGTTATTTCTTTGAAGCATGAACTTTAACTTGTCCAATTTGTGAATATATGCTTCATGTTTGGTTTGCTTGATCATGAAGACACTTGTGCCATAATTTGGGGTCTTGTTTGAGAATTGATAACATGTTAATTGACTTTTGGTTGTGATATTTGGATCTCATCTTTGCATGTTTGATTTTTGCCTTGCACTTTAAGTCACTTGTTTCACAAGAATGAATCATGCTTCACTTCACTTCACTTCTTCTTCTTTGCTTCTTAATTAATTGTGAAAATGTTTGTATGACTTGAATGATGTTTGAAGATCTTGTTTAGGCACATTTTTAGGATTGTGTCACTTCTGGACTTGGATTACTTTGTGGAATTTTGACTTGGTTGCTTCACATAATCACTTCTTTTCATCTCACTCCTTCTTTAATGACTTGAATGGTACTTGAGTGACTTCTCCCTTTTCTTTTTGACTAATTGTGCATGATTAATATTAGAGGTCAGTAGGACCATTAGGTTCTGAACTTGATGTTTGATTTACCTTAGAACTTGTTTCTTTATTGCCTTATACTTGTTTGAGTTTCATTTTGTCATATGTAAATACTTCTAACACTTTCAGGGGCAAATGGTAAGATGTTTGAGTGTGGATATGCTTCCACATTTTACTTTCTTCCTTTATCTTTTAACTTTCATACTTGTGTTTGAAGTGAGCTTAGGCCACTTGTGTTTCACTTCTCTTTCTCCTTCTTCTCTTTCACTCTTTTCATCCCTCGAGTCTCGAGACTTGTTTAAGTCTTGGACTCTCTCCCGTTAGAGCTACCTAGTCCAACTTAACTTTTGATTAAGCTTGGAGTAGGATTAGCATTAGGTTAGGTAGTCATCTCTCCTAAACCTCACTAACCATAGGACATCCATGCATGATAACATTAGGACTCTTAGTTTCCCTTTAGAGTTTCCTCTGTGTCGTCTCTCTTCTCATCTCAAAACTTCTTCAAGACACGTAATAAAAGTTAACGTGTATTGCGCTTGAGCCTTCTATGTGGGAAGTGAGGATTGAGGGGCTTCCTCTCATTCTTCTAGGATGCCTAGTGTACGTCCTGTTGGGGACGATGCGCGAAGTATTCGTTCCTATATTCAAGACTTGGGTTCAATGCAAGTTGCGAAACAACTTAAAAGACACTTCTGTCTAAAAAACACCAAACAAATTCAAATCTTTTTATCCTTCGGGATTGTTGGGTTTCAAACTTCTTTTTTCAGAAAGAGCTCGTCGCTCACATAAAAAACACTTACCCACCCGTGGTCGTACCCACGAACTACGTCAGCTCTGATTCCTCTCTCTCGACCGATTGAGGATACCTAGGCACAAGACAGCGATTGTCTTGGCGAGCAACCTTCCCCCACAGTTCCCGTCCGAACTACGTTGACTCTGACTTTCCCATTGCACTGAGGGAGTACGTAGGCCTAGGACAACGATACCCTCCTATCGAGTCACTTCTTTTTCCTTTCTTCTTCGTTTCTCCGTTCTTTCCTGTTCTCGTTCTTTCTTCGGTCCAGTAGCAGTGGAGTTCCAGACGACGACACCCTTTGATGCAGACAGCAAGCGTGGATCCCATCGAGTACGATGGACGTGTTGGGTGCTAACACCTTCCCTTCGCGTAACCGACTCCCGTACCCGTTCTCTTGGTCGCGTGACCATGCTCTTTCCCTTTCTTTCAGGTTTACGCAGTGTTTCCTTTCCCTCTCTTGGGATAAATACACTTTGCTGGCGACTCTGTGTCTTTTGCGCCACTCTCGCGTTTGTACCGTTGGATGCGAATCTTTCGGGAGCGACACTCAGCCAATGAGTTTCATTTCAATATTATTTGTAACATGATTTGCAACGTAGATGGGCCTATGGTGATGGGCTTATGAGCAAATGTTTTTAGGATTTGTTTTTTTCTCTTTTTTGTTACAAAAAGAAATGGTTTAGAAAAGGAAATAAATAATAGGTGAAATTTTGGTAAGTGAAATGGTTATGGTTTAGGAAAATGGATTTTGACAAATATAGATGAAATTGGATAAAAATTTGGTTAATGGATGACTTTTGAAATTGGTTTGGAATTAAGAATGACAATTGAGGGTGAATAAAATGGATAGAAAAATTGTTATGGTATGGAATATCTCTTTGAACATGAGAAACTTGCTTGATTCAATGATCCATCCAAAATCTTGATTGATCAACTCTTGAATCTTCTTGAAATAAGACCTGATTCACAAATGAAACAAACACAAACAAAACCTGGAAAAAGGGTTAGTTATGCAACATGCTTGACCTAATATGACATGCAAAAGATCAATGGATCTAAGGGTAAAATTTGGGGTACAACAGTTGCCCCTATTTAAATATCTTCACCGGATGACATGAGAGATGAAAATCCTCAGGAAATCATGGTGAAAGATATTTAAATACAGATAACCAAAAATTTTGCCCTTAGATGCAAAGATATGCAATGCTACTAATATGATGATATGATGCCATGATAGTGCAAAGATGCAGACAAAACAAGACACCAAAAAACAAAAAGAAAGCAAACAAACACAAGCGAGCCCCACGGGGAAAGATGAAGGTTAGCATCCATAAGGAAGACTCACTGGGGATGCATACTAGCCAACAAAAGAGACCCACTGGGGAGACTCCGAGGCAACACTGGGGAAAGAATACGCATTCTTACTGGGCATGAAACCAGAAAGAATACATGATCCAACGGGGATCAGTTTGAAACAAAAAAGATATACATCCTACAAAGATTTTCTGGGATTTTCTTATACTGAAGAGTTCAAACGGGATCTTCAAGAAAAACCAGAAAAGACAGAGGCAAACTCTGCGCGCCAGATAACAAAACTGCTGGAGTTTAACTGGGAATAAGGTTAATGAGCCCAGAAAGGACTCTGGTACTCATATGAGTTGGTTGAGATAACAACATGATTTGTTTTATGAGGAAAACCAGTATGAGCTGGATTTTAAATTGGGTTTAGGTTCATATTTGACCAGGGTTCAAACAACGGGTTCACAATAACCTGAAGTTTCGGTTCACGATAACCTGATTTTAAACAACGGGTTCACGATAACCTGAAGTTTCGGTTCGCGATAACTTGATTCAAACAACGGGTTCACGATAACCTGAAGTTTAGGTTCACGATAACTGAAGTTTAGGTTCACGATAACCTGATTTTAAACAACGGGTTCACGATAACCTGAATTTTCGGTTCATGATAACCTGATTTTAAACAACTGGTTCACGATAACCTGATTTAAACGACGGGTTCACGATAACCTAAAGTTTAGGTTCACGATAACCTGATTCAAACAACGGGTTCATGATAACCTGAAGTTTAGGTTCACGATAACCTGATTTTAAACAACGGGTTCATGATAACCTGAAGTTTAGGTTCACGATAACCTGATTTTAAACAACGGGTTCACGATAACCTGAAGTTTAGGTTCAAATCTGACCTGGTTCAAACGACGGGTTCACGATAACCTAAAGTTTAGGTTCAAATCTGACCTGGTATAAACAATGCCAGCAGTTACTGGACTTTAGGTATCCAAATAAGGTGATTAAGTATCAGATAGATTGGTACCGAGGTTGCAGGTTAGACTTCCTGGGGAATACTGCACAAAGAGTCAAAATCTGGCGCACAAAGGTGAAAAACCGGACACAAGCAAAACAAAGACAAAGATCCAAAGACCCACAAAGAGGAAAAAAGAAAGGGAGAAAGACCACACAAACAAAATGCCCAAATGAAAAGATGCTCAATGCTATGGTATGATGTGAATGCTTAATGATATGCAAGAAACGACTCTGACAAGAGAAGATAGACTGGGGACAGCGAAGGGAAAGACATTGTGTCTTCTACAGGGAATCACACTAAAATCTGAGAAGGTAGTCAGTCTTAAAGCCAATGTGAGAACATCCTTATTTCTCTGGGGAATCATCTTTTCAACAAACATCTTGTGAAGATACTGGTGAAACGTCCTTTGCATTAGTGGTCAGCCATTGTCGAAACGTTTAATTCAGGGAAATATTGCCAATCCACTTTTAGTGACAAAGAATGGAGAGTTTCAAAGTTTTCAAAACATTTCCGCTTTTAAAACCGTTATTAATAAATAAGTGAAGTTTTGCATAACAAGGAAAATATCAGAGTAATGATAAATATTAAACAAAGAATGGCTCAAAAATCTGATTTCATTAGAATGGTAACTTGCCAATAGCGAAGTCCCATGGATCATTACAATTGAAAACTGGCGATTTGGGAAAGGATTACATCATATTCAATGACCACTACCCCCCTAATGACTAAAAATCCTAGAACTCTTTGCTGCTGATGTGGACAAGAGGGCCTAGATCCTCAGGCGTAATATTTTTGTACTGCGTCGGCATTTATAGGGTGTGCGAGCTGTTCACCATCCATTGTTGTGAGGAGTAAAGAACCTCCTGAAAATACAGTCTTTACCACAAATGGTCCCTCGTAGTTGGGTGCCCATTTTCCGCGAGCATCCCTTTGAGATGGTAGAATCTTCTTGAGTACAAGCTCTCCTTCTCGAAATTCCCAAAAACAGACCTTCTTGTTAAATGTTTTTTTCATTATTTTCTGATACAGATGACCATGACACATAGCAGTTAGTCGCTTCTCGTCGATGAGGTTCAGTTGGTCATATCTCTCTCTGACCCATTCAGCTTCGTCAAGCTTAGTTTCCATCATGATTCTTAGAGATGGTATTTCTACTTCAATGGGGAGACCGCATCCATTCCATATACAAGAGAAAAGGGAGTTGCCCCTGTTGAGGTTCGAACCGAAGTTCTGTATCCGTGCAAAGCAAATGGTAACATTTCATGCCAGTCCTTATAAGTCTTGACCATCTTCTGCAGGATCTTCTTGATGTTTTTATTAGCAGCTTCGACAGCTCCATTCATCTTGGGACGGTAAGGTGAGGAATTGTGATGCTCAATCTTGAAATTATCACATAGCTCCTTCATTGTCTTGTTGTTCAGATTTGTCCCATTGTCGATTATGATCTTGTTGGGGATTTCATAACGACAAATGATATTGTTCTTGATGAAACGGGAAACCACTTGCTTAGTCACATTGGCGTAAGAAGCAGCTTCAACCCACTTGGTAAAATAATCAATGGCCACTAGAATGAAATGATGGCCATTGGAAGCTTTCGGTTCAATAGCTCCAATCATGTTAATGCCCCACATGGAGAAAGGCCAAGGGGATGACAACATCTTCAGCAAGGTCGGAGGAACATGCATCTTATCAGCATAGATCTGGCACTTATGACACTTCCTAGCGTATTGGATACAATCAGCTTCCATAGTCAACCAATAATATCCAACCCTTAAGATTTTCTTAACCATGGCATATCTGTTGGCGTGAGTGCCAAAGGCTCCTTCGTGAATGTCGTGAATCAATAGGTCTGCTTCTCGTTTATCAACACATCTTAGCAGGACCATGTCATGATTCCTCTTGTAAAGTACGTTATTACTGAGAAAGAATTTGGATGACAATCTTCGTAAAGTTTTCCTATCAAGACTGGAAGCATTGGCAGGGTACTCCTAAGTCTTCAGATAATTCATGATGTCGTGAAACCATGGTTTTCCATCTGTTTCTTCTCCAACCGACTGGCAATAAGCGGGTTCAGTCTTGCACTTGATACTGATGAGAGGTGCTTCATTGTGAAACCTGACTTGCCACATTGAAGGTAACATGGCTAGGGAGTCAGCTATGTGGTTTTCGGTGCGAGGTACATGACAAAAAGTGATTTCATCAAAACACTTAATCAATTCCATAATGTAAGCGCGGTATGGAATCAGTTTTTCATCCTTGGTTTCCCATTCACCCTTGACTTGGTAAATGACCAAGGCAGAATCACCCATAACTTCCAGAATATTGATTCCAAGGTCAATTGCAGCTTCTAGACCCAAAATACACGCTTCGTACTCGGCAATATTGTTCGTGCATCCAAAGTCCAACCTTGCTGTGAAAGGAGTATAGCCACCATCGGGGTTTATCAATACAACACCTACATCATGTCCTTTGAAATTGGAAGAACCATCAAACATCATCTTCCATCTAAAACCGGGCTCAGGGCCTTCATCAGGGGTAGGATCTTCACTATCCTTTACTACCATGATGTCTTCATCTGGAAAATCAAACTTGAGAGGCTCATAATTTTCAACAAGCTGATCCGCAAGGTACTCTGATAACACACTTCCCTTGATAGCCTTCTGAGGTACATATTGGATATCATATTCTGACAATAGCATATGCCAACGGGCAAGTCTTCCTGTTTGAGCAGGCTTCTCAAATATGTACTTTATTGGATCCATTTTTGAGGTCAACAAAGTAGTGTGACATATCAAATACTGCCTCAAACGTTTAGCGGCCCATGCTAAAGCACAACGGGTTTTCTCAAGCAGTGAATAACGGCTTTCGCTATCAGCGAACTTCTTACTCAAGTAATAGATGGCATGCTCTTTGCGACCAGTTTCATCACGTTGGCCCAATACACAATCCATAGATCCCTCTAAAACTATAATGTACATAATGAGAGGCCTTCCAGGAACAGGAGGAATCAGAATAGGTGGTTCTTGCAAATAGTTCTTGAGCTTTTCAAAAGCTTGTTGGCAATTCCACTCTACAGTCTGGTCTTTGCGGAGCAGTTTGAAGATCGGTTCACAAATTGGAGTCATATTGGATATGAATCTGGATATGTAGTTTAAGCGACCCAGAAAACCTCTCACTTGAGATTCGATCTGCGGAGCCGGCATTTCTTGAATGGCTCGGACCTTGTCAGGATCTACTTTAATTCCTCTTTGACTGACGATAAAACCAAGCAACTTCCCTGACCTGACACCGAAAGTACATTTGGCCGGATTCAACTTCAACTGATACTTCCGGAGTCTCTTGAACAACTTCAAGAGATGGTCCAAATGTTCCTCCTCACTTCAGGATTTAGCAATCATATCATCCACGTATACTTCAATTTCCTTGTGGATCATGTCATGGAATAAGGTCACCATAGCCCTCTTGTAGGTTGCCCTTGCGTTTTTCAAACCAAAGGGCATGACTTTGTGGCAGTAGGTCCCCCATGGGGTGATAAATGTAGTTTTATCCATGTCAGTTGGGTCCATTCTGATCTGATTGTAACCGAAGAAACCGTCCATGAAGGAGAAAACTGCAAACTTGGCTGTATTATCCACGAGAGTGTCGATGTGCGGTAGGGGGAAATCGTCCTTGGGACTAGCTTTGTTGAGATCCCTGTAATCTACGCACATTTGTACTTTGCCATTTTTCGTCATAACTGGCACGATGTTGGCTACCCATTCCGGATATTTTGAAACTGCTAAGAATCCTGCATCCAGTTGCTTCTTAACCTCATCTCTGATTTGGAGAGCCATATCGGGTCTACGTCTACGGAGCTTCTGTTTCACAGGCGGACATTCAGGCTTGAGTGGTAGCTTATGAACTACTATGTCTGTATCCAATCCAGGCATGTCTTGATAAGACCAAGCAAACAATCTACATATTCTTCCAAAAGCAGTACTAGCCGTTGTCTGATTTCTGCCCCAAGTGTTGCCCCAATCTTGACCTCTTTCCTCTTTTCTTCAGTGCCAAGGTTGATGACGTCAACTTTTTCTTCGTGTGGCTGGAGATCCGTGTACTGATACTCACACATTTCTGCCAAATCATCGGGGACCTCATAATCCTCCTCTTCCTCAGCTTGATAAACAGGCGAATCAAAGTCGATAATGGGAGTAGGGTCATTGAATACAATGGGTTTGGGATTTACTCTGCATGATGGAGGGACTTTATTTATTAAAAATGCACAAACATGAACGCAAGAAGGAGAAATTTGTAGTTTTGAAAATATTGCCAATTTTCTTAAAGCAAAAACAAGAATAAAGACAAGGAATTTTAACAAAACAAACACTTTCATTGATTAATAAGATTTAAAAGTGGTGGCCCATACAAAATAATCCGATAGCCTCGAACAAGGCTGCAGAATTGAAAACATCAACATAAGCAAACAAATTACTCTGGCATAGGGTACAAAGTGGGTATCTCAATAGCTTCCCAGTTACTTAAAGCGGCGTCACACTGAAATACCAAATGGTTGATATCTTCGTCTTCAGCGTCTTCAATAATGGCATGGACTTGCTGTCCTCCACTGACGAACACCTCTTGAATGGTCCTTGGTCTTCCCTTTGTTGGAGCAGCTCTTCCTTCAAGAGTTGGTTTGTAACCCAACCCTTGGTACTTTTCTCTCTCTGGGACTTCAACGATATTGCCCCAGCCTTCAGGTACTCCTCCTCGTAGAGCAGATTGAATGCTTTTAAGAGAAACAAAAGATGGACAACCGGAGGCCACTGGTTCCTTATCATCAAGCATAACGGCATTCGCTATCTCAAGAGCCTAGAAATAGGTTTCCAAAGCATCTTCATCCGCTTTAATGTAACGAAACGAGGACAAATTATTGACCATCAGGTCTTCCTCACCATGTATAATAACTAATTTCTCCTCGGCCACGAACTTCATCTTCTGATGCAGGGTAGAGGTTACAGCGCCAGCCTCATGGATCCATGGTCTACCCAACAAACAACTATAGGCAGGGTTAATATCCAGGATCTGAAAAAGGATGTTGAATACTCGAGGGCCAATCAAGACAGGTAGCTCAATCTCACCCATCACCGATCTTCTTGAGCCATCAAAGGCTTTGACAATGAGTGAAGTGGGTCTCATTATAGCTCCTTGGTAAGACAGTTTCTCAAGAGTTCTTTTTGGCAAAACATTCAAGGATGAACCGGTATCTACAAGAACTCTGGCCATCGTATCCTCCTGACATTTCACTGATACATGTAAGGCAAGATTATGGCTCCTTCTTGCTCAAGGTAACTCCTCGTCACTGAAGCTGAGAGTGTTACAAGCTGTAATGTTGGCAACGACATGGTCAAACTGTCCAGCTGTTATATCTTGGGCTACGTGTGCCTGAGCTAATACCTTCTGTAAAGCTGATCTATGAACAGGTGAATTGACTAATAGAGACAGGATCGAAATCTTGGATGGGGTCTGATGGAGCTGGTCTACCACTTTGTAATCACTCCTTTTGATAATCCTTAGGAACTCTTCATCTTCTTCTTTAGAAATTACCTTCTTTCCTTTGTCTCCAGACGGTGTGGGGACAACAGTTTCCCTGGGTGTGGTTTCTTTGAAAGAAGGAGTGTATACTCTACCGCTTCGGGTCATCTTTCCAGTTACAACTATATTGGTTACTTCTTCAATAATAGTTCCCACCTATTTCCTTGGAGCTACGTCTTCAACAGTGATTCCCACCTCTTTCCTTGGAATCACGTCTTCTCGCCTCCTGCTATTCTCATAGACCCATGGCACGGCCTTGGTCCCTCTGAACCTAAATGGAATAGGTTGTCGGGTGTCATATTGCTTGGAATGATTGATAGTGGAAGCATCAATCGTTCCAGGATTGTTGAAAATTGGTACTGGTTTATTAAATACATGAATTACAGACCCAGACTTAGGTGTGTTGGACCCGGATGCCTGCCCTCTTGGCTTTGGTAAGTTAAACACAGGTTCGATTGCTGCAACTCTGTTTTCCTTTTCTCTGCTGAATACTTGTAGGAACCCTTCATTAATTAGGTACTGAACATCGTCTTGGACTAAACGGCAGCCTTTAATACTGACATTACATTCCTCACATTCGTCATGGCAAACTTTAACTAACCCAGCTTTAAATAGCTTAGCATGAAAGGCCTTGATAGGAGTTTTGATCCTTGTTGCATCCAGAACCAAAACCTCATTCTTTTCATCTTCAATAGCATTTGTAGCCCCATGGGTAGGCAAAGGATTGTTTTTCACATTCGGTTGATTATCAGCAAATGATAGGATATTCTTCTCCATCAACCCCTTCACTACATTTTTCAACTCTAAACAGCCCTCTAAATCGTGACCAGCCCCTCCTTGATGAAAAGCACAGTTCTCATTTGGGTTGAAGAAAGGCATAGACTTCTCGGTTGGTGGTCCCAAAGGTCAAGTAACGATCAGCCCTTGCTCCACTAAGGAAGGGTAGAGCTCCGTATATGACATTGGTATATGTGGAAACGCTGTCTTTCCTCTCTGCCTTTTGTGGGGAGAATTCTGCTGTGGAACCTGTTGTCTTGGTTGTTGATAATTCTGATTTTTAGGCCATTGCTAATAGGCTGCTTGTTGATAAGTTGGCGCCTGCTGCGCTGCTTGAAAGTAAGTGTGACAGCAGCTACGTAGGATTGCTGAGCATACTGCATTTGGTAGATTGGATGCTGAGAGAAGTTTGGTCTCTGCTGTTGCTGGTACATTGGTTGCTTCCATCGAGGGCTCTGGGTCTTTCCTGCCATGACGGCATTAGTTTCTCCTTCTCTCTTTTTGTGGGAGTGACTAGGAGATTTCTTAGCACTGACGCCAGTTGAACTGCTCGGAGAACTGATTACCTTTCCACTCTTTAATCCTGACTCTACCTTCACGCCAATTGCAATAATATCGGCAAAATTAGCACTGACACTGCTGATCATTCTCTCATAAAACTCGGGCTTTACTGTGTCTACAAACCAATCAGCCAACTCTTTCTCGGTCAAGGGCGGTTCAACCTGAGAAGCAGTCTCTCTCCATCGTTGTGCATATTCTTTGAATGATTCCATACTGTTCTGGGCCATACTCAATAGCTTCCTACGGTCAGGGGCTAGATCTATATTGTACTTGTAGTGTTTTACAAAAGCATCAGTCACATCTTGGAAACAATGGACCTGGGACTGGTCTAGACTTAAATACCACTTAGCAGCAGTTCCCTTTAAACTATCCTGAAAACAATGGATCATTAGTTTGTCATTACGTACGTGTGCGACCATTCTTCGGTAGTACATGATTAAATGGGATTTGGGACACGTGGCACTTGAATACAACTCAAAATTCGGCAATTTGAATTTGGGTGGAATTACCAAGTCTGAAACCAAGCACATGTCCTTAATATCAGTGCTAAATGCATTACTTAACTTAATCGCCTTCATCTTCCTCTGCATTGTTTCAACACTTTCTCTCAATTTCTCGTGTCGATCATCCCCTTCTTCTGACACATCAACGTAATCGTAGGGATGATAGTTTTGGAAAACCGGATGCACTTGTGTTTGTACTGCTAGCGGAGCAAAAGTCGGAATAGCTTGCAGAGTCTCATTGACCAGAGGAATTGTTTGCTGAGTAGACAAAGGAACTGTAGCACGGATGAAATCACCTGGCATGCCCAACGTATGGTTCATGACAGGGATGATAGGAGGTTATACCGTTGTAGTGATGATTTCGGAAACCACAGTGGCCTGGGTGTCTATCTTTTCTCTCATAACATTGATAGCCTCGAGGATTTGTCCCATCCCTCCTCGTATCTCATTTAGTTCATTGTTGACTCTGTCCATTTCTCCGTATGCCTCTGACATCCTGAATCGAGCTTGGGCCCGAGTGTTGTAGTTGTGTCTGGGATTCAGTGTGACGATTCTGGAGAGAACACGGTGACATGAGATAAAGACAAGGAAAAATGCACATGATGATGCAAATGAGGATGCAAATGTAAATGCAAGCTAAACTATCAAGAAACCAAAGAAATTTTGCAAATAATGTAGACAATAGATTCTTTGACAAAATAAACTTCTTCATTTAAGAATCTGGTGAGCATTACATCAGGAGCAGTGTATCCTCATACTCCAAGTACATAAGTAGAAATACATTAATACGAAGGGAACATTAACAACAAAGGAAATAGCAGTATTAACACTAAGGATTGGATCCACTGGTTGATGATCCCTCTCCTCCATTAATCAATCTCATCAATTTGCTGATACGTTCTTTTATCTCTTCTCTTGCAAGGACCAGCTCTCCTAAAGCTTCCACCATCCTTTGTTTTGTCTTTGAAGGTAATTCATGGCGAGGAAGTGGCTTCATCATCACGCGAGCTATGTCACGAGACCATTGCAAGTGGGCCTCTGTGACTGGGCATTCAGCTTTCCATAGTTGTCTGTTAATTTGGAGCCAAGCGCGCTCCAATCGCATTTCATTTCAAAATCTCCCTTTTCATCATAAAACATCATCTGCATATCCTCATCATCTGGAATTCCCTCCTTCAGATGACCCAGCTGACGGCGTACAAGGACAGGGTTGTAATTAATACAATCGTTCCTCCCCATAAGAGGTACATTGGGGCAATCCCCACAACTATGAATTATGATAATTCCTTCATCAGTTGAATCATACCACTCGATGTCGGTATGCTTCAATTCCATTAGCTTTCTGGACCAGATCTTGCAGTCCTCAACTTCCCAAAAGGCTGGTGTCTTCGGCAAGTAGGATTTGAACCACTTATAGAAAAGAGCCACGCAACAGACGATTCGCCCACAGCCTCTCGTATACCTGGTTTGAATGGCGTGGTAGACATCGGCTAGCAGTGTTGGAACTGGATTATTGATTGTGAAGATCTGAATGGATTGATCATCCACAAAATTTTTGGCGTTTGGGAACAGAAACAAACCGTAGATCATCAGAGCGAGGGTTGATTCAAACAAAGCCTCATTTCCTCTGTTCTTGAAGTAAAGAGCCTTTTCCAGCAAGAACTGGGCGGGAAGCCCACGCTTTCCTCCTTTGTTAGTCAGGTTAGCCTAGATGTCAGACAATCTGATTCTGGTTGCTCTGGCGATGTCTCTGGCGGAGAGCATTTCTTCAATCCCAGAAAAGATGGGAGCTTCTCTGACCAGAATCCCTATCATGGCGGAGAATTCCTCTAGGTTTGGCACCAACTGGAATTCAGGGAACACAAAACAGCAGTACGCGGGATGATACAACTGGACCAAAACTTCAAGGGGTCCTACAGTCACCGGGACTCTCATCAGTGGAATGATACACCCATATCTATCAGCAAAGGCTGGCTGGTCTTCAACCATTTCTCCTAGCCACAACAACTGCTCCAACTATGGTAGTTTAAAGAAATAAGGCCAAACTCTTTTTCCTGCAGCATCCATGTCTACAAAATCTGCAAAACAAAATTAGTATCTTGATAGTTTAGCAAAGAATGCAAGATGCAATGCAAAGTTTCATGGAATTCAGACACTCGCAAAATATCAAGAGATATCAAAAGACCTCATTCATTAAATAAAAGGTGAATTACAAAAGTTTATACACTTTCAAAAGCCCTAAACATGAAGCTAAATAAAAGCTAGAAAGTCCTAAGGAGATTCTCCCAAGAGTCTCATGTTGAGTCTTCTGATTTCTTTCTCCATCTAGTCCCTTTCTATGACGAGGTTGTCGATAATGGATTTCCAGGCAGGAGGCTGAGTGTTAGAGGAACTTGGAGCTTCCAGGGCTTTTCTCTTCTTGCATGAGAGTAACTCTTCATTCTTGTCCTGTAGTTGTTTTTGGAGTTCCAGGTTTTCTTCAACAACCACCTGATTTTGAGTTTCTGGACTTCCTCTTACCGTTGGGTTTGTCTCAGAGAAATCTCCAGCTCTTCTTCTCTTGACATAAAGTATAAAACAGGCTCTTTCTTCAAAGCAATTGGTTCCTGCCTCTTGTAGGGTATCTTTAACTCTATGGCTCTTCTTCGGACCCATTGGAGATAGGGCTCCAATGACATGCAGTTAGGTCTTCCCAAAGAACCTCTTCCTCTTTTACGCTTGCTACCCTAAGCGTTCAAGATCAGCTTCTTCTGCTCTTCGTTCTTGTTATATTCTTCAAAGTAGATGTTTTCCAGATGAATACTGAGAGGTTTTTCTTCCAAAGGGTATCCTAGTTGGCGTCGTGCCAATACAGGGTTGTAGCTTATTCCACCTTTAATGCCAAGAAGAGGCACATTGCCATAGTTTCCACAGCTATCTGTAATCAGGATTCCATCATACACCCGATTATACCAGTCAATGTCTGCATGAGAGAGTGCCATAATTCTCTGGGACCACCATCCTTTCTTGGAATCCCAGAATGCGCTTGCCTTTGGTAGATGCGAAATAAACCATCTATACAATATGAGGACGCAGAAAGTAATCTGTCTATTACCATGAGCGTTTCTTGTATGGACTGAGTGATAAGCTTCAGCAAGCAGGGTGGGTACTGGATTTTGTTTCAAAAAATATTTTGATTGCATTCAGATCCACAAAGTTGTCAATATTCGGAAACAAGAGAAGTCCATAGATGAGTAATGCAAAAACAGCTTCAAATGCATCCCAGTTGGAGTGTTTAGCAAAATAACGATCCTTTTCAAACAAAAACTTAGCAGTTAACCCAAAAATTCCTCCCTTAGAAGTTAAATTGCTTTTGATGTCAACTAACTCCAGATGAGTTTTCTTGGCTATTTCTTCCTCTTTAGGATCCTTCTCGAAGATAGGAAATGGGGACTCATCATTGATAGACAAACCAATTATCTGAGAGTATTCCTCAAGGGTGGGCAAGAGTTGATAGTCAGGAAACGTGAAGCAGTGATACTTTGGATTGTAAAACTGAAGCAGAGTTGAGAGGAGTCCTTCATCAATGTCTTTCTTCAACAAAACCCACAACTTCCCGTATCTGTCTATGAATCCTTCAGGGTCTGTTAGCAGATCTCCTAATCTTCTTAGGTCACCCAATTTTGGACTCTTGAAAGTGTACTTGATGGTGTTCCTTCTTGAACTGTCCATGATATCCCTCTGATATTTCACAAGAAAAGAAATCTAAGTTCCATGAAACAGATGCAACATGAATGCTTATGATGTATGAATGCAAAGCACACACAAAGATACACACAAAACACAAACAAAGGGGATAGGTCTGAGCATGGAGCCAAGGTTTACCCTTCCCATTGGTATGTACTATTGGTTTTCATCTGTTGAACAGGGTTCTAAGAAGTTCCCAGAGTCGACAACCCATCTTTCGGATTTTATCGACTTCCCAAATGACTTGGTAATCAATAAAATTCTCAAGAGAATCTCGTCTGAGTGTAGTATCGCGTGACAACCATTTCAGAAATAGACTCCTTCATGGTCACCGCACTACATCCTAAAAGGCCAAGTGGGGTTTGGTAACTACGGTCCTCAATATCAAGGGCACCTAGGTCGAAAGTAGCACGTTTTCACGAATAGACTCGTTCAACATAACTAGACTCTCAAGAGGGCCTCAACTGAGTGATGGTGTCTCAAGTTAACTTTTTCAGGAATCGACTATCATAAGTGCACTCAAATCCGGGTTAGGATTTATCTCACCACTCAAAACCCATGTCAACAAAAGATCTCAAGCAAAGCATATATACAGGTAATCAAACAGATATATACAAATATAGCAAAAATAAAACAAACAAAAACAAGGTGGGCTTAACCCTCAAAATAGAAAGTCCCCAGTGAAGTCGTCATTTCTGTTGCGGTGAGAATCGGATAACAAGCTATTAATTAACTTGCATCGCAAAACTTTGAAGTTCACCACCGACTTTGATTTATCCAAAGGAAAGGTTCAAGATCGAGAAAACCTAAAGGGGGGAGATCTAAGGTTCGGGGGTTGGTTACGCCTAGGGAAGGTATTAGCATCCTAAACGTCCGTAGTACTCTACGGGAACCTCTTGTTTTAGCTTGTTTTGTCTTACTCGCTTGCTAAAGGTTCTATGCTAAAGATTGAAACCCTAGGGGTTAGTATCTAAGTATACTCAACAAGGTATCGTGCCTTGCGCCTACGTATCCTGATGGGAGTGGAATCAGAGTATCCGTAGTTCACTGATCTAAGGGTGAAGGAGGAACCATTGACTGTGGCCAAAGTTCCAAGGGGAAATGAGTATGAGCTCATTTTTAGAGTTCACGATAACTCTCTAAATCTAAGTTATAGGGGGGAAGTGAGTTCTCATGATGGTGAGAATCACATAGAGTTCAAAACTCTAACCTATTACTAAGTTATAATTTCATGGCTCTCATGAGGCCGAGAAATGGGATAAGCTCTTATGAGGTTAAGGTAGGGTGGTCTGTTTAGTGACTCAAGGGTCAATTTATGAGGACTTTCCTTTGGAATGGGGAAGATGACAGTTTTAAATTACTATGAAATAAAGAGTTATATGAATTATATGAAAGCATATCAAGACATAAACAAGATATTAGGATGAAGCAAAGTTATAATATCATGCAAGGTTAGAATTACACATACTAGACTATGCTCAAGCAAAATAAACAAAGATAACATCATGAGATGAATAAAAAAGGTGCAATAAAACCTTAAAAGAATTTCCAATTTCCACATGAATAAAAGCAAATAATATTAAACATTTTTCAACAATTTCTTTTTATATTCAACAAGAGGATCCAATTAGAAACAAATAGTAAAAAGAATGCAAGAAAAGGATGAAAAACAAACAAGTTATGAAGGTTTGAAATTAAAGCATAAATTTAAAAATAAATAAGACAAACAGGTAGTAAAAAAGGAAGGAAAGGGCATTCCTAGGGATTGAACTCAGGACCCTGCATGTACATCCTAAAACCAATGCCAACCGTGCCATGCGCGCGCCTTAACAAACAATGGTAACACATGTATATATGTAAAGTAAAGCGAAATTCAGAAAATAAAATAAAAGGACTGGGGCGAGGGGGATTCGAACTCCAGTCCTAAGGGTCAGATAGGCGCGTGCTAGTGTGTGCTTGCCACTGGGGTGGCTGTTACATCCGGTAATAAACACAACTTAATTAATACATAACTCTTGCGCGTGTACATGATCAAAATTAACAAAGCATCCAAACTCACACAGCCAGCCCAAACATCATGCCATGCCACTCATCTCTCAAACCATTGTCAATTAGGAAAGAACATAAGCATATGATTAAAACACCGACATTATGAATAGCCATACATATTAAATGCCAAACAAATGCTTTTACCATACAAATTGAATACCCACAAAGTAAAGGAACACTTGAATAGATAGTGTAACAGTTTCAAACACAAGCATGGCAGTAATATTTAACAAGCATACAACACATTCAAAAGGAACTCAATGAAATAACATATCTTGGATGCAACTAATAAACAATCATGTAGACTATGGAATCCAAAATAGCATGGCACTAGGTTGAGTTTCAAGAATAGAAAAAGTTTAATACTGAACATGTTGAGTGAATGAAAGCAAAAATGTTTTAGGAGCTAGCATACATGTATCATATGGTTAATCAGAAACAAGACGGTTGCATTACTCGCTCCAGGTATCAAATGAAAGTAACATGATGAAATTATGGCAAGCACATGGTTAGGCATGATGCAATCAGTTTAATAACATGATTTTAAAATTCAGAAGCAACTCAAACATGTTAACCTAGTTGTGAAAATAGGAATAGGACAGATCAAGCAATGACATATTCCAAGACTACTCCAACTATCAGTGACAGTTTTAGATCATGTTAAATGAGTGTTAAATAGGGTGACAGCATCAGGGTAAAACATCAACAAATAACAACATTCAGTGCAGACAAGCAACAATGTCATTAGAGCAGTTATTGTACATTCCACAAGGCAATGAGTTCATAGGATTAAATGTACACCAATTAGTGCTAGCACACCAGTCAAATAACAAGATCCAAAAGTCATGATACATTGGGGTTATTAAACAAGGCAGCAGGCAAACTTCCAATTGGATAGCATACAAAGACATAATGATAGTTGAGCAACTTAATTACACATCAAGTTCATGGCATTTTAGATACACAATGCTATCATAAAAAAAAAGATTCAAACAGAGGTTGTACACATATAGACATCCAAATTAAATAGTGGTTAGGCATGAATATAAGCATAAACAAATGGCTTCACACTCATCATGTTGATACAAGTAGGATCAGTCATGTTTCTAATGATGAATACACAACAAGAATAACATCCATATGGTAAAGGGTCATATGAATTAAACACATGTGTTCAAGGCAAAACAAGGCACAATGCATGACAGCATAACAACAAGTCCACTTAAGTAAAGTCATTCAGAACAAAGAATGGCATGGCATGGTGAAAACAGATACTTGTTGTACTAACACATAATGAATACTAAACAAACTTAAAGACATGGATCAAAACCAATTTTGATTTAAGGCAATGCAGAGCAAAAATGCACATAGTTCTATGGTAGCAAGCATGAGGTATCAAGACTAATACTTCAAAAGATTTAGCAATCAAGATCAAACAAGTTTACAAGACAGAAAAGCACATATCATGTTTGACATTTAAAACTTGCACATAAATTGGAAATACCAAACTGACAGCATATGGCACATGGACACAATCAGTTTTAAGCATAGCAAGAGACATCTAACATGGATTTTAGGCTTACCAATTGGTCATAAATCACATAGGCAGCAAACTAAAAATGGCATATTATGGACCAAAATATTAGTGGAACAATGATGAACATGCTTGGAAAGACATTCTTAAACTTATCATACCAGCAAGTTGTGCATAACAAGTAAACATTCAGCATGCATTCAGCAGTTAGATGTATAAATTCTTAGACATATAAACAGATAGCCATGGAACACAAATTTCAAACAAGTGGTGAAGTGTTGTAAGTACATGGTTAGAACAATAAAACTTAAGCTAGAAAAATAGCAACAAGTTCAAGTTAATCAAAAACATAACCAGTTGTGTATTTTAGCCATTCAAACATTTGAGCACATAAGTCAAGAAAATAAAGATCATGCCATGGACAGAAAGTGCAAATCAGAATGTAGTTAAATCCAAGAATACCAAAAGGTAACCTCTATGACAGAGTATGACAAAACAGTTTCGAAGCAATAACACTTAGGCAATTTTTGGATACAAATCGTGGTTATGAGCTTAGGTATACAAGATGATCATCCATTGATGACGAAAACCAGTGCTATTTTAATGAAAATAACTTAACAACATTCAGTCAAACATTAAACACACCAACAAAAGTGATAGATAGGTTCATCCATCATAAAACTTATGAGCATATCAGAAATAAGTATGGGACTGAAACTCAAGGATCTCAACTCATCCAAACATCAAGACACATATGGGAAGGTTAGCACTTCTATCCATCTAAATTTGACAGTATAACACCCAAAGTGAAACCTTGTAAACTTACAGCCAGTTAATGAACAAGACCAAATCATCATCATCATGGTGATATCTCAGGCATAACAACTTAAACAAAGGGCAACATACATGTCTATCTCAACACATCAACAAAGCAAATGAAACCAAACTTACTTCATGATATCAAGCCATGGCGAAACAGTCAAACATACTCAAGCACATATTAGCAAGCCATAGATATGTAAAAGAACAAAATAATGCACATTACAACAGTTAAGATTGAGACATGACATAATAATATCAGTTGAGCATGATTATCAAAAGGGAAAGAGTATGTTACCAAGTGGAGTAATGTCCACTGCACCTTCAAAGGGTGTGCTGAATACTCTCCTTTCTGAACTAACAAGATAACTCCAAAGCAAGCCTTCTCCTTTCTTACTCGTGAAGCTTAGAACTCAGGGACTATTTGAGTATTTTGTGAAAATTCTTGGTGAGTTTTAGTGTTGAGGTGAGCTCCTTTTATAGGCTGAGCAGATGGGTTTTGGTTCTTTGAGTCCAATGAACAAACACATGGTATGCTGAGTAGGAAAATAGGGTTTGCAACGTCTCCTTTAAAATTCAAATTTGGTCAACTTCTTGGAGACAAACGCGTTTCCTCTGCTGCACAAAAACCTCAGAGGTGCAGGGCAAATTTCATGACTTCGTGCATTGCTTAAAACTCCTTCTCTGTTGTCATAAGAGTGGGTATCAAACGAGGCAATGGTTGGGATTGCGCAAGGGTATCTGCAGGCGAAAGCAGTCCGTATGCTAAAACGAGTAACTCTTCAGAACAACTTTTAATGAATCAAAGCAACGAAATCTCAAACGGGAAGTGATTTGGAGATTTCAAAAGTGAATTAACGCGCCAAGAATTGGGTTATAGAAGTGATTTAGGATGAGCCGGTTATGAATCCTCTTGAATTTTTTTCTTCTCTTCTGAAACTCGAAGACACGACAAAGGAGAAGAAATGTTTTTGGTTGTTTTACTTCTTTCCAAGCCACGCGACATCCCTTCAATTGTTAGAGGGATAGAGTTGAAAAGTCAAAGCCACCTTGCATGATTCCTATTGGTCCTCAGCCAATGAGTTTCATTTCAATATAATTTGTAACATGATTTGCAACGTAGATGGGCCTATGGTGATGGGCTTGTGAGCAAATGTTTTTAGGATTTGTTTTTTTTTTCCTCTTTTTTGTTACAAAAAGAAATGGTTTAGAAAAGGAAATAAATAATAGGTGAAATTTTGGTAAGTGAAATGGTTATGGTTTAGGAAAATGGATTTTGACAAATATAGATGAAATTGGATAAAAATTTGGTTAATGGATGACCTTTGAAATTGGTTTGGAATTAAGAATGACAATTGAGGGTGAATAAAAAGGATAGAAAAATTGTTATGGAGAGGGTTATGGAATATCTCTTTGAACATGAGAAACTTGCTTGATTCAATGCTCCATCCAAAATCTTGATTGATCAACTCTTGAATCTTCTTGAAATAAGACCTGATTCACAAATGAAACAAACACAAACAAAACCTGGCAAAAGGGTTAGCTATGCAACATGCTTGACCTAATATGACATGCAAAAGATCAATGGATCTAAGGGTAAAATTTGGGGTACAACAGCATGGTATATTATCTAAGAAATTTTACAAGTTTTAGAAAAGAAAAGTTGATAAAACTCTTTTATCATAAAATGTCGAACATTGTTCAAATTTATGTAGAATATATTATATTCGGTGATACTAACGAGTCCTTGTGCATTGATTTGTTTGATATGATGTAGAACGAATTTGAGATGTCCATGTTGAGGTAACTCGACTACTTCTTAGGGCTACAAATATATCAATCAAAGGAAGTGTTGTTACTTTGATTGGATGATTTAGGTAAAACAACATGAGCAACACAAGGTATCAAATGTGAAGAGGTACCATGTATGACATGATGTTCCAGCATGACGTGTAACAACAAGCCTCAGTGTGTTAGCTAGATTTCGTGAGTAAATCTGAGCGTGATTGTGTTTGTTTCTACAAAGATTGTTGTTTATGACTTGTATCTTTTAGCAATATGTTATATAGGAAGATTGGCTAAAAATATTATTTTTGAACAAATCAAATCTCTTTGTGGATGTTTTTGAAAAACAAATCAAATTTGTTGTTATCAAATATGAAGCCCATTGGAGAAAAGCCCAGCAAATGGTTTTCTATATAACAAGACTCATTCTTAACATAATAAACACGGGTAAGAATTTAGGATCTAGTGTGTTAGGGTTTGTTATTTGAGTCTTTGGTTTTTATTGTTATTTGTGCACCTCTTATAGCGCATAAGTTCCATATCAAAGGCGTAGAGTAGAGGCTGTTTTGTTAGTTGAGTTGTAATTCAAAATTCTTTAAATATGTTGTATGCATCGATCACTAGGGTTAGTGATTAAAAGAAAGTGAGAAGGGTTTTGATATTTAGGGGGAGTTCTAAATAAAAAGTCACAGGTAGTATTAGGAAGAGAGGCATTGAACAAGGGTTGTTCATATTATACTATTTATACTAATACTATTGAGAATGGATTTCCTTTCTTGGATTGGAAGCTCCCTAGACGTAGGTGACGTTACACTAAATTGGGTTAATAATCCTTTGTGTCTTTATTGCTTTATGATTCATTTACTAGTATATGTTAATCTGTTATAAGAATGTTATACACATTATCCCAGACATTGTGTCTAACATCTATCCTACGAACTAGAATTTCAATAGACATCAGAGCAGACACCCTGTTATGTTTAGATGAAATCCTGGGAAAGTATACTTCATTCAAATGGACAATACTAAGGAAGGAGGATCAACCAATAGACCATCTTTCTTTCCTTAAATCCATGGACAACAAAACATAGAAGGCTGTAATAAAAGGTTGGAAATACCTTATGTCTACCTCTCAAGATGGAACATCAATTTTAAAGTGAGTGGTCTAATGTTCAAGATGAAGAAGCTCTTGGAAAATCCAAAGCTTTGAATTTTATTTTCAATGGTGTGGACAAGAACATGTTTAGATTAATAAACACATATACTTAAGCCAAAGAGACTTGGGAGATCCTCAAAACTGCACATGAAGGCACATCCAATGTTTGTATGTCAAGGTTGCAACTTCTCACAACCAAATTTGAAAATATTAGAATGGTGAAAGATGAATCTATCTCTGACTTCAACATTCGTGACATAGCCAACACTTCTTTTGCCTTAGGAGAGAATATGTCTGAAGAAAAATTAGTCAAAATAATCCACAGATCACCACCTAAGAAGTTTGATATGAAGGTTACAGCTATTGAAGAAGCCCAAGACTTAAGCAGCATCAAAGTTGATGTAATCATTGATTATCTACAAACCTTTGAGATGACTATAAATGATAGGTCTGAAAAGAAGTACAAGATTATAGCATTTGTATCTAACACTGACCAAAATGAAGATTAATGTGAGAATGATACTAAAGAAAGTCTATCAGATGTTATCGCTCTCCTTAGTAGAAAGCTTAACAAAGCCTTGATGAGGTTGGACAGAAGATCAAGGATAAATGTCAAAGACAAAGTGTCAGACAACTTCAAGAACATTTGTTTCCAATGCAAAATAAAAGATGAAGACAAACCAAACAAAGGCTAAGGAATACAATGACATGAATGGGATGGTTTTGGTCACACTAAAATTGAGTGTACCACGTTTTTAATGAAACATAAAAAGAGAATGTCAACTACTTGGTCTGATGAAGATTTTGAAGATGATATTGAAGAAGAAACAACTAATAATGTAAGGATTTTCACTGGAAAATATGAATCTGATAGTGAGTCTAGTGATAAAGACATCTCTAATAAAGAGTTAGCTGAAACATACAAACTTTTGTACATCAAATGGGAGGAAACATGCATGGTAGGAGAGAAATAGAAGAAACCTATAAGTTATCCCCTTCAGTAAAAAGAGAAACTTGTTTCAATTATCACTGGTCTGGAAGAGGAAGTCACCATGTTAACTCCAAACTAGAAAATATGACAATATTTGTTTATATGTTGAATAATAGTTCAAATATGCTGGATGAAATCCTGGAAGTTGGGAAGATGTCTAAGAATGTGAAAGGGATATGATTTGACTACAAATGTTTAAGCAAAAAAACAAAAGTTCCTGCTAAGAATTTTGTTCCCCTTGAAAAGAAAACAGAGTTTCTGATGGTGGACCATATGTCTCAACAACCTGCTCGACATATGTACCCTTAATACATTGGCTACAAGAACTCTTCTTGGACATGTCATCACTGTGTGAGTGACCATAGTACTGTAAAAAAAGGTAGAGTAACTCGTAAGTTACTAAGGCAACTCTCACACTTTCCAAAATGTTTTTTAGGCCCTTTTCTCTTCGACAAATCACCAAAAAATGTTTTCCTCAAATAGCTAACTGATTACAAGTCCAAATAATCAATTATGAGTGAAAATACCATTGGATAATTGATCATCCTTTATGCTTAATTAATCATCTCACCTTATAACCAACTAATGGGGTTTTTAGTCGATTGGTAGCGATGCAATTGAAAACTTTCCATTTTTGAACTACATAGTCGACTTTTAGTATCATTTTGCTTTTTGAGCTACATTTTCTCATATAAAAGAGGGTGCCTCCTCACTATTTATTACACCAAAATTTGATTTTAAATCATTCTTTCTTATTTTAAACCTTTATCTCATATATTATTTCTTTCGCTAAAAGATGCCTTAGTGCCTTTATGAGTGAAATACTTTTGTAAGGTTTTACTTGAACTAGTGTTCAAAAATTTTATCAAGAGTGAGATTCTATTGAAGTCTCTCTTGGTTGTTTGTGGAGGTTTCCGAGATTAGCCGGTCAAAATCCCATTCTTGGTTTGTGAGCTTAGTGTGTGAAAAAGCTCTTTTTTGGTTAGAGAGATCAACAAATGTAAAATCTCTCAGTCGATTGTATAAAGTTTGTAGGCATTCCTTGTAAAATGTCAAAAGAATTTACTAGTGAAACTCTCAAGAAGTTTGTCTCTTGAGGAGTAAATTAGGCAAAGAGAATTACCAAACCTCTATAAATCCTATTGCAATCTCTCTCTCTCTCTCTCTCTCTCTCTCTCTCTCTACTTTTAGTCATTTACTTTATTTTACATTTCTTTACTCTCATTTTCCGCAGTTATCTCTATTTTTAACTTTACTTATACAAAATTCTTTTTTTAGTATTTAATCTTGAGGTAATCGCAAATTTTGAATACCAAAATTCACCTCCTTGAGCTTGGAGTCGCTTATTCAACAATATTCTTGTAGTTAGATATGGTGCATTGGTTGTTTCCTCTTTTGAGGGGGAATGGCATAGGGGTTCTGATTAACTTCTACCTTGTGAAATTGCGTCCCTTTGTAGGTCCAAAAAGGATGAACCCTCTGATTGGTTTTCTTATGGTATCTTTAGGAAAGTAGGGTCGGTTCCTTTTGGAAGGATCATTGGTTAGGATCTATACCCCTTATGGTTAAGTTTCCTGGTCCTTTTTCTAACTCCATCTAAACAGAAGGGTTTATGGGAGAGATTTTGTATGTGAAAAACAAGGAAATAATTTGGGCTTTTATGTAGAGGAGAACCTTCATTCTTAGAAAGCTACATGTGTTTGAAAATCTTTTCTCTCTTCACCCTGGTGTTATTCTTTCTCAGGATGAGATGTGTGGATTTGAAAGCATTTTAGATAGTTTTTTCTCTATTTCCAGTGGCAATCATTTCATTTTGTTGGCTCGTCGCCGTTATCTTTGGCCGAGGACTTAATTATTCCCCTCATATAGATCAATTGGACTCCTCCTAAAGTGGTGGTCTTCTTTTGGGAATTTTAGCAAGATAGATTCTATTATAGAGATAACCTGGCTAAAAATAGGTAATTAGTGATCTTAGAATGATTACTTGTCCTTTTTGTAGGGATTTGATTAAGTCAGTCTCCCATCTTTTTGTCACTTGTGAGTTAGGTTTATCATTGTGGTATAGGATTTTCTAGTGGGTGGGTTAGTGAGTGGTTCTTCCTAGTGATCATAGGCTTTTTTTTTTTAATTTCTTTATGTGATAGGGCCAAGTCTAGGGGTAGTTTTGTTATAATATGACACATTGTATTTTAGACTATTTTGAGAGACCGTAATGGTGTTATCTTTGATTGTGTTACCAAAATTGTAAAAGAGGTGGAGGAGAAGAGTGTTTGTTAGTCTGGAAATGGTTTCTATGTAGATAAGGGGTGATCTCATGCACGTACTCTAATTGACTTTCAAACTATATCATTTTCATTAACCTACAGCGAATCGAGTGTTCTCATTGGTTCTAAAATAGGTTTTGGTATGTGATTTTTATTTTTCTCTTATTGGATTATGATCTGTTATTGATAGTTTTGGTGACAAGAGCTATAACTTGTATTCTAAGGAGCCGGTCTTTAGCTGCTTGAGTGTTTTGCTTGCCTTTGGTTAGGCCTATTTTTCTGTTGATTATGGTGTTTTTTTTACTCTTATTGTGCTTTGGTATTATTTCTATTTTATGGTTTTCACCTTTTTATTATTAATATTTTTTTCATTAAAAATACATAAGAGGACATTATGAACTACTATTTGAGTTTGATTACTATACAATATACCATGAGATGATCCAATTTAGAGGCCATTTTTCATCTTAGCTAACAAAGCCAATACCACTATTAATGGGATGTGAGGATCACTAAGCCCTATTCGAAAAGGAAAAATATACTTTTAATGTAATAAAATGTAAGAAATTGACTAGAGGTTGAACTATGTGACAATTACATGTGTGAATGGGCGAAATTCACTAACTTCATCCCAAAGAAATTTTAATTTGTTAAAGTTATTTAAAAATAATATATATATATATATAATCAAAACAAATCACTTCAATATAAGATGTATCGTAAATGATAAGAAGGAGTTCAAGAATACAATTCAAAAAACTAACAAAAGCAAAGAGATAAAAAAATTTAACCTTCAGAACTGATAATCATAATCGAAATAAACATATTTTAACTTTAACCACAAATATGAATGAAACTTTACCCTTTTATATATCGCATGAAACTACTCTGTTTTACCTTGTAAAATACACTCATTGTGTTTTTTCCAAATAATCCACACCACAGTGAACCAAGTAGTGTTAAAAGTTAACCTGCTATTTTTAGAGAACCAACCAAGACTTCCAAACTGTAACTAATGATCTAGAACCTTTCCATGAGATATCGTTGAGAATCCTAACCAGTTAAGAATAATAGTCCACAATCCACCCAAAAAAATCACAAGTTACAAACAAGTAGCTCAAGATTGATACCGGATAAAGCTAATCTTGGTTTTTAGTTCCCTTGTGATGGCCCTGGAGGAGGGGGACATGCCAAGTATCCGCTTGGGATCATGTATTCCTAGGATTATCTAGGATGTACATTGCAATTTCTGTAGTAATATTTCATTTCAGTTGGAAAATGCAGTAAGATGTTTGGAGAAGTATACATGATCAAATTGTCCTTCGTTAGTATACGATTTAACAACCGTTAGCCAAAAATAATTACCTTAATTGGCACGATCTTTAAATTTTAAAATTAGAAATTAACTTGATTGTTGATGACGTCAACTTCGGACAAATAATTATAAAAACTATTAACCATGTAGCAAGAAGAAAAGAGAGGTGTATGTGTCAATTTCATAAAGGATGAATGGTCCAAGCTTTATGTGGTTGGAAGGGGCGATTTTATTCTGTGCGCGAAGCTTAAAAGCTTAAAGGATAGGCTTAAATGGTGGAACAGAAATGTGTTTGGTTTGGTTAATTTGAGGTGGAGAACCATGTAAAGGAGATTAATGAGCTTGATAGCTTGATCATTGACAATTTCGAAGGTCCTGTTGAGTTGTTGGTAGAGGACAGGTATCGCTGCATTGACAATTTGTGGAAGAAATTGGTCTTCAAAGAAGGAATGCTGAGAAACAAATATAGAAAAACTTGGTTAAAATCGGGGGATCATAACTCCCGCTTCTTCCACAACTCGATCAAGGAGCGTCACAGAAGAAACTTTATCAGTGTGTAGAGTTCTGCTGGAGTGTTTTTGGAGGAACCTTCGAAAATCAAAACTGAAGTCAAACGTCATTTTGAAGATTTCTTCACTGAGTCTGTTCATGCTAGACCATTGCCTGATGGCTTGCAATTTAACAAGATTTAGGAAACTAATAGTAGACAGTTGGAATGTGAGTTTTCTGTGGAGGAAATTAAATCAGCCATTTGGAGTTGTCAAGGAGATAAAAATGCGGGTCCTGACAGTTATATGCTCGAATTTTTCAAGGTTTGTTGGGAGTTCATAAAGGAAGATGTCATTCTGTTTGTTAGTGTTTTTCACAAGAAAGCCAAGCTTGTCAAATCGTGCACTTCCTCCTTCTTGACTCTCATACCAAAGGTTTCGAATCCTCAGATTTTATCAGAGTATCAGCCTATTTGCCTAGTGGGGAGCCTTTACAAGATCTTGGCAAAAATTCTTTCAGCTAGATTAAAGAAAGTCATGGAAAATATTGTCTCCATTAAGCAGTCAGCATTCATATCAGGGAGAAATATTTAGGATGGGGTACTCACGGTCAACGATGTTATTGATGCAGCCAAAAGAGAGAAAACGAGCTTCCTTATTTTGAAAGTTGACTACAAAAAGGCTTACGATATCGTCAATTGCAATTATCTCAGATTTTTACTTAAGCGGATGGGCTTTGGGGCAAAGTGGCTTAGCTGGATGGATGTGTGCGTGTTCAATAGCACCATGTCTATTATGGTAAATAGGAGTGCAACAAACGACTTCGTGGTTCAACGCGGGCTGCGTCAAGGAGACCCGTTGTCCCAATTCTTATTTTCAATAGCCATGTAAGGTTTGACTAGAATGACGGATACTGCAGTATGTCAAGGAGTGTTCAATGGGTACAAGTTCAACGAAAATGTTTCGATTGATATTCTTCAATTTGCTGACGACATGGTAATTATTGGAGATGGTGGAAGTGACAATCTTTGGACCATAAAAGCTATGCTTCGTGGTTTTGAGTTGATGTCTGGTCTTTGTGTCAATTTTTGAAAAAGTTGTGTGTACGGCATTAAGGTAAGCAGTTGGGCGTTGGAGACAGCTTCAACCTTTCTATCTTGCAAAGTTGAGTCTTTACCGTTCAAATTTTTAGGCGTTATGGTGGGATGCATCCCAAGACGTTCTCATTCGTGGAAAGAGGTGGTTAATAATATCAGGAATAGACTATCTGCTTGGAAATGACGGTTATTATCTCTATGAGGGTGAATTGTGATAATAAATTTTGTTCTGAATTCCATTCCTACTTATACCCTTTCTTTCTATAAAGCGCCAGCGAAAGTGCTAAGCATTATCCGTAGTTTGCTTAGTAAGTTTCTTTGGAGAGGTCTTCATGATAAGAGGGTTATTTATTGGGTGAGTTGGGATCAGATTTGCAAGCCAAAGGATGAGGGTGGTCTTGGCATTCTCAATCTCCAAGTTTTTAACAAGGCCCTGTTCATGAAATGCAAATGGCGCATCATCCATGATAGAAATGCGGTGTGGAGAGGCTTAATCAATCATAAATACGGTCATCCTGGAGTGAAGATGTATGTAAGTAATTCTAACTTAATTAATCGTGGTGATTCAATTTGGTGGCGTGATCTCTTATTGATCGACTTTTTGCTGCATCCTGGTGACTGTTGTTTTACTGAGAACTCTTGGAGCAGAATTGGTAACGGAAAAACAACCTCATTTTGGTTTAGCTATTGGGCTGGAAATAAGCAACTGATGGAGGTCTTTCCTGACAATTTTGCGAGGGCTGCAAATTCGTACTGCAGTGTGGCAGATGCGGGTAATTGGGAGAATGGTCGATGGATTTGGAATCCCAACATTTATTGATCATCTAATCACGATAGAAGTTCTGCTTTGGGCGACTTTATGCAGGATTGGCTAGAGGCCTCGGTTATGGAACACGGCGTGGAAGACATCATCGAATGGATGTCCGAGAAATCTTGTGCTTTCACTGTCCAATCTGCGTATTCTTCTTTGAGATCAAGAATCAACTAAATTTCTATTTATGCGAGTGTCAACAATGTTATTAAAGTTTTATGGAATACTCCGGCTCCATCAAATATCTTAGTGTTTGGATGGCATTGGATTCTCAACAGATTGCCAACGTGAGATATTTTAGTGAAGCGGAAGGTTTTGTTTGATGATAGTGACAAAAGATGTGTTTTGTGTTTCAAAATGGACGAGACAAAATTTCATGTATTTCGCTGTGAAGGCTTTAGCAAGAAGTTGTGGGGAACAACTTTAAGCTGGATAGGGTGTTGAGGGGTGTTGAATTGGGAGGATTTAGCTGAGTTTCTATTTACGGTTAAATCATTTAAAGAGAATGAGTTTCATAGGGAGATTGGAATAATTTGGCTGGCCGTTTCTTGGGTTATTTGGAATTTACGTAATGGAATCATTTTCAAAGGAATTTTTCCTAATTTCGACGAGTGTTGGATGAAACTCAAGATTTTGTTGTGGGAATGATCTTGTTTATCTTCTCAATCTTCTCCTTCTTTAAGTTTTCATAATTGATGTTTCGGTCCTTTGTCTCGTATCACTAACTCTTTTGATTAGTTTGCCTTTGTAAGGGATTCGAGTACTCCTTATACTCGCGTGTTCATTGTTTATTAAAAAAAAAATTATTAAAAAGAATGAATAATTTAATTGTAGTAAATGATTTTTTTAGATGAAAAATCTTGTAACCAATGTTTTGATAGAATCTCATCTGAAGATCATTCTAGATTTATGAGAGAATTTTAGTAAATTGCTAAGCATGTATTTTTTTAGACAAAATTCAAGTTCAATGACTCTAAACGGATCATTAACTAGATTATGGATGTTATATGATAATACTTTTTTGTGTCGTTAAAAGAAGTTAAAAATATTTTTTTTTTAATATTATCCATGAATATCTATAAATATCTACGAATAACGTAAAACTCGCGGATTACTCCTTTAACGGATATTCACATAGATATGGAGCGGATATGAATATCATATTTATCCATTTACATCCTTACTATACTCTATCCTTTTGTTTCTTTTTAATTATCAGTTTTTTGCACATATTAAATAATCTAATAATTATTATTATTTTTAAACAATAATTTTTTTATCAATAATACGCTTCATTATTTATTATTTCAATTTACTTTTCTTTTCTTCTAATAAATAAGAGTAATTTTGACATAATTTTGAAAAAATTATAACTCATATTACTTTAAATATTTTAAAAATGACAATTAAAAAATATAAAATTTTCAAAAGAGTAACACTTAAAGAAAACCGATAGAATATTTATTTAGGGGTCTCTTTCTTTATCTAGCAAAGACATGCGTTTAGATTTATCTTTGGTTAATACATACTTTTTGTTTTGTGGATGTTTTATATATATATATATTATTTTATCAAATATAAAAACTAATAAATCTACCTAAGTAGAACCTACCGTGAATAACTTTTTTAATTTTTGTAAGAAGACATAAGTAACAAAGGGAAATTATTAGGTATTGGAAGGTAGAGTCGAGACAATTTGAAAGCTGATTAGGAGAGTGGTGAAAGCATTGACCATGCTCCCTCCTTAAGAAGATCCGTGAGCTTTCTTGATTTTGCTTCAACCATGAATCGAGAACAAAATGTACAAGCATAAAGCACGAGGTAGTAGGTCCAAGTAATAATAGAGTACTAATTAATCCCAAGCGTTATCTACCAGAGACTTGGGTCTTGAGGAGAGGTGTTTCTCTGAAGATTTTATGCTTGAATTCTATTAAGCATAATTAATCTTTATGTTGAGATAATTCATATGAAACTTTGCTATAGCTTTAAACGGGTCTCTATTAGTGGACGGTAGAATATTATCATATCCAAACTCATACTTATTCAGTACAAGAAAAATGTTCTCATCGTCATAATATTGCGATGTAGGATTAACGTGGTAAAATAAGCCAGTTGCGACGTGAATTTCACGTCACAAATAACTTTTAATAATTAAATAAGATTTTAGATGGTGAGATGTTTTATATTTAAAAAAAAATGTTGCGTTGTGTTTAACACGTCGGAACATATATTTTCAAATAAATCAAAAAATGCGTCAGAGATTACAGATGAGAGGAGATTTGAACTTTTTAAAAAATAAATTATGACTTAAAAATCACATTGCAACATACTTTTCAGAAAATTCAAATTAATGTGCAAATCTTTTCTGAATGAATTGATGGTTTGGTCAGGATTATGTGACCGTTGTGTCGGGTCAACTTATCGACGTGGAAATCACGTCGCATGGTAATGATTACTTTTTAATTTTCATGTGAATTACACGTTGTTGAGGTGCGACGTGATTTCCACATCACTATTTTTTTTGTAGTGATTTGGGTATCAACGATAACACAAGTATTTGTGCCCTATATACAAGTAAGACTTATACTCATACTTGTTATTTGTATTTTTAATAAAAATAAATATATTAAATATAAAATATTATATCATTTTAAATTTAATAAAATTTAAAATATTTATTATTGAATTATGTAATAAACGAACACTTTTATAAATATATGTAATGGCTTAATATTGATGTATTTTTAAAAATTAATAAACATTTATTTTTATAAAATAATATAATTCAAATTATATAAATATATATTTTGTGCGGGTATATGACGGGTTGAGTACTAAGTTGTTCATACCCATATTCATAGTCGTTTATTTAAATGGGTAATTACTCAAACTCGTATCTTACCTATATTTGCAGGTTTTTATACTATCCGTCGTGGATATTTTTGTGGGTACCCATGGACCAAATTGTCATCTCTAATCTCTTTATTTTTTTGATGCAATATTAATTAATTTTTTACCAACTTTATCTCTAATAAATATTTATGCTACTTATTACTTTTCGGTTATTAATTCATGCTTCCTCCATCTCATAATGAATAACCTATTTGAAATAAAAATAGTTCTAAAATAAATGACTCATTTCAATATTCAATATACTTTTTCAATTCTACCCTTTAATTAACATTATTTTCATCATTCTCAAAATTTGATGAGGGGTAATTTAGTAAAAAAAATTATTCTATCTTTCATTTATTCAATTTTTTTAATCGGTATGAAATGGTTAATTAGATTACTTATTGTGGGATAGAGAGTAGTATATATTTATGATAACCAATAGTAATTAAGGGTAATTTTATAAAATTGTTATATTTATTTATTCAATCATTATATTTTTTTAATTATGTTTTAATTTTTAATAATATATATTTATATTATTAAACATAAAAATTAGTTATTTAATTTATAAAAATGAGCTAATATTTTTTATTAGTATTTTTCAAAATTAAAAAAAAAAAAAAGTTATCTCTTAAAGTTTATGTATTTGACGCGTCCATTGAGATGAAGACCCAATAACATTGTCAAACAATATTTGATATAAATATGTGTATTTTTTTTCTCTCGACGAACAAATAATCCCTCGTGCAAGTCTCCTCTCAACCGTCCAAACCAATCAGATAATTGATGGTATCTCACTCATTCTTATATGCATTCAATTACTAACTACTATTATTTAAAGAGAAATATATGTCATATTCAGGTAATATATTTTGAGAAAATGGGTGATGCAATTTTTTACACAGTCAATCAATCATGACTATGAATCCTGCAAATCAAATTGTAATTTTTAAAAAATTTAAATAACATGACAAAATGATATATTTCTATTGGATGTCAGTGTAAAATACACTATCAGTGCATATTAATTAAATCCATATATTTTTCAATAAACTATAATGTTACACACACACACACACACACACACATATATATATATATATATATATATATATATATATATATATATATATAATAAAAGTTTATATTTAAAGACGAAGTGATCAATTAGAGTACAATTGAAAAAAAAAAACAATTTTTTTGATAAATATTTTTTTACCTTTGTGACCATTATAGGTACCAAAAGGACAATTAAAAAAATAATAATATACATTTAATAATTTGAAAGGAGTGTGTATTTAAGAAGATAATTTGTATCAAATATTATGATAAATCCTTTTAAACTTTGCATGCATAACCAACCTAATTTTGTATTTTAAAATATGAAATAATTATATGGATTTGCTCTCCCTTTTTATCTCAACGTCTTTCAAGTCAAATGAAATGTTACATCTCTCGTTTTCGTTTTGGTTTTCTTTATGTTCGCAACATACTTAACAGTAACGTTATTATTACTAATACTATCACCATTGATCAATGGGAATCATTTGTTGAAGTTGAGTCCATGTTGGTTTGCATGTCACCTTCCCCAGCTATATATCTGAAAAAGCATGTCACCTCCCTCTTCTCCCACTAATATTGAACGTTATGGTTTCTTATGGGTCCTACCTAGTGCACTCAAAAGTAGAAGAAAGACAAAGAAGAAAAAGAAGAAAAGTCTCACATTAGCACTTGAAAAAATCTTACATTTTTCTTCACGTGGTCATTAGAGGTGTTAAAAAGGATCAAATTACAATGTTTTATTTTCTTATTTGTAGATGAAGTGTTAATATTTATTATTAAAAATTCAAACACAATTATAAATGTTAGGGTTTTGAATTTTGGTATTTAAGTTCCAACATAACAATATCAATATTTTTTTTAGTTGAGTTAGAATTTGCAAACTACAAAGTTTTATTTATTAAGTCTATTATTTGATATATATATATATATATATATATATATATATATATATATATATATATATATATATATATATATATATATATATATATTTTAAGCTCTTATTTATTAAATCTTTTTGTGTGTTTTTCACCCTTTAATATTCTCAAAAGCTTTTTAATTTCTCAAAAATGTTTTTGAATTATATAATTTGTAACGTGTTTTCTAAGGGTTCGGGTTCTAAAATATGAAATTTGAAGAACATGTATGGGTTTACCACATTATATAAATGTATGGGTTTACCCCCTCGATGTAGTTTCATATTATAAAATGTGAACCCTTTTAAAATATACATCAACATGTTTGTGGATTCTAGAATTATAACTTTTATTTTACACCAAAACATATGTTACCCAAACATAAACAATAGCCATATTATGACATTCAGGGTAATATTATAACAAAAAACTAACCATAAATAAAATACATAATGGATAAAATCATGTATAAATAGATAATACTAATAGATCATGAACAAAATGCATCCTACTATGTAGTGGTGTAATTGGAAGAGATCATGGGGCGTGGAAAAGGCCTATGATTTTATCATCGTCCTTTCTGGATCACCCATTTGCTGGTTAAAGAGCTTATCTAATGGATAAGGCACCAATTCTCTGAATATGTTTCATAGATCCTTTATGTCTCTGTCCAAAATGTGAGATCATGCGAGTAATGTGTAGCGGGTCAAAAAAACGACACATAGGGAGTCAACCACCATTCTCAGAGTGGTTGCTATATCCTAGGAAGTCGTGGATCCAGGCCCATGGTGGCTATAAATACCTCAATAGAGTAATACAAAAGTAATACAAAAGATTTGAATGAAAGGTCACGCTATATCCTAGGAAGTCGGTGTTTTCGCAAGTATACGAATCGCGTCAGAGTAATACAAAAGATTATCGATCCCACAGAGACCAAACGTCAATCTATCGATTTCTATCTTTATGATGTTTATCTAAGGCAAATCAATCGGAAGTTCGAGAGTGCACAGTAAAAGCAGAGTAAAGTACAAAGATATAAAATTCAATAAACAACAGGCTTGAATGTAATTCACACAGTCAGATAATATTCAAAATGCTTGTAAATAGAACTACTTATGGGGCAATGTTTTCTACTTATTAAAAGAAATAATTTAACGGGAATTGTCGCTTTTGCGTAATCAGAACCGAGTTTATCCCTTAATCGAACCCTCTTATTGTCACTTATAAAAAGGCGCGCATTGCGTTAAAGTAATAAACCTATTTTTAAGAAATATAGTTTCTTGACTCAGTCGAAAAGTATTTTGACTTGGAACTTTTAACAAAAAGAGGTTCATGCGAACCGGATTTTAAACCCATAAACGCGTCCGAAAATAGTTTTAAAATCGTTTTTCTAAAGTATTAAAAACTCCTACTTAACTGGACAAAGCGCTTTCGCTTCCTTTGAACAGTTAAGACTAACCAAGTTTAACCACAGGTTGGACGGCTTTCGATCTTACCCAACAGAAAACTTGTGTCAAAAATCAAAATAACCCCTAAGCATTTCTATCGACACATTGTATGGAATATTACTTTAACTATGATCCTTACATTCTAACCTTTAAGATTTAGCCGGACATGGAAATGTAAATAGACATGTTGAAATAGATCATGTTAAAGTAAAGCGAGTGTGAGAAATAAAGAAAGTAAATGTGAGTGCGAGAAATAAAGAAAGTAAATGGGAGTGCGAGAAATAAAGAAAGTAAATGCGAGTGCGAGAAATAAAGAAAGTAAATGCGAGTGCGAGAAATAAAGAAAGTAAATGCGAGTGCGATAAATAAAGAAAGTAAATGTTGAACTTGTAAATGAAACCTGCTCCAAATCGGAGGCTTTAAATCTGGTACAACTGGAAGTAAATAACTGGAAATGAAAATGGCGGCAGGATTAACTTCTACCAGAGTGCTCCAAACTCGATTACAGACTCGATCAGACAGTGTGATAACTCCCCGATGTGAAGAGTTTATCACTTTACAATACTAAAATATATGGCTTGAGTTCTGAAACTAAGTTTGGATGAAGAGAAAGGATTCAGAACTCGTCTATTTATAGCCTAGGAAATTAACATGGAAGGACAAAAGTGCCCCCCAACTTCTTTTGGGAGGGAAATCAAATGACAAAGGTGGATGATCGCTCTATTTAGTGTGCCTAAATAAATCTAACTGCAAGTATACAATCGTATCGCGTAGTTTTAAAAGATTATCGATCCCACAGAGACTAGAAATTGAATGCGCTGTTATCTATCGTTACTATGTTTATCTAAGGCTAATCGGAATTTGGGTTTTTAGTTCAAACGGGAAATTTAAGAGAAATTAAAATTTGGGAATACTAGTTATGAATAAGTTATCGGTATATAATTCGGTAACCTACGTGGAATTAATTAAACCTAAGCGTATAAAGATTTATCACCCTACTCATCTGTAGGAAAAACCGGTTTAAAAACCCTCACCTCACACTCCCGTGGTTATTGCTTCAGACTATACTTCTAAGTCAATACGTCTGCTCTCGCTAGCCCGTATGAGGTTAAAAATACTTTTTGAAAACTAGTTAAACCTAATTAACTTTAAAGCGCTTCCGCTGTTTTTAAAACTAATGCCCGATTTCAGCTATCCGGGTAAAGCCTCACACTCTCGTGGTCTCGACTTTAACCTATGTTACTTTTTTACTCTCGTAATAAAAGTTGGGTTTTAAATTAAGAAATCGAAGCCAGAAGAATGATTGATTATTGATTTTAGCTTAGAGAAATTTAATCCATTTAGTTACTTCATTACATACCGATAAAATCGGTTTAGCTCGACATAATTATAAAATTAAACGTAAAGGCAAAGAGATAAATAGACATAGACATAATTAAGAAAGAAATAAACAATGCTTTGAATTAAATAATGGAAACCTGGTAATTCGTAATAACAGCAATAACAATCCCTCCACAAGCCGGTAGGTTCTTGCTCGAATAAAGTAAATTGCAAATGTTGAAGGCAATGAAACAAAAACTAAAACTAAAACTAAGTTGTAATAGTTCTTCACTGTGAGAAACTATTACTTTGTTCGGTAATGGTTGACAAGGAAATGGAAATGCAAAGCAAAAACGAAACAAAAGCTCTGGAAATAATTTGGCAGCAAGACAGTACTCTTGAAAGGAAAATTTGGCTACCCCTTTGTTCTTCGTAATGACTTGTATTTATATACTCGGTTAAGGTAGAGGTTGGAGAGAGTTTAGCCACTCCCCTTGACGGTTACATGACTTTGAACCTAGCAATCTTCGGAGGAAAATATGATCGTGTGAAAAACTGCTCTCTGAAAACTCGTAGTCAAGTTTCTGCTCCAACGTGTAAATTGAGCGCATGACGATCGTGGGGCATCGTTACGGTCGTGGTGCATTTTGAAGCTGCCACGGTCGTGGTGCACCTGTGACGATCGTGATATCAGCAAATTTTGGTTTCTGCATTTTTTCTTCTCTTTTCTGCTCTTTTCTTGCATGTTTTGGTTCTTTTCCACACTTAGCATACTTTGACTTGGAAAATGGGATTACCTGCAAAAACACTTAAATAATCTCGAGAAAATCGGATATTAGACGAAAAACGGAATAAGAAACTAACATAACTCGAAGTAAAAATATGATATAAATTCGTGTTATCAAACTCTCCCACACTTGAATCTTTGCTTGTCCTCAAGCAATCAATCTATTTAAAACGGACAAACTTCATCAAATGCACATACCTGGTGTTGCGGTGAAAATCGAATAACAAGCTATTAATTAACTTGCATCATTTTCTTTTACAACCGACTTTGATTTATCCAAAGGAAGGGTTCAAGATCGTTAGAAAAACCTAAAGGGGGAGATCTAAGGTTCGGGGGTTGGTTACGTCTAGGGAAGGTATTAGCACCCTAAACGTCCGTAGTACTCTACGGGAACCTCTTGTTAATGTTTGTGTTAAGTTATATTTGCTTGCTAAGGTAAATCTGTACTAAGACTAAGGTAAAGACCTAGGTATGTACACTAAGTTTGCCTAAGGGTGTAAAAAGAAAATGTAGAATCCGAGAAGGCATCGGATGTAAAGGAAAAAGATGGAAAAAGAAAAAGGTAGCTCGCTAGTTGGACTTGGTGTATGGGGACCTGTTCTTTTCTTACGGATTTATAACAATACAAAATGCTAAATAAAATGGCAAATGACATAAAATGATAATAAGTAATAATAACAACATTAATAAGTAGATAGGAATAAAAAAAAATAGTAATAATGATAATACTAATAAAATAACGATAATAAAAAATAATAATACTAAATAGCAGTAAATAAAAATGAAAATTAATATAATTAAACTAAATTAAGTTAAATTAAAAATTAATGTTAAGCTAAACTAAAATAATAAAATTAATCTAATTAAATAAAATCAAATTACAATTAAAAGTGAATTGAATTAAAAATTTGCCTAATTACCAAACTAAAAAAACTAAACTGAAATTAAAATTAGATTAGATTAATTCTAAATAACTCCAAAGTAAATATTTAAGTAAATATAAATAATATAAATAAAATCAAGCGTGGCAGGGAATAAAAATAAAAAAATAAAAAAAATAAAAGTATGACTAAAGATCAATGAGACATTTATCAAGAATGCGAAAATAGCCGACTCATGATGATATGAAATGATCAGAATCTGAGGGTAAAATTTGGGGTACAACAGTTGCCCCTATTTAAATATCTTTACCGGATGGTATGAGTGATGAGAGTCCTCACGAAATCAAGGTGAAAGGTATTTAAATATAGATAACCGAAAATTTTGTCCTCAGATGCACTGACATGCAATGTTATGGACAAAAGAAACGAACTAAGATGCTGACATGTTATGAACTCTAGTATGATGACAGAATGGTAAATGCACAAATGCAGACGAAAACGAAAGCATGCAGGGAAAAAGTCCACACAATGCGCAATCACTCACTAGGGATGACAACAACACTGGGGAACAGAAATAAAACCGGAGAAAATATGAGGTGATGAAGCAACTGGTTCAAGCGTGACCAGCTGACACTGGGAAAATGAAAGTACACTCTTTACTGGGCATGGAACCAGAAAGAAGACATGATCTCCACTGGGGATCAATTTGAAATGAAAGGATAGACATCAACAAAAGATTTTCTGGGATTTTCTTATACTGAAGAGTTCAAACGGGATCTTCAAGAAAAACCAGAAAAGACAGAGAAAGACACATCCGGAAAAACATCAGATGGCAAAAGAAACCAGTCATCCAATAATGGCTGTGAATGAAGGGTACAAATCACGATATCTAATAATGGCTTTAGATGATTGTGAGCAGAGACTACATTTAGGAATGGCATTGAATGCAAAGAAATTAGTCATCCAATAATGGCTTTGAATGAAAGGTACACTCACAATATCTGATAATGGCTTCAGATGAAAGTGAACTAGGTAAAGAAACCAGACATCCAATAATGGCTTTGAATGAAAGGTACACTCACAATATCTGATAATTGCTTCAGATGAAAGTGAACAAGGTAAAGAAACCAGACATCTAATAATGGCTTTGAATGAGAGGTATGGATCAAAATATCTAATAACGGATTTAGATGAAAGTGAACAGGGACTTGATCTGAAAAACATCAGAAAGAGAGATACATCTGGAAAAGCATCAGATGGGTCAGAACCCAGACATCCAATAATGGCTTTGAATGAAAGGAATAATCACAATATCTAATAATAGCTTTAGATAAGAGTGAATAAGGACTACATTCAAGAATGGCATTGAATGTAAAAAAACCAGACATCCAATAATGGCTTTGAATGAAAGGTATAACCTCAATATCTAATAATAGCTTTGGATAAGAGGAGAAGACTCATCCAGGAAATGGTACTGAATGAACAGATAAGACTTTCAGGAATGACACTGAAAGATATCCAAGCAAATTTGACGGGGATTACAGACGAGAGGCAAGACTTCCAGGAATAGCACTGGGAGAAGCAAGAGGAATAAGATATCCAGGAATAGCACTGGAAATCAAAAGAGACAGACATCCAGGAATGGCACTGGAGTGAAAGAATATAGAGATCCAGGAATAGCACTGGAATGAGAGAAGACAAACATCTATCAATAGGATTAGATGCGCAAGAGAATGACAACATTCATGAATGGCACTGAATGAAAAGGATAGGTAACGTTTTGGTAAGGTAAGACGTGGATAATGACACGACCTCGGGAGAAATGAAAATGAGGATGAAACACTCATGTTATGCATATGTATATGAATTATGCAGATGATATATGATCAAATGCAAATACAGATGTCGATGCTGACGACACAACACGACTCTTTGGAAGGAAGAAGACAAGATTAGAAGACTGATTCCTCTACACGGAGATCACTGCCATTCTGCTTGGGGACTAGAGATGCTAATGTTGGACGCATCCCGGTCACACTGTTAAACTGTATCAAATGATGATCCTTGTAGGAAGGATGGAGAGCTGCTTGGGGATTCTTTAAGTAAACTGCCCCAGATTAGCTGACTGTTATAGATAAGCTGATCATTGCTTCAGCTTGTCCGATTCTGAAATGGTTGTTTTGCCGTGCACTGGAAAAACTTGCCCTAGTATGAGTCTTGAAAAAAAACTTCTGTATAAACCAATTCTGAGAAGTCGCCATTAAACCACAAATCTTGAACTGATTCTCAACAGGATATGGAAGGAACTTACCCCTGATTGGATCACTGACCAAGTTTCTTAATTGTTTGAAAATTCTTTGAGAGAAAAGCCACTTTGCAATCAAAAGTACTTGTACAAACATGGTAAATGCAAAGTTCATGCAACTTTTGAAATCAAAATCATTTTGAAAGAGGTGCAAAGTATATGAGTCATTAGTCAGAACACGGTGGTTCAAGACATTAAAGTAAAAAGTTTAAGCAAAGGGTGTAATGCCCAAAATAGATGATCTGTAAAGATCTTTTGGAGTCAGTTTACGCAACCTTGTTGTAGTACGCTTTCAAAATAACCTCGCTTCAATTAGGTCTTTTGAGGGTTATAACGTGGCACGGTTCACGGTTTATGAAACAAAGGATAAAGGCTCAAAGTTTATTTGTGCCTACCCAATCTTCGTGATGACCTTCAGTCCTACGCTCAGTTAACTCAGACTATGCACTCACGTTCCCATAGGTTAGGAATTGCACTGATGATAGTAATGATGGTTCAAAAATAAATGGACTCTAAATGGTAGTCACCACTTCCCTATAACATTTAGTTTTTTTTTTCATTGAGGACTTTTATGGTAAGGATTTAAAGATTTCTCTTTTTTATTATCCCTAACTTTTGCCTGAACTGTTTCTTGTGAACCTTACAGTCAGCGGGATGCCCCAATTTTGCCTAAGTCTCCTTCATAGGTTTCGACTTAGCGGGCTTTTTCTTTTTTGATATTTATCCTTTTTTTGAAAGAAAGTGACTGTCTGGTTTAGTGATTACGTCGAACCATCACCGGCTTTCGACTTGAAAGACATCTTCGACACTTGCTTGTTGTGTGCGAAGGAATATTTGTGAACTTTGTTGAAAGGTGTCTTGAATGAAACTCTTGTATTTGAATGCACAATCAAGTTAACTGAGAACTACCCTGCCCCAGGTTAAGATTGCGGGTTTTTATTTGTAAAGAAAAGAAACTCCTACTTCAAGGCTCAAAGGGGTCAAAGAGGGGTTAACTTCCTTATTTCTCCAGTGTTTAGGAGTTGAAACAATGCCTTACATCGTCAGCAAAGTCTTGATCTGAAAGCATACTAACAGCAATTATGGGTATAACGTTTTCATCATCCTCCCTCCAATCTTTGCATAATCAAAAAGAAAGTGGAAAAGAGAATTTTATTTTATTTTATTTTTCATGAAAGAGGAAGCATTAAGCAGTAAATAGCAAACACAAATGAATTGAATCAAAAAAAGTTACAAATGCTCATTTCATTAATTTTGAAAGTACAAACATAATTTGAAGGCAAACAGCTATTACAAAATAAAGAAAGTACAAACAACAAGAAACAAAGGCCTAGTGACTAATCAAACACACGGATGAGCTGTCCTGTCTGAAACACTGGCTTTTAGGAGAATAGCATGCTGAAGTCGACTGAAGCTTCACTTGGCGTGCCCTGGCAGAGGGTTACTCTGGACATTGGGATTGTCTTTAAAGGAGAGGACTTTGTTCCTCATCATCTCTTGTACTCTAGCCTTCAATGCAAAGCAATTTTCCAAGTTATGGCCTGCACCATCTTGATGGTATTCACAATGAAGATCAGCCCTATAGTCGGCTGGAAGAGGATTTGGAGGAGGAGGCAGAGGCCTTGTGGTAATCAAATCTTGTTGAACCAAACTAGGATAAAGTTCAGTGTAAGTCATGGGAATGGGATCAAATTGACTCCTATTACGATACTGGCTCTGTCCTGCAGCTGGACGTTGGAAAGCTTGAGTTGGTCGTGGTGCAGCAAATGCAAGAGGTGGAGAATAACCGTGTGGCAAATTAAACTCTGGCCAAGTTGAAGGTGGCACCTGGACAGGTTAAGGATTAGCATTTGAAAACTCCTGGATGACGGTCCTTTGAGGTTGCTCTCCCCTAGCAATCAAAACTTGAATCATCTCAGTGAGTTTGGTCACGCTTGACTTAAGGTCATGATCTCCATTCGGATCTCAGCATTGTGTACGTCTTGTTCTAACATCTTGCGTCTGTAGTCAGCTCTAGTCTGGTATCGGTGTCGAGGCATTATCTTGACGACTCACAGGCAGACTCTGGAATATAGAGACCACTGGAAATAAGTAACTGGACAGACAGACGCATGCAATGAATCATGCAAAGATACAAATGATATGCAATGCAATGCAAACAGGATGCAAACACATGCAACAGAATCAAGGGTTCAAGATCACAGCATGGAGTCTAGGTAAAGAACCAACCACAGGGTGTGTACTAGGGTTCATGTATCTGTAGAACGGGGTTCTAAGAAGTTCCCAGAGTCAACAACCCATCTTTTGGATTTTATCGACTTCCCAATTGCTCAGTAATCAATAAAATTCTCAAGAGAGTCTCGTTTGAGTGTAGTATCGTGTAGCAACTATTTAGGATTACTCCCTCACAGTCATCGCACTACGTCCCAAATAGGCCAAGTGGGGTAAAGGGTAACTAATGGTCATCAGTCTCCCTGGAACCAAGGTCGAAAGTGGCAGCGCATTCACGATTGCTCGTTCAGTATATACCACCCTCAAGAGGGCCTCAACTGAGTGTGGAACTTCAAGTCAACTCCTTTGGGATTTCTCCCTCGAAGTCTCCTTGAATATGTCCACGATCCTATCATATGTGTACGCTTAAGTCCGGGTTAGGACTTATCCTCACCACTCAAGGTAGCAACCCTGCACACAGAAAAACCCAAGCACAAGCAGATATATATATATATATATATATATATATGAATATGTACAGATATACAAACAAGCAAACATGTAAGATAACACAAATGCAAACAAGGTGGGCTTAACCCTCTTAGGGGAGAGTCCCCAGTGAAGTCGCCATTTCTGTTGCGGTGAAAATCGGATAACAAGCTATTAATTAACTTGCATTATTTTTTTTACAACCGACTTTGATTTATCCAAAGGAAAGGTTCAAGATCGTTAGAAAAACCTAAAGGGGGAGATCTAAGGTTCGGGGGTTAGTTACGTCTAGGGAAGGTATTAGCACCCTAAACGTCTGTAGTACTCTACGGGGACCTCTTGTTAATGTTTGTGTTAAGTTATGTTTGCTTGCTAAGGTAAATCTGTACTAAGACTAAGGTAAAGACCTAGGTATGTACACTAAGTTTGCCTAAGGGTGTAAAAAGAAAACGTAGAATCCGAGAAGGCATCGGATGTAAAGGAAAAAGATGGAAAAAGAAAAAGGTAGCTCGCTAGTTGGACTTGGTGTATGGGGACCTGTTCTTTTCTTACGGATTTATAACAATACAAAATGCTAAATAAAATGGCAAATGACATAAAATGATAATAAGTAATAATAACAACAGTAATAAGTAGATAGGAATAAAAAAATAGTAATAATGATAATACTAATAAAATAACGATAATAAAAAATAATAATACTAAATAACAGTAAATAAAAATGAAAATTAATATAATTAAACTAAATTAAGTTAAATTAAAAATTAATGTTAAGCTAAACTAAAATAATAAAATTAATCTAATTAAATAAAATCACATTACAATTAAAAGTGAATTGAATTAAAAATTTGCCTGATTACCAAACTAAAAAAACTAAACTGAAATTAAAATTAGATTAGATTAATTCTAAATAACTCCAAAGTAAATATTTAAGTAAATATAAATAATATAAATAAAATCAAGTGTGACAGGGAATAAAAAAAAATAAAAAAATAAAAAAAAAATAAAAGTATGACTAAAGATCAATGAGACATTTATCAAGAATGCGAAAATAGCCGACTCATGATGATATGAAATGATCAGAATCTGAGGGTAAAATTTGGGGTACAACACCTGGTATACCAATGGATTTGTAAAATGTTTCTTGTTAGTTAGACCGGTACTAGTGTAAAACACTAAGGATACAATAATGACACAAAGCAACAAGCTTGTCATAGACCTCTCTTTTGTACAATCCAGTTCAAATCATTATATTATAGTTCAACCATAAGTTTTCGTATCTATTTCACCCGACGTCATTCCAACGCAATCACATTAAGCCCTTTGCCTTATTCACGCACGTAGTGGAGTAACCGGTTAGTGACTTTGATCCCTTTTTCTCACGGTGCCTGATACACAAGTGTGGTAACCCTTTATACATCCCATTCGTAGATTGCGGGGGATCGAACAGTAGTTCGCCCTACCAAGTTCAGAATCAGGTACCTCTGAACCAATCGACAACGGATTTTCTTTCTTTTCTTACACATTTTCACAACTGTGAGAGTTGTTGCATATTCTATTTTTTCTCGGCATATAAATAAGAAAGATGTTTTTCTTTTCTTGATCTGGGCATCAAACACTTATATTCATCGGCTCCCCACGTGGTTTGTGATTTAGACGGTGCTGACTGCTAATATAAACTACTAGGGGTTACTTTAGGACTGAACTCGAGGTATTGTATAATAAGTATCGAAACTGATATCGCATACGCAAGAGGTCTAAGGTGTCAAGACGGTATCGATCTTGTCAGCACTTTCCCAGCTTCTTAACATAGTTTAAAGCTTGGTATGTCACGATGTGCATTAATCGTAAAAAAAAATTTGTTATGGCAGAATAAAATGGGGAAATCGGATTACTGAACGAAAATACTCATATATTAACTTTGATAAGGAAAAAGAAAGTACAAGAAAGGGAAATAAAACGGAAATAAACTAACTCTCCCACACTATATCGGACATTGTCCTCAATGTTTCGATATAAAGGGAAACAACAAGAAAAACTAAAAAGAAAAACAAAATAAAATCAGGGAGCTCCACGTCCTCTGCCTCTAGAGCGTCCTCTTCCATGCTGCGCTACGTGATCAGGAATGCCCACGTGATGGATGTACTCGTGTAGGCTCTGCACTCGCAGTGTCAATGCACCCATCTTGTCGTAACTTGATGAGCTGAGAGTTTCGGAAATAATCTATATCAAGGAACACTGGAGGCAAGGAGGGTAGTCTAGCAAGGTTGTTTTCCAAATTCAAACCGAGAGCAATAGAGGTGACAATCCCTCCAAAATAGAAGGGTTTGGAGCCTCTAGCACAGTTCGAGTGTATGTGTACTAGTAAAAATGGTGCGGCATTGATTAGCTCTGGATGAAACATACAATGAAGGAAAAACAACTCCTTAGAATTCACCTTATGGTTACTATCTCGTGTAAAGATGGTGCTTCCAAGTGCGCGGTGGACGTATCTGACAGCTGGGTTGTGGATGTATGTTGCGTTAAGGCTATCCCAGTTGTCGACTGTTGTTCCCGTTAACTGATTCCATAGTTGGAACGCTGCTTGGTAGAAAGTTTCCTGTGGTACTCGGCGATGGATATTCTCGCCATGTTTGAAACCAAGCATCTCGGCAAGACGATCTTGTTCGATTGAGTACTCTGTACTAAACATGCGAAACTTTGCTACTCCGGATAATTGGTTCGTTTCTCCCGGAGGGGTAATGTAAGTGAAGGAACTGAGGAACTCTAAAGTTAGGTCTTCGTAAGTGGGCCGACTCTGAGTGCAAAGTTGCCCAAGACTGGCATTTTGTAACATCCATTGAACTCCCTCAAGCATTCCAAGTTCTTCTAAACATGCAACGTCAATGTAGCGGGTCGGTTGAACGGAACGTCGATAGAAATCGATGTACCGAGCTCTTTGGCGTTCTCCTGCCTCTCCATCTCGGAAGTTCAATGTAGATAGGTCGGGAATTTGATGTGCTATTGTTTGGTTACGGAGAAATTAGGGAAAAAGTAGGTGATGGAGAATGAGGGTTTGTGAAAAGAAGTGGCGTATGGTTTGATTATATAGTGGATTGGTAAGATGAATGGCTACGGAAAATGATTAATTTGGGTCAAATGGTAATGGGACGGTTATGGAATTGCAGAAGGTAGTGGGACGGCTGGGTTTGAATGAGGGAAAGAAGAGGGAACGAATGAAGCAGTTATGTTTTAACGCAGAATCTGTTTCAAACCCGCGTGACGGTCGTCACGGGGTCGTCACGATCGTGACGTTCACAAATTCTGGGTGGTTAATTTGTTTTATGACATAAACAATTCCAAACACAATAATTTAGTAATAGGCAGTGGCAAGCATATAGAAAGAGCATTATATTGCATACACAGAGATAAGTAACATGACACATAAATTAAAATAGAATTAAAAGTATGAACATGAATGAAATTGAAAGCATAAAGAGTTAATATTAGCAGCAAATGAAATTATTCTTTAAAACCAAAGAGATGCTAGTATAATACTAGCAATGTATCAAAACTGTATGATGATCAAATTATTCCCGACATGAAAAAATGAAAAGTGAAATAATGTAAAATTGTTCAAAAGCAAATGCATAAAAATCTTGAAAATAAGGTGCTTCATAAATCTAGCCAAGGCGTTTCTTCAAAGATGCGATGGCTTGATTTAAATGATCAAATTGTTCAACGGTCAAATCCACGAGTCCAACAATGTTTTGTCGCATAGTGTTTAGCTCATCCTTTACTGAAGTGATTTCTTTATGATACTCATCCATAGTCTTTAGAATAGAATTCAGATTAGCAGCATAGTTAGTGGCATCAACTTTAGGAATGTCAATGTTCTCTTGGAATTCCATGTAATCAAGATCATGGTAATGAGGGGGTGTTTTTGGGTCGATCTCAGGTTCAGGAAAGGTTTCTTCCGGTTCAGGCACGGGTTCATCAAGGTCATATAGCCAATTATGTTGATTATGCACACTTGTGCGTTCATGATTTGGAAGTGTAAAGTGTGGTACGACAACATTGTTAATCAAAAGCTGGAAATGGTTCGGACCTTGGTCCCTAATCATAGACCTATTGAAACAAAAGGTGATATTCATGGGTCTAAATTCTCCAAAGGGGTTAATCTTAGAAAGTCGGGTTCTGAATCCCATAGCTTCAACTATTTTTTATAACTAGGCTACCTATCAGAATTGGACTATTATCATTATTAATAAGTTTGCAAAAGTTGTTCAGCATAAAAGTGAGTCCATTAACCTCTCTAGACTGAGAAGCACAAAACATAATGAAAAGCTCATCCCTCGAAACAGTGTTATCATTCTCAAGTTTACCAAATAAAGTATAGGCCAGGATCATATGAAAGTAACGGAAAGCGGGGTTATGTATTTCTGTTGAAAACATAGGGTCCATGTCAAAATCAGGTTTCCCTGAAATTCTACCCCAAAAATCACTCAGCTCTCCAACCAACACTAAGTCCTCTTGAACCACAGAGAAAACATGGGGCCCTTCAGGAAATCCCAAAAGATCTGACAATTCCTTTATGGTGAACTGGCAGCTGTATCCAAATAGTCTAAAGGTAATTTTTCCCCTGGTTAAACCTTTTCCACAGTGAGGGTTATAGCTTAAAGAGCTCAGGAATTCTAAAGTCAACCTACGGTAGCACTTATGTTTCTAGTTGGCAAAACCCTCCCAACCTAATTGGCTGAACAGAAAGTCTACGCTCTCACCTACACCTAAGGCGGTCATGGTGGGTCTGTGGGCGAATTTTGTCAAGGCAAATGGTCTAAGAGACAAAGCCTCATAGCGATGCCACTGTGCTCCATCTCTGAATTCTACTGACAAGTTATCCTCGTTTGCCATTAGTTAGTACTTTTTGCAAAAATGTAAGCAGAAGAGGAGAACAGAAAGAGTAGAGAGACTTTATAATCCTGTAGTTTTTTCAATTTTTAAGATCAGCACAATATTTTCAAATCCAATTTAAAATGATATAAATGAAACTAAAAGTTTGCAAAATAAAAACAAAACATAGAAAACGTAAAGAAATAACAAATATAAAGCAAGAAAAACAAAAATCATGGGTTGCCTCCCATTAAGCGCTGTTTTTAACGTCGAAAGCCTGACGAATTCAATTAGATGCTTAGTTAGGAGGGTCGGTGGGCAACTATAAAAGTCTTAGGCAGTTCAAATAATCTCTATTTTCAATGCTGTGATAGTGTTTTAGACATTGTCCATTGACTAAAAATGGACTACTATTCCTCCCCTTTATTTCTATCGCTCCACTTTGTAGAATCTTTGTAATCTCAAAAGGACCGGACCATCTAGACCTTAATTTCCCAGGAAAGAGTTTTAATCTCGAGTTAAATAGGAGTACAACGTCTCCCACACTAAATTCTTTTTCTAGATAAGCGCTTATCGTGCCATTTTTTAGTTCGTTCTTTATATATTTTAGCATTTTCGTAAGCGTCTAATCTTAACTTCTCTAGTTCATGCAGATCTAGGATAAGTTTTTCACCTGCGGAGTCATACCTTAAGTTTAATGTTTTAATAGCCCAATAGGCTTTATGTTCTAATTCCACTGGTAGATGGCAAGATTTACCATAGACAAGCTTGAAAGGTGTAGTTCCGATTGGTGTTTTGTAGGCCGTCCTATATGCCCATAAAGCTTCGTTGAGTTTTGATGACCAGTCTTTCCTAGAGGTGGCTACGGTCTTTTCTAGAATTTGTTTTATTTCTCGATTCGAGACCTCAACTTGTCCACTTGTTTGTGGATGATATGGTGTTGCTACGCGGTGTCTTACTCCATACTTCGATAGTAATTTGTCAAATATTTTTGATATGAAATGAGAGCCACCGTCACTTATGACAAGTCTCGGCACACCAAATCTAGGAAAGATTGTGTTTTTAAAGAGCTTTATGACTACTCGTGTGTCATTTGTAGGAGAAGTTATTGCCTCAATCCATTTTGAAACATAATCGGCAGCTACGAGTATATATTTATTTCCAAAGGATGATGGGAAAGGTCCCATAAAATCAATCCCCCATACATTAAAACTTCTACTTATAATATACCTTTTTGAGGCATCTCATCGCGTTTTGATATGTTACCAGTGCGTTGGCACCGGTCGCAGTTTAGTATTGCAATCTGGACATCCTTCCAAAGGTTGGGCCAGAATAGGCCGGATTGCAAGATCTTAGCACATGTCTTTGAGGTACTAGCATGTCCTCCATAAGGAGCAGAATGACATTGAGAGATAATGTTTTCTATTTCTTCTTCTGGGACGCAACGACGGAAGATACCGTCGGCTCCTCTCTTAAACAGCAAAGGTTCATCCCAATAATAATGTTTTAGATCATGAAAGAATTTTTTCTTTTGTTGATAAGATAAGTCTGGTGGAAGTACTCCAGCTGCTAAGTAGTTGACTATGTCAGCATACCATGGCAGGGTTGTGTGTTTGTTAATTTCTTCCACGACTTCTTCCATCTTTGGGTCATTCAACTGTAGAGTAGACATATCACTTTCTAGTTAGGCTATGAGTCGTTCATATGGGAAATCTTCATTAATGGGTACTGGCTCTGGTTTAATGCCCTCTAATCGAGATAAGTGGTCTGCTACTACGTTTTCGGTTCCTTTCTTATCTTTGATCTCTAAATCAAATTCTTGTAGAAGTAGGATCCACCTTAGCAGTCTAGGTTTTGCATCCTTTTTGTTAAGCAAATATCTAATAGCTGCGTGGTCTGTATAAATGATGATCTTAGCTCCCACTAGGTAGGAACGGAATTTGTCAAGGGCGAAGACTACGGCTAAAAGTTCTTTTTCTGTGGTAGCGTAGTTCATTTGGGCAGAATCTAAGGTTCTACTTGCATAGTAAATGGCATGAAGTTTTCTATCCCTCCTCTGTCCTAAAACTGCACCTACAACGTAATCACTTACATCACACATGATTTCAAAAGGTAATCTCCAATCTGGTGGTTGCATGATAGGTGCGGTAATAAGAGTTGTTTTTAGCTGTTCAAACGCCTTTAGACATTTCTCATCAAAGATAAATTCAGCGTCTTTCATTAATAGACCGGTAAGAGGTTTAGTAATTTTTGAGAAATCCTTTATGAATCGTCGGTAGAAACCGGCGTGTCCTAAGAAACTTCGTATTTCTCATACGGTTTTCGGAGGTTGAAGATTTTTTATAATTTCTATCTTGGCTTTATCAACTTCAATTCCTCTATTGGACACAACATGTCCAAGTACAATTCCTTGATTTACCATAAAATGGCATTTCTCCCAGTTTAATACGAGATTAACTTTTACGCATCTTTCCAATACCATTTCTAGGTTCGATAAACATCCTTCAAAGCTTTGCCCACAAACAGAAAAGTCATCCATAAATACTTCCATAATGTCATCTATAAAATCAGCAAAGATTGACATCATGCATCTTTGGAATGTGGCAGGTGCGTTACATAGTCCAAACGGAATTCGTCGATAAGTAAATGTACCATAGGGACATGTGAAGGTCGTCTTTTCTTGGTCGTCAGGATGAATAGGAATTTGAAAGAATCCTGAGTAACCGTCCAAATAGCAGAAGTATGAGTGTTTAACTAATCTTTCCAACATTTGGTCAATAAAAGGCAATGGGAAATGGTCTTTACGAGTGGCTTTATTTAACTTCCAATAATCGATGCACATTCTACTTCCAATTACAACCCTTTTTGTTATAGATTCTCCTTTTTCGTTCTTAACAACTGTAACACCTCCCTTCTTTGGAACGACATGTACTGGGCTAACCCATTTACTGTCTGATATCGGGTATATAATTCCTGCTTCTAAAAGTTTTTTCACTTCGTCCTTGACTACAGTAGTCAAGATCGGGTTAATCCTTCTCTGATGTTCCCTAGAGGGTTTACAGTCTTCCTCCAGCATAATGCGATGCATACAAATAGAAGGACCTTATTCCCTAAGGTCAACGATGTTATAGCCTAACGCAGTTGGGTATTTTATTAAGACATCTAATAGTTTCTTGGTTTCGGTTTGTCCTAAGTCTGCATTGACTATTACAGGTCGTTCGAGAGCTTCGTCTAGGAATTCATACCTTAAATTTTTGGGTAATGTTTTCAGTTCTAGGGCTGGGTTCTTCGGGCAAGGTAGATGATCTGGTGTAAGTGCTAAGCATTCGTTTAGGCTATCGTCTTGATAAGGTTCACGCCAGTTATCATCTTCGAAAATCTGAGGTATTGGAATTTTTAGAATATCTGAATATATGGCCGGTTCCATCTCTATTTCTCTTATGCACTCATCTATGACATCTAGTAGATAACATGTGTCGTCTATAGCTGGAGCTTGTAAGAATTGTGTCAAAATAAATTCAACCTTCTCTTCACCAACTTCAAAAGTTAGCCTACCTCTCTTTACATCTATAATTGCTCCAGCAGTAGCTAAGAATGGTCTTCCTAGTATAATAGGAGTAGTAGAGTCTTCTATAATATCCATGATTATGAAATCAGTAGGGATATAGAATTGTCCTATACGAACTGGAACATTTTCTAGTATACCAACTGGGTATTTAACAGAGCGGTCAGCTAATTGAACATACATCTTAGTTGGTCTTAATTCTCCCATATCAAGCTTCTTGCATATGGATAAGGGCATAACACTAATAGTGGCTCCTAAGTCGCATAGAGCTTTGTCTATGACGAACTTCCCAATTACACAAGGTATGGAGAAACTACCTGGGTCTTTCAGCTTAGGAGGCATTTTGTTTTGAATTATTGCGCTACACTCAGCAGTAAGTGTAACTGTTTCATTTTCCTCATTCTTTTTCTTATTGGATAAGATTTCTTTTAGGAACTTAGCATACGAGGGCATCTGAGTGATGGCTTCTGTGAAAGGTATCGTGATGTTTAATTGTTTCAGAAGTTCAACAAATTTCTTAAATTGCCTTGCAGTTTTGGAATTTTTCAATCTTTGAGGATACGGAATAGGTGGCTTATAAGGTGGTGGAGGCACATAAGGTTTTTCTTTGTTTACAGCCTCTTGGTCATTATCTTCCTTTTCCTTAGGTTCATTCTCCTTCTCAGTTGTCGTGTCGTTAGCAGACTTTTGGTACATGGCTGGATTTTGAAGTCTTGGATCAATGGGTCCATCTAATTCTTTTCCACTTCTCAGTATAACAGCGTTTGCATGTCCTTTAGGATTAGGTTGTGGCTGTCTAGGAAATGTTCCAGCAGGAGCAGCAGTAGGTGCTTGTTGTTGAGCCACTTGGGAAATTTGTGTTTCAAGCATTTTGTTGTGAGTGGCCAAAGAGTCTACTTTGTTTGCTAACTGCTTAATCTATTCACTAGTGTGTACGTTTTGATTCAGGAATTCTTTGTTAGTCTGAGTCTGGGTAGCTATGAAGTTTTCCATCATCAGTTCAAGGTTAGACTTCCTAGGAACATTTGGAGCAGCTGTTGCAGCCTTTTGATAACCTGGTGGTGCAGCAGGTGCTTGACCAGGTGCATACAGTGCATTGTTGTTTTTGTAAGAGAAGTTGGGGTGATTCTTCCAACCAGGATGGTAGGTATTTGCATAAGGGTTTGCTTGAGCATAATTCACTTGATCTGTAGAGGCTCCTGCTAAAACTTGGCATTCAGGGGCAGCGTGTCCAGCTGTTCCACATAATTCGCAGTTTGGCGCTACAGCAGCCACGGTGGCTGTGGGTGTTATGGTCAAGTTGTCTATCTTTTGAGCGATTGCATCTACCTTAGCACGGACATGATCTAGGCTAGAAACTTCGTACATTCCTCCTTTTGGTTGGGATTTCTCCACTTGAGTTCTTTCACCTCCCCATTGGTAGTGATTCTGAGCCATACTCTCGATGAGTTGTTGGGCTTCATCATAGGGTTTATCCATGAGTGTACCACCAGCGGCGACATCTATTGTCAATCTTGTATTGTACAAGAGACCATTGTAAAACATGTGGATAATTAACTAATCCTCAAGACCATGATGCGGGCATATCCTTCTCATATCTTTGTATCTTTCCCACGCATCATATAAAGACTCGTTGTCTTTTTGTCTGAAGTTGTTGATTTGGGCTCTCAGCATAGCTGTTTTGCTTGGCGGAAAATATCGTGCCAGAAAGACCTTCTTTAAATATTCCCAAGAAGTAATAGAATTTGATGGCAAGGATTGCAACCAAGCTCAATCTCTATCTCTTAATGAAAAAGGAAAAAGATGTAGTTTTATGGCGTCTGCGGTTACACCATTTGCTTTCACTGTGTCTGCGTACTGCACAAACTTGGTCAGATGTTCGTTCGGATCTTCTGTTGGGTTTCCAGAAAAATGATTTTGTTGCACAGCAGATAACAGCGAGGGTTTCAACTCGAAATCGTTTCGGTTGATAGCTGGAGCTACAATGCTGTTGTGAGGTTCTTGTTGAGATGCGACAGCATAATACTTAAGAGGTCGGTTTTGTGGTGGGTCAGCCATTTCTGTTTCTGATTCGGAATCTGATTCAGATTCAAGTTCAGGATCTGATTGAGATTCAGGTTCTGATAAAGGAAAAGGGATATCGTGAGCTAAGCAGTATTCTTGGATACGTCTTTTTACGGTAAGAAGACGTTCAGGTTCGTCTGTCGGTCGTATGAGGTCTTCGCCAGAAGAGCGAGTACTTGGCATACAATCAACAGAAAAGGGGTTTTGGTTTTTGCCTTAGTCTATACGATGTAACAAAGGAATTACGATGTCGACTTAATTAGTCCCCGGCAACGGCGCCAAAAACTTGATCGCTCTATTTAGTGTGCCAAAATAAATCTAACTGCAAGTATACAGTCGTATCGCGTAGTTTTAAAAGATTATCGATCCCACAGAGACTAGAAATCGAACGCACTGTTATCTATCGTTACTATGTTTATCTAAGGCTAATCGGAATTTGGGTTTTTAGTTCAAACGGGAAATTTAAGAGAAATTAAAATTTTGGAATACTAGTTATGAATAAGTTATCGGTACATAATTCGGTAACCTACGTGGAATTAATTAAACCTAAGCGTATAAAGATTTATCACCCTATTCATCTATAGGAAAAACCGGTTTAAAAGCCCTCACCTCACACTTCCGTGGTTATTGCTTCAGACTATACTTCTAAGTCAATACGTCTGCTCTCGCTAGCCCGTGTGAGGTTAAAAATACTTTTTGAAAACTAGTTAAACCTAATTAACTTTAAAGCGCTTCCGCTGTTTTTAAAACTAATGCCCGATTTCAGCTATCCGGGTAAAGCCTCACACTCCCGTGGTCTCGACTTTAACCTATGTTACTTTTTTACTCTCGTAATAAAAGTTGGGTTTTAAATTAAGAAATCGAAGCCAGAAGAAGGATTGATTATTGATTTTAGCTTAGAGAAATTTAATCCGTTTTAGTTACTTCATTACATACCGATAAAATCGGTTTAGCTCGACATAATTATAAAATTAAACGTAAAGGCAAAGAGATAAATAGACATAGACATAATTAAGAAAGAAATAAACAATGCTTTGAATTAAATAATGGAAACCTGATAATTCGTAATAACAGCAATAGCAATCCCTCCACAAGCCGGTAGGTTCTTGCAAGAATAAAGTAAATTGCAAATGTTGAAGGCAATGAAACAAAAACTAAAACTAAAACTAAGTTGTAATAGTTCCTCAGTGTGAGAAACTATTACTTTGTTCGGTAATGGTTGACAAGGAAATGGAAATGCAAAGCAAAAACGAAACAAAAGCTCTGGAAATAATTTGGCAGCAAGACAGTACTCTTGAAAGGAAAATTTGGCTACCCCTTTGTTCTTCGTAATGACTTGTATTTATATACTCGGTTGAGGTAGAGGTTGGAGAGAGTTTAGCCACTCCCCTTGAAGGTTACATGACTTTGAACCTAGCAATCTTCGGAGGAAAATGTGATCGTGTGAAAAACTGCTCTCTGAAAACTCGTAGTCAAGTTTCTGCTCCAACGTGTAAATTGAGCGCATGACGATCGTGGGGCATTGTTACGGTCGTGGTGCATTTTGAAGCTGCCACGGTCGTGGCGCACCTGTGACGATCGTGATATCAGCAAATTTTGGTTTCTGCAATTTTTCTTCTCTTTTCTGCTCTTTTCTTGCATGTTTTGGTTCTTTTCCACACTTAGCATACTTTGACTTGGAAAATGGGATTACCTGCAAAAACACTTAAATAATCTCGAGAAAATCGGATATTAGACGAAAAACGGAATAAGAAACTAACATAACTCGAAGTAAAAATATGATATAAATTTGTGTTATCAGTGGCACCCGCCACCCCCTCATGGCGCCCGCCATGTGAACCAAAGGAGAAAGAAGTGGAGATCGTGGCAGTTGACAGTAGTTGACTCTCATCCAAGTCATGGCCTACCCTATGGCGCCCGCCATGGTAGATGCCGTGTGTACAATTTCCTCAAAAGCTGGTTTTCTTGCTTGTTTTTCTTCATTTCTTCACAAGGAGCTCTGGAACTACAAAGAACCTGAAAACAAACAAAACACAAGCATAACACAAGAAAATGGCAATAAAATCCTAAGAAACATGTGCAATCCGGGTCAAATACGCAGTGTGATTCAGTGTTATCAAATTCTCCCACACTTAGACCTTTGCTTGTCCTCAAGCAAAACACTTTATAGCTCGTGACAGAAAAAGGTGGTATCAACGAATAATTTGGGCTAAAAGGGCTTCTAAGTTCAAACTAGGATGAAGTCATAGGTACTAACTAAGTGAACCAAGGATATTGTAATGACACTTTTCCGCAGACACGGACATAAACTTCGTTCCTATACAAACCAATCCATACTACCCCACTGTACCTAGGCCTACCCTTTTGCATCTCTTTTGGGGTCCTCTTCATTCTAGTGCAATCACATTAAGCCCGTTATCCGTACATACTCATAGTAAAGTGACCGGTTAGTGATTCTGATCTCAAGCATGGGGCTCTGGTACACAAACTGGTGTAACCCCTTTTATTGGCCCAATTGTAGTTGTGGGGGATCGGATCGCAACCCGCCCTACCAAGTCTAGCACCAGATACCTCTGAACCAACCAACAATGGGCAAATTTTATTCTCCCTTTTTTTTTAAAGAAAGTATTTTATGAAACACAGCATACAGATCATTCACTTATATTTATCGGTCCCCTACGTAGAGCATGCTTAGGCCGGAGCTGACTGCTATGATAAACTACTAAGGACCAACTCAAAAAGATAATTAGGGCCATGGTATATGGGGTATCGGGGTCGATTCCTATAATCACGAAGCTTATGGTGTTAAAACGATACCGATGTTTCAAAAAAAAGTTTTCCCAAGTCATCCGCATCCTAACTCAAACCTGTCTCAAAGCCCAAATTTTCAGAACAATACACTTTCTTTTGTCGAAAAATTTTTTTGGTAAGGCTAAGGAAATGGGGAAATAGGGATACACTACACAGATGACTCGTCAAGCACATGCATATTCTAAAAACAAACTAAAAACAAGATAACTAAACTAGAAAGCAATAAAAAAGTAAAAGGAAAGAAAATGCAAGTAAAACAGATAAAGTCTCCTCCCACTCTTAAATCGAACATTGTCCCCAATGTTTCGAAATAAGATAGGGAAAGAGTAACCTGGAAGATCTATGGCATGCTGCTGGTACTCTCGCCACCGTGCGGTGAACGCCTAGGGTGACGAGATTTGTTACGGCGATGAACGCTCTGAGAAGCTGCGAACTCGTCGAATCTGGTGGTCAAAGCAGCCTGAGATTGCATGATACTTTGAATGGAGCTATTTGTATGCTGTTGTGACTCTTGCATGAATCTCATGTTGTCGGTCAGTTGCTGCTGGATGGCAGCAAGCAAGCCATCACGCCTTTCTTCTCTGGACAGCTGGTCGCGCCACATCTGCTCAGTAATATAGAAACCAGGAGCTGTACCTGCAGAAGGGTGAGAGGAAGACGGTGCAGTGGGTGCAGGTGATACATGGTGGGGTGACATATGATGATCTGGAGACTGCTCTCGCTGGTCGAACTCGTCATCAGTCTTGTTCCCGTCCTCAGTAGGAACATTAGGAGGTAATGGACCCGTAACAGGTGGAGCATCTAAATCATAGGTCCAGTTCCTCTGTACATGTACATCAGTACGTCTAGAGCATGGAAAAACAACAGATGGGATAGCCACTTCATGGATCATAAGTTCATAGCCCCCCTCTCTCCTGACTCTACACAATTTCATATCTTTTAGAAATTTCAAATTAATTGTGTGAGGAGGAAGAGGTGCCAAGGTGGATATCTTAGTGTCGAGGTTTAGAGCCCTAGCAATAGACGTAATCAAACCTCCGAAAGCAATGGTCCTTATACTCTTAATAACAGCAGTCATGTGAGCAATTATAAAAGGAACTAAATTAATCCTCCTATTTGTGAGGCACCCTTGCAAAAATAGAAGTTCTTTTGCATTCACTTTGTTTGGATTTTCCCGGCCAAAAATAGTACAAGCCAATATATAACGAAAAACACGGATGGTCGGGTTATGGATCCTTGAGGCAAGAATCCCTTCAAAAGAAGTAATTGGAAAATTTGACAACCTGTGCCAGAAGGAAAATGCCTCAACCGACCAATCGGAATCCAAAGGTGCTTCACAAATAGCGTCATCCCCAAAAGGTAATCCTAATCTCGCTGCTAGTTTGTCGGTGGTGAATTCATATTCAACATTAAACATTCTAAATTTCACCGTACCGACTGTGCTAGCAGTGTCAGGACGAACAATGTAAATCAAGGAACTCAAAAATTCCTTGGTCAACCTTTCAAAAGTGGGTTCTTTCCTAGCAAAAATATCGTGTAATCCTAATACATCTAGCAAGTGAAAAACGCTATGATAAATACCAAGAGTATAGAGACAGTCTACGTCGACGTACCGGGTCGAGATAATCTCTCATGCTTGCAATTTCTCGAGAAGTTTCTTTTACCTTTCCCCGGGCTTGCCTTGGCGAAGGATGTAACCGTCATACTCCATTGATGCACCTTTGAGGTTGAAAATGAGAGAAATGGGTTTTTGTAGAAGGATGGTGAAAATGGATTTTTAAGAGATTTTGATGGATGGGTATGAAAATGGAAGTTGGAAAGGTTAATGGGATGGTGAGTAGATGAAAAAGTTGTGAACTTTATGGGGGTTGATGGAGGTTTTCGGATGAGTAAAAATGGAGGTTAGGGAGGTTGAAGGTGAGAAAATGGGAGAAATAGTGGTTCTTCCCCGCATATAGTTTCAGACCCCATGGCGGGTGCCATGGACTATATGTCGGGTGCCACCTTTGTAAAAATTCTGGGCCGGATTTTTGCTTTACTCTCTTGGGCTTTCTTCTCCTCTTTTGTTTGGGTGGTGCAGGTAGCACTTCCTTCATATTTTTTTAGCACATGCATATTTTTGTTAGGTCTAAAAATAAAAATACAAATAATAAATAAGTAAATAAATTAATAAAATAAAATTAGAGAATAATAAACATAAAAATGCATATATATATATATATATATATAACCAAAGTACATCATGAACAACATGGAAGCCAAATGCGAGAATGTAAAACATATATATATAAGTCTGAAAAATGGAAATAAGTAAATAAAACGGTAAAGAAGATAATGAGAGTAGTGTCATCACGGAGCCGGAGGCTCCTCGGTCTGGTCAGAACCTCGTACTGCGGCTAACTCGTGGCGTAGATCTGTAATCTCCTGATACAAGCAATCAGCCTCTGTCGCGTGAGTCAGATCGGACACCTGGACCTGCAAGGTAAGGTCAGTAACCTCCTGTCGAAGTCTGGCAGTCTCCATACGTAGCTCAGCTAGCTGTGTGTACACGTCAGGTCTCTGCAAGGAAAGATTATTCGACAGCACTGTAATCCTGGGAGAAGGTGGTGTAGGGTGATACTCTGGAACCGGTGAAGTGCGAGGCTCATCAACTGTCTCTCCATAACCCTCTAAAGCATAACTCCAATTAGCAGGGTCGTGGACACTAGTCATGATAGGATCAGGCAAAATGAAGTAATGGATGGTCTCGCTATCGATCAAGAGCTTGAACTGGTCAGGGTGAAAGGAAGCTCTCCTCATCAACCATCGGTCCAAGCAAAAATCGATATCCAACGTCGTATACCCGCAGTAGGGAGTCAGGTGAAGCAGCTTACTAGTAAGACCCAAAGTGGTAGCAATCTGAGTAACTGTTCCTCCCACATGGATGATTCCTTCAGAAGATCTGGCTGTGAGTGTGAAGTTATCAAGCAGAAAGTTCTCACAGGCCACAGGACGCGACTGGTTCGCACAGAAAAGGAAGAAGATCTCCTCCTCACTAACATGGACATCAGCACCAGCCTTTCCAAGGAAGGTGTGGGCAAGGATCATCTGGAAATACCTGAGAGCTGGGTTATGGATAATATGGGATAGCTGGGTGGACGGATCAGGGCTTCCTCCACCTGTAATATCGCTTCAGAACTTGTCGATATCTCGACTCATAAAGTATCCCATAGGTAAATCAGGAATGGCATCAGGGGAAGTCTGGAAACCTAGCAAATCACCAAACCCCTTATGGTTAAAAGAGTACTCTGTCCCAAACAGTCTGAACATGACGCTGCCGTCCGGACCATCATATGGCTCATGGCTAAATGAACTGAGGAACTCCAGGGTGAGGTTTCTGTAGGTCGAATGCATGTCATTAGCATACTCATCCCACTGGAGCTGGCTACGTAGAAACCTTATACTGGGCTCGATGCCTAAGGCATCCATGCAAGCCTGGTCAAGGTAACAGGTAGGTGCCATAGGGCGCTGATAAAGAACTAAATAGCGTTGTCTCTGTGCGTCATCTCTGAAAGCGACGTGCATGTCGCCGAAGGTCTGCATCCTGAAAAGAGGGGTTAGAGAATGGGACCTGAAAACACAAACATCATAAAAGGTCAGTCTATATAAACAAACTAATCAAAATAGAGACAAAATGTAAGATATGAAAAGTAATAAAAATAGAAGAAAAAAAATAAAGAAAAATAAAGAAAACCGTGGGTTGCCTCCCAAGCAGCGCTTGTTTAACGTCGTTAGCTTGACAAGTAGAACTCATGTAGCTGAAGTAGGTAGTGGTGGATCGATCAGAGTGTGGCTGGAGTAGTCAATGGGAATGACACCTCCTTCGTAGTGTTTTAACCTCTGCCCATTTACAATGAATAGCCTATAAGAATGGTTCTTGATCTCAACTGCTCCAGATTTTAGGACTCTAGAAACTTCGAAAGGAACTGTCCATCTTGAACGAAGCTTGCCAGGAAAAAGTCGCAACCTGGAATTAAAGAGCAGAACAGGATCTCCTATATTGAAATATTTCTTTATAATTCTTTTATCATGCCAAGCTTTGGTTCTTTCTTTATATATTATGGCATTTTCATAGGCAGACTGGCGGAGTTCTTCTAGTTTATGAATGTCAAGGATGCGCTTTTCACCAGTAGTCAAATAATCTAAGTTTAAGGTTTTAATGGCCCAATAGGCCTTGTGTTCTAACTCAAAGGGTAGGTGACAGACTTTCCATAGACCAATTGGTAAGGAGTTGTTCCAATAGGGGTTTTAAAGGCAGTTCTGTAGGCCTATAGTGCTTCTTGTAGCTTCTGAGACCAATCTTTTCTAGTTATTGAAACAGTTTTCTCTAAGATTTGTTTAATCTCCCTATTAGATACCTCTACTTGGCCGCTAGTCTGTGGATGGTAAGGTGTTGCTACTCTATGCTTACCTCCATATTTGCTTAAAAGTTTATCAAAAATTTTTGATATGAAGTGCGATTCACCATCGCTTATAACAAGACGGGGTACTCCGAATCTAGGGAATATATAATTCCTAAACAACTTAATCACTACACGTGTGTCGTTTGTGGGTGAGGCTATGGCTTCAATCCATTTAGACACGTAGTCAACAGCTACTAAGATATATTTATTTCCTAATGAGGGTGGAAATGGTCCCATAAAATCGATGCCCCAAACATCGAAAAGTTCTACTTCCTGAATGTTCCTTAAAGGCATTTCGTCAGGTCTGGAGATGTTCCCAGTGCGCTGGCACCTGTCACATTTGTTAGACGATGGCTATGGATCTAGAAGGGGGGTTGAATAGATTCCTTGAGTTTTACACGCAAATGGTTTACAAAATTTGTTTTTAAAAATTGTTTAAACGGAAGCTACCACTGGATAGAACGTCTACAACGAACCTTCTACCAAAAGGATCGGATATGCACGAATATATCACGGATGAGTACAGAAGAGAAAAATTCAGTTTTGAATATTACACTTAAGATACGCAATCAACAAAATATCACTTGGTTGATGTATATTCCAATCCAATGAGGTAAAGTGATAAGCAATTTAAAGACAACAAGTTTGAATTTTGCTTTGAAACAAATTATCAAACACCTAGTGTGCGAAAACACACTAAGTGCAGAATTTCAGTGAAGGGTAATGTAAAGCTGCTCCAAGATACAATTCAAGGAATTGTATCAGTTTAACAAAACGATTTATCAGCTTACAATTACTCTACTACAGAAATTTCGATGACTTGCGACTTCATAAATTCGAACGAACTGAATTGTAAAAGAGTTAAGGAAAGAGAGAACAAACGCGATTTGATTAGGAAGTTCCCCAATCCTCCTTGCTTTGGGTACGTCTGCCCCCAACTCCACAAATGGAATTGAGATATATATATAGTTGTTGCAAATTGTTTATTACAAGAGAAAACAATGAACATCCAAACCCTCGAACGTCTTCGATCGTTGATGCATAATTTTCTCTTCCCTTGATTCAAGATGAATTAAGTGCTCCGAATATGGTTGATTCAATTACCGTCCCACGCTACTAAACCGAAAGAAACCACCATTCTTCAGTTACCTTCACTTGGTCAATTGTGATCTACCAAGAATTCGAACCCAAACCTCCTTTCTATGATCCTCTGATTATAGTTACTAAACCGAACAATTGCGCCAATTTTCGGTTACCTTCGCCCAGCCGAATCCCTGTAGAAAGAACAATTTGTGCAAAAACCCCAAAAATCTATCTGATTCTTGGAGGACAAAACCAACTGGTTTTATTCAAGAAACACCTGCCAAACTCTCAACCCAGAAGATGAAGATTACACTTCCTAAATTCTGAACGTTATCACTTCGATCAATGGGCGACACAAACAAAGATGATTATGTGTGATTGTTTGTTTACACAATGAAGAAGATGAAGATAAAGAGAGAAATGACATATATCTTTCACGTTTCTTGTTTGAAAATAAAAAGGATGACCAAAACTATTTATATGAAAAATATAACCAACAAAAATAATAACAGAAAAATAACAGAAAAGAAATTAAGTGAAAAAAATGCAGAATTTTGGAGTCATGCGTCGACCTCCAGCCTTCATGCGTCGATGCATAAAAGAAGATTTTGGTGTCCACTGATTTGTGTGTTTTCCCGCAAGTTTTGGAGGTTAGCGCATGGATCTGGGGGTTAGCGCATAAACTGGAGGGTCAGCGCATAAAGTGCATTTTTTCAGGAAATTCAATTTTTTGAGTATTTTCACCAGACCAAGATCAGAAACACATGCTAGACACAACTAAAATGATAGTGGACATTTATTTTTGGAGAGGACAAGATCCTATGCATCTAGACATATGAACGATAATGGTTAGACGCTATATTCCCGACACGTGAAGTGATACCGCTCAAATTACAATCTAATATGTTTGTTGACATCATTAAAACAAGGTAGCTAGAAGAATATCCCTCACATACTCCCCCTTTTTGATGATGGTAACATTTTCTTAGCTGTCACGAGATATGTAATTTGAGAGTGAACAAAGCTCCCCCTGTCTTTGACATCTGGTTAATAAAATTTCTGCTCGTTATTCTTCTCCCCCTTTGACAACATCAAAAAGAAGAAAAGACGGTGGTCAAAATAACGCAGTATAATACGTAGTGGATCATCATATATTTGCAACAACCAATCATTAACATGCATCCACATATGATACCGCTAATGTAAACTTAGGAATGATTAAATAAGGAAAAAAAACATACAGGCAAAACATTCACTCCGGAAGAGTTTAAACAAACGGAAGCACGCGTCAAAGTTAAGTAATAAAAAAAACAACTAAACCATAAAACATAAATGCAAACACAAATGAAACATAATGCCCAAAGCTTTATGGTCTTCTCCCCCTGAATGGATGACATCTTCCCCTATAGTATTGGCTTGGTGGTGGAAGGTCCTCGAGTTGAAGGTTGAGCTCAATCAAGGTGCTGTTGAGGTTACCAAGGCTATTTGCCAAGTTCAGATTTTGCTGAGTCAAGTTGGCATCCATCTGATTGAACCGATTCATGGCTGCATTTGCGAAATTGTTGAAGTTGGTGACGTGAGAAGATATTTGGTTAGACAGATTTGTTAACTGTTCCTGCTGAGTCGTGTATCGAGTGTCCTGCAGCGCTTGGAATTCTTGATGTTGCAGAGACAACTCATTCAGCCTTGCTAGAATTTCTTCAGAAGACTGGTGATCATGCTGAAATGGTGGAGTTTGAGGAGCAGAATTTTCAGGTTGCTGCCATTCATAGTCCTCACCATAAGTTGGAGGAACATATGCAGCACCAAGCATAGTCCAGCAGTTTTGTTGCCACTGACCCCAGCCCTGATTTTCAGAAGTTTCTTCAGATTGATGGCCCATCCATGCCTCATTGTCTTCTTCTTGCATAACCACATTCTCTTGCATAACCATATCTTCATGTATGACCACATTTTCATCATTAACAGCTTGATTTGCATTTCCTAGAATGCCTTATCATCACTTCCTTCAAGGTGAACCGGTTCATCATGTTCAGGATGGGTGGATCTTGGTCGATAGATGAACCTGTTCTCACGTGACTGCCAAAAGTAACCCATCATGGAAAGGGTTTTGGCAAGAAATTGTTGTTCAGCAGTTATATGAATGTGACAAATCTGCGGAATAGGAACATCAAAGTGATTCAAAATGTTTGCAACAACAGACGCATAACCAAGTGCCAGAAATTTGTGGGAGCTGCGAGTAATGAACATCCTATAAGCAAAATAATAAGGCCAATTAATTTTGATCTTATTCTTGAGAATATAGATGAGGTGAACCTCTACCTACTCAACTCTTGAGTATCCTCCTTTCTTAGGCCTCAAGATGCGAGCAACAATCCACTGAAGAATACAGTCTTTGAATTTTAGATGGCCGGTAGTGACACTTTTAGGAAATAATTCACTTGCCACAAACTCATCTGAATACGGTTCCCGCAGCATCGAATTCAAAGCAGTTTTGAACTCATAGTTCTGAACAAAGGTTTTATCAGTAACCTTTGGGAGAGTGTCATCAGTATCCAATACAAAAAGTGTAGACCATACATCATTGGTCACTTTAAATTCTGTATTATTCATGGAGAATTTAAATTCAGTCCCATGAAATTTGCCCTTGATCCCACAATAGAACAACCGAGTCAAATCTTCACTATACTTATCATCACATTCTACAAATTCACTAAGATTTTGAAAATTTATAAGTTCAGAAATCTCAGGAATGTGAAAATCTGGACCCATCAGAGGATAAAACCCATGTTGTCTTATAACAGCCCAGTTAGAAAATAGTTCCTCAAAAGGAGTAGTTAGCCTTTCAGAAATTAAAGACTTAAAGGCTACCCGTTGTGAAGATGATGATGCTCTGGTTGGTGCTGATTGTGAAGATGATCCTCTTGTTCCCCTTCTACTAGGGTTTCTTCTTGAAGTCATGGTTGAAGAAAAATTGAAAGAGGGTGATAACACTTGTTTTTCGCTGAGAGTGAAGAGGAGATATGTGCAGCCCTTAGAAAACCTTGTAGCAGTAATATAGAAGATTTTCTCTTAGTGGGTTTTTGATTTCTAGGGTTTTGATGAGGATTTAGTGGAGAGTAATTGTTATTAATGAGGTTTAATGGAGGAGGATAGGGAGAGATTGACCACAAAGTTTAATAAGATGACATGCAATAACCATAGATTAATGTGCAATGAGAAAATGTAGGGAAAATGAACAGCACTAGGTCGGCGCACACGTCCCAGTAAAGAAGGGAGTCTGAAAGGTCGAGTTATGCATCGACCTATGAATCTGTGCGTCGGCGCAAGATTCTTGAATTTCCTTACAAAAGCTGAACATGTGGTTATGCGCTATCCCGAAAATTTAGTAGGTCAGCGCATGAATCTATGCGTCGACGCATGAACATAAAAAAGTGAAAATTTGCAATTTTTAAGTTCCAACCAGATAAATAGACAAATGCACATACATAACAAAACATCCACATGAATGATAAGTGCTCAAAATGCAATAAACATCAAGATTAGAGTAATTAATATGGCACAAAATATTGATAAACATCTATAAATCGGAACGATATTACCTTGATCATCATGACGATAAGATCCCTCACATATGGCTAAATATCTCTTTGCATTGTTAGTTAAAAGAATAAACAAGCATATATATATGTGAAGATCACTACTCTAGAGGATTATTAAGCACAATCTGAGATATCGAGAATGCCAAGTTCCCTACGGATATGAAAGAAAGGCTATGTAGCTAATGGTTTTGTGAAAATATCAGCAAGTTGATTCTTAGTGTTAACATGCTCAAAAATTACATCACCTTTCTCTACATGATCCCTAAGAAAATGATGGCGTATTTTGATATGCTTGGTGCGTGAATGCAATACGGGGTTCTTAGTTAGATTAATCGCACTAGTGTTATCGCACAAAATTGGAATACGTTCAAGTTTTAAGTTGAAATCAAGTAATTGTTGTTTAAGCCATAAGACTTGAGCACAACAACTACCGGTGGCAACGTATTCCGCCTCGGCTGTTGACAAAGCAACGAAAACCTGTTTCTTGCTGTGCCAACTCACCAAGGAATTTGCGAAAAAGTGACACGTGCCACTAGTACTTTTCCTATCCAACTTGCACCCGGCAAAGTCGGAATCAGAGTAGCCAACTAAGGAACAAACACTACCTTTGGAATACCACAGCCCATACTTTGGAGTACCAGAGACGTATCGAAGTATGCGCTTAACTGCCTTTAGGTGGGATTCCTTGGGATGTGCCTGATACCTCGCACACATGCATACACTAAACATTATATCGGGACGTGATGCGGTAAGATAAAGAAGAGAACCTATCATACCTCGATATTTCTTTATCTCAACATCCTTACCCTTTTCGTCACGATCAAGATTAGCACTTGTAGGCATAGGAGTATCTATTGCTTTGCAATTCAGCATATCAAAACATTTTAGTAACTCAAGACAATATTTTGTTTGACTCACGAATGTGCCCTCTTCAAGTTGTTTGATTTGCAATCCGAGGAAATAGTTGAGCTCCCCCATCATGCTCATTTCAAACTCCCCCTTCATCAAACTAGAAAACTCCTTCAAGGTCATGTTAGTAGACCCAAATATGACATCGTCAACATAAACTTGTACCAAAATTAAGTGTTTTCCTTGACGTTTAATAAAGAGGGTTGTGTCAACCTTTCCTCTTGAATACCCTTGATCTAGTAGAAATTTGCTTAGACATTCATACCAAGCCCTAGGGGCTTGTTTAAGTCCGTACATAGCTCGTTTAAGTTTATAGACATGATCAGGATATTCGTGGGATTCAAAACCCGGAGGTTGGGCTACATAAACCTCTTCATTTATGTATCCATTAAGGAACGCACTTTTAACATCCATTTGGAATAATTTAAAGTTCTTTGTGCAAGCATAGGCAAGTAGAAGGCGTATGGCCTCGAGTCGGGCAACTGGCGCATAAGTTTCCTCATAGTTGATTCCTTCCTCTTGGTTATAGCCTTGCGCTACAAGCCTAGCTTTGTTACGCGTTATTACTTCATTTTCATCAAGTTTATTCCTAAACACCCATCGGGTGCCGATAAATCGATGATCTCGCGGAGGGGGGACAAGGTCCCAAACCTCATTTCTCCAGAATTGATTTAGTTCATCTTGACTTGATAGAAACCAATGCTCATCGAGTAATGCATCCTTAGCATTTTTAGGTTCAACTTGGGAAACAAAAGCAGAGTAATAACAAAAATTACTAAGTTTAGAGCGAGTAGTTACTCCCTTAGAGATGTCACCAAGAATGTTGTTAATTGGATGGTCTTTTGAAGACTTCCAAGCTGGAGGAAGTTCATCTTTATCAGCATGATGATCATCCTCACTTTTCACTGGTTGGTGATCCTTTTCCTCCTCAATACGCACTGCTTCAGGCTGATCAATTCCCTTATCAGTGTCCTTGAGTATGTCTTCAGTAGGTACATCTGCACCATGAAAAGAACTACCTTCTCCAACATTTCTCGGATAAGACTCGTCAAAAGTAACATGAACTGACTCTTCAACTATGCGTAACCTCTTATTATAAATTCTATATGCTTTACTTGACTGAGAGTATCCAAGAAAAATACCATCGTCGGCCTTGGCATCAAATTTACCAAGAGTCTCTTTCCCATTGTTTAACACAAAGCATTTGCAACCAAATACATGAAGGTGAGATATGTTTGGCTTACGCCCTTTTAAAAGCTCATACGGTGTCTTGTTTAGAATAGGCCGGATGAACACCCTATTCAAAACATAACAAGCCGTACTTATGGCGTCGGCCCAAAAGTATTTTGGTAATCCACCATCATTGATCATAGTCCTTCCAAGTTCTTCCAAAACTCTATTTTTACGTTCCACTACCCCATTTTGTTGAGGAGAACGTGGTGCGGAAAAATTATGATCAATTCCGTTGGAATCACAAAATGCTTCAAATAAATGATTTTCAAACTCACCCCCGTGGTCACTTCTAATTGACCCAATGTTTGTGTTTAACTTGTTCTAAGATAACTTAGCAAATCGTTCAAAGGCCGAAAAAGTATCACTCTTATTTGCTAAGAAAATTGTCCAGCAAAACCTAGAAAAATCATCGACTATAACAAGCCCATAATAGTTACCACCTAGACTTTTAACTCTAGATGGTCCAAAGAGGTCCATATGTAGGAGCTCAAGGGGTCTCATAGTTGAAACGATGTTTTTAGATTTGAATGAGATCCTTGTTTGCTTCCCCATTTAGCACGCATCACAAAGGTGATCCTTTGTGAATTTAATTTTGGGCAAACCGATGACTAGGTCTTTAGAGACAATTTTGTTAAGCAAATCAAAATTGATGTGTGCCAACCGTTTATGCCACAGCCATGAATCTTCATTCATAGCGACTATACACTTGTCTCCATTCAACGATACCTCATTTAAGTCTAGCATGTAGACGTTGTTCACCCTCAAGCCCTTAAACACATTCTTTTTGTCGCTATCTTCAACTATGCCACAATCCTTTGAAAAATATACTTTATAATTCTTGTCACATAGTTGACTAATGCTTAAAAGGTTGTGTCTAAGGCCTTCCACAAGTAGCACATCAGAGATAGTAGTAGATGGGGGGTTACCTACACTATCTTTGCCGAGAATCTGTCCTTTATTGTTATCTCCGTAGGTGACAAACCCCTTTTTCTTCACCACAAAGTCGATAAAAAGAGATATGTCTCCGGTCATGTGTCTCGAGCAGCCACTATCCAGAACCCATCTTCTTTCGGTGGTCTCAAGACTTTGTACCTACAAAAACAATCAAGGGAGAGTAGGTACCCAATTCTCATTGGGTCCTTTAAGGTGAGTGAAACCAAAACCGCACTTGGGCAACCATTGGTAGATGCCTTTCAGAACAAGCAACCTTCTAAAGCGGCATTTCGCAATAGTATGACTAGGCTTACAACAATAAAGACAATTATGGTTCATTTGGAATTTACTTTTGCTATCACTGTCTCGAATCACATAGGTATACTTTTGATATGGATTATTCATGCTCTCACGAAAATGTGATCGATCAATAGCAAACGTAACTTTTGGCTTAAGCGCCTTGTCCAATTTGGCCTTGAGGGTTCTCACCTCTCGTTGCCAAATATGACAAGTGTCACAGACCCAATTGAACCATGAGGTAGGATCTTTTTCAACCTTGGCTTTTGATGTGTCCACTATAGAGTTTTTGAGAGCTTCCAGTTCCTTTTCGGAATCGGAAACCTTCTTCTCCAAATACGTGAAAATCCTTTTATTTGATGCTAAGCGTTGAAATGCTTCCTTAGCCTCATAGTGTAACATGTCAAAAGCCTTTCGTAAATCTAAATGCGACATAGTATTAACATGATCATATTTAGAATGCTTTACCTCTTTTGCTTTGTTGTGGCGTGCCATAAGACAAAAGTTAACGGATTCACTTTCGTCACTTGAGGAATCATCTTTCTCCGACTCACTATCGCTTTCCCAAGTGATGTATGCTCGTCGAGACTTATTAGACTTTTTTTTTACTGACTCTTGTCATTATCCTTATCTTTGTCTTTCTTTAGAGATGGACAATTCGGCTTGTAGTGCCCGAATTTTCCACAGTTGTAGAACGTACCTTTTACCTTGCCATTTTTATTTCCTTCGCTTCTAGATTGCTTCCTAAACTTGACTAGATTTCTATCCGAGTGTTGAATATCGTTCTAACGAACATATCTATTGTATCTCTTCACAAATAAGCCCATATCATCACCGGATTCTTCATCTTTGTCATTATTGGTTTCATCATCACTTAGCTCTTGATGTGTGGACTTTGAACAAGAAGCCTTAAGAGCTATCGACTTCTTCTCCGTATCTTTTGCCTTCTCTTTCTTGATACTCTTTTCATGTTTATCCAAGCTAATAAGCACTTGCTCATGCTCATCAAGTTTCCCAAACAGTGTCGTGAGGTCTAGTGTAGTAAGATCATTGACCTCCTTGATAGCGGTGACCTTCGGTTGCCATTCCCTGTTAAGACACCTCAGAATTTTGTTAGTAGAAACCTCATTTGGAATTGGTTTACCAAGAACATGCAGTTTGTTGATAATGTGAGTGAATCGTTTTTGCATATCCGTAATGGTTTCCCCTTGCTTCATGTAAAACAAATCAAACTCTTGCGTTAGTGTATTAATACGAGCCAACTTAACATCATTAGTGCCTTCGTGGGCTACTTGTAAAGCATCCCACATGGCTTTGGCCATTTCACAATGGGAGACTCGATAATACTCGTCAACTCCCAAGGAGGAGATGGTCATATTACGAGCCTTCCAATCATAGCTATACTTTTTCTCGTCCTCCTCAGTCCATTGAGCTTCGGGTTTAGGAACGACAATGCCTTCCGCGTTAGTCATAGTAATTTGCATGGGACCATTTAAAATAACGTTCCAAACCTTCCGATCATTGGAATTAATATGAACGCGCATACAATCCTTCCAGTAGTTGTAGTTTTCGCCTGTAAAAACTGGAGCTCTATTATAAGCCCCTTTATGTTCGTTCGCCATGATCCAAGAAGTTTTACCGAAGCACCAGAATTAACCGGAGCTCGTGATGCCACTTGTTAGACGATGGCTATGGATCTAGAAGGGGGGTTGAATAGATCCCTTAAGTTTTACATGCAAATAGTTTACAAAATTTGTTTTTAAAAATTGTTTAAACGGAAGCTACCACTGAATAGAACGTCTACAACGAACCTTCTACCAAAAGGATCAGATATGCACGAATATATCACGGATGAGTACATAAGAGAAAAATTCAGTTTTGAATATTACACTTAAGATACGCAATCAATAAAATATCACTTGGTTGATGTATATTCCAATCTAATGAGGTAAAGTGATAAGCAATTTAAAGACAACAAGTTCGAATTTGGCTTTGAAACAAATTATCAAACACCTAGTGTGCGAAAACACACTAAGTGCAGAATTTCAGTGAAAGGTAATGTAAAGCTGCTCCCAGAATTATCAGCTTACAATTACTCTACTACAGAAATTTCGATGACTTGCGACTTCACAAATTCGAACGAACTGAATTGTAAAAGAGTTAAGGAAAGAGAGAACAAACGCGATTTGATTAGGCAGTTCCCTAATCGTCCTCGCTTTGGGTACGTCTGTCCCCAACTCCACAAATGGAATTGAGATATATATATATATATATATAGTTGTTGCAAATTATTTATTACAAGGGAAAACAATGAACATCCAAACCCTCGAACGTCTTCGATCGTTGATGCAGAACTTTTCTTCCCTTGATTCAAGATGAATCAAGTGCTCCGAATATGGTTGACTCAATTACCGTCCCACGCTACTAAACTAAAAGAAACCACCGTTCTTCAGTTACCTTCACTCGGTCAATTGCGATCTACCAAGAATTCGAACCCAAACCTCCTTTCTACGATCCTCTGATTACAGCTACTAAACCGAACAATTGCGCCAATTTCTGGTTACCTTCGCCCAGCCGAATCCCTGTAGAAAGAACAGTTTATGCAAAAACCCCCAAAATCTATCCGATTCTTGGAGGACAAAACCAACTGGTTTTATTCAAGAAACACCTGCCAAACTCTCAACCCAGAAGATGAAGATTACACTTTCCTAAATTCTGATCAATGGGCGACACAAACAAAGATGATTATGTGTAATTGTTTGTTTACACAATGAAGAAGATGAAGATGAAAAGAGAAATGACATATATCTTTCACGTTTCTTGTTTGAAAATAAAAAGGATGACCAAAACTATTTATATGAAAAATATGACCAACAAAAATAATAACAGAAAAAAACAGAAAAGAAATTAAGTGAAAAAAATGCAGAATTTTGGAGTCATGCGTCGACCTCCGTCCTTCATGCGTCGACGCATAAAAGAAGATTTTGGTGTCCACTGATTTGTGTGTTTTCGCGCAAGTTTTGGAGGTTAGCGAATGAATCTGGGGGTTAGCGCATAAACTGGAGGGTCAGCGCATAAAGTGCATTTTTTCAGGAAATTCAATTCTTTGAGTATTTTCACCAGACCAAGATCAGAAACACATACTAGACACAACTAAAACGATAGTGGACATTTATTTTTGGAGAGGACAAGATCCTATGCATCTAGACATATGAACGATAATGGTTAGACGCTATATTCCCGACACGTGAAGTGATACCGCTCAAATTATAATCTAATATGTTTGTTGACATCATTAAAACAAGGTAGCTAGAAGAATATCCCTCACGACATTTGACTATATAAGCATGAACATCACGCCACATTGTGGGCCAGAAAAGGCCAGCTTGAAGAATTTTAGCGTGTGTCTTGGAGGTACTAGCATGTCCTCCGTAGGTTGCAGAGTGACAGTGTTCTATGATATTTCTTACCTCTTCTTCTGGAATACAACGACGAAAAATACCGTTTGTACCTCTTTTGAAAAGAAGTGGTTCGTCCCAATAAAATTGTTTTACATTGTTAAAGAACTTCTTTTTCTGTTGATAGTTAAGGTCAGGAGGTACGATATCAGCGGCTAGGTAATTAACAAAATTGGCGTACCAAGGTACGCCACTTACTGCCAAAGATTTTTCAGGGTTCTTATAAGGATCTAGGTTATTTTCTTCAATGGCTTCTATCTTAGCTATTAACCTGTCATAGGCAAAATCATCATTTATAGGCACTAAATCTGGTTTTAGGTACTCAAGTCGAGAAAGGTGTTCAGCAACTACATTTTGTGTGCCTTTCTTGTCTCGAATATCTAGATCAAACTCCTGCAATAAAAGGATCCATCAAAGTAACCTAGGTTTGACATCTTTCTTGCTTAATAGGTAACGAATAGCAGCGTGGTCTGTGTAAACTATAATTTTAGCTCCTACCAGATAAGATCGAAACTTGTCTATGGAAAAAACTACAGCAAGGAGTTCTTTTTCAGTGGTTGCATAGTTAAGCTGAGCAGCATCTAGGGTTCTACTAGCATAATAAATTACATGTAATTTCTTATCCTTTCTTTGACCTAGAACAGCTCCTACAGCGTAATCGCTAGCATCGCACATGATTTCGAAAGGTTCGGTCCAATCTGGGGGTTGCATAATGGGCGCTGAAATTAGCGCTTGTTTCAAAAGGTTAAAGCCTCAATGCATTTTTCATCAAAATTAAATTCAACATCTTTCATCAGGAGGCCAGTTAAAGGTTTGGTTATTTTGGAGAAATCCTTGATAAAACGCCGGTAGAAACCAGCATATCCAAGAAAACCTTGGACTTCTCTAATGGTCTTAGGGGGCTTTAGGTTTTCTATTACCTCTATCTTGGCTCTATCTACTTCAATACCCCTTTCAGAGACTATGTGTCCTAAAACTATACCTTCGGTAACCATAAAGTGGCATTTCTCCCAGTTTAATACCAGGTTTACATCCACACATCTTTTTAGGATTTTCTCAAGGTTAACGAGATAGTTTTTGAAATCAAATCCGCATACCGAGAAATCATCCATGAATACTTCCATAATTCCATCAAGGTAATCGACAAAGATTGACATCATGCAACGCTGGAAAGTAGTTGGAGCATTACAGAGGCCGAAAGGCATTCGTCTATAGGCAAAGGTTCCAAAAGGGCATGTGAAGGTTGTTTTTTCTTGATCTTCTGGGTGAATAGGAATTTGGAAGAATCCCGAATATCCATCAAGATAACAAAAGTAGGAGTGTCTGGCTAAACGCTCCAGCATTTGGTCTATAAATGGTAAAGGGAAATGATTCTTCCTAGTTTCTTTGTTTAATTTTCTGTAATCTATGCACATACGCCATCCTCCTTCTATCCGTTTTGCTACATGTTCGCCTTTCTCGTTTTGCACGACTGTGATGCCTCCCTTTTTAGGTACTACATGCACAGGGCTCACCCGCTTACTATCTGAGATTTGATAAAGTATACTTGCTTCCAGTAACTTAAGAACTTCCTTCTTAACAACATCACTCATTATAGGGTTTATCCTTCTCTGATGTTCTCTGGAGGGTTTCGAATCTTCCTCAAGTAAAATTCGGTGCATACACACGGATGGACTTATACCTTTTAGATCAAAGATATTATATCCTAAGGCTGAGGGATATTTCTGCAGAACATATAAGAGCTGGTATGTTTCTTCTCGGTTTAAGGTAGCACTGACTATGACTGGACGGTTCATTTCCCCGTCCAAAAACTCATATCTTAGATTCTTGGGTAGTTCCTTAAGTTCCAAAGTTTGTTTCTCGGGGCATGGTATTAGATCTGGGGTAAGGAATAAACATTCGTGAAGGTTATCATCAATGTAGGGTTCCATAAATACATCATCTTCCCTTATTAGGGTTGAAGGCAGTTTGATTGTTTCTATGGGTTCTTCTTGATCTAATTCCCTAATGCATTCATCAATGATGTCTATGGCATAATATGCGTCTCCTAATACTGGTGCCATAAGAAATTTCGACAAAATGAATTCTATCTTTTTATCACCTACCTCAAAAGTCAAGTTTCCTCTTTTTACATCTATTATGGCTCCTGCGGTTGATAAGAATGGCCTACCTAGGAGGATTGGAATGTCATCATCTTCTTTAATGTCCATGACAACGAAATCAGTAGGGATAAACAACTGACCGATCCTAACTGGGACGTCTTCTAATATGCCTACTGGATATTTGACGGATCTATCGGCTAATTGAAGAGACATCTTAGTAGGTTGCAGTTCTCCTAGTTTTAACCTTTCACAAACTGCTAGAGGCATTAAGCTCACACTAGCTCCTAAGTCCAGGAAAGCTTTATCGATGACATGACTTCCCAAAATACAAGGTATGGAGAAATTTCCAGGATCTTTCTCCTTTTTGGCAAGTTTATTCTCGAAAATGGAATTGCATTCCAAAGGTTTTGGATCGTCAAGTCTACGTTTATTGGTAAGGATGTCCTTGAGGAACTTTGCATAAGATGGTATCTGGGTGATGGCTTCTGTGAAATGGATCTCCACATGAAGTTTTTCTATGACTTTAATGAATTTCTGGTATTGGTTATTGATCTTGGTTTGTTTGAGTCTTTGTGGATAGGGTATTGGAGGTTTGTATGGCGGGGGTGGTTCATAAGTTTTATCTATAGCTTCTCCCTTATCTTGATTTTTCTGTTTTTCGGATTCCACTGGTTCCTCTACTTTGTTCATAGGTACAATGCTTTTCTTAGAAGTTTTGGGCTTGGCCAATGCCGGGTTAAACGTTTCATCGTAAGTGGTCCCACTTCGTAAGGTAATTGCATTGGCTTATCCTCGGGGGTTTTGTTGAGGTTGTCCAGAAAATTGTCCTCCAAGTGTGGTTTCGGGAGCTTGTTTGAGAGCTACCTGAGAGATCTGGGTTTCAAGCATCTTATTGTGGGTGACTATTTGGTCTACCTTGGTTCCTAACTGGGTAATCATTTCGTTTACGTGAATGTTTTGGTTTAGGAATTCTTTGTTTTACTGGGTTTGAGCCGAAATGAAATTTTCCATGATTTTCTCAAGGTTCGGCTTGGGCGGCACAACTTGCATAGGTTGGTTTTGTTTCTGGGCTTGAAAACCGGGTGCTCTCGGAGGTGCAGGGTTTTGGATAGGGTTGTTTTTTTTGTAGGAAAAGTTTGGGTAATTCCTCCATCCAAGGTTATAAGTGTTTGAAAATGGGTTCCCTTGGGCATAGTTGACCTGGTCTGATTTAGTTTCATTCAACAGATTGCATTCCGCTGATTGGTGTCCTTTGGTTCCACATAATTCGCATTCCGACGAGACTGCTGCTGCAGTAGCTGGGTTTGCGTACATATGTTCGACCTTAAGGGCCAAAGCGTCCATTTTGGCTTGCATCATGTCTATAGAACTTATCTCATGTATTCCTCCTTGGGCTTCTTTCTTCTCCACTGTTGCTCGTTCTGTCCCCCATTGACAATGGTTTTGAGCCATATCTTCGATGAGAGCGCAAGCTTCAGGGTAAGGTTTATTCATCAAAGCGCCACCAGCGGCAGCGTCGATGGTCATCTTAGTGTTATAATGAAGTCCATTATAGAAGGTATGAATGATTAGCCATGATTCCAGGTCATGATGTGGACATATTCTCAATAGGTCTTTATATCTCTCCCAAGCTTCGAAGAGTGATTCACCTTGGTTTTGAGTAAATCTGGTTATTTGGTTTCGAAAAACAACAGTTTTACTTGGGGGGAAATATCTAGCAAGGAAAACTCTCCTAAGGTCTTCCCAAGTTGTTATAGAATTGGCTGGAAGGGAATCTAACCATGTAAGGGCTTTGTCTCTGAGGGAGAAAGGAAATAGTCTTAGACGAATCACCTCAGGAGTAGCACCATTGGTTTTAAAAGTGTCAGCTAATTGGATAAATACTTTTAGATGTTGATTTGGGTTCTCAGAAGGGAGACCCGTGAATTGGTTTTGTTGTACTAATTGTAATAGGGAGGGTTTCAGTTCGAAATTGTTAGCAGGAATATTAGGGTTTACTATACTAGAACTGGGTTCGTCATCGGATGGTTGAGCGAAATCCTTAAGGGGTCTTTGGTTATGGTCTTCGGCCATAGTTTCCTTAATTCTACGAAGTGAGAGACGTGCGCGAGCGTAACGTTCAGGTTCCGCTAAAGGATCTATAAGACTACCGGTGCTGCGAGTTCTTCGCATTGACCAGTAGGTAAAGCCTTAGTCTAGACGATGTAACAACAGGGTACGAAATTTGACGTAATTAGTCCCCGGTAACAGCTCCAAAAACTCGATGCGGTGTTTTTGCAAGTATACGAATTGCGTCAGAGTAATACAAAATATTATATATCCCACAGAGACCAAACGTCAATCTATTGATTTCTATCGTTACGATGTTTATCTAAGGCAAATCAATTGGGAGTTCGAGAGTGCATAGTAAAAGTAGAGTAAAGTATGAAGATATAAAATTCAATAAACAACAGGCTTGAATGTAATTCACACAGTTAGATAATATTCCAAATGCTTGTAAATAGAACTACTTATGGGGAAATGTTTTCTACTTATGAAAAGAACTAATTTAACGGGAACTGTCGCTTTCGCGTAATCAGAACCGAGTTTATCCCTTAATCGAACCCTCTTATTGTCACTTATAAAAAGGCGCACATTGAGTTAAAGTAATAAACCTATTTTTAAGAAATATAGTTTCTTGACTCAGTCGAAAAGTATTTTGACTTGGAACTTTTAACAAAAAGAGGTTCATGCGAACCGGATTTTAAACCCATAAACGCGTCCGAAAATAGTTTTAAAATCGTTTTTCTAAAGTATTAAAAACTCCTACTTAACTGGACAAAGCGCTTTCGCTTCCTTTGAACAGTTAAGACTAACCAAGTTTAACCACAGGTTGGACGGCTTTCGATCTTACCCAACAGAAATAAAGTACAGAAAACTTGTGTCAAAAATCAAAATAACCCCTAAGCATTTCTATCGACACATTGTATGGAATATTACTTTAACTATGATCCTTACATTCTAACCTTTAAGATTTAGCTGGACATGGAAATGTAAATAGACATGTTGAAATAGATCATGTTAAAGTAAAGCGCGTGTGAGAAATAAAGAAAGTAAATGCTAGTTCGAGAAATTAAGAAAGTAAATGCGAGTGAGAGAAATAAAGAAAGTAAATGTGAGTGCGAGAAATAAAGAAAGTAAATGCGAGTGCGAGAAATAAAGAAAGTAAATGTGAGTGCGAGAAATAAAGAAAGTAAATGTTGAACTTGTAAATGAAACCTGCTCCAAATCGGAGGCTTTAAATCTGGTACAACTGGAAGTAAATCACTGGAAATGAAAATGGCGGCAGGATTAACTTCTACCAGAGTGCTCCAAACTCGATTATAGACTCAATTAAACAGTGTGATAACTCCCCGATGTGAAGAGTTTATCACTTTACAATACTGAAATATATGGCTTGAGTTCTGAAACTAAGTTTGGATGAAGAGAAAGGATTTAGAACTCGTCTATTTATAGCCTAGGAAATTAACATGGAAGGACAAAAGTGCCCCCCAACTTCTTTTGGGAGGGAAATCAAATGACAAAGGTGGCGCCCGCCACCCCCTCATGGCGCCCGCCATGTGAACCAAAGGAGAAATAAGTGGAGATTGTGGTAGTTGACAGCAGTTGACTCTCATCCAAGTCATGGCCTACCATATGGCGCCAGCCATGGTAGATGCCGTGTGTACAATTTCCTCAAAAGCTGGTTTTCTTGCTCGTTTTTCTTCATTTCTTCACAAGGAGCTCTGGAACTACAAAGAACCTGAAAACAAAACAAAACACAAGAATAACACAAGAAAATGGCAATAAAATCCTAATAAACATGTGCAATCCGAGTCAAATACGTAGTGTGATTCAGTGTTATCACTATAGAGGAAGGGGAAGGCCTATGATTTTTATTTCACCATGTTTTCACAAGGATGTTCGAGTAAAATTTTGAGTACACCACCAACACCATCGCCGGAGGTTTCGTCGGGGGGACAATCTAGCTCCTCTTAGTGAAGGTAATCCTGACAGATGTTAACAGCAAACATTGCACCCATTAAAGCTCTCAAAACCTCAGGCAGGGACGGAGAGCCCATAATCACCTTTTCAAGGGAATACCCATAATAATGATTCCATGGTCATCATAATTCAATATTCCAATTGGGATGTAAAATGAGTGTTGATCGAACCTGGTAACACAGTGGACATCCTCTTCTAAAGTGCCTTCAAAGGGATACAACTTAATCTCAATAGCATTAGAGCTTTCTAAGGATCCCTGGTTGGCTTTTTGAGTGAGCAGGTGAAGGTCAAGGGCCGCATCATGCTCGAAACAATGTTTGCCTCAAGGGTGAGTTCCAAAATAATCAAAGTGAAGTATCTTGTGGTAAAAGTCGCACCCCCTTACAATGGCATACTAAGAAGTCTCATCATCAACATCTTATGGGCAATACTATATACCCTTTATTTAAGCCTTAAATAACCACTACTTGAGGAGTTCCTAGATACGGTCAAAGAGTATCAAAAAATCGCCCAAGAATGTTACCAAAGTAGCATTGAATTAATGAGGGAACCTCTCACCATGGGTGTCATCCCTTATCCACAAATGAATGATGTTGATACAACAAGTTGGGATCCTAGGTTGGGATAAAAAAGTAAAAGGCTTACTCCAACAAAATATTTGAATGGGGTCCAGATTGGGCCTTTGCACAACCAAGTCACAAAGTTAGGAACCTCATTGTCCGAGTCTGAAGAAGAGTATGTGATCACCCGACTCAGGAAGAACATTGATCTATTCACATGAGCCCTTTAGATATTCCTAGCATAGATACCTGAGTGGTAGATCATTGCCTCGCCATAGACCCCTCAGTTAAGCTAGTCTCGAAGGAAGTGCATGGTTGGCGAGTGTCATACCCTAAATTTTGACCCCCTCATTTTAATTATTTTTGGTCATCTGACTGCATTTTCACTTTGCATCATTTGCATATCATAATATATATTTTATCATGAATATTGTTTGAATTATCAGTCAGAATGAACGTGTTAAATTTTTAGGCGTTTTGGTCAAATTAAAAGTCTACTGTGCAAAAATCCAGTCTATTTTTCGGTCGCTTTTCTGACCCGTCTGAGCCTTTTTACCGAGTAAAATCAATTTCAAAATTTGACCAAACAATGTATTTTATCAATACGTATATTTTTTACTGATCATTTTGGTATGTTCATTTCATTTTTCCGAACACTTCGATACCGGATAGTTTTATCGTTTTTTGTCAGGTTTTGGTTTCAATTTTTATTAATTTTATTTTTTATTAATCAGGTTTTTAATAAAATTTATTTTTTTTAGTTATTATTATTATTATGTGAGTTCTTTATTTTTGTTATGTAAGTATTATTATGGTAATGTAGTAATTTTTCAATTTAACACTACTAGTCTCTCTCTCACATAAATGCCACGCCCCACTTTCTTGTTTTTTTCAATTTTTCTTTTCCTGCTACTTGATACTACTAAACACACTTAGTATTTTTTTTCATATTTTTCTTCATATCACCCACACAATTCACTTCATTTTCACTAACTCCAAATTATCATCATTTGTTCAAAGATGCTAAACAAATTTTTCTTCATTTCATCATCATTTCTCAAACAAATTTATTTCTAAATCCTCTTTCCATGACTACACCATTTCTTTATCGTTTTTATCCAATTTTTTCAATATTCAAACATTATGATTCAATCTTTAAAATATATCATTCAATTTTCAAAATTAATCATCACTAAATTCATCATTATTTTCAAACTAATATTCAAACTCCATCATTCATCTTTAACCATTTTTTTCAAATATCATCATCACTTTCAACATTCAATCATTAATATTTAATATTCATTCAATTTTTCAACATTCTAACTTCATCCTTGTTTCTTTGGATAGAAATTACAATTTTTTCAAATCTCATCATCAATTCTTACATAAAAAATCATCATCGTCTTTGAATTTCTTTGCCACAAAGCTTCACTTCTAAGCTTAGTTTTTCCTATAAATAGATACATGTTTCTCACAATTACACACACCAAAACAATTACTCACATTTGTTTTCTCATCTCCCTCTCATATAGTTATTTTTTTTCTACATAATTCGTGTTCATATTTTTCTCATTTTTTCTTTTACACACTTTCACCACATAAAATTCCATCACTTACACCATGCTACAAAAATCACAACAAAATTGTTTCAAATAGAACTCACCTGAAACCGACGGGAGCATCATCGCCGGCGAAATTGGGAGAAAGCCAAGAGAATATTGCATAATGTTTTCTTCAAAAGGGATCGTGTGATTTCTTCCAGGTTTTTTGTCCCAACCTTTTCCTTTTCTTATCATTATTATTATTATTATTATTTATTCTATTTTGTTTAAGTTATAAATCAGATTTGCTTAGTTTAGGCTTTGGGTTAATTTTTTATTTTTGGCCCATTACTCTTTGCTAAATACCACCCCTAAATTGCTATCTGGCCCATTTAATTTTTTTTCTAATTTTTTTAATTCAATTTTTTTAGTTCTTATTTTAAATGATTTGTTTTAATCTTAGTTTAATTAAGTGTACTAAAAAGTCTAAATAACTAAGAAATATGTTAATGATTTTTAAATTATTTTAATTTCGTGATGATAATAAATGTTATTTTCTCCATGAATATATCTTACCATTTCTATTTATTTCAACTTGTTATTTTCTCCTGTTGAAATTTGGTCTTTGTGATACCATGCTCATGATTATTTGTTATCTGATCATTCGTTCCACGATGTTCTTCCGGGTATATTTTATTGCATGATGTTCTTCTGTGTATATTTTATCACATGATGTTCTTCCATGATTTCACGATGTTCTTCCGTGTATATTTTCAATTGCCATGATGTTATTTCCATGATTTTCACGATGTTGTGTCGTGTATATTTTCTATTACATGATGTTTTGCCATGTATGATTATCTGGTTCCACAATGTTTTTCCATGTATGCTTTTTATCACACGATGTTCTTCCGTGTATGTTTTCAATTACCACGATGTTTTTCTGTGGATGTTTATTTATGACACGATGTTCTTTCGTGTATATTTTCACTTACATGGTGTTTTTCCATGTATGTATATCTCTGATTTCACGATGCTTTGTCGTATATATTTTATTTATTTCGTGATGCTTTGCCACGTATGCATGTTCCCTTAGGATCTCTTAGTTCAACTTAATTTTTGATTAAGTTTGAAGTAAGGTAGACATTAGGATGTTCATCCAAGCATGATAACATTAGGGTAGAATTTCCCTTCAAAACTCAACCTTAGGTCCATCTTTGCTTGACAACATTGGGTTAGATTTCCCCTCTTATCAAATCTTTTCTCTTGTAACCGTGCGATCAAAACTTTCTTTTCTGTAGTTCGTTCCCCTTAGGGGTGAACTACGACCGCTCTGATTTCTCAAGATCCCGTTGAGAATACGTAGGCATAAGATTGTAAAATCTTAGCGAGCAACCTTTTATTTTTTCCACCTTCTCTTTTCATCCAACGTTTTCCCAGATATTAATCTCTTCAACTTCTCTTTTCATCCGACGTTTTCCAGAATATTCATCTCTTCAACTTCTCTTTTCATCCGACATTTTCCCGGATATTCATCTCTTCACCTTCTCTTTTCATCAGACGTTTTCCCGAATATTCATATCTTCAGCCTCCTCTTGGGCTTCATACAAGGACCCTAAGGCTTCTTAAAAGCATCACAAATAATAGGATCCTCCCTTTACAACCTTTAATCTCTTCACTTTTTCAATCAATCCTCCCAAGCTTTGCTTTCAAGCTTTTCCCTTTCGTTGTATTGGTTCTTAAAAACCCAACAACTCATAGTCCCCAATCTACAAATTTCCTTCAAGCTTTTCCCGTATTTCCGAACTACGACTGCTCTGATTTCTCTTTTGAGAATACATAGGCAAAAAGCTTCAACCCTTGACGAGTACTCTTTTTTCTTTTTCATCCTCTTTTCCATTTTCTTCTAAAACATATATATATATATATATATATATATATATATATATATATATATATATATATATATATATTACAAAAACAACTAAAACATTTCTCAATCTCTTTATCTCCTAAAAGCAATAAACTTCCCCAAATAATAGCAAATAATAATAGTAATAACCATAGATATAGACAATAGGTTCTAGTAGAGTACTACAGATGCTTAGGGTGTTAATAGCTTCCCTTAGTATAATCAACCCCCAATTCCAGTTCTCTTTATTTGCATTTTGTTTCTTTTAACATTTGCATTCTTGTAGGGTTTATTTAGATTTTTTTCCCCTTCCTTTAAAGCTTCATAGGATAAATATAAAAGTTTACATGTGGCAACCAATGGCGGTTCACGAAAATCGCGCTACAGTGAGAGAAGAGAGCAGTCATTGACGAAGAGGTTTTGAAGCTAACAAGCGATGGTTTCATAATATAGGTCAAATATCCTTCGTGGTTAGCTAATGCATTCTTGGTAATAAAGGAATCAAATAAATGGCATATGTGTGTTGATTTCACCGATCTCATTGCTGCATGTCCCAAAGTTTTGTATCCCTTCCCCAATATAGATCACCTGATTGATATATCTTTAGGTTACAAAACGTTAAGCTTCATGGATGCCTATTCAGGGTACAACCAGATTAATATGGATCCCATAGATGTATCAAAGATGGTACTCTTATCCAACCATGGCAACTGCTATTACAATGTCGTGTCTTTTGGGCTTAAGAATATGGGCACCACCGATCAGATGCTCATGGATGCGGTGTTCTCAAATCAAATTGGGCATAACTTGAAGGTTTACATTAATGAAATGATAATGAAGATATTAGAAAGAAAAGTCATGCAACAGACTTAGAAGATATGTTAGGCTTAGTTAGGAACTAGAACATGCATTTGAATCCGACCAAGTGCTCATGTGGCGTATAAGTAGGAAAATTCTTGAGATTTATGCTCACCAAAAGAAGCATAGAGGTGAACCCAAATAAATGACAAACCATCATAGACATAAGGAGCGCCTCCAACGTCAAGGAAGTTCAACAACTAATTGGGACTTTAGCTTTCCTTTATTGTTTTCTTTCTTGTGTAGGTGACAACGCTTTCTACAATTTTTGCCACGTTGAAGAAAAAGGAGAAATTCGAATGGACGAGAAAATGTGAATAGGCGTTCTCAAATCTAGAGGTGTTTCTAGCATCATCACCCATCCAGACACACCCGATAACGGGTTCACCTTTATTACTTAATTATGTTATTTACCAGGCGTTGAGCTCAGAACTTGTCCAGAAAATAGATAGAGTTGAATGACCTATCTATTTCATGAGCAAAGTGTTCAGGGGTGCTGAGGTTTATTACCATGAGATATAAAGGCTCACATTGGTAGTAGTGGTAAATGTAAGAAAGCTTAGACCTTATTTCTTAAGTACATCGGACATTGGTAAAAGAAAACTACCTCATACATCAGGCCTTAAAGAAGCCATGTTTATCAGAAAGAATAATATCTTGGGAAATCAAGCTGTCTAAACATGACATCTAATACATTACCGTAGGAAGATTCAAATCACATGCACTGGAAGAGTTTTACACGCCATTTAGTGAGTAGATTTCCCTCATTTGGATCCTTTTGGTGGACGAAGCCTAACGTGAAAATGAGTGGAAATGTGATAGTGATAAAAGGAACAGATGACCCGTTGATCGAGAAGTCATTAAGGTTTGAATTCAAGGCTAGAAATAACTAGGTTGAGTACGAACCTCTCATTGCTAACATATCCCTCAACCTAGAAGTAGGCGCGTTAAATTTAAAGGCCAAGAAAAACTCTCAGCTGGTAGCGAAGCAAGTCACCGGAGAGTATCAGGAAAAGAGTTGCAACTCAACAAATATTAAAGAAGATATGTGACTTATCCTAGTGTTTTAAAACTTTTGAGATAATGCTTGTACCCAGGGGATAAAAATTTAGGCTAGATCTGCTGTCCAAGCTTACTGGTTCTGATCTGGTATGATCAGACTGGATCATCGTGGCCTTCCATGTAAGGCAGAGATGATGATGTAAGAGAGGAGGGGGTGTACGTGCAAGGTACTCTGATGCCAAAGTAAATTTGGGCTAGAGAGAAAGCAAGTACAAAACGTTAAGGTATGATTTCGAATATTAAATAGTGATCATACCTGATCCTCTCAAGTGAGAAGATATTTATAGAAGTAACCCTCAGCGCGAGGCCAAGCTCTCCCATGTGGCCGAATTATCTGGTCGACCAATGGGAGACTTCCAGGTGGAGGGTCAGGCGCGTGACCCATTGACCTGGTCCAACTGCTTCCATGAGATCCTGGGAGGCAGTTGGTCGCGTGAACTGACAAGCGAGTGAGGGGAACGCTCCCAACGGTTATGTTGTGCCCATCGGCTAGATTCTGCCCAACGGCTAGATTGGCATGATCCAGTTATTGGGTATGCCAAGATCTGGACTGGATTGGGCTTTTCCCTACGGTGGGCCAAGCGCCTGCCTAGTCCAGAACATGTTTAAAGAAAGCAGGCTTAACTACACTGTAATACAAGAAACTCTCTATATCTCTAGCACCGAGACGGGTTAGGAAAATACTATCGACATTACTCATGCTATCAATTGGATGACACCTATATTTCATTATCTGTAGTCAGAAAAATTGCCACAAGAAGATTTAGAGGCAAAGTAAATCCTCAAGGGGACAAAAATGTACATTCTAATGTCAAGGAAGCTCTACAAAATTGGGAGATCCTCTCATATGCTCAAGTGCCTGGGCGAACAGGAAATCACCCTAGTCCTAGATGAAGTTCATCAAGAGGCTTGCAACACCCTTATTGGCAGGAAAACCTTAGCCCACAAGTTGTTAAGAATAGGTTATTACTAGCCTTTACTAATGAAGGACATCATGGTCTTTTGTCAAGAAATGCGATAAATGATAGAGGCGTCCTAATCTATAACATGCACTAGTTGAAGTCCTCCATTATGTGACAATGCCTTGGCCATTTTATCAATGGTGCGTCGAAATTATGGGACCTTTTTCATGTAACTTCTGGCCAGCTAAAGTTTCTAATCGTAGGAGTAGACTACTTCACAAAATGGATAGAGGAGGAAGTTATATCCAAGATTATGGCATAAAGCATTCGTCGCTTTTATTGGTAGAGGATTATGTGCAATTTCTATCTACCGGGTATTAACGTTTCAAACTATGGAACTCAATTTTCCAGTATGGTGGTGGTCGAATTTTGCAATGAATTGAGAGTACAAACTAAGTTTATATTGGTTATTCACCCTCAGCAAAATGGGTAGGCAAAATCAGCAAATAAAGTAATATTAAAGTGGATCAAGAAAAAGCTAGATGACGATAATGAATTATGGGTCGAGCAGCTACATGAAGTGTTATTGTCATATCACACGACCCCTCCGCACTAGTATATGGGGTGGATGATCTCATTTTAAAGATGAGGAAAATGAGGTAGGGTTAAAATCTATCGCTGACTTAATTGAAAAGACAAGAGACGTTGCCCACATTCAAGAGTTTGCCGCTAAACAAAGAGCAACCAGAAGATATAACACCAAGGTGGTTTAAAGAGAGATGCAAGAAGGAGATTTAGTGTTACTACAATTCGTTGTGCCTTCCTAGTAGGGAAATCTGCAATCTAACTGGGAAAGACCATTTCCTATATATTAGAAGTTGCTTTATGGAGCCTACAAGCTCGAAGAGTTTGATGGACCAATCATTCCTAGAACTTGGAATTCAGACAATTTAAGATATTATTACAATTGATTGGTATGAAGGCGGGTCGCTTATTTTTGAAAACTATTGTAAAAATAATATGATATTTGAAACATGTTATTATGGTTTGATTGTTAAATTAAATTGTCGAACATCCACAAAAATTAGGTCCTTGTCTCCATATGGGGTAATTAAATTGTTGGACTTCCACATGAAGATCCCTACCACCCTACGAGGTAATATAATTGCTAGACTTCCACATAAAGATCCTTATCGCCCTACATGGTAATTAAATTATTGGACTTCCACATGAAGATTCTTTCCGCCTTACGATGTAATTAAATATATGTACTTCCACAAGAAGACCATTGACACCCTATGGGCAAATTAAATTGTTGGACTTCCATAGGAATATCTTTTCCACCTAATAAGGTAATTAAATTGTTAGACTTCCACATGAATATCTTTGTCGCCCTACGGGATAATTAAACTATTAGACTTCCATAAGAGGAACTCACCTAAGTCTCGCTTGAAGGACTCAGGGAATCAACTACCCATTATTAGAGTGGTTGGTATATCTCAGAAAGTCTTGGATCCAAATCCAGGGTGGCTATAAATACCTCAGCTTTATTTGCACCTCTTTTCTGTAAAGCACTTAGAAAATGATATTTTTGGTTAGCAAACATAATTTATCAAGATGAGAAAAATTAATCCACTATTTTAAAGGATTAATTGAATTTTTTTCGATCATTTCAACCATAAAATAGTGTACTACTTCTAATTATCAACAGGTCTTGATAAAGCTTCTCATTTTAGGGGAACATCAATACACTTTAGTGTGTCCTTCTCTTTGAATCGTTGGATGTGAAAGTTTTTTAAACAATGACATAAACATATCCATTATAGGCATATTTAATCAAGTGATTACTTAGGATCATAAATGTTAATATATCCTAAAAATCACTTGCTTTGATCACTTTCGTTGATATTCACCATCATCGTGCATTCTTGGATAAAAGACTTCATAAATACTGTATACTTGGAATTACAATTTTTTCTTTGCACAACTCCATTAATAATCCTTGAAGCTTACAATTGCAAAGCATACCTGCAAAACACTAGGGTTTCACCTTTGGTACCCAAATTTTCTTAGGTCCAGGTGTGTTAACTTTTCTATAAGGTCTAGGGTTATTACCTTTTTACCTTTTCAATTTGTCAAAACATAAAGGCTCTAAATGGCCAAATCTCTTGCAGCGTGTGCATTTATAAACTAGACGGTTATTTTTATTATGATATGAACCTTTATTAGGTTTTCTACATGATTTAAATCCTAATCCATTTTTATTTAAGAAAGGCATTTGACTTGATAGGATCAAGTCAATATTTTATTTCCATTTGGTAAATTTACCTAAGGTTTCATGCAATTAAATTACTTCCTTTTTCAAAGAGACATAAGTTTCAAACGTTTCTCGTGAGTTTCTAATTTTAGTTATTTCTTACTTAAACGATTTATTGCTTTCTTCAAGAAACTCTAAATACTCCTTAAGGTCTAGTTTGTGTTTCTTAAGTTTATCATTTTCTTCAACCAACTTAGCACTAATTTTAAACAATTGCTTATAGGATGGTTTAGTTACCTCAATATCATCTTCCTCGTAGGATGCCTTTACGTAAACTTCATTTTTTGTTAGAAGAAGATTCCAATGGAAGATAATTCTTCTTCATAGTTTCTTACACATGAGGTTCCTTCCTTCGATGTTGAATTTTCTAATCATTATTCAATTACTGAGTATGTTCTTTCAAAGGAAACCATCAGAGTCATTTGATAGGAGTTTGATGAAGTTGATGATTCTTCTGTTTATACTCGTTCATCTTTGAGTAATTGAACTAGTTCGTTAAATTTATCTATGATTTCCTTCTTCTTTAAATTTTCCTGAAATTTATGAAGACTCCAATCTTTCTATTTAAGGAATGAATTAAACTTTCAATTATTAAATCTTAGATATTGTTTAGTGATAAATTTTCTATTATGTTTTCTAAATTTTGAAAAACATTTATTAGTAATATCTTCACCTCGTGTGTTCATCTCCTCTTGTTTGATACTTGGAGAAACTCCATATATCATTTCAAGAGTACCCATATTTCCTTGGCGGTTTTACTAATTGTATACATAAATAAATTTACTATCATCTAAAGACATAACTATAAGGCTCTTGGTTTTGAAATCTATTTCAAATTTTCTCTTTTCCTCTCTGGTCCAATGGAAATTGGGGTTATCTACTACTTTTCCATTTACTTGGTAAGTAGGGATAAATGGATCGTTGATCAAAGTTTCCCATAGGTCTAAGTTAATACTTTGAATAAATATCATAAACCTAGCTTTCTTCAATTCAAACCTAATAGTATTAAAAGGTGGAGTTGTGTTTAGAAAAAATCTCTTGTTGGAAGTCATCTTCCTTCTGAGACGATTAGTCCTTCAATATGAGTTAGGCTCTAATGCCACTTGTTGACATGTGACTCTACACACAAGATGGGAATGAGGGGGGTTGGATTGTGTGTTTCAGAAAAATGATAGTTTGAAAAACTTTTAGGATCATTTTCAGAGCTTAAAATCATTTTAACATATTTTAGAAATTAGCAGCGAAAATAAACAATAAAGTGCGAAATGTAAAAGTTTAGGGAAAAGAGAGAACACCAGGAATTATACAGGTTCAATGAAGAAGACATAGTCTTGTCCCCAATATTTATTCTTACGAGTATCCATTAAACTTAAGAGCTTTTAGTAGTTTGAACTCTTGAACCCATATATACAAGGAAAATTATTTTTTTGGCTAACATCCAACCAAACAACATACAGAGGAGATAAGCGGCTAGTCTTCCTTCCAAATAACAGGTCGAAGTGGTTAGTCTTCTGTCATAACAGCAACTTGAAGTGATTAAACCCAAAGTGTAACCTAGATTTTACACGGGCTTATCTTGAACCAATGAGAGATTTTAACATCGGGGTAAACTCATAAATATAACTGACATTTCAAACAAGGGTGTCAATGAACCTTGAGATTTTATACATGGTTTATCTCCAACCTTAGCAAGCTTTTAATACTGAAATGAGCTTATGAACCGAACATAAGTTTTACAAAAGATAACCACAAACCAATAATATTTTAATATTGGGCTGATCTCGAACCTAGTAAATCTTTTAAACGGGTTGAACCTTCAAACTGAACCAGTGACTTAGCAACTAAATCCTCAAACCAAAGCTTTTAAAGGGTTAAATTTGAACCCAAATAAATAATCAACAAATGGATAAATTATTCTACCAAGATAAAAACAATGTTCCTTTGTGAATTTACAATACTACCCTTTAATAATTACACAAATGCCTCACTTGCAAAAAGTCCTTTCTCGAAAGCACAACGACTAAATTTCTAAGTGAGAGAAAATGAAAAATATTTTTAGAGAGTATATAAGGACTGAGATATGAGAGCACACGATTCATGATGTGAACATATGAGGGAAAAGGGCCTCTATTTATAGCATAGAGGTTAGCACAAAAAAGAAAAAAATTGAAGCTAAAATTAACGGGCCAATCGATTGATATAATACACCAATAGATTAAGACATTGTCCTAAATGTTTAAGACTCATTTTTCCACTAATCCAATTGGTTGGGTATAAGTGTCAATCAATTGGCCAATATGAAATATTTCCAAAAAAAAAATCAAACAGCTTCTGATTCATCTGACACGACATCAAGACATTTTTAGAAATATTTTCTTGAGAAAAATAAGTTTAATAGTTTTAGTGGGCGCGCACGCGTGTTTGTGGGTGGGTGGGTGTGGGTGTGGGTGGGTGTGGGTGTGGGTGGGTGGGTGTGTATGTGTGTGTGTGTTTGTGTGTGTGTGTGTGTTTGTGTGTGTACGAGTGTGTGTGTGTGTGTGTGTGCATGTGTGTATGTTTGTGTGTGTGTGCGTATGTGCGTGCGTGTGTGTATGTATGTGTGTGTGTGTGTGTGTGACAGACCTTATAACTTTATGAGAAATCCTCTATGCTTTTACAATATAATGATCACTCAAACATATTAGGGTGAGCTTTCATACTTCAAGACTTGCCATATACTTTAATCCTTATAGACACATGTTTGAGCTTTAATTAAAGACTTCACTTTAGTTATATTCTATTTAGGTACCATCATAAAGAGGGTCAAAATCATCAATCCTTATTGACCTACTTGTATCTTTAGCTATTTTATACTTAACTTTAGTTATTGTCATCATCAAAAGCATGTTCATCTTCAAGAGAGCTTCCTTGATCAATAACCTACAAAACATGGTTCCACATCCAGGAATTGCTTTGTCATCTTCATCAACTTGACTAGTTATGATAAGTTTCAAAGAAGTCAGTGTGCTCTCTGGAATATATGGAGAGCCTCTAATAATAAGGCTATATGACACATGATGGAATGGTTAGAAGACACTATCCAATATTTATAATTATTTTGGAAACACGCATTGGTTTTCATAAGACCAAATATTTCTAGGGTAGAGTTGGATATGCAAGTGATCACAACGTGGATGCGCGTGGTCAATCTGGGGGCATTTGGATGTTAAAGCATAATGGTAGTAATATTGTAATTGCCATGCATGATGTCTTTACATATACAATTACTATCAATCTATTATTGGAAACTTCCTTTTGATATATAACTGGAATTTATTCTAGTCTCGTGTACACTTCTCATCTTGACCTATGGATCCATCCCATTGAATAGAGGAACACTTTTGATGGTCATTAGATGTTGATTAGAGACTTTAACGACATCATTCAACTAAGTGAACAAAAAGAAGGCAATTTTAATCATTCTAGTGAAACTACTTTTTTCAATGTCATTAATAAATGTAATTTAGTTTAATTAGACATGATTGGTGGGAAATTCACTTGGTATAGGCCTTGTACTAGTAATCGAATGGTCTACCGCAAGCTAGATAAGGCATGGGTGACGTTGCTTGGCATGGATTTCCTTGATGAATATGTTGAGGTTTTGTGTAAATTTCATTATGATCACAACCTCATTCTCCTTAGATGTGGCATTCCTCTCCAAGACTACGGGCCCACCCTTTTAGGTTTGAGGCATCTTGGATCACTCATCCAGAATACTCTAATATAGTCCAGACTTCTTGGAGGAAATCCCCAAATGGCATTGTAACTTGTCTCCAAAATGTGTAGCACAATTTTATCCTTTCCAATAAGCAAACTTCTGGAAAAATTATAAAATTTAAGCACAACATTGAGAAGAGACTCAGGGGTATCCAACTCTCTTTGGAGATAATAGCTTTGGTAAAAATATATTATCTCCAAGAGGAGCTTCCATACGAGAATGGTGAGATCTTGCGCAATAGGAGATTCATTGGTATCGAAAGGCAAGAGATGATTGGGTTAAATTGAGAGATCGTAACACCAAATTTTTTCATACCAAGATGATAATCAGGCGGAAGTGAAATAAAGTTCATGGCCTTTATCTTCCCAATGGTGTTTGATGTAATGGCGATACTATTATTAGGGAAGAAACACTAACTATTTTAACGGTATTTTCTTCCCTATATCTCTTATAGTCCCCGCTTGTATGAGTGACTCAACTATAACTCTGATCCTTACTAAATAAGCCCAACAGTTTTTTACTATGCGGGTGAAAAGGGAAGAATTTGCTTATGCATTGAATCAAATGAACCCTTACAAGGTTCTTGACCTTGATGGATTCCAAGGTATTTTCTTTAAACAGTTTTGACATATAGTTAGAAATGACGTTGTCAAACTTATATCAGAAGCTTTTGTGGCATGTAGCTTTCACTCCTCTCTTTTTAAGACTATTATCGCATTAATTCCTAAGGTGGATTGCCCCCAAAATTTTAAGGAATTCAGGTCCATTAGCTTGTGCAACACTGTTAACGAGCTTATTAGGAATATTATGGTTAACAGATTACGTCCTTATCTAAATAAGATAGTTGGAACCTTCTAATTTCTTGGTAAAGGGGCAACTGATAATGTCATTATCCTCCAAGATGCAATTCATTTTATGCGTACATCTAAAAAGAAAAAAGTTAACATTTTGTTCAAAATAGATCTTAAGAAGGCATGTGATTATATTAATTAGGATTTCTTGGATTTTTGTTTAAAGTGAAATTGGGTTCCTCCCATTACTATAAAGTGGATCATGCATCGTGTAACTAGATCATCTATGTCTATTCTTGGGAATAGGGAACGACTACCAAATTTGGTTCCGACTAGAGGGTTACATCAAGGTGACCCACTTTCACCCTCTTTATTATCTGCATAGAATTCTGGTCATAGACAATCATCAGGGTGGCCGATGAAGTCCATTTGAAACCTGTCAGGTTATCTCATAATGGACTTTGTCTATCACATTTATTTTTTGATGTTGATGTTCTTCTTTTTACGAAGATTTCTAACTCCCAGACAAGGATCATTTCTGATATCGTGTTTCCATTTTTTGGGTCTTAAAGTGAATGTTTCTAAATCAAAGGTGTTCTTCTCAGCTGCCAATAAGAGTAGTTAAATGGATTTATATGTCTCCAACATATGTATGAAGCAAACTCTTACACTAGAGAAGTAATTGGGCTTCACTATGTTGCGTGGTCGTCTTCAACGCAAGTAATTTGAGTTTCTATAGGAGAAAATCAACCATGGGTTAGCATCTAGGCAACATAAATTGTTAACCAAGGATGTTCGTTTGACTCTGGTAAGGTCTGTCCTACACTCCATCCTAAATTATTATATACAAGTGGCTTAGCTGCTTAGCCAACTTGTGAGTTTATTGATAGGATGACTAGGAACTTTTTATGAAAATGTAATTCTAACTCTGGTTTCCAACTTTATGGATGAAATAAAATCATTAAGCTCAAAAACCTGGGTGTTCTTGGGATCCAAAGAGCAAGAGAGGCTAAAAATTATATGTTGGGCAAACTGGATTGAGGTCTCCATCAAGATTTTGATTCTCTATGGGTCCAAGTTTTAAAGCATAAGTACATCAGTGAGGAAACATTTTCTTAATATGAAAAAGAAAATGGGATCAATTACTTGGAATAGGATTATGAAAGTTTTCTCTGCTCTTAAAGATGGCTTTGAATTTAAATTGGGGGATGAGAAGTCATATTTTTGGTTTTCAAATGGGTCAAGGGTCGTGAAATCAACGAAGGTTCTCTCTATGAATATCCATGACCTGGAAATGTGAGTTAATGATTTTTACTAGGATAAGAATTGGAACTTCAATTCATTATATACTAATATTCTTACAATTGGTTGTGACTGCCTGAAAACGCTTCCCATTTGTTTGAATTCTCTAGTGTCTGATCAATTAACATTGAAAGGCAATTTAGATAATATCTATACTTCTCGAGATGGTTATTACTGGCTCAACAGACTTGATTTCTTCATAATACAATAGACAATAACTCTTGGAATTGGGGGTGGTATATTCCTGGTCCTGAGAAGGTGAAATTCTTCCTTTTGACAAATTTACATAAGTCCCTTTCTACGAGATCGATGTTGTGCCATCGTAGTATGATTTAGACTAATCTATGTCCTAGATGGAATCAGGACGCTAAAACGACTCTACACTGCCCGAAAGACTATGAATTTACTACTCGTTTTTGGAAATTTATTAGCTTCTTGGACCCTTTATTCTTCCAATGGGATAGTTTATACGATTGGATTAGACATGACATCGATGGTGGCTCTATATTTTTGGCTTCTTACTAGTGATTATGGCGCGCTAGGAACAAATTGTGTCTTACGAATGAAGTGGTATCTTCCTATACTTTGAAACATATCACAGTGAGTTATGCTAACCTGTTAGCTAAATTTTTCCCAAGCATAATCTGTCTTCCAACAAGAACAATTACATGGAATGCACACAAAGATAGTAATATGATTTTGAATGTTGATGGAAGTAGTCTCGATAATCTTGACGTCTCAGGTTTTAGTGTATTCATTCAAAATGCTAATGGTGCTTAGGTTCATAGTTTTGTGGGTAATATTGGTTATTCCAACATCATTCATACTGAGATGATGGCATTATATCATGGATTGTTGATGGCTTGGGAACTTGACATCAAATACCTTATGTGTTATTCTAACTCCAATTATGATATCAAGCTTATCTCATAGTCTGTTAGTGTTTGGCAACATTATGTCGTGATTCTAAACAACATTAAAGAGCTTCTCTCTAGGGAATATAGAGTTCAACTATTTCATATTCTTAGAGAGAAGAATATTTGTGCTGACTATCTAACAAAATACGAGTCTGGTAATGATGCAGTGTACCAGTCCTTTGCAGAGTCTCCTATTAAAAGCATCACTCTCCTGCTAGCTAATACTTTATAACTTTATTTCCTAAATAACTTTTTGCGTTTTTTCTCCTTTTTTCCACTTGTAAAAAAAAACAGGAAGTCAAAGAATCAACAAAAACCACATGTATTAAAACAAAATAAAACAAATGTAAAGATTTCATATTTGAAAAAGAAAAAAAAAATAGAGACGACAGGGGTAAGAGGAGATTTTTTGTGGGTCGGATTTTAGAATTCAAACATTTAAAAAACATGTTTTAAATTTTAAAATTCAAAAGATATTTTTAGATTTTCAAAGGATTCCTCAAAATCTTAAGGAGTGAAAAAAGAAAATGTCAATTTTTTTAGTAGTTTTTTTTATTTAGGCTTAGATATGGGGACTCAAGACCATATTTATTTGGAAAAATTGCAAAATTAATCCCAAATAAATTATTTAATTATTTTACAAAAATAAATAAATAAATATTTACAAAAAATCATTATTTCTAGGTAAAAAATGTGTAGTTTTTAATTTGATTTTTGGAAAAAATAATTATTCTTAAAAAAAACAAAAATGAATTAAAATGTTTGGATTTGGATTCAACTTTGATGTGGATTTTCTTTATCAAGGAAACTTATTCATTTTAGGCTACATAAATATTGTAAAATTTTAAACCTCTAAACATGGAGTGTAAGATCCAATTTCAAAAGACCCTATCAAATTGACAACTCAAGTACTATGTTTTTTTTTCATTAAAAAAATTAGTTTAATAATCTTATAAAACAATAATCAATTAATCATATCCCATAACACAAAAATTCCAATTCGCCAAACCATACACATCACATGGTCAAAAACTTGTTAATATAAATCCATGCCATAATTCACAACTCTCACACAAATCAGTGTAACCTGTCTCCTCTTCCTTCTTCCTTATCCCTTCTCACTTCTCAACTCTTCTCAATCCAACCATCCCTTACCCTTTTATGATTCTAGTTATTCAAAACAAAACCGCCATTATTTCCGTAACATATGTATAATTATATATAGTCTTACCTTACAAGCTATAACCTTTCTATATTAAGTTACATACATATAAAAACTATATACTATAAGACACTGCCAAAATTATCATGGGTAATGGTGACTATGATTCTTACCCTTCTGGTATGAATGTTGAGAGTGTCCACCGTGTGGCTATACCGCCGCCGCAACCGTTTTTCGAGTCTCTGAAATATTCTCTGAAAGAGACTTTATTCCCGGATGATCCATTGAGAAAGTTCAAGAATCAACCAGCTTCTAAGAAGTTTGTGCTGGCTCTACAACACTTTCTGCCCATTTTGGAATGGGGTCCAAAATATACTCTTCCGTTCTTGAAATCGGATCTTATTGCTGGGATCACCATTGCTAGTTTGGCTATTCCTCAAGGGATTAGTTATGCTAAGCTTGCGAATCTTCCTCCGATTCTTGGACTTTGTGAGTATATGAAATAATATTGAATTTTATATTTTAAAATGGTTTAGAGTTTAGAAAGGAAATTAAAGGTATGTGTGGATGATGGATGCAGATTCAAGTTTTATACCACCGTTGATTTATGCCATGATGGGTAGCTCGAGGGATTTGGCGGTGGGAACTGTGGCGGTTGGATCGCTTCTGATGGCGTCGATGTTGAGTCGTGAAGCTAGTCCAATCGAGAATCCGACGCTTTATCTCCACCTTGCTTTCACTGCTACATTCTTTGCAGGACTTCTACAATTATCACTCGGCCTCTTTAGGTAACTACTATTTCATATGAACTAACGTTTTAAATAAAGGGCGGCGGTTGCGTTGCGGTCATGTGAAAGCTTTTGTGATTTGGATGGATATAAGTGTTACAATACTGATAGCGGTCTTTGTTTTTATTATAAAACTGTGAATATCAGTATGAGTATCTTCTCATTTTTATCATAAAATGATGAATATTGATATCAATATCTTCTGTTATTATTTTGTTGCGGCTGTTTTTAGATAGTTTTTCAAAACTTTAGTAATAAGTAGATCATATTTATATGTTAATATACAAAATCTTTATAAACGGAAGAAAAATGTGTGGAATAATGTTTCAGCAATTGGCTATGGGGTGCGCTGGAGTTTTTTGTCTTTTAATAATTTGTTTTGGCAAAACCATTTTGTATTTTCGCAATTATGAGATTCACCACGTATATAAACATTATAATATATATAATATAAATAAAATTCTGTAATAAAACAGTTAAGTGCGATTGATCTATAATTTCAGCCCAATTCAACTATTGATGTACAACAGTACTATCACTGTCACATACCCGCGAAATTAATTTAAATAAGCAAGAGTGTGAATGATTGACCTTTATAGTATAATTAATCCTTCACTTAACATAATTAGTAATTTTTTTGAATGATTAATGATTAATGAATAAACCTGTGTTGGTGCAGGTTAGGGTTTATTGTGGATTTTCTATCACATGCAGCGATTGTAGGGTTCATGGGAGGAGCAGCTACGGTAGTTTGCCTGCAACAGCTAAAATCGATTTTAGGACTCGAAAAATTCACACATAAAGCTGATATTGTGTCAGTTATGAACTCTGTTTTTAGCCAAACTCACGAGGTATAGTAAATCCAAACAGCTAACTAGGTATACCTTCTGATAACTATTATAAACAATAAATTTTTTTTTTAAGTATATTGGATATTTGATATATCTAATATATAATATTAATGTCTAGATATATCATTTATTCAATAATTTTAAAGAGGTTTTTGTTGCTTATAATAGTAACGGGAGAATAGTAACGGGAGAATGTATTTGTTTTGTACCTCGTGACACAATAAGACAACGCATTATTGTGCATCTGATTACAGAAATCATTTTTGTTTTCTTATTCATGTGATGCAGTGGAGATGGGAAAGTGCAGTGTTAGGGTGTTGTTTTATTTTCTTCCTCCTCGTTACAAGATACTTCGTAAGTATATTACCTAACATATACCTTTGTTAATTATTCTTACTCATTTGATTATGATCCTATAACCTCATATTCTTTGGTTTAGTTAATTAATTCTTTGGGATTGGAATTTCAAAACCTACTTATTCTTACATTGTCAAGTTTTATTTACCAAACTATGCTTTGTTTATTAAGTTAGCGAATTTTCAAGGTAATTGACGTTAGATCCTTCTTTTGGTTTTGTTCCCACCTAAGGTCATGACAAATTGGTCTACTACAACGTAGACTATATAGTAAACAAAATATTAATTTTTATATTATATAATACTTCTTTTAGCTAAACTTGTAGACATAAATTCCATTTCTGCTTTGGAACAAGTATTCCATGAATCATATGGAAATGGACATATCTAACCTATGACAACATATCGACATTAAATATAATTATAATTGTTAGTATCGATTTTGAATACGAACATTTTTATTTTTAAAAATGTTGTTGTTACATGTATTACACTTTTGCTCTTTTTTTTTTTTAATATAGATAATTTTGTTTTTTTAGGATTGATTCTAAATTTAAATTAATATTTATGACTAAATATAATTTCTACATTAACGTTTAATTAAGAAAAGCTTTCACATTGAGACAAATTCTAACACAATTGTGGGACCCTTGTCTTATAAGTTAAAAAAGCAAAACATAGATGCATCGTGCATGGAAGATGCTCTTAGATCAATAGCTATTGTTAACACCACATGATTCTCATCTCTTTTACATTTTTGTAGTTCTTCTGTACATGTTAGGCGCAAATTTCATTTTATTTATTTTTTATGGTAATAAAAATGGGTCCCATAATATTTTAATGATTAACTTTTGTTTATTTGTGCTTGTGAATTGTGATGATGACAGAGCAAACGACAACCAAAGTTCTTTTGGGTGTCAGCCATGGCGCCACTGACGTCGGTGATATTGGGAAGTATATTGGTTTATCTAACTCACGCAGAGAAACACGGCGTTCAAGTGGTCAGCTTTTTTTTTTAATCATTTAGTTTTATGATAATTGATTTTCTTGTGTGACAATCACATACAGCCAAACACGGCACTATGACAGACACCGATTATTGACATTGGGCCAGCCCAAAAGTGTTCCCTACTGTGGGCCCATTAAAACAGACACTGTCGAGCATTTAATCTGCCACCCTCACTTATACTTGACACCTCCGTTTAAAACGTTTTTACTTTTAAATCTTTTTGTAAAAATTTAAATTTTTTTTTTTAAATTTGCATGTGTTTACTGAAAATTTTAAAAAAATTCTATTTTCTTATTAGAAACTTTGAAACTTTCGGAAAAAAATATGAAAAATATCAGAAATTTCATTTTTTTTATTTGACATTTCGAAATTGAAAAAAAAATATGAAATTTTTTTTGTAAATTACTGAAAATTTTGAAATTTCTAGTACAATATGAAAATTCGAAATTTCCAGTGGTTCAAAAAAAATCGAAAATTTTGAAAATTTTTTTAAAAATTCTAATATTCTTCATAGTTTTGTTATCGAAAATTTTAAAATTTCCGGTAAAAAATTGAAATTTTCAGTAATATAAATTTTTTTCTCTTATTTCAAATTTTTTAAAAGTAATTTTAAAAATATGAATAATTAGGATGTCAGATATAAAATGGTAGGTGGAAGATTAAAGTCACAATCTAGTGTTTAAAGGGGCCTTTTGGGTTGTTGTAGTCATTGGGTCAACCCAAAAGTATTCACTACTGTTGGCCCATTGGTCGATTTCATTGGGGCCCATTCACTTATTGTGGGTAGTGTTTTTCGTTATCGTTTGGTTGTCTATTAATTATGTTGAAATTTTTTTTAAATAAGCATTTAATTTCAATGTATGATTAATATAAAAATTTTATTATACATTTATATAATCAGCCATCATAAAATATGACACATAAATTGATTGAATAAAATCTTTTGATTATATCAAGCTTATAACAATTAGGCATAAGGCATGTTTGGTAGACAACTCATTCATAATTTATATTTTATAGTACAGATGATTATTAAAATAAGTGTTTTAGGATAAATTTTCAAAAGTTAAAAGAAAAAATATATTTTTATTTTTATATAATATATTGTTTTTTCATAAGCTCTTTTGATAAGTTTTTTTAAATAATATCTAGTACATAAGTTTAAATAAGACGGATTAAATATATCCTTAATCTATTATTTTAATATATGATTTAATAGACATTTAATATTAATATAAAACAATTTTACACCTAACATCAAATTAGAGTTCAGTTTATATCAATTTATAGGGTGATATGTCGAAATAAAATATTTTATCAATGTAAAATTAGTATCCACTAAAAGTAAGTGTATGTTCAACTGTGAGAATATTTTATGTAAAATTTTATGCTTGAATTTGAGTCATTACATTTTTTAATCAATATTTAATTGAGTATGTGTTCACCCATAGAAGAAAAAAAGTCATAGTTAATTTCAAAATATTTTATATTTTCTGTATAAAGTTTCACTATTATTATTGAATAAATACATTAGTGTTTTTTATAAATTTTTTTAAAGTTAAGTGACACTATTATTATTATTATTGAATTTTAAAATTTTGTTTCAGATAGGAAACTTGAAGAAGGGGCTAAATCCACCTTCAGCAACAGATTTAGTGTTTGTGTCACCTTATCTGGGCACAGCCATCAAAACTGGACTCATCACTGGTATAATAGCTCTTGCGGTAAGTACATTTCAATTCTCATTTATTTTTTTACATTTATTTTTCTCTCTCAATTAATCTATCTCACACCTCTGAAAAAACTGGTATTCGAGTTGGTGTCGGTGTCTGATGCCTATACTTGTGATTATCTTTAATTTATTCATTTTTATAAATTATTATCGATCTCAATGTATCAGTGTCAAAGTCATGTTTCCGGTGTGTCTGTGCTTCATAGTTAATCATGCCAACAGCATTTTAAAAACCGAATTCATGATTATGCAGGAAGGAATAGCCGTAGGAAGAAGCTTTGCAATGTTCAAGAATTACCATATTGATGGAAATAAAGAAATGATAGCGATTGGTACCATGAATATTTTTGGTTCACTAACCTCTTGCTACCTCACAACTGGTAAATAGTTTCATCATCAATTAGTATCAAGCACTATCCACATCAATTGTTAACAAATCTGACATAAAAGTTGAATCTTGTTTCAGGACCATTTTCGCGTTCGGCTGTGAATTACAACGCTGGTTGCAAAACTGCAGCATCAAACATTGTAATGTCAATAGCAGTGATGTTGACATTATTATTCCTAACACCTTTGTTCCATTACACTCCTCTAGTGGTGTTATCAGCCATAATCGTATCTGCAATGCTTGGACTCATAGATTATCAAGCCGCAATCCATTTGTGGAAAATCGATAAATTTGATTTTCTAGTATGTTTCAGTGCATATATTGGAGTTGTCTTTGGCAGTGTCGAAATTGGCTTAGTTCTTGCAGTATGTATCACTATGCTCATATTTTTTTCTGAAGTTATTTTATATATGAAATTAATATATGCTTTTTTGTGAATATGCAGGTTGCAATATCTGTACTTAGAGTACTTTTATTTGTGGCAAGGCCTAAAACATTTGTTTTAGGCAACATTCCGAATTCATCGGCATACAGAAATGTTGAACATTATCCAAATGCACATCATGTTCCTGGAATACTAATTCTTGAAATTGACGCGCCGATTTACTTTGCAAATGCAAGTTATTTAAGAGAGAGGTGAAACACTAATTAGTTGTATGGAAAAGAAAAAAAATCCCTTCGAAAAATTGGAAACTTAGTAGAAATTTTTGTTTACAGGATCACAAGGTGGATTGATGAAGAGGAAGAGAAAATCAAAGGTGCAGGAAGTACTAGTTTGCAGTATGTTATTGTGGATATGACTGGTAAGTTCTAGATTAAAAAGTGATTAAGAGATTAATTAACAATTTAGTTCAAAAGATTCCGAGTTTAACTTGAAGTTTATTTTGATTCGCAGCTGTTGGGAACATTGATACAAGTGGAATAAGCATGCTTGAAGAGTTCAAGAAGACGGTCGACAGAAAAGGACTACAAGTAATTATTTTAACATCAAATTATTTGCCCCTTTATAATATCGAGTGAGTATTAATTAAATTTTTGTACTCTTTTCCTATGTTTTTAGCTTGTTTTGGTCAACCCCGGAAGCGAGGTGACGAAGAAGCTGAACAAATCAAAGTTCCTAGATGAAATAGGACATAAATGGATTTATGTGACAGTTGAAGAGGCAGTTGGAGTATGCAGCAGCTTCATGCTTAATGCACTAAAGGCCAATCCCATGAAAGATGAATCAGAAGGTTTGAATAGTGTGTGAGAAGAAGCATTGTTTATTATAGAGTTTATCTTAGCTACTAATTGCTATTATATGTGGCATGATAGTTTCTGAATCATGCTACAGAATATATAGTGAGGCATAGAGAGTGCTAGAGTATTATAAATTAATAAGTTTCTCAAATTTGCATCTTGAGTTGGAAGAATGTTTCCAACATAAGCTGTTGAATATTTATGTATCCTTATAATCTGTTTATTAAATGGAAAGTAGCTGTTATGAAATTGGAAATGTTGTTAGAGCTCATAACAATTCACAAAGTCTCTATTGGAAGATACATACTTATTCTTATCATTATCATTGTATTTTGTTTCGAAATAACTCAGCATAATTAAGATGTATTTCAAATGTTGTGTACTCCACGAAATAAAAAGAGTATAGAAGATGCAAAATACTTGATTGGGCATGTAGATAGGATTATTGATGGAATGCTTTGACATTTTGCAGGTTCACTTCAATAGACAAAAATTAATAATGATTATCTAGATTTCTGACAAAAGGAAAGAAATTTATGTCTTGCATTGTCTAATGACATGATAAACTGAAATTGAAAGATCAAACGCATCAAAAATTTGATGTATGCGATAAACAACAATGATAATTAAATTCAATGACTTCAAGTAAAATTAATTTGTCATACAGTGTAAGCACATCTACAAGAGTACGGATAAAATAATTATTTGGTGCACACATAATTTATTTATCCAATTCGATCAAATTTGTCTGTTTCGGAAGAGAAAACGGTTATTTGATCCAGTATAATTTAAGAGTTGTTACAATAGATTACAATATGAGTTACAAGAAAGTAATCTTTCCAAATTCATAAGAACGTCTCCTATTTTCTTTCCAAGTGTTTTTCAATCTCTCATTGCTTTAGTATATGAATCACACAAATCCAATGTATTTAAAAGTAATTCTCAATCTCCTTAGATATATCCAAAGATTTCCTAATTCTTAGAATAATGAATCTTAAGAATCTATCTCTTTGTCTCTCTAAGTTTCTCTTTCTAAGATTTCACCTCTCTTAATCTTATCCATGGAAAAAGGTTGAAAATGCATTTTATAAGTTTTAGGTGAAACCCATTATGTTACCCTAAAACGCATTGCATTCAGGAAAATATTTTTCTAAGATTTCTTGAGTCAATCTCTACAATTTTTCACCTTGACTCTAAAACCAATGATAATGTCAATTTCCACTTCTACCACCTAGTTTTTGTCTCCAAAGCTAGAACCATTCATCAGTAAACTTGATCAAGTCCAAGGAGTGCTTAAGTATTGATCTAGTCAATGATTTGGAGAATGCATCAGGTGGTTTCTCATTTTGAAGCCACCTTTTGGATCACAATCTCGTTCGACCTGATCGTGTCTCTTATGAAGTACAAATGAATGTCAATGAGCTTTCTTATCTCATGATACACTTGATGATTAGTTAAGTAAATGACATTTTGACTATCGCAATGTATCTTCATACATTCTTAAGTGATTCCCAACTCTTAAATCCTGACATTCAATCATATGGCTTCCTTGATTCCTTTCAACAAGGGAAATATATTATGCTTGAGTAATAGATATTGCGACCACCTATTGTTGATTTTCCATCCAACTTATAGTTTCTCCAAACAACGTAAACACAAAATTTGATAAATATTTTCTAATGTCCTTATTTTACGCATGTTTGCATCCACAAAACCCTAAAAAGTGTCTTCCTCTTAGGTTGATTTTATTTATTTCAAAACACCCTTTAATCAACCACCGAAATATCTCAACACCCATTTCAAAGCTTCCCAATAAACTTGACTAGGACTTTTTATAAACCAGCTTACTATGTTAGCTGCATATGTTAAGTCGGGTCTACTACAAACCATATCATACATCATGCTTCCAAACCCACTTGCATAGGGAATTATCTTCATCGTCTTCTTTTATTCTTCACTTTTAGGACATTGCATGACCTAAAGCTTCATGTGATGACCCAAAAGAATGTTTATGGTTATTCTGAACTGGACCAATGGCTAGAATTGGCCCAATCCACTTCTACTCCAGAGCGGCCCAAACTGCCTAAGCCCAATCCACAGAGGGGCAAAAGTGACATTTCTGCCCCTCAAACCGGGCAAGGAACACAACGTCCCTCCCCGGCTCTGATGCCCGTTACGTACGGCTTCCTCGCTGCCCGAACAGCGAGGGACAGGTGCCCGGAACTGCGTCTATGCCCGACACAACGGCTAATTCATGGCACCCTGCCCGACATAACGGCTAGTTTAGGCAGTTGCCTATTCTTTGGGAAAAACGGCTAGTTCGCCCCGAAAATAGGACCGTTGGCCACGCGCTGGGGGCTCTATATAAACCCTCTCACTTGAGAGGGTCAGGTATCACATTTTTGCCCTAAGAATACACTTTATACTTGCCCCTTTTTCTCTGACCCTCTCTTACTTGAGCGTCGGAGTGCCTTGCAGGTACACCCCCTCCTCTCCTCATTCTCAAGCCGAACACTTTGCACGCCTGACGACCAGCTTCCATCCGAGCACCTCACCTTCTGACGACCAGCTTACGTGAACCAGTTCGAATACTTCGGATCAGTGGCGCCGTCTGTGGGAACTCCTTGTTCTCCCCTTCTTTCTTTCCTCCTCGGAAACTAAAAGATCAAAACATACTTTCTTTGATCCGCCCACACATGGCCGCTCAGAATTCCGCGAAAGGTGCTGACGCTACGGTTCTCACCCCCGTCAACAAGATCGACGCCGACGGCAGTTCGTTGCTACTTTCTGATCCCCGCTTCCTTCGGGACGGGGCCACTGCGTCTCCAACTCATCCTCCCACCGAGCAAGGAGGAAAACAGCCACCGTTGGGGGAACGACCAATTCCTGGCCCTCCTAGCACTGACCTGGCCGTTGCAGCCCTCCTGGAAGCTGTCAACCGCATAAACCTCCTTATCTTGCAGCAAGGAGAAAGGATAGGAGCTCTCGAGGAAGCATCTCTTCCAAGATCCTCTCCTCCCAAGAGGAAACACCAGAAATCAAGAAGCCCGCCACCTAGGCACCGGGAAGACCTTATGACGAGGCGTGAGCCTGAACCACAACGCGTTTGCAAGTGCGACCAGATCACCCCGCAAGGTCAGTCACCACCAAGACACAAGAGAATGAGGCAGGACATGCATTCTCCACCGGTCAGACCTCGCGACCGGCCACGATCACCCTCACCTCGCAGAGACTGCCGCCGCGAGCGCAGACAGCGGTCACCATCGACTTCAAGTTCGGACAGCGACGACGAGCCTCACGGCCCGTTGTCCCGCAGGATCCTGGCCACCCGCCTCCCTAAAGGGCTAGAGAAGCCTCCGTCTCTAGGGACTTATGATGGAACCACGGACCCAGACGAGCACATAGAAAACATAAATGCTCTTCTGGACTACAGAGGTGTACGAGGAGCCATCAAATGCCGCCTGTTCCCAACCACGCTCCGGAATGGAGCAATGACCTGGTACAAACAGCTGCCGGAGGAGTCCATCACATCCTGGAGGCAGCTCGGGAGGATTTTCTCCCGACACTTTACCGCATCACGTGTTGTGCAGGGAAGAGATGAACCTCTTCGGGACTACATTGAGCGGTTCAACAAGGAAGCCGTCCAAGTGCCAACGACCGACGAGATGAAGAAATTCCTGCTCGAGCAGGGATTACGTCCTGGCTCAGACTTCGCGAAAGCCATCGGCCTCGATCCACCGAGGAATCTCAACGCCCTCCTCCACCAAGCCCAGTCGCATATATAGTACGAGGAGAAGGTCGTTGCCCACTCTGTCCGGGCCTCCCATCACCAAGAAGGTGCTCGGTCATCCAGAGCTGAAGAGCCCTCGACATCCCGTCGAGGAGACAAAAGACGCGACGATAGGCCTCGCGATGCACGCGAACAGAAGGGACCTTCTGGACGGTTCCATGAATATACCCCCCTCACTACCTCGAGGGAGAAAATCTTGTCTGAATGTGCCAACTCAGAGTTCAAGCAGGCGGGAGTCCGTTTCCCCAAACAGCTGCCGGCCAGGCCGGGTGTAGATAAATCCAAGTATTGCCACTTCCATAAGAGCCACGGCCATACGACGGAAGAATGCATCCACCTCCGAGATGCCATAGAGATCCTCATTCGCGACGGCCACCTGAAGCAGTTCGCGAAGAAGAAAGATGCTCCCCGGCAAGAAACCCAGGAGAGCAAGAAGGCCGCAGAAGAGGCTCCGCCCTCCGAGGACACCAACGTACAGGTCGCCATGTCCATAACTCGTCCAGAAGACTTCTGTATCCCTGATAGTCTGCCCGCCTCGACGTTCCTCGGCGCTCACAGCCCGTGGCAGACCTTCCCGTCGGCCATTGTCATCTCCGGTGGTGGATTCAACAAAATCACGGTCGGTTTAGTCAAGAGGAAATTCGATCAACTAATCAGCAAAAGCTCCAACGAAGTCACCACGCTGGATACCACTCACAAAGGATCATCTCACATTTCCTTCTACAAGGAGGAGCTCCTCGGCGGGTCACCAAATTCAAGCATCCCGCTTCTCATCCGGGCAAGGATGGCGAACTTCGACGTTCGCAGGATACTCGTGGACCAGGGCAGTTCAGTTGATATAATGTACAACCACCTGTTCGAGACACTGCATCTGGACGACTCTCACCTTACTCCATACGTTGGATCCGACCTGCAGGGATTCAACGGAGCAGTAACAAGACCCCGAGGTTACGTAGAGCTCATCGTGACCTTCGGTTCAGGAAAGACAACCCGAGCGATCAAAGCACAGTTTCTGGTAATTGAATGCCCGTCACTATATCAGTGCATTTTTGGAAGGCCAACCCTGGCAGAGTTGATTGCAGTACCTTCCACCGTACATCTCAAGATGAAGTACTACACTTCTGAAGGGATGGTCGCCACCCTCCACGGCGACATCAAAGCTGCCCGTCGATGCTTTGAAGCAGCATCAAAAGGACTAAGCACCATCTCAGCGAGGTCGAGGACATCTGGTCGTCCTCCTCTGCCCAGCAGCTCCGAGCAGCCATAGCCACTCCCCCAGGTCGAATCCATCGACTTGGACAGCCGTTTCAGTGAGGATGATCACGCCAAAGACCAGACGACTTCGGGCAGCCAGTCCCACAATAGCGGCCATCTCCTACGCCCCATCCCAGATGGCAACTTCGAGATCATTCCGTTCGGAGAAGATCCCCAACGGGGAGTGAAGATCGGAGCAGATCTCCCCGACCTGGCCAAGAGACAACTAAAAGCGTGCCTCCGGGAGAACGCAGACTTGTTCGCATGGAGCGCTACTGAAATGCCAGGATTGGACCCCTCCGTCGCTTGCCACCAGCTTACAATTGATCCGGCTGTCAAAGTCGTTGCCCAGCGCAGAAGGAAACAATCCCCGGAGAAGATGGAAGCCGCGGAGAAAGCTGTCAAATACCTTCTAGAAGCTAGGTTTATTTCTGAGGCCAAATACACTACATGGCTCTCAAATGTTGTACTTGTAAGAAAAAATAATGGCAAATGGAGAATGTGCGTTGATTATACCGATGTTAATAAGGCCTGTCTGAAGGACGCCTATCCCCTCCCCAATATAGATAAGCTCGTAGATAACTCAGCAGGTTTTAAGCTTTTATCGTTCCTCGACGCCTACTCGGACTACAATCAAATCCCGATGGCCGCAAGCGATAAAACTTACACGGCCTTCATGACCGAGTCGGGCAACTATTACTACAACGTAATGCCTTTCGGTCTGAAGAACGTCGGCGCTACGTACCAACGAATGATGAACAAAGTCTTCCAAGGACAAATAAGCGACATGCTCGAGGTATATATGGACGACATGATCGTCAAGTCCCACGAGGAACTAGACCATGTCGCCCATCTTCGAAAAATTTTTGAGCAAGCAAGAAAATATCAAATGCGTTTTAACCCAGAGAAGTGCACATTCGGCGTACGGGCAGGTAAATTCCTTGGTTTCTACTTGACGGAACGAGGAATAGAAGCTAACCCTGACAAATGTCGGGCATTCTCTGAGTTCCCAATGCCCACGTCTAAGAAGAACATCCAGTACCTCAACGGGGTACTCACCTCGTTATCCCACTTCGTCGCAAAATCCGCCCAACACGTCCTTCCTTTCTTCAAGCTCTTGAGAAAAGAAGTCGCGTTTAAATGGACCGAAGAATGCGAGGCATCCCTCCTTCACTTAAAGCAAGCCCTGTCGAAACCGCCCGTGTTATCACGACCAGATACCGGGGAAGTTTTGTTCCTATACCTCGCCGTCACTGCCGAGGCCGTGAGCGCCGTTCTCATTCGCGAAAATCATGGCGGGCAAAAACCAGTATACTTCATGAGCAAAGCGTTGCAAGATGCGGAGTTGCGATATCAACAGATAGAGAAGGTAGCATTGGCCCTCGTCAACGCTGCCAGACGACTGAGACATTATTTCCTGGCCCACACAATCGTAGTGAGGACGGATCAGCCCATCAAGTAGCTGTTGGGCCGGCCAGACATGGCCGGTCGAATGCTCAAGTGGTCGCTGGAACTGTCCGAATTTGACGTCCAGTATAAAAGCAGGAAAGCTCTCAAAGCACAGGCCCTGGCCGATTTCGTGGCGGAAGTAACCTTCTCAGACTCCTCACCCCACACAGCAAACAGATGGACCATCTACGTGGATAGAGCATCCAGCTCGAGCGGCAGCGGGGCAGGAGTAATTCTGTAAAACGACGAAGGGACCATAGTCGAGGCGTCTCTCACATTGTCCTTCCCCACGTCGAACAACCAGGCTGAGTATGAAGCCTTCCTCGTCGAGTTACGCCTAGCCAAAGACCTAGGGGCAGAAGAAATCGTCATCTGCATGGACTCTCAGCTCGTAGCCCACCAGATTTCTAGGGAGTATCAGGCCAAAAACGACAGTCTATCTGAATACCTTACCCTAGTCAAGGAAAAGATGTCGAAGTTCAGGATGGTAGCAGTAAGACATATTCCCCGCGAACACAACGTGCGAGCAGACGTCCTGTCCAAACTAGCGAGCACTAAGAGGAAAGGCGGAAACAGGTCAGTCATCCAAGAGATACTTCCCCGATCCAGCATCGATAAGGGATCCTCGACCTTACACGTGCACGCGATCGGGGACAGCGACTGCTGGATGACGCCCGTGTACAACTACCTCACCAGGGACGAACTTCCGGATGACCCCAAGGAAGCCAACACCATCAGACGAAGAGCTTGCTCGTACGTCATCCTCGAAAATAACCTTTACCGAAGGGGCTTCTCCATCCCACTACTAAAGTGCATAGAGGAGGAGATTGTCCCCCACGTATTACGAGAAATCCACGAAGGCATTAACGCCCAGCACCTAGGAGGAAGGTCCCTTGCCTGCAAGGCACTCCGGGCAGGATATTACTAGCCAACTATGCAGCAAGACGCCAAGGAGCATGTGAAGAAATGCGACAAATGCCAACGGCACGGGGATATGCACCTAGCTCCACCTAACGAGCTGAAAAGCTTGACATCCCCGTGGCCATTCGCCTGGTGGGGCCTAGACATCCTAGGACCCTTCGTGACGGGGTCCAGCCAAAACAAATACCTGATAGTGGGCGTAGATTATTTCACAAAATGGATATAAGCAGAAGCCTTAGCGAAGATAACAGCACTTAACATTCTACGCTTCTACAAGCGGAATATCCTTGCCCGTTTTGGGATCCCCCAAGCAATCGTCACGGACAATGAAACACAATTCACGGACAAGAAGTTCCAAGACTTTGTCGCCCATCTCGGAACAAAGCAACACTTCGCTTCGGTAGAGCACCCCCAGACCAACGGGCAGGCGGAAGCGGCCAACCGCGTCATCCTTCGTGGCCTCAAACGAAGACTGGATGAAACAAAGAAAGCCTGGGTCGAGGAGCTCCACAGTGTCTTATGGGTGTCATACCCCAAATTTTGACCACTAAGATTTCCCATCATTGTGCAAATCATCATCACAATATGGATGAACCATCATGCCTCATCAATCTCCTCAAGGAATTATTGAGCATTCACTACTATCAAAATTAGGGTTTCAAGTCCTCTCTAGTGCTTAGACAAAGGATCAATCAAGGAATGACATGATCTTCAACTTGTCCAACCTCTCAAGCATTCACAATGGATCAAGAGGACTCCCACTTCAAGGATTAAGCACAAGGTTGCTCCCTTCTAGGTGGATCAAGCTTCAAGATCGACAGTGTCACCAAATTAGGGTTTTGGTCGACCAGGGCCCCCAAATGGAAAGTTTCATCTGGGCACAAGGCAATGATCCAAAACATAACCTAATATACTCCATGGAACCTCATGGACCCAAACATCAAGTCAATTTGACCTCAGGGGATGCATACATCAAAAATCAGGAATTAGGGTTTCTTGACCTAATTCACCCCTAAGTTGACTTTTGGGACAAATCATGAACCAAGACCTCAAGAGAGAGTTTGAGGGTCTCTAATGAACTATATTGATCCATTTGGAACAATGGATTAAGCCAAGAAGCTTGAGCAACAAGTCTCAATTTCATCTGCACCACAATTAGGGTTTTAAGGGAAAAGTCAACTGTAACTTTGACTTTTGACCAAGACATGCTCCCAAACCCTAGGACATGCCTCAACATACAATATGGCACCCATGGAACATGTCCATCAAGTTTGATTTAGGTCAAGGACATGATTTCCTGAAGAATTGCACAGTTTGGAATTCATCTGCTAAAAAGTCAACTGTGCACAAAAGTCAACTTTGACTTTTTGAGATTTTTCACCAAAATGGATTTTTAACCCTAAAATGATGTTAATGTATGATTTAAATCATCATTCATCAAGAAAAATCAAGAAAAGTTGGATAACTTGTAAAAGGGGTAACCATAAAACTTAGAAATTTTTCTAACTCATGAAAAAGTGCCACTAATGCACCAACTTTGGAGGACCATAACTCCAAAACCACAAGGCCATTGTGCCCCATTCAAAGCTTAATTTGTAGACCTCATTACCCTCTTCAAAAACTTCAACTAGACCTAACTCCAATTCATTAAGGATTTTGAGTTATGGAGTGATCAAAATGGTTGAAAAATGAAAATGTCACTTTTTCCAACACTTAGTGAAATTTTCACTAAGTTCAAATCTGTCTTCACTTTTTGCCAAATGTAGGGGGATTTTTCACTTGGATTCAAAAGAGATCAAAACCAAACATGTTCAAACAGTTGTTGTATCATGTAAGGGCTTTCCAAAATGGCCAAGAACATTGCCAAATTCCATTTGAGTCATGAGATATGACATTGGAAAGTTGCCTTGCTGAAATCTGTTAAGACAAGGCAGAATTTGCAACTTTGGTCGATTTGCCAAAATCAGCCAAATCCAATTGCTCCTATCCACTTGGACACCTCAGAGGATTGAATCTAAAGGGGACCATCACTGAGCCAAGTCTCCAAAGTCCATGGAACAAGAAATAGCATATTGAACCTAGAATGGCCAAAATAGGGACAAGACTTCAAATTTGGATTGAAGCATTCAATGGAAGCACCAAGGTGGCATGGACTGAGCCATTCTCATCTGAAATCAGTCAAGACTTATCCAAGACCAAGGGAACCAAAGCTCTGTGCCCTAACCTCTAGTCAATGGCTAGAGGAGACTTGAAATTCCATTGGACAACATTGGCCAAACCTACTTACCAACTGCCATTCACTATTCCTTGCAAAACAAACTTGCTCTACTATAAATAGAGCTCAATTGTGATCAGTTTGAGTACACAAAAGCCATCTAACAGATGCTTTCCTCAAAATCTCTTTCTCTTGGCAAAAATGTCTTTCTTAGCAAGGTAGCTATCGGGTTTTGAGTTTGAGAGCTTTTCCAATCAAACCAATCACTCACACACCTCACATACATCACATATGAGTTGATCAAACACTTAGATCACTTCTGAAACACCAATTTCACAAAATCACCAGCTGGTTGCTCAAATTTTCAAACAAGTTGCAACTGAGGTACCACAAAGTGATCCAGCCAATTTCAATCAAGTCCAAGCATTCAAACACAATCCATAGGGTGTAGGGAAGCTGTTCAGATCATCACCACTCATCTGTAACACCTCCAAATCAAAAATCACATTGCACTTGCTGTCACGACCTAGAGGTAAGCACATACTTGGTCATCTCTCAATCTATGCATATTTCCTCGCACAATAATTTGGCCATATGTTCATAATCATGCATGGAATATTTTCCCTCAATTAATTGCATTGTTTGAATCGTGTATCAAAAATCCTAGCCTTCATGCAAAAATTAGGGTTCTTGGGGATTTTTCGTGATTTCTTGTTATATGTTTAATTTAAATGAAATTAATGGACATAAACATGATCATGAGGTTGAGACGAGCATAATGATATGTGGATTGCATGTTATAATCAAGTATTCAGTGAGATTGAGGAGAAAATGCAAATCAGCCAAACCCAGAACACGCGCGTGTTCTTGGCGCCATTTTTGAATAATTTGAATATTTGAATTTTGTGATTTTGTTTAATTGATTCAAAAATTAATTTCTCTCTGAGTTTTAATGATTTTGAGTTGATTCTTTTTTTAATAATTCACAAAAATGTTAAAATATTTTATTTTCCCAAAAAATCCCAAAAATATTATTTATTTCATATAATTGATATTTATGCAAAGAATTAATATTTTAATTGTTTTTGACATTTTAAATATTTTTTCTACATTGATTTTGCAACTTTTAATGCTTTCTAATTATTTTGTAGGTCAATACTTAATTTTTGAAGCATTAATCCAAGATCACAATTTGTTTTTCATATGTTAAACAATTTTGATCATTTTAATTGAATTTTTATTCAATTAAATACATTTTTGAAAACAAATTAGGGTTTTTGGATTAATTCAACCCTCATAAATCATTTTCAAAACCTTTTGGGCCTCTAATAGAGTGTAAGACCCAACCCTTTGTAAATACAACCTAACTTTGGGCCTCACTTATGGTATAAGTCCCGTTGTATTTCAAAAAGTTTGACGCGATCATCATCCGTTGAAAAACAAACCTTGGGCCTCTCCTTGAGCTATAAGACCCATTCAAAACTTTTGGGCCTCTATTAGAGTGTAAGACCCAATCCCCTTTTAACCAAAACATTTTGGGCCTCACTTATTGTATAAGTCTCTCTGCGTTAAAAGAAAACCTCAGCGCGATCGCCATTTTTAAACGAAAAGTCAACTGGGCCTACCCTCGTGTTATAAGCCCCACTCTTTTTCTTTAAAACTTTTTGGGCCTCTTGAGAGAGTGTAAGACCCATCCCTTTGTACAGAAAACCTTTTTTGGGCCTCAGTCACTTGTATAAGTCTCATCTATACAAATTCAAACAGTGTGCTCACTGATAAAACCCTGGGCCTCTCCTTGAGTTGTAAGCCCCAAATCTTTCTTTTTCAAAGCACTTTCTCCTTTGATTTTGTATATACTGTTGTTTTCAATCTTTCTTTGTTGAACAACTAACCAAACAGCATGGAAGCTCTACAACCGAGTAAGTGGTTATCGCTTTCATTTACCGCTTTCATATACATATAAACTGTATTGTGGGGTTGTTTCACTGTAAGTCTTCTTTCATAAACTCATATCAACTGTTTAATAATAGTATAGATATTTCGAGTTTCCCCGGCAACTACGTCTAGCACTAGGTAAAGCCATGTTGATCACTTTGAACTTACAGTCAAAACTAGATCCACATAGGATTACCAGACACAGTCTTCCCTCCTCTTGGGGTTAAACAATATGGAGATGTGAAAGGCAGATTCTTTTTGAACCCTTTCTCAGACTGTCACTCTTAGAAATAGACTGAACTAGTCCCCCAATAGGATCACCAGATACAGTCTTCTCTTCGACTATCCTCATTAGGAATTGTTAAGAAACTCTACTCCCAGAGATGAATGTCTTCTCCGTGAATGGCATCTTTGAGTTTCTTCCAAATTCTCGAACTTTCCTGACTTGATCTATTCCTTGTGAATAGCTTGCCTTGAATTTCTCGGGGTTTGGGGACCCACGGGCTTCTTAAAAGCATTGGCCTCCTCTTGGGCATCATACAAGGACCCATAGGCTTCCTAAAAGCAACCTAGCCTCCTCTTGGGCTTAGTACAAGGACCCTACGTCTTCTTAGAAGTATTCACCACCTCCTCTTAGGCTTCGTATAATGATTTCTTCCTCCGGGAATGATAGCCTTCTCTTGGGCTTCGTACAAGGACCGGTCGGCTTCTTAAAAGTTTCCAGCCTCCTCTTGGGCTTCGTACAAATTGTCCCGACGACCTCCTAGAGGTATAGGATCAGAACTTGGTCATCTTCATAGAACAGTCCTTTCATAGAGTCTACTACTGTTTCTCAAAGCATGGTACTAAAGATGAAACTCTAGACTTGGACAGTCTAACTTCCTTGAGTCTCAAAGACATTCTCAAGCACCCTTCAAGAATAGGAAGGAAACCCGTAGACTCGGACAGTCTCAATACCCTTTGGATTTCCCGCTTCCTCAAAGAACAGGAATGATCCGGATCCTTGAATCAAATCCCTGAGTACAGTGTTGCTCATATAAGAACTGATTTTCTCTTTCAAAATCAGCATATTGGACCTGTCACTCAACTGAAACAGTCACCATGGCCTCCTCTTGGGCTTTGTACAATGATCCTCCCCAGCAGAGTCAAACAACGTTCAGCCTCTCTCTCGGGCTTTGTACGAAACACATATGAGACTCCCTCGTTGAGTCAATCACTCATTTGGCCTCCATCTCGGGCTTTGTATGAGATACAAAAGGGTTCTTATCAAGCCAAACAAATAATAGCCTTCATCTCGGGCTTTATACGAGATACAAAAAGACTCCATCGTCGGGTCAAGACCTTTTCGCCTCTCTCGGGCTTTATACGAGACACATATTAGCCTCCTCTTAGGCTTTATATAAGAAAACCACTGGCTGATCCAATCAACCTTTTAGCATCAAAGTTGTGCCTCGTTCACAGTACACAAACATCAACAACTCCTTCCTCTTCATCTAATCCCTGTAAGCGGCAAGCCTCTGGATCATCTACATCCATGCCACTGTCCCTCTTTTAGCATGAGAAATTCCTAAGGAAAGATAGCATTGCTCTACACTGAGTTAAAGTCTTCCCCTTCAGGTTAAAAACCCCCTATAAAGGAAATTATGGCATTGCTAGGATCCGCGTATCCCGGTTAAAGTAATCCTCCTTTATACAAACCCCTCTTTAGAGATGACAAATTCTCTCTAAAGTCGAGGTCCTTTCGCTTCACGTCTTGGGCTTTGAACAAGACACAAATAGACCCTTCAGCTTCACATCTTGGGCTTTGAACAAGATACAAACCACCTTTCGCTTCACGTCTTGGGCTTTGAACAAGACACCAAAAACAACCATTTCCTCCCATAGAATAGGAGGAACTACGAACGCTCTGATTTCCCTATTTCGGTAAATGGGAATACGTAGGCATAAGATCGAAAGAAAAGATCTTAGCGAGCACACTAAACAAAAAACCCAAATCCCATACTCTCACATTCAAAAGCATCAGTCCTAACATCCTAATCCTTGTTCCCCGCCAGAAACCTTCTGCCTAGATAAAAACCAGTATTGGCGAAAATACAAATAACCAGTACAAAGGCCCCCCCACATTGATAGCATTCGTAACCTAACAGACCGATGTTTAAACTCAGTATGCAAAGCAGGGTTAATTGGAGACATATATTTCCATTCCTTCATCAGCTCACAATAGGATAAAAAATGAATCGACCTGTAGTTTAAGCTCAAACCGCAGAGAGCGACCAGCGCTTAAGAACTGCGTCCAAAATCGCTCGCTACAATGGGCATATCGCACTACTCCCCAGTCCACCATCGGGGAAACGGCTTTCCGCTTAGCATATGGCATGGAGGGTGTTTTACCCATCGAAATCCACGTACCGTCCAGAAGGACCGAATCACCTCTAGACGAGGAAATGAATAACGAAGCAATGAGAGAAGAGCTCGACCTCGTCGAGGAAATCCGGACAAGAGCAACCCTCCGCGAAGCGTCCCTTAAGCAAAAAATAGCAATCAGGCACAACGCCAAAGTTTTACGACGAGAGTTCGATGTGGGCAGCCTTGTCCTATGAAGAAACCACAAGGACTCCCGCGAAGGCAAACTAGCGGCCAACTGGGAAGGGCCATACAGAGTCCGTGCCAAAACGGGAAATGGTGCATACTTCCTCGAAAACCTTAACGGGGAGGCACTCCCTCAACCATGGAACGCTGAGAAACTTAAGCAATACTACAGCTAGAGTAACCATAAGCTTCCTCGCATCAAGAGACCACCTATCGGTCATCATGCTCATCCAGGTACAAACGACGCATGCACACGAAGTAGAATCCCGCTCAAATAAACGAGCCAGAACTCTGCTCGTCGGCGGCCCTCGACCGAGCACCGCCTTTGCCCAAGTACCATGATTGGCAGAACCCCAGCTCGCGATGGAACGTTCACGCTGCGACGTCAGGCCTCAATCGCGACCTGAGATCCGCAACCTCGCCAGGGCCTTCCCCGGCTATTCGACCAGTTCCTCGCACTGGCGAATTCACACACAGCGAGTTATCTTTCAAAAGAAAGCTTCATTAACAGACACACCCTCCGACGGGCAGTCATACATGCACAACTAAGGTAAAGTACAGCACAACAAAAATTGTACAAATGAACTGAGCATTAAATAAAAAGGCCACAAGGGCCAAAAGACTGTGTGTATTACATAAAAAAGGGGGGCCATGCCCCCCCAAAACCAAATAAATTATAAATTAATCAACGGCACGCAGGCCGGACAAAACACAACAACATTAAAACAACCTGAATCCTCATCCTTCCACATGCTCGGTCGCCTCGGGCTCGGGCTCCTGATCCTCCGCTGGCTGATCTTCGGTCTGAGCTTCGGGGGTGTCGAGAACCAGGCCTGCGGGCAAGACGATGCGATCATCCTCCACTCGTGCAAGGTAGTGGATACCATCGGTCGAAATGTCGAGCCCGGGGTTCACCACCCGCAACTGGGCCACGGCACTTTCAAAAGACTCTGATGCCACAGTAATGCCATCCTCCTCGGCCTGCAGTATGCTGGCAACCAGCTCAGCCCTAGTTTTCAACACTTTTATCTCGTCCAGTTCGTCAGCACCCGGGGCACTGGCCGCCATCAGCTCCTTGGTCAAATCCTCCGCAGCCTTCTTCTCCGCCTTCAGCCTGGTTACCTCCTCTTTCAGCTTGGCCGCCTCCTCCTCGGCCTTCCTCCTAGCCTCACGAGCACCCTTGACTTCTTCCTTTAGGGACGCCTCGGAGGCCCGGGCAGTAGTGAGTTCAGCCTCAAGCACAAAGTCCCCTTCCGCATAAACAACCGCCATTTCCAGCATCCTCACCATGGCCGAAGCATCCTGGGCCACCAGCGCCCTCTTGCTCGCTCGATCCATGCTTCCCAGGTTGAGCGATTCTGCCCGCGGAACGATCAAAGTGTTGCCCTCAAAAAATCTTCTGTCAAGGATGCACGGGGGGAGCTCAAATTTTCCCTTCTCAGGCGCCCGAGTCAGGTCCACGACATCTAACGTCCTCGGCCGCTTCGTTCGCCCGGTCAGAGGCAACGGAGAATCTCATGGGCCAGGAGAGGGAGTAGCAGAGGTCCCCGGAGCAGTTTGAGTAAGAGGAAGAGCACGAGCACCACCAACAGGACGGGTCTTGGGAGGAACCGCTCCAGCCTTGCCCCTCGCCATGGCGTTCCTCACCACACGATCACGAGCCTGAGGCATCTCACCTGCACAAATGAAACGAACACGTTAGCAACGGGGAAGAAAAAGAAATAACAAATAAAGTCTAAGTAACTAAGACTACCGAGCAACTTCTCGGCATCCGCGGGAGTCTTGCACTCCAGCAGAGCCTTCACGTTGATAAACCTGCGCTCAACTCTCTGGCTCCCGTCATCCTCGTAGATAGGGGCACCCTTACTCGTCCAGCAGCTCACAAGATCAAAGGAGTTGACCCACTTCACCAGCGTCTCATAGGACACAGCATCCTGCCCGCGTAACGCGCTCGGCTCAAAGACGTAGGCGTTGGGCTTCTTTGAGAAGTGGTCGGGTGACCAGCGGATCGGGAACTTACACACTCTCTCCCCGATATATTTCCCTTCCTCGTTAAGCAGCTCATCTCCGTTCTCATCATACTCTACCTCCCAGACATACACGTTGTCCTGAGCAGCTTCGGACAAAGGCTCGACGATGTAGTACCGTCCCTTGAACGTTCGGATGGACTCCGAGAACGGCTTAAACAACTTTCTGGGCTGCTTCAAAGAGACCCATCCATACCTCTTCCCCCCCAGCTGTCGCTGTAGGTGGAAAATAGCAAAGAATAAAGGAAGAGTGGTCCCCAGAGCAAGGTGCCCGCACACCAACTCAAAAGCCCGTATGAAGGCCAACGAATTGGGGTGGAGCTGAGAAGGGGCCAACTTCAGGTGCTCAAACACCGACCGCTGGAAGTCAGTAAAGGGCAACCTCAGCCCCAATTCCTTGAAGGAATATTCGTACATCGCGAAGCAGTCCCCGAAGTTCGAGCAGATCCGCTCGTCCGAATTAGGCAGAAGCACTCTCCATTCACCCGCTGGCCCCACCTCGGTAAAAGCGTCCGCCGCAGAACTGGCAAACGTGGAAATATGGTCGGAAGGTTCGGCCACATCCCACTCTTCCGGGCAGAACACATCAACGTCCTCTTCCATTACGTCCTCTTCCATTACGTCCTCCTCCACAACCTCTAAATCCTCTCCCTCCTCAGCATCGCTCGCTTCCCCCTCGACTTCGCTCGAGGAGTTCGAAGCCGACGAGCTCGAGGACGCAGAGCTCGAGGCCGTTGCACTACTGCTCTCCTCGGAGACAGTCTCCTCCTCGGATGTGACGGGGATAACTTCCCTCTCTGGCTCCATCGCCCCTACGATCACCTGAAAAAGCAGAGAAAGACAGTGAATTCGACAGGAAATCAAATCCACCCTTCCACCGCTAAGTTAAGTGAAAGGGCGCGCAGAAGGCTAAGGACAACGTCCCCGGCCTAAGCCCTAACATCAAACGAAGAAAGAAAAAACCTCCCCGCGAGGAGATGACCGAGACATACCATCTTCCTACGAGGAACCTCCCCGCGCTCGTGCCCAAATTCCGTTTGAAGCCCCACCAGAAACTGCAAAGCTCCACCGGAATCTGGAAACGTTCCACCGGAAAGGTCACCAGTCCACCAGAAGATGGTAAGACGCGGTGGTTACGACTCGCAACCACGGCGTGGACCACCACGTTCAACGAACGTGCTACCTACTCCGACGAGATGCTTGGTACAGCGGATGGGCAGAACCACCGCCCACCACCAACACTCACCAGAAATCCACCTACTTTGTCGCCTAAAACTAACCCTAGCCGCATGCAATCTACCATTGACAATGAGAGGAAGTAAAACAAGCTGGAAATCAGAGAACTTACTTGTTTTGAGTAGAAGAGAAAGGCTGCTCGAAACTTGGCACGGTGGTCGGTTTCTCTGAAGACGGCGACGGGCAGGAATGCTGATGAAGACGAAGAAGAATCAGAAGGGAAAAAGTGCAAAATGGGACAACCTTCCCCCTTTTATACTGAGGGACACATGCGCACACGCGCCCGTAGGTAATAATGATTGCCCACTAGCCATAATTACCTATTAACTGCTACGCGGGGATCGATGCACACGTGGCAGCCCAACGTTTCCCATTCTGTCTGACGCTTTATCTTCCCGAATACCGGGCAACAGGGTCACGAACATAAGCATCACGAACACAGAGGGCCACGGGCACATCGAGACAATCTTCCTCGTCTCCTTACGACGACTCTACGTAACTCCCCCGGGCGACGAGCAGTCCTTAAGTCATCACTCCCATGCTCGGGAGCAACGACTTGGGGGGCTCCTGTTCTGAACTGGACCAATGGCTAGAATTGGCCCAATTCGCTTCTACTCCAGAGCGGCCCAAACTGCCTAAGCCCAATCCACAGAGGGGCAAAAGTGACATTTCTGCCCCTCAAAATGGGCAAGGAACGCAACATCCCTCCCCGGCTCTGATGCCCGTTACGCACGGCTTCCTCGCTGCCCGAACAGCGAGGGACGGGTGCCCGGAACTGCGTCTATGCCCGACATAACGGCTAGTTCATGGCACCCTGCCCGACATAACGGCTAGTTTGGGCAGTTGCCTATTCTTTGGGAAAAACGGCTAGTTCGCCCCCAAAATAGGACCGTTGGCCACGCGCTGGGGGCTCTATATAAACCCTCTCACTTGAGAGGGTCAGGTATCACATTTTCGCCCTAAGAATACACTTTGTACTTGCCCCTTTTTCTCTGACCCTCTCTTACTTGAGCGTCGGAGTGCCTTGCAGATACACCCCCTCCTCTCCTCATTCTCAAGCCGAACACTTTGTACGCCTGACGACCAGCTTCCATCCGAGCACCTCACCTTCTGACGACCAGTTTACGTGGACCAGTTCGAATACTTCGGATCAATGGTTTTAGCATCGTGCATTCTAAATCGCTCCACCACTTTTTTCAACTAACCATACTGAAATAAGAACAACTCACTCTTTTTGAGGTTTCATGTAATATTTATCCCTAGGATCATGTTGGTTGTAAATTTGAGTAAATTTAAATTTATTCACGTGGATTGCCGTTAATTTTAAAAAACTGGGAGTATGCTCATTTTCATAACCCCGAAAGATGTAAATGCAACGGGGTGCGCAGAGCCCAATTGATTTGGTTGTGATATAAATATGAAAATAAATAGACTAAACTAATGATTAACCCCCCCCCCCCCCACTTTGAATTCTTTTCCATTTTCTTGTGGTTAATCTTTGCTATAACCCATAGTGATTCCTCTTAAATCACGATCAATTTACAAAATAGTTACAAACGATTTCATCGTTGTGTAACTCTCTTTGTTATTTTCATTCCCCTATTGACTCTAATGGAATCGTGAGAAGGTTTATCGCACATAAAGTATCTACTATTACAATTGAAAAAGTCATATCTCTAGCAATTATAAAAATTTGCACAATCTTATTTAGTTTCTATATGAAAATTACAGCTAGTTTTCATTTCTATCTATATCAATTCTAACAATTCTGAAGAAGACGTAAGCGAAAATTAAATTAAATAATCATAAGAATAGGTTCTTTACATGGAACAAAACTAAGTGGATCACATAGTTCACATTTTCGGAGAAAATTCATCTAAATGGGATATAATTTAAGAGAACTAGTCATTCATACTTAGGAGATTCATAACTATTACAATTAAGAATGAAAGATTAAACTTACTACGATTATGGATAGGATTATGGTCGAGCTAGATAACTTCGAAATCACCACTGGGACGACCTAACTTCATCTTCACGCGCATCCAATTCAAACATGTTGACTTTCCCTGAGCCTTCCTCTATCACTGTCGATGAAGCGATGAGGTCCTTAAGAATGACTTATTTGATATGTTTTGCTTCCGCAAGGTCGGCATGGATCATGGTCGGCTTTCCTTCATTGTTGTGGTATGTTACTTTCAGGTGGTTCGGGGACCCCACTGCATCTTATTTTTCTAGAAAGGGTCTCCCTAAGATACCCCTGAAGTCGCTTCTAAACAAAGTTACAAGGAAGCTAAGGGATACCTTTCTCTCGCCTACTCCTTCTCCCAAAGACAATGTCAAATATATCATTCCGCAAGGGCGAGTTATCAAATCGTTGAAGGCCAACGGATCTCCGCCGTAATATAGGTTCAGATCTGGTTGTTAGAGGCCTAATTGTTCTACAACGTTAGCGTAGTGCTGAAAACTAGTTATCGACATTTCAGTTATCGTAATCGATTATGGCATTTCGCGTAACCAGTTATGGGATTTGACAGAAGCTAGGAACTTGAAGTCACAGGTTGGTAACCGGTTACGGCATTTTGCGTAATCGGTTACAGATGCTTATTTTGGCTTTTCCAATTTTCTTAATTTTAGCTTATTTAGATAAGTTGTTTATGTTATTTCCAATTATTTTGTACTTGTTGTATATAAGGCCTTTTATGCTCCCATTTTGTGGTTAATGCCAATTATTCTTCTTACCCTCAATTACTCTATCTCTCTCTATACTTCTCTCTCAATTTCTTAACTTCATCTTCTCCAAATTAACTCAATTCTCCATTAATTCACCATTAGAGATTTTGTATGTTCTACATTTGGCATCAAGAGCACTGGTTCTGACCATTTCCGCTGCAACAATGAGTACCGTTTCCAACGATAGAATTCCCACCAACCTACCGATTCTTGATTCGAAGAATTATGACACGTGGTCCAAGCAAATGAAAGTTCTGTTTAGGTATCAAGAAGTTCTTGAGATCATCAACAATGGAGTTACACCACTTGGGGTCTGAAGATACAGATGCTCAAAAGGCTGCATTCAAGGAAGAAAAGAAGAAAGATTACAAGGCACTCTTCTTGATTCATTCTTGCATCGATGGTGACAACTTTGAGAAAGTTGGCGATTGCGATTCGGCGAAGTAAGCTTGGGAGATCTTAGAGAAAGCTTATGCAGGGGCTGTTAAAGCTAAGGTGGTGTGGTTACAAACTCACAAGAGGCAATTCGAGTTAATGCAAATGGAAGAGAAGGAAACAATCAACGATTATGTGACGCGTATTACGCGTTTGGTGAATCAAATCAAGTCTTGTGGAGAAACTGTTTTGGAGTAGAATGTTGTGTCGAAGATTTTGCGATCTTTAATGTCAAGATTCGACAGCATTGTAGTGGCTATCGAAGAGTCGAAAGGCCTTGCGACGTTAAGCAAAGATGAGCTTCAAATCTCTCTTGAGGCTCATGAGCAAAGGATGGATGAGAGAGGAAGCGATAAAACTAAAGCAGAGATTCCTTTGCAAGCACGACTTAACGAGAAGAGTGGAAGATCGAAAGGAAAATGGGCTTCGAAAGAGAAGCAAAATTCTCAGAATTTGGGTGGAAATGATCCACAAAATTCAAAGGTTTCGACGGTACAAAAGGGTGAGAGTAGTTCCAAAGATAGTGGTCAAGGCAACAACTTCAAGAATCTTGACAAGAGTAAGTCGAAGTGTTACAATTGTCATAGACTTGGCCATTTTGCAAGAGATTGTCGCGCGAGACCAATGGAAAATCAAAGTGATGAAGCTAAGGTTGCAAGGAAAGAAGTATATTATGAAAATATGCTCTTGGTTATGATCACGGAGGAGAATTATTGCATTAAAGAGGTGTTAGGTACCAGCAGTAGCAGCTGCAAGTTGCGGGACAACAACTATAGCAGTTCAAAAAATGTTGCAGAAACGCGTTTGAAGCAACACATAATGGTTACTGTTCGAGATGGAATCCAAGGAAACAATGAATGGTACTTGGATTCCGGTTGTTCAACGTATATGATGGGTAGAAATGATTGGTTTGTACAAATCAATCAAGCCGCGAAAAGTATATTAAAATTCGCGGATGATACCACTCTTGCTGCCGAAGGTGTCTGTGATGTTTTGATCAAGAAGAAGAATTGTGGACATTCTATTATCAAGGATGTCATGTATATTCCGAGAATTAAGTGTAATCTCTTAAGTATTGGTCAATTGCTTGAGAGGGGTTACAAAACTCGCTTGGAAGACAAGATCTTGCATGTTATGAATGCAAATGCTGTTTTGATCCTTAAGGATCCTATGGCTGCCAATATGACTTTCAAGGTGGAGTTGAAAGTGATGGAGCATAGGTGTTTAGCTACAGTGGCAAGTTGAGAAGAGTGGTTATGGCACTACCGTCTTAGACATCTCAATTTTCGTGATCTCGACGCGTTACAAAGGAGCGATATGGTAATCGGGTTTCCAAGAATCAACATTCCAGCTAAGATGTGTGAAGAGTGTGTGTAATGGAAGATGCACAAGATAATTTTAGGAAGGATGAGGGTCATAGGACTAAACATCAACTTGAGGTGGTGTATTTCAATGTGTGCGGTCCAATGCAAGTCAATATTTATGGTGGCAATAGATATTTTGTCACATTTATCGATGATTTTAGTAGAAAAATATGGATATACCTAATAAAGAGGAATGATGAGGTATTTGATGTGTTTAAATGATTCAAGTCCATGGTTGAGCGGTAATGTGGCCACAAGCTCAAAATTCTCAAAACGGATGGTGGAGGTGAGTATACCTCAAATGAGTTTGGGAAGTATTGTGATAAAGAGGGGATATTGCGTGAGATTGTGCCACCCTATACGCCACAGGAGAATGGTATTTCTGAGGGGGAAAATCGTTTGATAATGAACATGGTTCAAAGCATGATAAATGGTACAGACTTGTCGAAAGAACTATGGGGTGAAGTCATTTCTACAGCCGCCTATTTGTTGAATAGGTACCCTACAAAGAAGCTTGATAAGGTGACTCCAGAAGAGGTGTGGTCTGAATTTAAACCCAGCTTAAGTCATTTGAAATTTTCGGTTCGATAGCATTTCTACACGTTCCAGGTCAGCTTCGAAAGAAGTTGGACGACAAGGGTGAGATAATGTTACTCGTTGGTTATCATCCTACTGGAGATAATAAGTTGTTTGATGTTGCAAATAAGAGGATCGTGATTAGTTGAGATGTTGTGGTCGACGAGCTGCTAAAGTTTGACAGCAGCAGAAAAATTGTTGATGCAGGCCCTGTAATCGATTACACTAAAAGCGGTAACCGGTTAACACATGATTTTCTGAATTTCCAGGCTGTTGGAAATGATATAGCAGAAGGAGTAACTGGTTATAAGAATCCTGTAACCGGTTACGGGCATGAAAATCAGAATTTCCAGAATTCTGGAGGTGCTTTACAGCAACCTGTCGAAGCCGAAAACGGAGGAAATAGTAGACGACCAACAAGGCAAACAGTTTTACCTCAGAGATTCCAAGATTGTGAAGTATTTCGGAATAACGAAATCAATGATGATGGTGATTTCGTTCACTTTGCGCTTATGGCCGAATTTGAACCAATGAATACGGAAGAGGCTCTAAGCGATCCAAAGTGGATTTGTGCAATGAATGAGGAGCTGGAATCTATTGGAAAAAAATGGTACTTGGTAGTTGGTCGATTTACCTCTTGGAAAGAAGTAAATTGGTGTGCGATGGGTCAATAAAGTCAAGGTAGATCCCAAAGGCGAGGTGATCAAGCATAAGGCTCGATTGGTAGCGGAAGGATTTTTGCAACGTAAAGGTAGAGACTTTGAGGAAGTGTTTGCACCTGTGGCTAGGCTTGAAACCATCCGATTAGTTGTTGGCATTAGGAATAACAACGATTGAACGATATATCAAATGGACGTCAAACTTGCATTTTTGAACGGCCCACTTGATGATGAGGTTTATGTGAGCAGCCTCCTGGATTTGTAGTAAAGAATCAAGAGATGGAGTTCTACAAATTGCATAGAGCATTATATGGTTTGAAACAAGCTCCAAGAGCTTAGAACAAATGCATTGATGGCTTTCTTGTTGATATTAGTTTTAAGCAGTGTGTGTCTGAACACAGAGTTTATGTGAGATCGGATACAAATGATGATGTGATCATTCTTTGCTTGTATGTGGATGATCTGTTGATTACCAGCAGCTGTGAGAAGAGTATCTCTAAGTTCAAGAGTGAACTTATGGATGAGTTTAAGATGATATACCTTGGCATTATGACGTATTTTCTTGGCATAGAGTTCCATAAGTCAAAAACGGGGCTGCTCATGTATCAAAGGAGATATGCTATTGAGATCTTGAATAGGTGTGAAATGGAGCATTGTAATGCTGCCATTACACCATGTGAGGAAAGGTTGCAACTGCCCAAGAGTGAAGATGAGAAAGATGTGGATCTAACGCAATATAGGAGATTGATTGGATCATTACGGTATTTGTGCAATATGGGACCGGACTTGACATTTAGTGTCGTACTGCAAGTAGATTCATGGAGAGACCGAAGGTGTCTCACTTGGCAGCAGTAAAGAGAATCCCTAGATACATTAAATGAACTCTTGGTTGTGGAATTCACATTCCCGCATCGGATACGGGCCAAAAATGTGATTTACTTAGTTTCACCGATTCCAATTGGTGTGGTGATAAGGATGATAGAAAGTCAACGGCTGGATACATCTTTATGTTTGGTAGGACACCAATCTCTTGGTGTTCGAAGAAGGAACCGATGGTAGCACTCTCGTCTTGTGAGGCCGAGTACATTGCGACTTTGTTGTGTGCGTGTCAAGCTATGTGGCTCATGAATCTATTAAAGGAGTTGGGTAACAATGAGGGTGAGACTACTACACTTCTGGTTGATAATGTCTCTGTAATAAACCTTGCGAAGAATCTGATTGCACACGGAAGAAGCAAGCACATAGAGATGCAGTTTCATTATTTGAGGGAGCTAGTGAGTGAAGGCAAATTACGATTGAGATATTGTCGAAGCGAAGACCAAGTTGCGGATTTGTTGACTAATGGGGTAACAAATGAGGTGGTGTGTTGAAAACCAGTTTTTGACATTTCAGTTGTGGTAACCGGTTACGACATTTCGCGTAACCGGTTACGAGCTTTGGCAGAAGCTGGGAACTTGAAGTCACGGGTTGGTAACCGGTTACGGAGGCTTATTTTGGTTTTTCCAGTTTTCTTAGTTTCAGCTTATTTGGAAGTTGTTTTTGTTATTTCTAATCATTATGTACTTGTTGTATATAAGGCCTTGTATGCTCCCATTTTGTGATTAATGTCAATTATTCTTCTCACCCTCAATTATTCTCTCTCTATATACTTCTCTCTCAATTTCTTAAATTCATATTCTCCAAATTAACTCAATTATCCATTAATTCACCATTAGAGATTTTGTATGTTCTAACACGTAGAAGAACATTTCAAGAACTTCTGTCATCTACAAGAAATCATGTCAGAGTAAAATCAATGATGTTGATTGTTAAGATTAACAGCAAATCGGCGTTTGGAGCTCTGTTTATCTTGTCACGATCTAGGAGACGTATCCCCAACCGATCTGTTTTGTGGTTTGGCGGCAATTTTTGCTTGGAATAGGCATTATGATGTTGGATCTACGATGGATGTTGCAACGTTGCGAATCTCATTGATATATATAATTCTTTGGTGTGGTGAACAAAGTTATGAAATATTGTTCGTGTCACTGCAACTACAAGGTATTGTTCACTTTGGGTGTGAGAATCATCACGACTTTGTCCTTTAGAAAACACACCTAGTTAGGTTAGATATACAAGTGTTGTATATAAATTATTCTTATTTTCGATTCTCAAATAATGTATGACTAATTTAGCCCGCCCGAAACAATTAGAATTGCAAATAATTTTTTTTTGAATTAATTAAATAGTCTTTTTCAAAAAAAAATAAAAACTAGAAAATATTATAAAATTACGGGAAAATTCTGGCCCCTTAAAAACTAAATAAGAGTAAGTGAGTGTAATTATATTTTAATAATCGGACTAATAATTTATAGAAGACATTCTAAAATCCTAAAAATAAAAAATGGACAAGAATAAAAAAGAACCAAAAAACTAAAGTGCCACTACACTGTCTTTGAAACAGACATAGAGTGAACATTAAATAAAATTCAACTTGACTTCAATCACTGTATGAACTCCTCCTGTCTTTCACATTGGTCTCTCTTCTGTCTCAGCTGAAGCTTAACCCGTTATCCTGAACACCGAATCAATCAATGGCACCCCTCCACAAGAAATCAAAGAAGAAACCCAAACAAGTGAGCCTGGTTGTCCCTGTTGAACCCAAACCCAATGAAATTGATTGGTGGCAATCTTTCTGGCACAAAAATTCTACTGCCCCAGGTATCTTTTCCTTTCTCTTCATTCCATTTTCCTTATAAAGTTTCAATCTTTGTTTTTACCATGTTGTTCTAGAATGAAAAAACCCTTTCCTTTTCAGTTCAAAATAGGGATTAAATGGCATGATTTATTATCATCATTATAGTTAATTAATTGACTTTTTAAGATGTGTTATTGATAATATATATGATTGATACAAACTTTTGCACAGGATACTCAGTACCTAATGATGAGGCACAAGGGTTTAAGTATTTCTTTAGAGTTTCAAAGACTACATTTGATTACATATGTTCTCTTGTTAGGGAGGATCTCATTTCGAGGCCGCCGTCGGGTCTTATCAATATCGAGGGAAGGCTTCTTAGTGTCGAGAAGCAGGTTGCGATTGCGCTGAGAAGGTTAGCATCTGGTGAGTCTCAGGTCTCGGTTGGAGCTTCTTTTGGAGTCGGCCAGTCGACGGTTTCTCAGGTGACTTGGAGATTCATTGAAGCGCTCGAGGAACGTGCTAAGCGTCATCTCAGTTGGCCTGATTTTGATAGAATGCAGGAAATCAAGTTTGGTTTTGAAGCGTCTTGTGGTTTGCCTAATTGCTGTGGTGCCATTGATGCAACGCATGTGATGATGACACTTCCGGCTGTTCAAACCTCGGATGATTGGTGTGATCAAGAAAAGAATTACAGCATGTTGTTACAAGGAATTGTTGATCATGAAATGAGGTTCATTGATATCGTGACAGGTTTGCCTGGAGGTATGACGTTTTCGAGATTATTGAAGTGTTCGTCGTTTTTCAAACTCTCGCAAAATGGAGACCGTTTGAATGGAAATGTAAGAACTTTAGATGGAGATGTGATGAGAGAATATGTAGTTGGTGGGTACAGTTATCCTCTTCTTCCGTGGCTTATGACACCATATAAAACTAATGGTATATCAGATTCACAGTTCACTTTTAATAGCAAACATGAAGCTGCGAGACTACTTGCAGTGAGGGCGTTTTCGCTGTTGAAGGGAAATTGGAGGATCCTTAGTAAGGTTATGTGGAGGCCGGATAAGAGGAAATTGCCAAGCATTATCTTGACTTGTTGTTTGCTTCATAATATAGTTATTGATTGCGGAGACACCATAGGTCTAGAGGTTGCGTTGTCTGGTCATCATGATTCAGGATATCGAGAACAGCATTGCAAGCAAGTTGATCCTTCAGGAAAGACCGTACGAGAAAATTTGGCCAAACATTTACAAAATGGAATGCAATTAAATGCTAATGGTACTTCTGCTACCGATGTTCATCTTATTTAGAATTTTTCTTTTAGCCTCGACATTCTGTTGTTGAACTTAGACAGTTTCTTTTTCTTTCCTTTTTTTTGGATGAGAGTTGTGATTATGTAAAGCTTCTCTTATCCCCCTTGTTATTGGTGAATGTTAATTATTGTTATTATTGGAAGAAATATTGGTGTGAATATATAGCTGTCAATGAGCAATAACATTCCAGCAAAAATGAATCATGTCTTCATTTGTATTTCACTTTATGCTGAACAAGCGACTTCTAAGAGACGAGCGTAACAAACAGAATAGACAATTGCAAAGCACTGCTATGGTTCAAAAGTTTAACTTAAAACGACACTACTAGATAAATGATAACTGCACATCAAACCAAGAAGAAAATAAGACGGGATTTTCAGAAAATGAAATGGCGGAGAATTTTGTCCCAGCCTCTTTCTACTGAGTGAACGAGTGAACGGTACGCTACATGTACAACAGGATGTCAGGATCTAAATACTATGTTAACCTCAGATCCTCTCCATAGTAAAATATGCAGGGTCTTTAAACATGTCTAGACTATAAAGGCAAGTTTACAAAGAAAGCTAATGTATCATTTGTCCCTTGTATTTTAAACTATGTTAAAATTCTTGCTGATTCAATCTCCCCTGGTTGGAGGTTGTATGCATGCGCAAAAGGAGGCTTTCTTCTTCCTCTTGTAGTAGCTTTTCTTTGTCCCACCATAGAGATAATCTCGCAAAAGGACTCTTGGATTTTGATCATCAATCATTGCTTTTCCTTTGCCTTCTTTGTCATCATTCAATTTTAGAAGTAAAAATTGAAGCCGTTGCACCTCCAGTTGTAGCCGTCCTATTTTTTCAGATCCTCTTCGAGCCTGCTCTGAAACTCTTCTGCTTCCGACACTTCCACTCTCATCTGACACTGTTGTAGACTTCCCAGAAAAGGACGGAGTTCCTTCTTCTACATTCTTCAGCAACCTGCGGTTGGCATCAAACAACTTTGTGATGGCCTCTTGAGCAGCTTCAAGCTGTCCTTTCGCATCATCGTACTCAACACCTTTTCCCACTGTGCTCTTCTCAATAATGTCCATCTTGTTTATCAAATCTTGTACGGTGATTTCGAGGTTCATCAGCTTTTGAGCATCTGAATCAAGTCTTTCTAAAACCTTTCTCTTATTGCCTTCAAGCAGCAGCGGCCGCGACTGTGATCTTGAGATCTCTAATTTGTCTACACTCAATTCCTTTTCAATCAAGGACTCTACCGAAGGATACTTTTTTTTGGATTCCTTGGATAGTCTCCTTTGTTGGTATCCAATAGGTGCAGTGTCCTTCTGTGCCTTGCCAACTGTCACGCCAATAATGCCATCTTGATCAGCAGTTTCCCACAATTCAAGCATCTGCTCATCAGACTTATGAGCTCCTCTCCTACTTATCCCATAAGATGAACATTCAGATGTATGATCAAGCATGATGTCTTTCGGAAGAACTTCGATTTCTGTTACAGGAATATCTTGCAATGACTTTCTCGTCTTATGTCCATAAACAGCTCCATATTGATGCTCCTTGGCTTCATCCATTTGAGTAGAATGCTTATTTGCTTGAGCATTTCCTTGGCGCCAGCTGATTCCTGATTTTAAAACTTGAATCTCTCTCATTTCATCCTTAGGTTTGAAACTTTCATTCATCTGTCTAATAGCCATTTCAATTGCATTAACCCTTTTCTGCATCTCTTGGAAGTCGGGTAGTGCATCTGTTTCCGTAGCATTTTGATCTTCACTTTTTCGTGGATCGCCTTCAGCGTATTTTATATTCACCAACTTTTTAACCTGGAAACAAAGATTTACGCAAACTATGTTATATATCTATATCAAATATGAATTGATGCTGGATCACAAATTAAATTCACTTTATCACAAACGATCTGTCATTAGCACACAAGTGTCCAGTGATCTTAAAAAACACAACTAGTTTATTTGATCCAAAAGACACTCCATTTCTTTCCTTCCCCGGGACACTAGAGATAGTATGTTAATACCTTTGATTCTTTGAAGTCATTAGGTTTTGCTTGACCAAGCGTCTGCATCTCCAAGGATGTTATACAATCATTCAAACCACTGACAGCTGGGACATAAGCAGCCAACTGGACCTGTAATTTCTTGTTTTCATCTTCCAACTTGTCGACACTTTCTTTCAGCTTTCCGCTTTCCATAACGTTGGAGCTGCATCTGTATTCAAGATTCTCACACGCATCAGCTAGCTCACGGACCTTCCCTTCAAAGAATGTCTCATTGACAGTAGAAATCTGCATTCCAGTATAGAATGCGGCAGCCTGAGATTCCCATTGTTCAATCTCATAACTTAGCTTTTTTCCCGTCAGTTTAGTTTCTCTGAGTTCTTGATGCAGGCGCTTCATTTCTTCCTCCAACTTCTTATTCACTTCACAAAGGAATTCATGCTCTTCAATTTGCCGATCCTTGTCTGAGGATAGTTTTAAAATTTGACTGCCTTGGTCTTCAAGTAACGCCATCGCCTCTACGTACTTACTCTTCAGATCTACCACCAATTTTTGCAATTCTTTTTTCTCTTCCTGTAAAGCACTAAACATCTCTGCTGCTTCCAAAATTTCATTTTCCTTTTGAGACAATAATTCGTTATCATTCCTAATCTGACAATTTAACTTATCATTGACAGATTCAACTAATTTTAGTTCAGTGTTCGACACTACAAATGACTCCTTAAGATATGAGTTTTCCATTTGCACATCTTCTAATTTTCCCATCACTACTTTCAATCTCTCCTCAAGGTTGGTATTTACTGAAACAAGTTTATCCAGTTCGTTGCTTAGTTCCGTAAGTGCCATCAAATTTTCCGTTGTCATTACTTCCATTTTCTCTTCTCCTCTGCTTATTGTTAACTTCAATGCCTGATTCATCTCTAGCATCTTCTGTACCTCTTCTTGTAATGCCAAGTATTGCTTAGACCGGATCCTCAACTCCCCATCAAGAGCTTCTCTTTCTGTTGAAATATTTTCAGCCTTTAATTCCAACTGGCCAAGGAATGTAACAAGAACTGAATTCTCAATGGCCATTTGCTGGTTTTCATGAAAAACTTCGACAAAAGAATTTTCTTTCTCCTCAAGTTTGTCATGTATATTGTTCAGAAGCTTCTGGTCTTCTTCAACATAATCTTCAGGCAAATGCTCACTGTTATTGTCAAGAGTTTTTAACACCTGAAGCAGCGCAATCCTCAGCATGTTAATTTTCTCAGACAACAAATTTGCATCAACTTGCTTTTGAACACTGTCATTCTCCAATTTAGATATCAATCTGTCAGACATGTTGGATGCCTCCAAGAATTTTTGACGCTCAACTAGAAGGGAAAAATTATTTTTCTCCGATTCCCGAATACATTCATGCAAGATGAAAATTTCTATTTGAGTGCGTAGATTTCTGTCCAGTTCCTCTTCAGATTCCTTTTTCTGGTAATTTGCATCTTCTTGTAGAATATGAATTTGAAATTCCTTCTCAACCAAGTGACCTTCATTCAATTGCACAATTCTAGAATGTTCTTCCCTCTCAGCATATAACGAAACCAGTAGATCTTCCACCTTTTGAAGTGCAGACTCCCTTTCTGCTTTTAATTCCAAATGTTGCAGTTCCAACTCACTATGTTTTTTCTCAAGAATTTTAAGTGTTTGACGAGTCATGTTCAATTGCGAATCTAAGGTTTCTTTCTCAGAGGTGAGACTAGACTTCTCATGGTCAAGTGAGAGGCAAGTCTCTTCCAAAATCGTTGACTTCAACCTTAATCCTTCAAGCTCGGCATTCACATCAAATAGTGAATTTTCTAAAATCTGATATTTTTTTGAAAGCTTCTCCAGCTTTTCAGCTGTGGTTTGCAACTGATTAAACAGGGTTGCCTTCTCAGCAGCAAGAGTGGATTTCTCCGCCAGCAAGGATTCACGAGTTTCTTCCAATACCTTTACCGTTCTTCTGATACTCTCCAGCTCAGCATTCAAAACCGAAAGGGAATTCTCCAAATTAGCATTTTTCTCCAAAAGCTTCTCCATGATCTCCAGTTTCTTGTTAAGAGCTGCATTTTCAACTTTTTCAGCCTCGCATCTTTCCTTCAGCTTTGAGTTTTCATTCTGCAATACCTTCACAGATAAGGAAAAGCATTGTGGGTCTAAGCCGGTTGATCTGACCTCCTCCACCGTGGATTCGTATCTTTTGTTCACATCATTCAGCTCCTCTTTAAGACAGTAAATTTCCTGCTGAAGAGCATTTCTTTCATCTACTCGCAATCCAACCTCAAGTTCGAGTTTCTTTATTGTTTCCCTGAGATTTAACATCTCATCCTGCAAATTATTCATAGACAAAGATGAAGACAGTTTGAGATCATTTAGAACTTTGTTTTCCTCCTTGGCCTTGTGTACTTCGTCCTCTAAAGCCTGCTTACGTGATTCCATTGTCTCGAGAATTTCAACCTTATTATGAAGCTCGGCTGCAAGAGATTTAAGTTCTTCCTGAGATTGAGAATGCACATTCTGAAGGGTTTGGAAAGCAGTTTCAGCCTCAATGAATCGCATCCTCTCTTCTTGTATGCAAGTCCAAAATCTACCCAATTCCTTCTGCTTCTCACTAAGTTCTTCACTTTGAGACCCCATCTTCTGTGCCAAACACTGCAATTCAGATTGTAGAGTGTGATTTGATGTTTCCAAGAGAACACACTTCTGCTCCGAAACATGTAACCTTTGAGCTCCATCATTTATCTTGGAATTTAGCTCATGCACCTCCTCTTGGGCACAAGAGAGTTTATGCTCCAAACTAGAAATTATCTCCAAGCATTCCTGATAACGAAGAGCCGCATCCTCTTTCTCTTTGGAAAGTTTACCGATTTCTAATCTCATGTCCTCAATTTCATTTTTAGCTATACTAGCTTGCTCATTGATTCTCCTTGCATTCTCATCGGCTTGTACTAATTTCTCCTCCAGGTTTGACAATGTCTCCAAGGTCTGGTTATACTGAAAAAGAGCAGCTTCCTTTTGAGCGACTAATCTAGCAAGGTCTGCCTTTAAGGATTTGGCTTCAGTTTCAGCTCTGGTAGCCCGTTCGTTAAATTCTCCTATATCCTTTTGAGCGGAAGAAATATTTTTCTCCAGAGTACATATTTTGTCTAAGCACTGCTGGTACTGAAGAAGATTATTTTCTCTTTCAGACTGCAATTCATCAAGGGTTTCTTTCAAGGTTTGAACTTCGGCTTCGGCTTTGCTGGCTCGGTCATCAAGTCCTTGAGAAATCTCTCTTGCACGAGACACTTCTGATTCCAGATTAGACAATCTCTCCAGACTCTGCTGATACTGAATCAAGCCGTCTTCCTTTTCACTTTCCAATTTCGCAAGGCTTATCTTTAATGCCAAAATTTCTGTCTCGGTTCTGGTCATCCGGTCGGAATCCGATAAGAGATTATTCTCATGGCTTCCGTTGTTTACTCCATTAGTCTCCTGTGTGTCATGAAAATTAAGCCCCCTTCTAGCACGTCCTTCGGCAAACTTTATATGCCTTACTGATTCTCCTGTCATGAAGAGATCGTTGAGCTGTTTCAAACCCTTTCTGCTTATTGCAATATCTGTTTCATGAGTCGATTCACCCTTTTGCAATTCATCCGAGTCAAAAAATACATGTGAATGGCGGGTAGTATCTGGCGTATGCGGCTGCCCAATCTCCATGGAAGAAACGGTATGTGAATCGTCTGCTGATACCGGTGGGACTTGATTTGGAAAAGCTTCAGCCATCGTACGATGGGCCTGACGTATAACTCCAGTCGCGTGATCATATCGCTCAGCCAATGCCCGATATGCCCGATAAAACTCTTCAACCAACTTCATAAGCTCTGGACGCTTCTTGTAATACATTTCTGCCCTTCTGGCAAAGGAATCCGCGTCTTCTTCGATAAGCTTTATCATTTGCTTCACCTTGACATCCATATCTGGTCATTATCAGACACAATTATAATAAATTAATGTGCTCAAAGGCGACAGATGGATGCAAACAGAAAATCTACTATTTCCGATAAGAATTACTGCCACGGTTATGAAAATAGATTATACAAGTGAAAGGAAAAACAAAATAATTTAAATTAGAAGACATGTATCAACAAAGAAGGTTCAGAAATATGCATACAAATAATTTTGTTAAATGCTTCCATATCCCTGATAATGTACCAAATTGAGTGTATCATGAATTGTGAGTAAAATTGGAAACTTTTTCTAATGAGCGGCCACACGTGTGCGCACACGGGGAAGGGTGAAAGCCTGGGATCGAACACGGCACCCGCATAAACTTTCACATAGCAAACCACTAGGTTGTAGCAACAGGGAACATGAATTACCTGTGAGATTTTCTTGGAGCCATTTTGAGTTCTTGGGGCTTATGTGACTGTCCCACCACCATGAATACTTTTTATTAGAATCACTACGAGACAGAGAAGTCATTACCAACACTCTCTCTTCTGATGTTGAAAGTAAAACCAGAATCACTCAACACAATCAATAGTCCTGCTTCTGTGACAGCAACAACAACAAAAAAACTGATCAATTAAACTTTCTCTCTCTAGGAATGCAAATGTTTCAATTTCAGTTTCAGTTAAACCACATCATTACCGTTTCTTCCAACTTTTTTTCTCATCAAAATAAAAATAAAATAATCAGAAACAAAACCAGAAAATAAAACAAAATACCTGATCGGTTAAACTCTCTCTCAAGTCTCAAATTCCAAGAATGGAGGAACAAACAACTGACACACCGGAATCAGCACTGCTCAAACACAAAATTCCAAGTAAAGTTATCACAATTTTACCAATAAACAACAACATAAATTTTCATTAGTCACAAAAAGTAAAATTAATTAAGAAAAACTTGATCATGAGATGGACAACTATATAGTTGAATTTCAAACACGATAAAATAACGTAAGAAATAAACAACATAAACAACATAATCAACGTAAAAATGAGATCAATACTTATTATTAGTAGTACATGATAAACAACAAAAAAAACACATAATTCAGGTTAAAATTACTTACAGAAAAACTAGAGGAAACCATTTTGTTCCAAATAACACCATCATCATCGATAAACAAGTTCATCCCATGTTGATTTTAGATCTCTGTGTTATATGGACAATGTTGTTTTCTCTCACTTTTGTTATGCTTTGCTTTTTAGGCACTATAGGTTGGTACTGTCTCTAAGAATCTGAGAACTTGGTAAAGTAAAAACGAAAACTAATACAACTACAATACAAAAATAAAGTTGGCGGGGGTAAAAACGGAAATTAAGACCGACCAAAAGGAATAATAGATGAAAAGTAGAGGAAAAAAACAATTATAATAATATATTTTGTTATATTAATAAGGGTTAAATATGTTTTTAGTCCCTATAAAATTTGAAATTTCATTTTTAGTTCCTCCCTACCTTTTGGGAACGGTTTTTACAAAAAAAAACCGTTGCCAAAACCAACTAAAACCGTTGCTAAAATCCAAAAGAAACTAAAAATAAAATTTCAAACTTTATAGAGACTAAAAACATATTTACCCCGATTAATAAATGGCTTAGACTTGGATACGCACATTCTTTACGGTTAATTTGGAACGTGGAGGAAATTTCGTTACAAGTAGTAATTGTGATTGAAGCAAATGCCAAATTATAAGAGCATTTGTAATTTTGAATATGGATTCTCATTATTATTTTAGATTTTTTTTCTCTGTTTTGATTACGAAATTAAATTAATATCTATGTATACTAAAAATAATTTATAAACAATAAAAAAAGAAATTTAAATTATTTTAGATTATATTCTTTTTATATTCTAATTATCATGTATACTAAAACCATTTCCATTTTATTAAAAAAAAAACTGCTTCCATTTGAATACGTTTTTACAAAATAAAATTCTTAAGATTTGCTCTATGTTATAAAGAATTAAAGAGATTGAATTTTTTCAAATGACAAATTTTCATTGTACACATGAAAAACACGATTTTTACAATAATACTATTTTCTTAATAAATATAATTGAAATATAGTAAACGAATTTTACACTATTAATTAATCATAAACATTGTTAAAAAGAATTTAACTTTTATTTTAACCATTTATAAAATAATACAAATAAATAATGATGATAAATTGACGGTATAAATCATTTTATATCGATAGCATATAATAATTAATCTCGTTCATAATATGCATTAACATTTTCCATAAAAAGTAAAAGAGATTGATATTGCTTTTAGGGTGCACAAATCTTAAATTGTGCCCCATACACAAATGAAGCAAAACATGCATATCTTTATGTAACTTTTTCTTTTGGCAATAGTACAATTTCATTGTTCGGCTTTTTTTTTAAATTTATTTATTGTTCCAATTTTTTTTTTATTATAGCATGTGTCCCAATTTTTTTTCCTTTTTCTTATATCTTTTCATCTTATTATGAAACTTTTTTCACATTTCAACTATATTAGTAATTATTTTTACCAATATGTTCTTCAAGTAAATTAAACATTTAAAAAGAAATAAAATTAATTTGACTCATAAATTTCTAAATAAAATAATATTTCAGTAATTACCATTTGAGTTTAATGAATATGCGTTGACAGTATAAAATAGTTTTACATTGTCTCTTATTATCTAATGAATTTAAAGATAGAAGTAACGGTGTTGTTATTTTTAAATTTATAAAATTATTAAAAAATCATATTATATTATTTAAATATAAAATTTCTTCACATGAAAAAAACTTTAACTTAATTTTTAATTAATTTTAATTATTTTATCATTTTATTATTAATTTTGATGTGAAAGTGCATTGTATTAAAACATTAAAAAAATATTAAAGTGTTAATGCTCTTTTGTGTTATTAAATGAATGAGAATAATTGTTATGTATAGTTAGTGTAAAATATTATACACGATCAGTGCATCACAATCATTCACAAGTGATATTTTATATGTGATTGAAGAAAAAGTCAAATATTTATAAAAATTTAACGGTTATGATTTATTGACAGTATAAAAATTCTTTACACTGTCAATATATTTAAATTAAATTTTAAATGAATTAAAAAAATCTATAAAACGACAAAAGAAAGCCTCTAAATAATTTTCATAAAACTCATACTTAGTGATTTTGAAGAGAAGAAAAAGAAATAAGTTTGATTTTGCAATAAATAAAGATACAACGTGATTTTCGGGTTTGATTATTCCATGTAATGATAAAAACAAGTTGTTTCTGAATAATGGTGTTTGTGCAGTGCTTTTTTGTCCAACACTGAAAAGTGAAAAAGCAACTACTATTGTTGTGTGTCAAACTGACGGTTGTAATTCCAACACTCCCACGTTAACTTCATCGCAAAATCCAAATACATAATTATTGTTTTTTTTTTCATTTTTATTCTTAAAATATGTCAAAATAAAAAAAAATAAAAAATAAAACTAAACAACGTAATCACAAAACAAAAACTGTTAAGATTGTAAAAAAGAATATTTAAGGATTAAAAAAAATCAGACATTAACGCCTCTAAACTAGACAAAATATGAATAAGCTAGTAGCTAAATTTTGCTAAACATGCTTCTATAACGTCACAAACCCAATATACTAGTGTGAGAAATTGACATTATGTTGAAAATTAAGAATATGTAGTTTGGAAGACAAAATATGTTAATCTAAATATCTAATAAATTAAGGGTTAGTCATCAATTTGTTGTCAAATATATATAGATGATTTACGCAAAATTTCTCCAATAGAAAACAAAGTTTTTCGTTTTCAAGATCTAAGTTGTTTTTTTTTTCCATCTTATCATATTTTTTTAATTAATTTAGTATTTAATTTAAATAATTGTTTGTAAGGGAGAATTGTTATCTCAGAATCGTCTTCTTTGCCATAAACTTTCAAATAAACATGTTTTTCTTTATCTGATGTTAGATATGAAGAATCTCTTTCAAAGATTGATTCTTCAAGAATTCTTTTTGACGTTGAATCTCTAAAGATATTTTTTGTTGAGACTTTTGTTGGAACGGATGAAACAATTAGAGTTTTCAAGAAAGATGATGAAGAATAAGAGAGAAAAGAGAGAAAATTAAATTGTAAAACCGAAATCCTTATTGAATAAAGTTGTTATTATTTATATCATATCATGTCCTTTATATAGGCAACAAAAATTCAGGCCCAAAATTTACAAAATTCAAAATACAAAGTTACAAATTTCACTTCGACACAACAACTACAAATTATATTTGACTCTGTCGAATACATCCATCTCTAAACAACTCAGTTCGACTGAGTCGAATGCACCACAGTCGAACTCAGACTTGAAGCATCAAATTATCAGCTTCTAACACACCTCATAATTTATGATTTCAAGATTTCTCATCCCGATACTTTTCTTCAACTCATCAAATCTGATTTTTTTCAGGGGTTTAGTGAGTATGTCAGCTAGTTGTCATTCTGTCTTGTAATACTTAAGTTAGAGCTTTCCTTCATTAACTTGATCCCTCAGAAAATGATATCTCATTTACATGTGCTTACTTTGACCGTGACACAATGGATGATTCTCTAGGATGATAACTGACTTGTTGACGACAAACAACTTTATTTTTTTAAAGTTCCATTATCTTGAGCTCTTCACTACTACAAAAAAGCACTTTTTACCTCGGACGCGAAATGCATCATACATCGACTAAAGAAGCGAGGTAACGAAAGACGACATGAAAACTCGCCACTTATCGCCTCGGTGGAATTAAAACCGAGAGGCAACGTTATATGCACATGGGTTCGGACCCCAACAACAACACTTTTATTATTTTCAAAACTAGTATATCTTATATCTCGGTTTATCCTGAAAACCGAGGGGTAGATTATTTCTTTTTTTTTTTAATTGTTACATTATTTACCCAGAATATTACATTGTTTACACAGAATATTAAAATAAATATCAAATTCTCTGAAGATTTAGGTTTTAGATCTTCAAATTATTTAATCTTAGAGAAGATCAAATGTTGGGTGTAAGATTATTCTCTACGGATCTTGCATGCATTTGATTCTAAAGTAAAACAAAATAAGGGTTAGATAAATAAAATTAATATTCAAATATATGATTTTGTGCTCAAATAAATATTTAATTAAAATAAACCTTAAACCCAAGTAATTTTTTGTTCGTTCAATCCATCTTAGAGAACTTTTCCAAACGTCTTTATGTTTCAGACACTTCAAGTTCTATATAGATTAGATTTTCAATATTCAGCATACTTTTATAATGGATGTCCCTAAGGTTTCACGCGGATCACTAATAACAGATTCTTGAGTGTTGATAAACATTAAATGGACGACAAAGATTTATTTAAGGACATTGAATATAGTAAAAATAAACGCTTAACTATCCCTTCGTCCACGAATAAAACTGAGGCGAATAAGTTTTTTTTTTTTAAATAACATTGTTTACACATAATATTAACAATACATTGTAAAATCTGTTTCCCAATGAAAATTTTTATTTTCCATGTCCAGGTCTCATGCAAGATACTAGAGATCTATTTCACAATGAGAATTTTTATTTTCTGCACTTGCAATCCATCCCAAAAATCTGTAGTAGCAACTCATGATCAAATGGACTGTGATGAATATTTCATTTCTTTAGGGCGGCTACATATAAGTTAGTCTTAGGGTAGAATCTGTTTAACGAGTGATTTTATAGTAAAATATGATTATTAAACACCTCGATTTTATCATAAAGCCGGGCTTTTTTTATCTTCTCCTTTTAACTATCACCTCGGTGATGATGAAAGCCGAGGTGAATAATTCTTTTTTTTTTTTGCAATTACATTGTTTAAACAGAATATTAAAATAAATTGTTTACAACAAATATTTGCTCTTATTACCAAATTTCTTCACTGATATTCAGATTTAGCTGCATTCCCTTCTTTGTTCAAAGGTTAAGCTCCCTTCCTTTTTGGTTAAGCTTCATTCTTTGTGTAACTTGAAGTAAGAATGATTTTTTGCACTTGCAATCTATCAACTGAGTACTCTTCAAAGGTTGAGCTCCCTTCTTTAACTAAGGGTTACTTCAAAAATACAACAACGACAACATCAACGCCATTATGTTGGGATGGATAGCAAGGGCAGAAAAAATATTTTGTTCAAAATAGAAGAACATTAAAGATTTTTCTGTCTTGCAATCCATCCCAAAGTATGATACTTACAAGTTTGACACAACTTCATATTAGTAAGGATTAGGGTAAAATCTATTTAACGAGTGTTTTTATAGTAAAATCTTATTATTTTATGTCTCAGTTAAATAGAAAACCAAAAGGTTAGAGTATTTTGTTTATACTTATAAACAAATAAAATAATAAATTGCGATAGCTGGGAATCGAAGCTTGTATTGAGTTGTTTTTTCACCTCAGTGTTATGAAAAACCGAGGGAATTTATGGTTTTTTTAAATAATAGAAAATAACGTGCATTGACTTTATACCTCGTTTTTCTATTATTCGATGTGAGAGCTTCGTCATGAAAAACATATTTGTTGTGGTGCTTCGAGCAACATCTCTATTCATACTACTTGACATGTTGCATATGATGCAACCACGTAATCAACAAAGACACAATGTTTTGCTTTCTTAAATTATTATAACATGATATAATTTTCAATCTAGATTCATATAAAATTAAAATAAAATATAAATGTTTAGATTGTAATGTGTATATTGTGAGGGCAAGGTTCCTTTATTACTTTGTTTTAATGATGTCAAAACTAAGAAAAATTTATATTTGTGTATTTTGGACGGTATCACCTTGTCTAAGCTTGCATTCATCTTTTTTAAATGCGCATAAAAGTCTACATACATAAACTTAGGCATATAGGATCATACTCTATGTCTAAAATGTGTTTTAAGTAAATTTTGGTGCATTGGGTCGACTCACAACAAAGAAAAATGTAGTTTGAAATATTCTAGCAAGCTTGTGTCGACTCAGGACTGCCTTAGGTCGACACACAATAGTATGAAAAAGTGAGAAAAAATATTTGGCCTTAATGCGTCGACACACGGCCCCTGTGTAGGTCGACGCATACTGAAAGAATCAAAGTTGTAACTTTCTGGCCTTCATGCGTCAATGCATGGCTCAGCTGCAGGTCGATGCACAGTCTTCTTGTTTGCAATGTTTTGCATTCTGGCTTGTTCAGGTCGACGCACAGCTTCTGTAGGTCGACCTCTCGTGTATTTTCACTCATTTTTCTGCATCTTTGTGTTCCCAAAGTCTGTTTTTTTCTGTTATTTTTCATACTCACACACACACACACACACACACACACACACACACATATATATATATATATATATATATATATTTATTTATTTATTTATTTATTTATTTATATATTCATATGCATCATCTTGTACACACAACCAAGAAGAAAATTGAAAGATACATTGGATTGCTCATCATCTTCACTCTCACAAATTGCATTCATCAACAATCACACATAATCATCTTTGTTGATTTGTGCTTTGTTCAAGTGTGATAATGTCCAAACTTAGGATTTGTATATCATTTTTGGGTTGAGAATCAGTGGGATTTTCTTCAATAAAACCTTTGAGGTTTTGTCCTCCAAGATCTTGGTGATTTGGGGGGGGAGGGAGAGGGGTTGCACAAATCTTTGTAGTGTAGATTCAACCGAGTGAAAGCCTTGAAGAACGGTGGGTTTGGTCAAGGAAGTAGCGGTAACTGGAGGATTGTATTGAAAGATTTGGAGTCAAACGTCTTGCGATTGAAATAAGCTGAGTGAAAGCCTTGAAGAATCTAGTGAGTAGCGGTAACCAGAGGTTTGATAAAAGAGTTTGATGTTCTTGATTCGGCTGGAATCAAGGGGAGAGAAGTGGATAAAATCAACATCAACAATTAGGTTTGATTGTGTTGTAGCTAGAACTTCTCTTGTACAAAACTTTGCAAATAGATATTATACATATCTCAATTCTAGTTTTAGAATTGGGGGCAGACGTACCCGAAGTGAGGACAAAAGGGGAACTGCCTAAATAAATCGGGTGTCGTTCTCTCTCTTTATATCTCTTTACTTTGTGTTGTTAACGTTTGTGTGAAATCAACTGTTAGATACATTTCGGTTGATTTGTAGTGCTGTAAAATTGTTTTGGAAAACCATTCCAATCACTTTGATTGCAAGTGTGAAAAATTCTGCACTACAATTTTAAAGGAAATTGAACTTGGGGTGTTTTGCACACCAAGTGTTCGACATATTGATCACATACAAACTGTTCGTAAAATTGTCAATTCAATTTTATCATTTATAATTCATTGGAAACCAGTAAAGTTAAAGTGGTATTCATTTGAATTGTTTGATTGGGAACTATATTGATTCCATTATCTCATCAATATTATTCCATTCGGTTTCGCATATCCGATCTTACCAATAACGGTTCGTTTAGACGATTTTAAATCCTAGGCCGCTTCCGTACATTTTTGAAACAATTTTTAAGCCAATTTTATTAAAAATTAATGATCTATTCAACCCCTCTTCTAGATCAGTGTCATTGTCTAACATATATATTTTTGTTTTGTAACGGCTATTGTGCCTTTCTTATTTTGATTCATCAGATTATATTGAAAATACGTGTTGCCATCTTATAGTATTAATGTGTATTCGTATGATGCACATAATAATTTATATTTTAAATATTAGGCTTAATTCATCTTTTAGTCCCTTAAGTTAATTTATTGTTTATATTTAGTCCCTCAATTAAAAAATGTTACAATATAGTCCTTTAAGACACCTCTGTTAGCCTTATAAATCCTTTTTGTTAAATTGTATGGGAAAAACAATGAAAGATGCCTATGTGGCATAGTGAAATATTGATGTGGCATATTCTAAATTTTTTTCAATTATTAATAATAATTATTGTAATGTCTAAAATGAAATTTGAGTTTCTTTTTTAGAAACAAAAATTCTTGAACTCTTTAGCTTCTCTCTCAGTTTCGAACCCTACTGTCATTGTTCACTCTCATTGTCAAGAAAACTCTAGCTGCTATTGCGAAGAAGAGCTTGAACCGACGAAGACGATGATTATTGGAAATACGCAGAAGACGATACTTATCAACATAACCATTGTTCATTTACGGTCTAAGGTATGTGCATAAGCTTACTATTTTAAAAAAAGCATACGTTTAACATTTTCTTCTACTTCGATGACTCATTTCTGCATTATATTGTGTGATTAGGTCATGAATCATATGTTTGAGTGTGTTATCCATCATTGGGGTGTGTTTGGTGAGTTTAACATATTAGGTTACAAGGGGTTAGAGGAGGTTTGGCAAGTTAACCTTGATTTTTGGAGTTATTTTGAGGTTCTGGGTGGGTTAAAGTATTTAGGGTACCCAAAAGTGGAGAGTTTGTGGTATTATGATTCAATGGATGATAATGAGATAGTGTTGTTGAAAGATTACGCAGGAACAAATAGAATGAAAATGGTAGCTCTGATCAATGAGAATGTGCATCTATATATCATGCAACCAGTTTATGGGGAAGAATAAATATTGTCTCTAGAAAACAATGTATAACCCAATGGTGTAGAAGAAGACAAATTGAAATATGACACCTTGGATAATTTGAATAATGGTTTGGGGATTTTCGAAGATTTGAATAATTTAGGTGACAAGTTTGATGAAGGAGGGACCACCAGTTTAGAAGATACATCTGCAGATGACTAAGAAGGCTCATTTGAGGATGTTAATGTGGATGGGACAATTGTACCTTCATCTCAGTCAACACCAGATCAGAGCCTTATACCAGTTCAGAGCCAACCACCCAAAAAGAAAATGAGACTTCAAAAGGGCATTAAACCAGTTCAAAGTCAACCATAATAGTTATGTTGATCTTTGATGTGTACTAGTTATGCCACTTGTGGCCTATTTTGTAGTTTATGACTTATGGCTTATGCCACTTATGCCTATTTTGTAGTTATGCCACTTTGATGCCACTTTGTGATTTTCTGGTAATGTTACATATAGCATACAATGCTTATTTTGTACTTTATGACTTATGGCCTACAATGCCACTTTTGTTATGACTTATAATGCAACTATTGTTATGACCTATAATGTAACTTTTGTTATCACTTAAAATGCAACTTTTGTTATGGTTATGACTTATTATTAGAATGATAAGGAATGTTATGGTCATATCACACCAAATTAAAATGCAACTTCCAAATTAAAAAATGCATCTGTTCTGATATATTATGGGAAACAAAAGTAACATTTCTCCAAATTAAAATTCCATTTGTTCATATATATTCATGTGAAACAAAAGTAACATTTCATTAATACCAACATGATAGATACATTTCACTGATAAATGTTGACACATATATAACAATATTGACAGACACATTTCATGACAGATACATTTCAACCTCCTTGTTGACAAATACATTTCACTGCTAAATGTTGACAGATACATCTCATTACATAGACAAAAACCCAACCTAAAAATACATTGTTACAAATACAACATTAAATAATAAGCTCAATATTCCAACCACAATGGTCACTTTCAACCATCCTCTAGTTTGGATGATCTCATTCTTCAATTTGTAAATTTTTATCTTTTTCCTTTGAATCTTCAAATCTCTTTCATCAGCAATGTCATAATCCAACCACTTGAAGAAATTACAACCCTTATTCACATGATTTATGTAATTTCTACAACCCCATAACCTTTTCCCAAAATTAACATTGCTCATGTTACCCACAGTACGAATGACACATTCATCTTGGCAATAACACTCTCTTCTCTTGTTTCTGCGAATAACCGACCCAATTGTTCCAATTGAAGCATTGCTTAATAACTTAGACAATGGAGAATATTAAAACCCTAAAAATGGAGACAAGATGAAATGAAAAAAAATTGATGAAACCCTTTCTGCAATCCCAGACAACAAAAATGAAGAGATTAACAAATCAAGAAAAAACACCAACACATTAAATATGCAAGACGCACGAACACTTTTCTGGAAAATATGAAGAGCCTTAATACAATTGAAACCCTTAAATAATGATTTATTTATCCTTTTGCTAAGTCGTTACACAGTTGGCACGCCACGTTGGCAGTTAATAACATTTTCACAACTGAACTAACGGAAGGGGTCGATTATGCTAACAGAACTACTATTACGGGACCAAACTGTAACGAAATTTTATTGAGGGGCTAAACTGGAACTCAAAATTAACGTACGGAACTCGGAGACTAATTATGCCTTAATATTATTATTTTGTTTATGAGTTTAATAATAGTACACTGTCAATTTGAAAAAATATTACACATACATCTAATCAAAATATTTTAAAGTGTCAAATCATATTAATAATTTAAAATTTACAGACTGACTTGCTAGAATACATGATTATCATTTGTTGACAGTGTAAAAATAATTTACACGGTCAATGCACCATCTCTTTTCTCTTTATTTATTTTAAAAAAACTACATGATAAATTTTATAGTAAACTACTCTATAGTTGTATTTATAAGAAATTTACTTTTTAAATTTATTAAATAACTAATAAATTAGCCATTCAATATATTTAAAAAATAGATAAACTTTTAATTATAAATAATAGTAGATGATAGTAATTGATAAGTTTTCCCTAAATAAAAAAGAAGGATAAGGACATTATAAAATAGTAAATAAAATTAATATGAATACGAGAGAATTTTTAGTAAATTAATTGAAAAATAAATAAAATTTCTATTTATCTTATAGATATCTATTTATTGTATGGATTGCCTATAAACCATTATTTTGTTTTATTGAGTGAAAATCTTTTGAAAGAAAAACTAAAAGAGAGTTTAAAGTTTAACCGGTATTTTATTTATTATATTATAATGATTATTTTTGTATTTGCATTGATTTACGTTGGAGATATTGTTATTGTTCCTCTGTTATTATTATCCTTATTATTATTTTAATTTGAAAAAGTATAATCCTTAGATAGTGTATTTTAAGTGAATATATTTTCCAACACTAATTACACAATGATGTTAGAGTAATTCTGGTCCTGTTTCATAACTTCTACTCAGGGGTTTTTCTTCCTTTGTCCCGTTCCCGCAGCTTGAAAATGTCCACCTATAAACCCTTTATATGAAGCAATATATTTTCGGATGACCGACCACTAGCTAGGAAAATTTAACATTTCTACGGGTATCTATTGTTCTATATAATTGTGAGTTAAAAGTTCTTTATTATTTAAAAAAGTAGAGGTTATAATATTTTACAAATGAAAAGATTCATATATATATATCATCTTAAAATTTTGAGTGAATATGTGATGGCTTTCTCATTTATATATTATTGTTGATTTAACGTAAATGTTCCTCGTAATGACCTAATATATATATATATATATATATATATATATATATATATATATATATATATATATATATATTCATGAAATGTTAAAATTGAAATATATTTAAAAATTGTTTTTAGAACAGATGTGTTTAAATGATATTTTTTGTTGTTGATTTTAATCTGTTGGAATATTTTATAATTTAATATTATTTCATTAATATATTCTAATAATTATTATGTGGGCATATATATTTTAATTATATTAGCTATTTATCAAAATTAAGAGTTTTAAATGGTCAAATAAATTTAAAAGACTAATTAGATTTCTATTTAGTAATTAATTAGATATGAGTTCAAATATGAGTGGATGTCAGGATGACTCATTTGAGAATAATGAGAACCATCACACTATATATATGTTATGGTCCCCAATATACCGTACACAAGCCATTTATCTTTTCTCCCCATCTGAAGAGTATTCAAGGCATTAGGAGTACCGGTTGAAGAAGAACCATACAAGTCACTAGGTATTCGTTGTTCGTCTTTTACCTTTCAGGATTACCGCCAACAAAACTTTCTCAATAGATTCAGATATTCCTGCAATATCTTCTCTCATATACTAACATATCGTAAATCCTGTAATTATATACATGTTCGTATTATCTATTTTATTCCGCACTAAAGTATATGACATAATATGTAAAACATATATATATGTGATTAATTGTTATTGATTTAACTCCAACAAGTGGTATCAGAGCAGGTCTTCATGTTTCGTTTATTGAGATTTTTCCTATAAATATCAATGTTTTTATTTATTTATTTATTTTGGATTATGAAACATATATTTGAAATGAGATATGCTAAATGATTTTGAATTTTGATTATGTGTGAAGAATCTCCCTAAATATGTTGCGGATGATCGACTTAGAGAACTATTTTCTCAGAAAGGAGAAATAACTGATGTCAATCTCCGTACCAAGGACACTTATTTTGAATTTTTTACTGCTCTGTATTGAATTGCTCGTTGATTCAGAAACAGAAAAAGTCGCCAATTTGCCTATATTGGCTTTCACACAGACCAGGAAGCTCAGGAAACCATTCGATATTTTAATAAATCTTGCCTTGACACGCTTAGAATTACTTGTGCGGTTGGTTTTTTTAATGAAACATAGGAAAACACATAGGAAAAGAATGGACAACATATAAAATCTAACATTGCAACTCTGATTTAGGGTTTACAACTTCATAAATCAAGAGAAAGAGAGTCATGGATAATTGGTTTTTGAACTGACCTGTTAAAATTGGTTTGGGATTGGTCGTGAACGGTTGTTGCAGTGGTGTTCCGACAGCGGCGTTGCAGTGGCGTTGGCTGCTTTAGGTCATGAACGGTTGCAATGTTGTGAAGAAGAGAAGAGAAGAGCAACAGATTAGAAATGTTAATTGGGCACTTTTTTTAAATTTGTTTTGGGAGGCGGTTTATGGCCGTCTCAATATTACATTTGGGCCAAAAGTGAGGGCGGTTGAACTCAACCGTCGCAGCCCGCACACTAATTTTAGCCTTGGCATAAAATAGAGGGTTTAAGGCGGTTATAATAACTGTCGCGAAGAGATATTTGCGGCAGTTGGAATTATAACCATCGTTATTTGTAATTTTTTTTTTTTAAATTAGCGACGGTTTCATAAAACCGCCATAATAATTGCCGTAATGTTTAAATAACGACGGTTTTCAATGAACCGTCGCAACATAAGTGTCGTAAAATGGCATTTTTCATGTAGTTTCTATTTTCTTTACTCAATCATGTGTGTGTGTGTGTGTATATATCACATATAATCATCTTTATTGATTGTGATTTGTTAAGAGTGATAACGTCCAAACATAGGATTTGTAAATCAAGTTTGGGTAGAGATTCAGTGGGATTTTCTTTGATAAAACCATTGGGGTTTTGTCCTCCAAGATCTTGATAGATTTGGGGGTTTTTTGTACAAATCTCCGCATCACAGGTTTAGCCGAGTGAAAGCGTTGAAGAACAGTGGGTTCGGTCAAGGGAATAACGGTAAACAGAGGATTGTTTTGGAAGATTTGGGGTCAAGCATCTTACGATCGAAATTAGCCGAGTGAAAGACTTGAAGAACGGAAGGTTCGGTCAAGTGAGTAGCGGTAACTGAAGGTTTGTTCGAAGTGTTTGATGCACTTGATTCAGCTGGAATCAAGGGGAGAGAAGTTGTTAGATTCAACCTCAATAATTGGGTTAAATTATTGGTTAGCTAAGACATCTCTTGTACTGAATATTGCACACAAATATTATACATGTCTCAATTCTATTTTAGAATTGAGGGCAAACGTACCCTAAGCGAGGACGAAAGGGGAACTTCCTAAACAAATTAGGTATCTCTCTCTCTCTCTCTCTCTCTCTCTCTCTCTCTCTTTCTCTCTCTCTCTCTCTCTCTCTCTCTCTCTCTCTCTCTCCTCTCTCTCTTCTCTCTTCTCTCTCTCTCTCTCTCTCTCTCTCTCTCTCTCTCTCTCTCTATCTATCTATCTATCTATCTATCTCTCTATCTCTATCTCTTTACTTTTAGATTGTTGAAGTTTGTGTGAAATCAATTGTTAGCAATATTTCGATTGATTTATAGTGCTTCAAACAACTGTATAAAACCATTGCAATCACTTTAATTACAAGTGAGAAAAACTATGCACTACAAATTCAAAGGAAATTTGACTTTGTGTATTTTGCATGCCAAGCGTTTGATATATTGATAACATACAAACTGTTTGTTAAATTGTCAATTCAAATTTTATCCTCAATTAAGCATTGGAAACTGGTTCAGCTTAAGTGGATTTTATTTGAATTATTGATTGGGAACCTTATTGATTCTACTCTCACATCAAGATCATTCCATTCGGTTTTTGCATATCCGATCTTTCCAATAAAGGTTCGGGTAGACGAGTTTTGATCTGAGGCCGCTTTCGCACATTTTAGAACAATTTTTTAAGCGGAAATTATTAAAAATAAGTTATATATTTAACCACCCCTTCTAGATCAGTGTCATCGTCTAACAATGCAGCTTTATCAATAGCATACAGTGGAAGAACTTGCTACTTGACAATGTCTTGGTGATCATATCATCAGCATTATCATTAGTATAAGCCTTCAGCACTTAGACTTCTCCATATTCAATTATCTCTCTCTGACAAAATGCAGCCTCACATCGATTGCTTGATAAGCAACCAAGTACTCTAAGTCTGTCGAGATTAGGTGGATGTTTCGGCCAAACTTCTTCAGGTGTTTTCATCCCCAAGGTAGTCGAGGGGCACCTATTTATCAAGTAAACTGCAGTCATGACTTCCTCAGCCCAATAAACCTTATTTAATCCCGCACTAACCAACATGTACATCATTCTTTCCAGAATGGTTCAATTAAATCTTTCAGCCAAACCATTTTATTGGGAGAATACCTATAGTAGTTTTGTGCCTTGCAATACCAGACGCAACACAACAGCTGTCGAAGGCCTTATTGCAAAATTCAAGACCATTGTCGGATCTCAACCTCTTGACTTCCTGCCAGTTTGGTTTTTGACCAGAGTCTTTCAACTTTTAAAATTTTCAAAAGTTTCATCCTTAAAATTTTGAATGAATACCCACAACTTTCGTGAGTAATCATCAACTATGGATAGAAAATATCTTGCACCTAAGCGGGAAGGATTTCTTGCAGGCCCCCAGAGATCAGCATGGATATAATTAAGGGATACACGTGTTCCTTGTTTACCTTTGTTAAACTTCACCCTACAGGATTTTTTGAAAGTCGGTGACAATATGAAACTCTACATCAAAGACCAGATGAGGAACATTTCTTATAAAAAAAACCACAGATTTAAAATCACCGTCTCAACCAGTAAAAAAAAGGTGCTCCTAAGATGGTCTAACTAACACCAAGTGACAATGCAATGATCTGGTCTCTCGTATTTGGAACATGTTGACAAATTTTTTTACAAGATTCTCCAACTTCAAAATCTCAAAAAATAGTTTTCAAAGGAGCTTACACTAGCAAACCACATCATTTACAACCTTTACCAAAAATTCAATTCATCAACGAAATACCAGTTTATTCACAAATACATTGAACATATCATTAACATTGAGAGTTAAGGTAATTGTGGTTTTTGAGTTGTTTCTGATTTGCTCGATAAAAGAGAGGATGATCATACATTTATCCTCCAAAAACTTATAAAAGAGTTGAAGGTCCATAAATAATCATACACGCGGCTATACGGGAAAAAAGATTTTTTTAAGCAATTCATGAATCTTAATCTTTATATTAGCGGACTAACACTGGAGAAAAATGGATGTGCTTCCCTTAAATGGGTCATCTTATATAAATGCATATATTAAGGTGTGTATTGATTTGACAACATAAGGCTTCTCGGAAACATTTTTTCCATTATAAATTTCCCCCACCTCAAAATCCAACCGATCATATTATGTGTATTGGGTGGCTTTAAAAAACGCAACATTTCGTTCAGGTTTATTTAAAACCAGGATGCCTTATACACATGACATCACCAGAGTCAACAACTCATTCAGCAAGGGAAGCTAAGACTTGGCCAAATCATTTTTTGGAAAGTATGCATGAGTTCACCAAGTTGAGTAAGATTGAAAGAGAATCAAATAAATAAATGTCAAAGGAAGAACTACCCATATATATAGATTTATTCGATGACACATGTTTCGATTCATTTTAGTTTTTATTCAATAATGTATTATGTGGCTATACGTGTTTTATATGTAATCTTGTACTAATATTAATTCTATCAAATATATACATTTTCATGGATTTCAATCTCTGTTTCAGTTTCCAAAATATTTCTCCATTCTACTATCAACCCATCAAAGGTATATTTCATGCATTGCCTCATTTGCCCTTTCATCAAAATCTTATTACACTATAATATGGATAAATTGTTAATTAAAAAATGCCACAATTAAAAATATCTCTTTGCATGCCAAGTGTCAAACAACCATTTTCTACCTCAATCAAATGTACCCTCTCTTCCATTTTTCAAAATTCGATTTTCCCTACTTTCCTCTTTTTCATTTTCACATATGGTTTTCCCTCTCTCTTCCATTCTTCTCCTTCCATCAGATCTTCTTCTCCTTCCATCGGATCCAATATCTTCAAACCCTTCTCCGCCGCCTCCACTCTCAATCGTCTAATATCTCCAACACAACCGTCACTCTCACAATCGAAACCTCCCTCCCTTTCACCGCCCACAATTGTGACTCCACTTCCTGCTCCATCACCACATCAACCTCCGAGCTTCTCTCATTCTTCCACACAGTGGCCTTAATGCGTCGAATGGAAATTGTCGCCGATCCACATTCACATTCTTCTCCCAAAAGCTGCTGAACTTCTCATTAAAACCAAAGGTAATATGGTTATGATTCTGTTCTGGACTGGGCCTGTGGCTGACCCTTTGTCGGGCACGGCCCAATCCAATGCGGTGTTAAGGACAACCCGAATATTGTCCCAATCTATTAGGACTGTTGGAAACCACGTTCTCCATGTGCTCCTCACTCGAGGACCCGTCATCAATTGACCCACGCACTTTGTGGAGCAGTTTCGCCCTTCGTAATAGGCAAGTCCACCCACTATCCGAAGATTGTGGGGCAGTTGACCCCGGATGATGGCCACGAGCTAGTCATCCCAACTTTCACGTAGGAATCCTGGCAGTCATCCGTTATGGGCCTGAAAATCCAGCACATAATGGAGACCTTTTGTAACACCCTAAACCCCTGCGTAAAATAATACAATTATCTGAGTAAACTTCATAAAAATTCAGCACATAGGATGTTACTCTCCAATATACACCTGCTCAAGCATACGACATGTAACACATACTCATTATTATAAATGGTACTACAAAATCTTTATTAAAAATTCTCCTCAATAAGCAGCAGAAAATTTCTTCGAAATAATGACTAAAAACATAATATGTTTAAACCACGTAACCAACATCAATTAACAAAATTAATAACGGCTAATGAAGTAAATAACAACAAGCGTTCCAAATCTCTAGTGTTACACATCAGAGCAGACGCCGACTCAAATAAAATAAAGTAGAAGACTTCATCTTCACTAATTTCGACTCTGCGTGGAAAGAAATTTGTTACTGCACTTATGCCATAATTTTTATATCCACGTTTGCTTATTGTAGGTGCAGGAGCCATGGATTTTGCACCGGCTGGATGAGGTATCTGGGATATAGCCGCTTGGAAGACTTGCGTGGAAGCAATGGGATGGCAGCTTGGAAGCCTTGCGTGAAAGCAATGGGATGGCCCACTCAAATTATCTTTGGACTTTCTTGGAAGGCTTTTATTTTGAAGTGCATCTTGGTTTTGATAAGCCATGACTTTCTTGGATTTTGTTTGAATTTAAATTTCATAAGAAGCCTTGAGCCTTCAATTCTTGGCCTTCGTAACCAATATTGTAAATATTCAACTTTGAGAAACATTTAACTTATAAATCATCTTGAACTTGCACTTCTCATGATTAATGAAACTCACAACTTAGAAACTTGGATGGATCATAGCTTGAAGTTGGTACTTAAAACCATAAATCTTAATGTGGAATTTTATATGAATCTTGGAATTACTTGGTACACCTTGAAATGAATCTTAAAAAAAATAAATAGTGCACTTTGAAAATCACATAGAAAACCTCCTTGAACTTGTATCATAAAATTTGAATTTAGTTCTTGACAAATCAACTGAAAAGTTCGAACTGATCTTTTGACAATTTGAACTCCCAACATCAAATGGACACTCCACCAACTTACATAACCTGATCTTTAACTGACATAGCTCAAACATCATAAAATAAGATAAACCTAATCTTCTTGAGACGTACACTGAGGCGGTTGAGAAATTTTGAGGCAAATAACCAGTAGAGAAAAAAAAACTAAGACCGTTTGAATCAGCATCCATTTGTCATGCCCTGAATATCTTAACTGAGAGAACCAGTACACTTGAAATCAACGTGCCTGCAGGAATTGGTTAGTTACGATAAACACACACACAAATGCCATATGACCTAAAGATGTTATGCGAGATGATGCACAAAGGAAACAGAATCTTATGGAAAAAAAATTAAGGTATGACAGATGCCCCTATTTATGTTTCTTCTATCCGGAGATGTGGAGATTAAAATCTTCGCCTTGACGTGATAGGAGTGACTTAAATACAAACGTGCAAAATTTTTGGCCCTAAGATGCCGCAAATGCATATGATATGACATGAAATGATATGATATGAGATGAATGCAAATACAAGGATCCTGGAGATACACCCGAAACATTTAGAAAAGCATTAGATGTACGAGAAAAGGTTTGGAAGACATATCAGGGAAAACATTAGATGGTAAAAAGGCAATGTCATTCTAGAAAAGAGTCAGAATAAACAGAGTGAAATATCTGGAAAAACATCATCCAAGAATGGCATTGGATGAAAAAGACGCCAAACATCCAATAATGGTTTTGAACAAAAGGCAAACTCATAATATCTGAGAAGGCATCAAATGAGAATGAGATAAATAGTGTAATCCAAGAAAGCATTGGATACAAAGAAACCAATCATCCAATAATGGCTTTGAATGAAAGGTACAATTACAATATCTAATAATGGCTCTAGATGAATGTGAACAAAGACTCGATCTGGAAGAACATCACAAAGAGGGTCCCATCCGGAAGAGCATCAGATGGTAAAGAAATCAGACATCTAATAATGGCTTTGAATGAAAGGTATAATCACAATATCTAATAATGGCTTTAGATGAACGTGGATGAAAAGAAAACGGTCATCCAATAATGGCTTTGAATGAAAGGTATAATCACAATATCTAATAATGGCTTTAGATGAATGTGAACAAAGACTACATTCAAGAATGGCATTGAATGCAAAGAAACCAATCATCCAATAATAGCTTTGAATGAAATATACAATCACAATATCTAATAATGGCTTTAGATGAATGTGAACAAAGACTCGATCTGAAAGAACATCAGAAAGAGGGACCCATCCAGAAAAGCATCAAATGGTAAAGAAACTAGACATCCAATAATAGCTTTGAATGAAAGGTACAATCACAATATCTGAGAAGGCATCAGATGAAAGTGAACAAAGACTTGATCTGGAAGAACATCAGAAAGAAGGACCCATCCAGAAAAGCATCAGATGGTAAAGAAACCAGACATCCAATAATGGCTTTGAATGAAAGGTACAATCACAATATCTAATAATGGCTTTAGATGAATGTGAACAAATACTCGATCTGGAAGAACATCAGAAAGAGGGACCCATCCGGAAAAGCATCAGATGGTAAAGAAACCAGACATCCAACAATGGCTTTGAATGAAAGGTGTAATCACAATATCTAATAATGGCTTTAGATGAATGTGAACAAGACTCGATCTGGAAGAACATCAGAAAGAGAGACCCATCCGGAAAAGCATCAGATGGTAAAGAAACCAGACATCCAATAATGGCTTTGAACTAAAGGTATAATCACAATATCTAATAATGGCTTTAGATGAATGTGAACAAAGACTCGATCTGGAAAAACATCAGAAAGAGAGACCCATCCGGAAAAGCATCAGATGGCTATTGTGATGTCATTTTGAAAAAGCATCAGAATAACAAAGTGAAATATCTGGAAAAACATCAGATAACAAAGACTCAATTTGGAAGAGCATCAGAAAGAGAAAGGCACATCCGGAAGAGCATCAGATGGCTATTGCAATGTCATTCCGGAAAAGCATCAGAATAACAAAGCAAATATCTGGAAAACATCATCCAAGAATGACATTGGATGAAAAAGACACCAAACATCCAATAATGGCTTTGAACAAAAGGTATAATCACAATATTTAATAATGGCTTTAGATGAATGTGAACAAAGGAGATACCCAATAAAGCATTGGATACAAAGAAATCACAACGTCCAAGAAAGCATTGGAGGAATGTGAACAAGGTGATACCCAATAAGGCATTGGATACACACGACAATATCTGTTTGGTAGGTGCCACGTGAGTTGGACTTTGACGACAAGGTAAGACGTGGATAACAACACGACCTATAGAGAATGCAAATGAGTGCAAATAAAGATGACACTCTTACTATGCATATGTATATGAGTTGTGTAATGGTATATGATCAAATGCAAATGCAGATGTAATGCGGACGTTGACGACATGGCTCGACTCTTTTGTGGAGAAGACAAGACTGGAAGACTGATTCCTCAACACGGAGATCACTGCCATTCTACTTAGGGGCTAAAGATGCTACTGAACACAATCTCTGTCACACTGGTAAATTGTATCAATTTGCTTATCCTTGTAGGAAGGATGGAAGGCTGCTTGGGGATTCTTCAAGTAAACTGCCCCAGATTAGATGACTATCGCAGATGGTTTGATCGATGCTTCAGCTTGTCTGATTCTGAAATGAATTTTTAACTGTGTGCATGGAAAGCTTGCCCCAGTATGAGTCTTGAAAAATCTTCTGTATAAACCAATTTTGAGAAGGACTTGCACTGAACCACAAATCTTGAACTGATTCTCAGCACGATATGGAAGGAACTTGCCCTTGATTGGATCAGTGACCAAGTTTTCTCAACTGTTTGAAAATTCCTTGAGAGAAAGCCAGTTTGCAAACAAAATGTTCACACAAACATAGTGAATGCAAAGTTCATGCAACTTTTGAAATCAAAATTATTTTTTTTGTAAGATGAAAAGTATATGAGTCATTGGTCAGAACACGGCGGTTCAAGACATCAAAGTGAAACGTTTAAGCAAAAGGTGTAATGCCAAAACAAATGATCAGCAAAGATCTTTAGGAGTCAGTTTACGCAACCTTGCTGTAGTATGCTTTCAAAATAACCTTGCTTTAGTTAGGTCTTTTGAGAGTTATAACGTGGCCTGGTTCATGGTTTAGGAAACAAAGGATAAAGGCTCAAAGTTTATTTGTACCCACCCTATCTTCGTGATGATCTCAGTCCTACACTCAATTAACTCAGACTATGCACTCAAGTTCCCATGAGGTTAAGAGTTGCACTGATGATAATGATGATGGTTCAGAAATTAAGGGACTCTTGAGACGACATTCACTGCTTCCTTACAACATTTGGTTGTCATACAAGCTTGTTCTGATTTCTCTATGTATAAGGTAAGGTCATGAGCTTCCCATCTTTCTTAGCTTTTGCCTCGAAAGGGACTCGGCTCATTCTTGGCGATCCTTCTTCATTTATTACTTTGGGAACAACTTGCACAACATTTATTTAATTTGGAAGAGTTGAAAGTTTGTGACTTCATGGCTTAATGATTACAGTGAACCATCATGGTCTTCCGATTTGAAAGACATCTTTGACACTTACTGTGTGCGAAGGAAAATTTGAGAATGCAAACTTTTGCTGAAAGGTGTCTTGAATGCACAATCAAGTTAACTGAGAACTACCCTGCCCCAGGTTAAAGATTGCGGGTTTTTATTTGTAAAGAAAAGGAACTCCTACTTCAAGGCTCAAAGGGGTTGACGAGGGGTTATCTTCCTCATTTCTTCAGTGTTTGGGGGATTGAAACAATGCCTTACATCGTCAGCAAAGTTTTTATTTTGAAAGCATACCAACAACAATTATGAGCATTTTGTTTTCATCATCCTCCCTCAAATCTTTGCATAATCAGAAAATGGACAAGAGATAATAAAACATCTGAAGAATGTGGATTTGGTCAAGACATAGCCCTGCTCTTGGGAGAGGCTAGTTTGCTTTGCATGAGAAGGAATGCCACCAAGCCAAAGCCACTGAATGTGATCTGATCTTGCAGCCATTCACTATTCCTCCAAGAAAAGAGTTGATCCACTATAAATAGAGGTACTAACTGATTATTCAAACTACACCAAAGTAGCTTACAACATTGCTTTCTCTCATTTCCTTCTTAAACTCCAAATTTCATTGTTCTTGAAAAAGCACTATTGGGTTTTGAGTTGGAGGCCAGTGTAACTCAAACCAATGGTTCACACACCTCACACACAACATATAAGAGTGATCTAAACCATTACTTCCCATCTGTAACATCAAAATCACCAAATGGCCACCCAATTGCACAAGACTCGTGACTTGCTGCAGAAGGAATCAGGTTTATCAATCCAGAGGTTTTTCAATCAACCTAAGCACTCAAACACATCCATTGAGGTACAAGGAAGTTGTCCAAATCATTGGAACTCATCTGTAACACCTCCAAACCAGAATTCGATTCTCACATGCAGAGGTAAAACTTGAACTCTCAAACTCAATGAATCATGCATCATGAACATGTTTTCTTGTTACCATTGTGTTTCTGGATGTTTGTAGATCATTTACCCTCACTCAATTGTTGTTTACAATTCGTGTATAGGATTTCATTGAGTTCATGCCAATTTTAGGGTTCTTCAGGTTTTATCAGATTATGTTTTGATTCACTTAATTTCAATAAAATTGAGTATTGCCATTGTGTTCCTCATCTGAAAATGCACGATTTTCATATTTGGATCATGTGAAATGGTTAAGAGATGAGTGAGATAGGAGGCTTCACGTATCTAAGCTTGAGGATGAAGATGGCCATGGCGCCATTCTTCAGAAATCCAACTTGTTTTACTATATATTTATTGCTTGCCATATATTAAATGAATTGGCATTGCGCCCCAGTGGTTGATCAACTGGTTTGTGTGTATTGAGCGAGCGAGAGGTCTGGGGTTCGAATCCCCCTCGCCCTAGACCTCTTTTTTATCACTTGTCCCATTTTTAATATTTTTCATATTATTTTTGTTAATGATTTGGAAAATTAATTTCTCATTCAATTTTAATCATTTTTTATTGGTTCTTTTTCTGAAAAAACACAAAAATATTAAAGTATTTTATTCTACAAAAAAATCATATTTATATTATTTATTTAATATAGTTGGTATTTTTGTGAATAAATTCATTTTTATTATTTTAAAACATTTTAAAAGTGAATTTTTATCTTGAAAATCAAAACCAAATAAGTTCTAAATCATCTTGTGATTAAAACATCATTTTTCAAACCTCAAACAAAAAATCACAAGTAGTTTATTTAAACTTATTTGGTATTTTTATCATTTTTATTGATTTTCTTTAAAGAGTTGCTTTTAAAAGAAAATGAAATTAGGGTTTCTTTGATTTTGATCTTTATGAAACCTTTTCAAAACAATTTTGGGCCTCTAATAGAGTGTAAGACCCAATCATTTTCTTAACATAAACCTTTTTGGGCCTCAGACATTGTATAAGTTCCAACACATTTTCAAAAACCTCGGCGCGATCGCCAGTTCAAAATCAAATCACTTGGGCCTCTCCCTGAGTTGTAAGTCCCATCTCTTTTTCAAAAAAACACTTTTGGGCCTCTTGATAGAGTGTAAGTCCCATCCCTTTGTAAATAAATAATATTTTGGGCCTCAGTCATTGTATAAGTCCCAATACAATTTTCAAAACAACGGTGCGATCACTGTTTTTCCATGGGCATCTCCTTGAGCTGTAAGCCCCATCACTTATGCAAAAATAAACTTTTGGGCCTCTAATAGAGTGTAAGACCCAACCCCTTTTGTACATAAATAATTTTGGGCCTCAGTCATTGTATAAGTCTCACTGTGTGTTAGAAAATCTCGGCGCGATCGCCATTTCAAAACATTTTCATCTGGGCCTACCCTTGTGTTGTAAGTCTCATTTATTTTCTTTTCTCAAACCTTTGATCCTCTCCTTGAGTTGTAATATCCATCCCTTTGTACAGAAAACCTCTTTGGGCCTCAATCATTGTATAAGACCCATTACATTTTACAAACAACAGTAAAATTACTGTTTTTCATCTGGGCCTCTCCTTGAGTATAAGCCCCATCAATCTTTTCAAAAACAACTTCCCTTTGATTTAGGTTCAAATGTACAGTTGTTATCAAAACTTTCTTTAAAACTAACAATGCAGTTATGGAAGCTTGCTCGCCTATAAGTTTTTATCTGCTTTCTTTTACTTACTTGCACAAATACATGTATATACTTGTTTGAACAACATGAAAGCTTGCTCACCTGTAAATTTTTATCAGCTTTCATTTACTTACTTTCATATATATATATATATAACTGTATTGTGGGAAGCTGCTCCCTTGTAAGTCCTTCTTTCATATCCTTTTATGTACTTGTCATATATCAACTGTATATATACTAGTATATCTATTTAGATTTTTCCCCGGCAACTAGGTAAAGCCAGTTGGTCACTCTTTGATACAGTAAACTAGATCCCCATAGGATTTCCAGATACAGTCTTGCCTTCTCTTGGGCTTAAACAATATGGAACAAAGACAAAGGCAGTATTCTCACTGAACCTTTTCTTAGACTGTCACTATTAGAACTTGTCAAAGAAATTCAGTTTCCCCATAGAGGATTAATTCCCGGTGAAACTTCTCTTGAATTTCTTCAAACCCTAGAACTGTTCATAAAGAAAAGATTATTCTCGGTGAAACTTTTCTTGAACTCTTCTTAGGTTTGGACCCACACGCTTCCTAAAAGCATCCCCGCCTCTTCTTGGGCTTTGTACAAGGACCCTCTGGCTTCTTAGAAGTTCTCATGCCTCTTCTTGGGCTTAATACAAGGACCTAGAAAACCTCTTAAAGGTATAACACAAAACTTAGTCATCCTTTGCTAGAGCAGTCTTTCCAGTGTCAAAACCTCAGACCATTTTAGGGTTGATTCTCATACCTTAAAACACCTGCCTCTTCTTGGGCATCGTACAAAGATAAACTCTTCCATACCAGTAGACTTGGACAGTCTAATCCCCTATTAAGCTTCAAAGATATTCTTAAGTTCCCTACAAACATAGGAGAAACCCTGGTTATTTTAATAAATCTCCAACAGAGTTAAAACCCATGGGTTCTAAAACCCAGTCTTTTATCCTAAAATTCCCCAGCCAGGGTCAGTTTATCATCAGTATAACACTATCCTAAATCAGAACTTCAAGGTATATGATATTTCAACTCTACTGTAATCCTCAGCAAGAGTTTATTCCCCATGTGGACCTGCCTCTGGATCTCAATAATCCTCAGCAGAATTTAGGCTCCTCTTAGGCTTTGTATAATGATCCTTCCTCTCCTCAGCCCAGTTAGTCTCCTCTTGGGCTTTGTACAAAGATTTTCTCCCCCAGCGGAGCTACCCTTTTTAGACTCTCTTGTTGAGTTAATCAACTTTCAGGCTCTCTTGTTGAATCAATCACCTTTCAGCACTCTCTTATTGAGTCAACCCTTTTTTAGCCTCAATCTTGGGCTTTGTACAAGACAGATAAAACCACTCTCTTGTTGAGTCAATCTTTTCCAGCCTCCTTTTAGGCTTGGTATAAAGATTTCCCCTAACAAAAGTTAGCCTCCTCTTAGGCTTTGTATAATGATTTCTCCAGCTTATTCAGCCACAATCCTGGGCTTTGTACAGGACAGATAAAAGCACTCTCTTGTTGAGTCAAACCCTTTCTAGCCTCAATCTTGGGCTTTGTACAAGACATCATATAAATTTCCCTAAGCAGAGTCAATCTTTATTTTCAGCCTCAATCTTGGGCTTTGTACAAGACAGATAACACTCTCCAGCAGAGTCAAACTCATTTCAGCCTCAATCTTGGGCTTCGTACAAGACACTTAAATTACCCTCGGCTGAGTCAGTAAAGTCTCTTTAGCCTTAATCTTGGGCTTTGTACAAGACAGATAAAGATTTCTTTCCCACCAAGTCAGTCTTCTTTACAGCCTCAATCTTGGGCTTTGTACAAGACACATACAAACCCTCCCCAACGGACTCAAAATTATTTTTAGCCTCAATCTTGGGCTTTGTACAAGACAGACAAAATATTTCCCCAGAAAAGTCAACTTTTAGCCTCCTCTTAGGCTTTGTATAATGATATCCCCAAAAGAGCCAGTCTTTTTTTAGCCTCAATCTTGGGCTTTGTACAAGACACATATAAACACTCTCTTGTTGAGTTAGTCTTTTTTAGCCTCCTCTTAGGCTTTGTATAAGGACTTCCCTAGTGGACTCAATCAACCTCTTAGCTTCAACCTTGGGCTTAGATCAAGGCACACAAAAATCAACATCCCCTTAGAGGAAGTCAAAATCCCTCAGTAGGAAGTTATTTCTCTGTTTATCACTTATCAAAACAGACATTCAAAACAAACCTTAATCCCAGATAACTGTTGTAAGTGGTACACTTGTTGATTCAAATATCCAAGTTGTTGTCCATCTGTTATCCTGGTAAATCCTCTCTTTCATCTAATTGCTGTAAGCGGCAAGCCTCTGGATTATTTACATCCACGCCACTGTCCCTCTCTTAGTATGAGAAATTCCTAAGGAAAAATGGCATTGCTCTACACTGAGTTAAAGTTTTCCCCTTCAGGATAACACCCCTATAAAGGAAATTATAGCATTGATGGATTCACATATCCCAGTTAAAGTAATCCTCCTTTCTAAACAGTCACCCAACAACTGTGATAAATAGACGAGAAATCTCCCCTTTAGAGATGGCATATTCTCTCTCAGTCAAACCTTTTAGCTTCAATCTTGGGCTTTGAACAAGACACAAATACTCAACCTTTTAGCTTCAATCTTGGGCTTTGAACAAGACACCCAAATATCTTTTTCCTCCCTTAGAATACGAGTAACTACGATTGCTCTGATTTCCCTGTTTCATTTAAACGGGAATACGTAGGCATAAGATTGTGAAATCTTAGCGAGCATACTAAACAAAAACTCTAGGTCCAGTACCTTTATACCAATCAAAACTTAGGTCCAGTACCTTTCTGTCGCATCTACGAAAATCAACCGGCGGAAAAGAACAGCAGAGTCGCGACCGAACATTATTTATCCCGATGCAGGGAAAGGAAACGATCGAAGAAAACCTCAACAAAGGGAAAGGGATGGTCGTCGCAACCATAGCCTGGGTTCGGGAGTCGGTTACGCGAGAGGAAGGTATTAGCACCCCCTCGCGTCCATCATACTCGATGGGATCCACGCTTGTTGTTATCGATCAAAGGGTGTAGGGTATCTGAAGCTCAACTGCTAACTGGAAATTGGAAATAAAAGGTGAAATGGAGAAACGGGGGGAAAAATAGAAAAAGGAAAAGAAAAGAAAAATGACTCGATAGGACATCGTCGTCCTAGGCCTACGTATTCCTTAGGGTGCGGGAAAATCAGAGTCAACGTAGTTCAGACTACGGTTTTGTGGGGGGAAGGTTGCTCGCCAAGACATCGTATCTCGTGCCTACGTATCCTCAATCTAACCAAAGAGATGAAGTCAGAGCAGTCGTAGTTCGACCTAACAAGGGTCGGTTAAACTTGCTTGGTGAAAGAGTCTCGATCGCACTCGGGTGAGAGAAAAGGGTTGATAAATAAGGTTGTGCTCGAAAAGATCTCGCACGATCTCCTGCCTACGTATCTCCATTAACCAATGAAGAATCAGAGCAACGTAGTTCCCCTCACTAGGGATGACTTTGCTTTGTTTGTGTCTTTTAACTGGAATACATCAACGTTCACGTTCTAGCAGTTTAGGTGTTGCCGCTTGGCGTGGGAGTCTTACGCGTTTACCTGTTTGCGGTAGAATGGAAATGATACATCCTTTATGAGTGGATTAAGGGAGATGAGAAGAGATGACTCAAAGGTGTAAGGGAAAATGGAAGTTAGTTGTTAGTGTGCTAGGTGATTAATCTTGATCGCACGGGTGTGAGAGAAAAGGGAAGTTAGTTGTTAGTGTGCTCGCCGAGATATCGCATCTCGTGCCTATGTATCCTTAATCTGAAAAGAAAGAGGAATCAGAGCATCCGTAGTTCACGCTACTACGGGTGAATGGGAAACGATCTCGATCGCACGGATGCGAGATAACAGTGAGACTCACGAAGGTCACACAGATAGTCTAAGGGGGGAAATTGAACCTACAAGTCAGCATGCAATGATGGTCCTAAGGTCAGGGTCACGAGGGAAGTCTACCTAATGTTGTCATGCATGGATTGCTATCCTAATGTCTCTCCTACCTCTGACTTAATCAAAAATTAAGTGGAGCTAGGAATCCTAAGGGATCATGTCATCAGACAAGTAAACATTATGTAACTCAATCCATAAACAAAAGGAACTAAAAGCAAACGAAAGAGTAAACAGTGTCAGTCAATAATAATGTCACACAATCAAACTAAGAAAAAGGGGGGAGCTTTAGCCAAGGGGTCATATCAACCGAGGCAAACAAGCTAGCTGTGGGAAATAGGGGTACTCACCCAATGGTATCGAGAACCATGGAGAGCAGAGTAAGAGGGGAAGATGTGAATCAGATCACATAAGCATCAGCATCGGTCAATGCGAGCTATAGACAAGTTGTGGGGGTTTGATTGCGAAACCCTCCTTCCACTTGATCGACTCGATAACAAAAATAAGCTATGTTCAAAGCATCATCATGGAATGCGAGCTAAGAACGACCTGGGACTAGAAATGGTGGGAGTCGATTGCGGACTCTCATTCCGCCTAATGCCTTCTTTGAGGACTTTTCAGGGAAATGGGGAATGGGACGCCTCTTTGAGGTCTTTGGCACAAAAGTAAACAATCACAAACAGAGCCTCCTTTGAGGACTTCCAGAATTGTCGGCCAAGTGGCACGGACTCCCAATCCTACTTCTCATGGCATCAAAAGAAAAAAATGCGGAATTAGTAAAAGAGAAGAGAAGTAATACCGAACGGATAGCAATCCGTAGCAACGCAAGCAAAGTATAAGCAAACCGAAAAACTTATAGTAATCTAGCATAAATGAGCAAAACTGTCAGAAAGCGGGACGGATCCGTGAAAGACATGGAACCAAATGCTCTTCACCCTTCATGAATAAAGACAATAAAACAAGGCAATAAACCATAAACAACAGCAACGACAGCGCTCCAGCACCTGCATAGCTATAAAACCAGCAACAAGCAAAAACAGCCTATAACAGCTACCATTTCCATAACAGAATAGGTGTATATGAAATCAGACAGAATAACAACATTTTACAGCTTACCTTGTGCCTAACAACTATGTATGTTCCAGCAACATTTGCATTCATTCAATTAACTATTACGCAAGAAGAAACGTGCCTCAATGAGATCGAGCAATCATTATCAAGCGAATATGCATTATCAATATCAAGCAAGCATTAATAATATCTAAAGTGTCAAGTAAAGATCAAATGTAAGCAACGAACATTAAGATTTAAACCAAATAACGAACATATTCATTACCTCAAACTTAATCACACAAAGCCTTAAGATATCCATCAGAATTAGTCAAAAGGAATTAATTCGAGAAGACTCACCAAAGTAACTCCATGAGGGGCTATCCAAAAAAGTATGAACATTTATTCAAAATCGATCAACACCTTAATCAAAATTAATCCACCATTAAAATTGTCAAGAAACTAATCACGATATTAATCGACAAAAACAATTTAACAAGAGAATTATCCACAACCCTCAAAATGATTAAACAATTGCCAACATTAATAAAAAAACTAATCACAATTAACAAGGACCTAATCAAAGTTAAAAGTCAATTACAATCAAGGTGAATTTCTAGTTAAACAAGATTTAGTTCCAATTAAAAAACTAATCTAATTCTAAAGGGGGACTAATTCAAAATTAACCTAATTTTAAGATTAGAAACTAATCTAGAACTATCATCTAGTTAATTTCTAATTAAAAATACTAAATTGGAAAACTAAAACAAGAAAATAATGAAGAGAAATGAAGGGTGCAGGCAGTAACGGAAGGGTGTAGATAGGAATCCATGGAGGCTTTAGGTCTTCAGTTCAGGACCAAATGATCTTTGCTGTATGAACAGGGGGTGCGGCATGGCGAGAAAAGAAGTTCCAACGGTTTACATAACCCGATCCAAGCTCACAGATCTGTATCACACAACAAAAGTAGAGGAACCCTACGTCTCAAATTCTTCATCTCAACGCCTTTCGTCTTCTCCCAACCGCCACGATAACATTCCTCCACCTCCACATTCTCCATCTCAACTCTGTCTCAACCTGGCAACATACTCACGGTGCGACGGCGTGGCTTTTACGGTGTCACAACAATGCGAACCTCTCTCCGTTACAGAGACAATCGGCAAAGCAAAATCATGGCGAAAGAAGCAAACGAGCTGCGGTCGTGAATGTGAGATTTGAATTATAAGGTCCGCACTTGCACGACGACGAAACAACGATAGCAACCTTCAGGTGTGAATGCTCCGCCTTTTTCTCCTCTTTTCCGTTATCAGGTGTGAATTCTCTTACTTCTTCTTTTTTCTTCAAATTTAATTTCTCAATCTTCTCGTTCTGTAGCTAGTAGGTTCTGGTTTGAAGACGTCTTGATGTGTGTTGAGCACTGATCTGAGCCGTGTTATTGTTTTTGTTGCACTGGTAGACTTGGTTGTTATGAATTCTTGTTGAATCTTCTTCTTCAGATTTGCGAAGGTGTGGATCGTTCGTTCTTCTGGTTGCGAACAGTGGCCTTTTTTGTTACCAATCGTGGTCGCGTTGGATTGAATTCTTGCTTTACGATGTCGTTCAGTTGCTGAGTTCCGGATTTGTGTTGATGTTGATGCGTTCTTGATTTTTGTTCTTGCAGGCTCGAAGATGTTGAAGCTTTTGACGATTGATGGCGAAATCGGTCACGAATTACAGATTGGATGCGCAGAGGAGTTTCTGCAGGTGATATGAGTTTCGAATCGAAGATGATGAAGGTTGAAACTCCTTGAGGATGATTGAAAAAGTGATTCGAATTTGGAGCTTAAAGGTGGATTGAATCTGGAAAGAAATCGAAGTTTGTTGCACTTATTGATGCTCGGAGTTGTTTGGTTTGATGGAAGTTTGAGAGGAAAATTGAAGATGATGAAGGGAAGAACAATGGAGAAAGTTAAGATTGAAGATGAAGTTTTTGTAGAATAATGAAGACAGAAGAAGAGTTCTGGCCAATAATTGGGAGAAAGAGAGTTCGTGTATCTTTTTCTGGTTTTTTCTGTCACAGTTATTGGTAATTAGGAGTCAGTTAGAAGTTTTTGTTAGTTGAGGTGTTAGAGGAGGTTAGTGAAATTCTGGTGTAACTGAATTGTGGTGTTGAATGAAAAATTGCAGTATTTCTGTTATGAATCTCCACTGAAAAAACTGTTATGTAGTCTTTCACTGCCCCGTATTTACTTTTCTGGTGCTATGTAATTAGTATGGATTAGACTTGGAGTGAGGAAGTTCTACATGGACATTATATTACATAGGGGTGTTCGCGGTGCGGTTTGGGTGGTTTTGACGATAAAAATCATCCGAACCGCAAGGGAAAAAAACATGCGGTTTGGTTTGGTTTGGTTGGCTTTTTAAAAAAATCCGAACCAAACCAAACCAATGCGGTTTGGATTGGTTCGGTTGGTTCGGTTTTTTACAAGATTTTTGTTGAGTGATATTTACATATATAGAGAACAACATAACTTTGTGTTTAGTCATTCATACATTGCCAAATAACAACAAAACTCATCATATTTAGACAAAAAATTCTCATTCAATATACAAAAATCAATTTAAACAAAAGTGAAAAAAAATAGTAGCATAAAACAATATCAAAATATTATTATAAAATAGAAAATATAAGAGAAGGGAGATTATAGAAAATGAAAAAGAAAGAACATAATAGATGTGAGATTAGAGAAGAAAGGTGCGATAAAAATATAATTAGAAGAGAAAATAGTAACATAAAAATGAGAAGATGAAAAAGAAAGAACATGTGAGATGAGAGTTTAGTGTAGAAGAGGCGAGACATACATGACAAAGAAGATGAGAAGAATGCACAATACTATTAGAGAGATTTGAGAAGATTAAAACTGAAAAGTTAAGTGTGAGTTGTAACACCCCAATTCCCATCGCGAATAAATAATACATAAATAAAATCAGAGTAACTAAAAATTTATTTTTCCGACAGGAACAGGAATGCCACATTTAAATAAACAAAACATCATCCCTACTCATAAATTTGATACATAGCATAAAATAGATTACCCTCAATTGGGAAATTTTTCCATATAAGGTAATACCAAATATATTCAACAATTATATACATAAATAACATAATCGTTTCCCCGACTCTCGAGCAACGTATCAGAGCAGACACCAAGACCGACAACAGAACGAGGGACTAATCTTCACAAAAAGACCTCCAGCAACTCTAATCTGCAATGTCTCATAGAGCATTATAAAATAGCAGAAGGGTGAGAAATATTATCATAATAACAATGTATATAATCATATATCTCAACACAAAAGTATACACATAACACATTCTCACCATTCTACCCTTCCACATAAACATACATATTATATTCATTCTTCAATGCATCATTACAACGATACAATTCTTATCACAATTCATCACATCTCATTCAATATACATCGCAAGGCATATATATATATATATATATATATATATATATATATATATATATATATATATATATATATATATATATATATATATATATATATACCAAACCAAGCATATTCATCACAATGTTTATCATTCAACATAAACACATATATTCATGTTCATTCATCCATGCACAAAAACAAGGATGACCAATGCAAATCATAGAGACCGACTCACGACTCTATGCAAATGCAATGCGGGTACCGACTCATTTCATCTCAAGTTCATTTGAAGAACTTATTGGAACCATCGCTCGTTACCAATGTAACTCCCCGTCGGGCATACGATGTTCCCCGTCGCTTTCGGTCCTCTTTGTATAAGGCTCACGACATTTATGGATTGCTTTCGGTCCTCTTTGTATAAGGCTCACAATCCGATCGCTTTCGGTCCTCTTTGTATAAGGCTCACGATCGTCTATAACCATCGCTTTCGGTCATCTTATTTTTAAGGCTCATGATATATCAAATCGCTTTCAGTCCTCTTATTTTTAAGGCTCACGATGTTATAGCAGATTCCCTCTGGAATCAAACCGTCGCTCACACCCCACACGGGCACACGACGTTACAGCGGATTCTCATTAGAATCACACAACACAAGAATGCACACCATGATGCTTCACATACAACATGACTCATGACACTCTTGACATGCATACATATTCACAATATAGTCATGCATTCATCACACACAATCCACATACATTCGCATCAATTGTGCCAAACGGCAACCGAACGTTTTCACAAATAACCAAACAATTCGATTTATGGTTTACCGGAAAAGTCGGTTAAAAGTCGGCTAAAAATAATATTTTTCTTCACCAAATCATAGAACATATTTTTAGCTTCCCATCCATATAAAGAACACCTCAATCGGATAAACAACGCAAAAGATATGGATATTTCAAAATAACGCAAAAACATAAACCGGAGGCCTGACCCTACGATACGGTTTGAAAATACTGTTCTAATTGAACCAAGTTCAGACCTCAAAATCATTTTTCCTAGAAAGAACATCTCATTAGCTTTCCAACGCTTCGAACGGGGATCAAAACCGACTTACGGTTTAGAAGATATGAATTTCCGAAGTTTCCCCGAAAAACCAGAATTTTCTGGTACAACTCAGTATGTATCAATACATAGGCTTATGTATCGATGCAAAAAGGCAACATGTATCGATACATAGCACGCATGTGTCGACGCATGCTGTAGTGAAAATTTTGTTTTCTTAAAATTCTACAGTATGTATCGATGCATAAGGGTTATGTATCAATACATAAACCATTTTGTATTGATACATGGCTGTTATGTATCGATGCATAACTCTGTTTTTCTCAAAAACCAGATTTCTCAAATTACACCCTTGCTGTAACTTTTCCGAAATGCCCAAAACTCGACTAAATCGAACATTTTCACCGAAACAAACATATACGCGCAACCACCAAATACATAAGAACAATTTAGAACACATAAACGAAATTTCTACGACGTTCGATTTTTCGATTAAATTTCAACCTTTCAAAAACCAGAATTTTCAAACATCACCAAATCGAATAAAAAGCACGCTATACGACGACCTAACCTTACTCGATACAACTACGTAATTTATTTCGAATTCTAACCGTGAAAACATCGGTTTTTATCGACTTTGTCCAATTCGACCTAACCACATATATCTCTACAACAATCTAAACAATTCAAACACACACATACATAATCATACACATGGATAAGATAATAATATTTCACACCCTTACCCGATTAAATTTGATTCCTAGAGTTGTCTTGACGATTTCCTAGCTTTTCCAATCTTTTCTTCTCTTTTTTCTTCTCTTGTTCTTCTTTCTTTCTCTTTTTCTCTTTTCTATTTTTCTCTCTTTTCTCTCTTTTTATGAAAATATCTACCCCCCAAAAGACCAAAATACCCCTTAGCTCAAATATCTCTCAAACGCTCTCAAAATGCGATAAAACATCAACAACAATGAAAAAATAATATATTGCCAAATAAAAGTCAATAATAAAATAATATAAAACCAAAACCAATTAAATCTACTCTATTAAATAAATCTAACAAAACTGGGGCGTTACAATTCTCCCCCACTTGGACATTTTCGTCCTCGAAAATCTAACCGATACGAACAACTCCGGATACGACTCTCGCATCCAACTAACAAACCAACATGCCAACAAAAGGCACACCACGAATAACACAACTGACAAACCACGTTGCTAACTACCACAACGACACGACAACGACGACAACTACAACTGCAAGATGCAAAGCCCATACAATGCACTTGACGACAAACTCACGACTCAAAGAAAGCCAAGATACCAACACACAGGTTCACTCTAGAACCAAAACACAACAAGATCGTTACCTTACCCTAGGTAACACTCCCCTAATTCCCCACACAGGAATTAGCTACACACACTCGAACCATCATCATGGAAACGAGGCAACAACACAAACAAGAACATAAAGTTCCACGACACCACAAGGTCTCAACAACATCAACAAAACCAGATCACCAACATCCTTGTCACACAACCATACTACAACAACGCTACGATTCACCAATCGAACATACAATCAAAACATCCATTTACATAGTAGCCCATGAATAATATTCAAACCTTCCACCTAACACTTCTATTCTGAAACGTCCAATAGTCTCACCATTCCTACATGTTCTCAATGTTCAACCTATGAACTCTTACAAGTCCCACACGCACATACAATATGTGCCACCTCACGCTTCCGCTGCGCACTTTGATTACTCGTAACCACCAAAACTACCAATCTTACGTCCAAAGTCTAACTCTTCCTCATGTTCACCAAAATCACTGTTCACTGTTAATATACCCAACCTCACACTCTACTGTGTTACCTCACACACCAGACACAAGTCTCCGAACTACTCAAATCATTTCAATTCTCTGACCATTAAAATAGACATGCATAACAACTTTCGACTTAACTTTTCAGGCACAACCTTAGCTTTTCCCGAAGGATAATCTAAGTCAAATTCATAACTCGTCACGAATTCCAACCCTCCTTGTTGTCTCATACTCTATTCTTTCAGACCAAACAAGTACTCTAAACTCTTGTGATCACCAAACACTTCGAGCCTAGAACCATAAAGATAATACCTCCAAATTTTCCAAAACAATACAACCGCAACCAATTCCAAATCCAAAATAGTATAGATCCTTTTATGAATCCTCAAATGTCATAAAGCATAAACCACGACTTTACTCTCTTGCATTAGCACATAGACTAAACTCATCAGAGACACCTCACAACCGGTTTATTAGGATCACACAGAATCAAAACTAGAGCCGTAGACAACTTCTACTTCAGCTCACCAAAACTTACTCACAACGAACATCCAAAGCAAATGACTCACCCTTCGCAAGTCAACTGAGATAACCGAAGTACGAACTTAGCAAAGTCTTCCATAGTCTGCAGTAACAACCAACTGAGCCCAAAATTTTTGTAATCTCCTTAACCAACTTCGGAACCCCTCATTGTAGAACCGCATCTACTTCCGATGAATCTACAACAAATACCATCATCAGAAATAACATATCCAAGAAAACTAACCTTTTCAACCAAAATTCTCACTTGAATAACTTAGCATAAAACTTCGTCTCTTTTCACCACTTGTAATCCAATTCTCAAACACTCTACCTGTTCTTCCTCTGAGTTTATAACAGATCCGAATATCCTCAATCAAAACCATTACGAACTTATCCAAATAAATATGGAAGATATTATTCATCTACTCCATAACCCTTACAGACGCATTACTAACACCGAATAACATCACTGAGCATTGTAATGCCCAACCAAACCAACCCTCATCCAAACTTGTCCAGACTTACATACAAGCTTAATCGAGTGAATAACAACCTATTCCGATGATAACAAACATAACCAGTTACATAAAATCGATCAAAGCCCCAACTCATACAATTCACCATTCTTATCACACATTCCAAACAATTGTGATTCCACTCAAACTCAACCAAACCATTCCAGTTTTCTTTTCATGAAAGTGGACACTCATTCTCAATCGTTACCTTATAAAACTGCCCGTAATCCATACACAATTTCTTCGCTTAACAGTCCAAATTCCATAAATTCTAACATGTAGCAACGACCATCCCAAAGGAACTCCCAAATACTACATCCACACTTAAGGTTTTCTCAAATTCCCATTAATGCTCTAAAATTCCAAAATCTCCAAACCTCTCTAGAACTCTAAGTTTTACTTTCCATAGTCTCAATACCGTCGTACATCTCATACTTGTTATTCCATTCAACCATCATTCCCTTTTTGTTACTAACAAAGCTGGAGCTCTCTAAGACAACACCTTAATGTTCCATCCAAAAACACATCCGAAAACCATGCACAACTGACGGCACATAACCGTAACTTCCTGCCAATTTCCAGAACACTATCGTCATAGACCAAACAAACATCTTAGTCCCATCTACTAAGAGTTTTCTACTTACTTAGCAGATCCAAACCTCAAATCTTCACCCTCGTCAAATTTGAGTTCACACTCTACTCTCTGAGAACAACCATTAACGATACCTAATCGTTCTCTCTCAATGACTTCCCACTAGACCAACACAAATCAAATCCCAAACAATTCATTACACACACTATCAAAGCCGAAAAAGACACGTTTATTCCATCCAACATAATTTTCGTCTACTATCAACAAGAGATTAAGGGTGATCAGTTCCTCAATTTGTCAATAGACAGCCGACAATCATGATGAGGCATAAACCGTCTTTACCAAACTATAATAGCATTCCTTACATCCTGCGCACAAAACTACCTAAGGCACAAATCCTTAGTTGACATAAACCTTACCTCCGCATTCCCTCCAGAACCGGGAACCACACTATCCAAACAACACTTACATTCTTGCAACCAACGGCACACTGAGCCAACACTCCACAACTGAAGCAACTTGGAGAAGTACCAGCTTCTCCCCCACTTATCTCAATCTAACACCTGAAGACAAAAGATTAGGAAACCAGAAAGTACCGACAGTGCTCCACACACATATCACGTACTAAAGGACAACCAACAACATCGACAGTATTCAACTGTCACACCAACTAACTCAACAACTTGGCCGGACGGACCGACCTGCTCTGATACCACTAATGTAACACCCCAATTCCCATCACGAATAAATAATACATAAATAAAATCAGAGTAACTAAAAATTTATTTTTCCGACAGGAACAGGAATGCCACATTTAAATAAACAAAGCATCATCCCTGCTCATAAATTTGATACATAGCATAAAATAGATTACCCTCAATTGGGAAACTTTTCCATATAAAGGTAATACCAAATATATTCAACAATTATATACATAAATAACATAATCGTTTCCCCGACTCCCGAGCTACGTATCAGAGCAGACACCAAGACCGACAACAGAACGGATGACTAATCTTCACAAAAAGACCTCCAGCAACTCTAATCTGCAATGCCTCATAGAGCATTATAAAACAGCAGAAGGGTGAGAAATATTATCATAATAACAATGCATATAATCATATATCTCAACACAAAAGTATACACATAACACATTCTCACCATTCTACCATTCCACATAAACATACATATTATATTCATTCTTCAATGCATCATTACAACGATACAATTCTTATCACAATTCATCATATCTCATTCAATATACATCGCAAGGCATATATATATATATATATATATATATATATATATATATATATATATATATATATATATATATATATATATATATATATATATATATATATATATATATATATACCAAACCAAGCATATTCATCACAATGCTTATCATTCAACATAAACACATATATTCATGTTCATTCATCCATGCACAAAAACAAGGATGACCAATGCAAATCATAGAGACCGACTCACGACTCTATGCAAATGCAATGCGGTACCGACTCATTTCATCTCAAGTTCATTTGAAGAACTTATTGGAACCATCGCTCATTACCAATGTAACTCCCCGTCGGGCATACGATGTTCCCCGTCGCTTTCGGTCCTCTTTGTATAAGGCTCACGACGTTTATGGATTGCTTTCGGTCCTCTTTGTATAAGGCTCACGATCGTCTATAACCATCGCTTTCGGTCCTCTTATTTTTAAGGCTCACGATATATCAAATCGCTTTCAGTCCTCTTATTTTTAAGGATCACGATGTTATAGCAGATTCCCTCTGGAATCAAACCGTCGCTCACACCCCACACGGGCACACGACGTTACAGCGGATTCTCATTAGAATCACACAACACAATAATGTACACCATGATGCTTCACATACAACATGACTCATGACACTCTTGACATGCATACATATTCACAATATAGTCATGCATTCATCACACATAATCCACATACATTCACATCAATTGTGCCAAACGGCAACCAAACGTTTTCACAAATAACCAAACAATTCGATTTACGGTTTACCGGAAAAGTCGGTTAAAAGTCGGCTAAAAATAATATTTTTCTTCACCAAATCATAGAACATATTTTTAGCTTCCCATCCATATAAAGAACACCTCAATCGGATAAGCAACGCAAAAGATATTGATATTTCAAAATAACGCAAAAACATAAACCGGAGGCCTGACACTACGATACGGTTTGAAAATACTGTTCTAATTGAACCAAGTTCAGACCTCAAAACCATTTTTCCTAGAAAGAACATCTCATTAGCTTTCCAACGCTTCGAACGGGGATCAAAACCGACTTACGGTTTAGAAGATATGAATTTCCGAAGTTTCCCCGAAAAACCAGAATTTTCTGGTACAGCTCAGTATGTATCAATACATAGGCTTATGTATCGATGCAAAAAGGCAACAAGTATCGATACATAGCACGCATGTGTCGACGCATGCTGTAGTGAAAATTCTGTTTTCTTAAAATTCTACAGTATGTATCGATGCATAAGGGTTATGTATCAATACATAAACCATTTTGTATTGATACATGGCTGTTATGTATCGATGCATAACTCTGTTTTTCTCAAAAACCAGATATCTCAAATTACACCCTTGCTGTAACTTTTCCGAAATGCCCGAAACTCGACTAAATCGAACATTTTCACCGAAACAAACATATACGCGCAACCACCAAATACATAAGAACAATTTAGAACACATAAACGAAATTTCTACGACGTTCGATTTTTCGATTAAATTTCAACCTTTCAAAAACCAGAATTTTCAAACATCACCAAATCGAATAAAAAGCACGCTATACGACGACCTAACCTTACTCGATACAACTACGTAATTTATTTCGAATTCTAACCGTGAAAACATTGGTTTTTATCGACTTTGTCCAATTCGACCTAACCACATATATCTCTACAACAATCTAAACAATTCAAACACACACATACATAATCATACACATGGATAAGATAATAATATTTCACACCCTTACCCGATTAAATTTGATTCCTAGAGTTGTCTTGACGATTTCCTAGCTTTTCCAATCTTTTCTTCTCTTGTTCTTCTTTCTTTCTCTTCTTTTCTATTTTTCTCTCTTTTCTCTCTTTTTATGAAAATATCTACCCCCCCAAAAGACCAAAATACCCCTCAGCTCAAATATCTCTCAAACGCTCTCAAAATGCGATAAAACATCAACAACAATGAAAAAAAATAATATATTGCCAAATAAAAGTCAATAATAAAATAATATAAAACCAAAACCAATTAAATCTACTCTATTAAATAAATCTAACAAAACTGGGGCGTTACATGAGTAAGAGAAAATATTTCGTAATTGTAAGGTTAAGGCATAATGGGTTTGAGTTTTGGATTAGATGTGAGATAAGTGAAGTTTGGGTTGTAACATAATGCGGTTTGGTTTGGTTTAGTTCGGTTTGCAAAATACAAACCGCAAACCAAACCGAACCATGCGGTTTTGTTAAAAGATGGCCCGAACAAATCCGAACCAAATGCGGTTTTTTGCGATTTCGATTTGGTTTGGTTTGGTTTACGGTTTTTTATTGGGTTGGTTCGGTTTTGAACACCCCTAATATTACACATATAAAATGGAGGTAAGAATTGAATATGAAAATTGGTTTGAAGTAAAAATGGTTTTGAAATGGTTTATGGATATATAATAAAATGGACTTTAAATGGATGAATTTGGAAATGGATGTTGAGTAAAATGGATATGGAAAATGGATGTTACGAAAAGAAAATGATTAAAAATGGATAAAATGAACAATGAATTGAAATGGATATGTTTATTTGGTTTTCAAAAATGGACTTGTAACCCTAATTCCAAGTAATTCCCATGACCGATCTTAACACGTTCAATCCACATCAAACCTCAAATCCAAGGCAAAACTCCAACTTCAATCAATAAGACCGATTAGCCTGACTCGCAAGTAACGAGCGACAAGCGACTGATAGGACAAAAATCTTATGAACTTCTGAATAAAAAGTCATTCATGATAATGTGCATTCAGTCCTTGATGAAGAAAAATCCTGAGCTTGCACATACAAACTTTGATCTCCCGCCTTAGGAGCCCATGCAAATGAGTGATTATGAATTCATGACCTAGTGAAGATGCAGATGAATGCGAACATAAGCCAGAAAAAGTTAGGGCAAATTTTGGGGTGCTACACTTACCAAAAACATCAGAAAACCTGAACATCAATAAAAACCCTCTCTCTCTCATACTTCCCAAGAAACTTTCCCAACCCATTAACGGATAAACACCATCAAGTACAAAGCAGAACCTAAAGCTAACAACCTATGGATAACCACATATAGGATGGGCAATTGACAACTCCCCATTGTATAACCTGACCCCGAACTCCCTGAATCTCTTTAAGCGTGTGTTCAGTTAAACATTCACATGCAAGGTTAGTTTTAGATAGCTTCCCTTTCCCTTCCAGCTTCACATGATAAATAAGAAATCAAAAAGTAGCACTCCCCTTCTCTTCATTGAGGAGAAAATCCAATTCCCGCGATAAGGTGGTCGCGTCACCGAAAAAAATCGCACGCTACAGTAAAATGGCGACTCTGCTGGGGAGTCACTGTATGATCTGTTTTACCTTAGTCATCATCGTCACCATTTCCTACAGTAAAATGGCGACTCTGCTGGGGACGTCTTTGATCTGTTTAGGACTATAGACTAGAATTCTTAAGAGGTCCAGGATGTTAGTTTTAGGAATGAATATATATATATATATATATATATATATATATATATATATATATATATATATATATATATATATCGCTTTTCCTACTTGATATCCGTGTTTATTTTTCTGCTAATGGGAATGCGGGTGATGCCGCATGTGAAAAGTTTGAGTGATACCTAAGATAGGTGATGGCATAGACGGGTGGTATTACAGGGAGTGATTCCCGAATAAGCGATCCCGGTAGACCATCAAAATAGTGGAGATACCCTTTGCGGATTCAATGTCTAACGACTTCGGTTGTGAAAGCAGATTGTTCGATTGTGGTATCCATGAAACTGAGGATTTAGTATACTGAAACCATGTGACTATTTAGTAGTGCAGAAGCTATCGGAAATAGTTGTCACGCGATACTACCCTCAATTAAGATTACTCTAAGATACTACAGTTCGCTCGGGTGAACCAGCTTGCTGTTGTTATCCCAAGGGGGATCAATGATTTTGAGGACAGGTACAAAATTCACCATAGTACAACCTTTGGGAATGGGTAGAGCCATGACTCCATGCTCGTGATGCTGAACCTTTAAACCCATGTTTTTTCTATCTTTTTGTGTGCTGCATTCATGCATTCATTTCATTAAAAAACTTTTAAACAAAGAAAATATTTCTCTTCTAATCTCTCTCTTTTTCAAATTAAACTAAAACAATTATTACAAATATCAGAGAGAAAGATTGCATTATGGATTTCGGTAGAAGAAAGACTCATAAGTACACCTTCAAGGTTCCAAAATTAGAGGATTTAAGAGGGTTAGCAAGGATGATCACCAACCCTGATGCTTTCAGAGCTAAGTATGGAGGATTGTTGTCTCTGTTAAGGGTTCATGTAGTTGAAGGAATATTGTTTACGCTGATTCAGTTTTACGATCTGGTTTATCACTATTTCACATTCCAGGATTATCAACTAGCACCGACGCTGAAGGAGTACTCTCACCTGACTGATTTACCCCTCACCGACCAAGCTCCCTTTTCTAGACTGGAAGAAATTCCAAAGGATCAAACCATTGCAAGAGCAATCTATTTGGACGAGTCAGAAGTCAGGACTCACATAACCGCTAAGGATGGAATCCAAGGTTTACCGGCCAAGTTTTTGATAGAGAAAGCCTTGTACTTTGCCAGTATAGGAAATGTTACTGCTTTCGAGGATATCTTTGTTCTACTCACCTACGGGTTGTTCCTTTTTCCCAACATCGATAACTTCATTGATATCAATGCCATTAAGATATTTCTTATTGGAAACCTTGTGCCTACCTTGTTCGCAGATGCTTATCATTCTGTACACTTAAGGAATTTGTACAATGGAGGAATGATCACATGTTGTGTACCCCTGTTATACAAATGGTTCACTTCCCATTTACCTAAGTCTGCTGCTTTTTGGGATCATAAGAGTACTCTGCGTTGGTCACAGAGAATCATGTCTCTTACCAACTCTAACATAGACTGGTAAAATCGGATCTATGACGGGATAAGAATCATTGACCGTTGTGGAAACTTCCCTAATATACCCCTCATAGGAACCAAAGGAGGAATTAACTATCATCCAGTTTTAGTTCATCGTCAATTCGGATACCCGATGAGACATGTCCCGCGTAATGTTCATCTGGAAGGTCTTTTCTTCAAGGAAGGAGAAAATGACAGGGCACTAAAGACATAAATAGTGCATGCCTGGAAATATGTTCACAGGAAAGGAAGAGAGTCTCTAGGAAAACCAGACTGTGTCTCTGTGGAACCTTATCTCCACTGGGTGCAAGCTAAAGCTCTCAAGCTTCAAGAAGTTCTTCCGTTAAAGGAGCCTGTCCTTTATTTTATGTCTGATACGGAAAAACTCCAGGTCACTCTCAGCAAAGTTCAACGGGAAAAGAAATCTTGGAAGAACAAGTACCGCATTCCCAATGTGGAGTGTACCAAAATACAACAACTGTTAAAAGAAAAACATGCTCTGATCGAGATATTAGAGCAACATGCTGTAGAAAGTCAAGAAGACCGAAGGAATTTGTTCGCTCCTTTCACTTGGCAAAGGAATGACAACCCGACAACGGCTCAAGAGCCCCGGTCAAAGAAAAGGAAAATACCAGAACCAGCTCCTGAGCTCTCTTCAGAGAGGACTCAAGATCCATAAGCTTAGATTTTTCCTTTTACAGCACTTTGTAAATTACTGTATTTCCATTTCCGCAATCTTTTAATTCAATAAAACGGGGTTTCCCCACTGTATGATATTTGCAATCCAATTGTTGAAGTTTATTTTGATTAAAAAAAATTAAAATATAATTATTACATATCATTCATCATTCTCACATAACACATTTTTCTTACCTACGAATCTCACGTCTGTGTCTCGATTCTAGAGTCAAACTGTCTCATTCGTACATTACTCGGGCCAATCGACAAAAGAAAATGGATGATCTCGAGGAAGAGAACAGAGAGCTGAGAGAAGAAATCGACGCTCTGAAAGAAGATCTGAGAAAACTTCACAGTGACATGCAATCTCTGATAACAGCTCAGAGGCAACAACAAAGGACTATGATCTCAGAGATCACATCTACGCCCATAGTCGAGACGTATGATCCTCGATACAAGATGCCTAAAGATCATCCCTGGGGCATGCCACTCAACTATATCCCTGAAGGATATATTCCGCCGATCACGAAAGATCCGGAAACTGCAGCAGGAATCGCTGGGCCTGAAGGTTACAAACTTTGGGAAAGCGAAGATGCAAGGGGCATGATAGAAACTCCTGAAGGTTACAAACTTCGGGATAGGGAAGCACCAAGAGTCACTGTTGTAAGGCCTATACCACCACCCTTGGTACACACTGTCCCGGAAGGACAGATTCCACAGATACCCTCTGGTGGAAATGAAAGTATGTACGATAGATTGAATGAGTTTCAGGAATAATTCTTGGAAATGCAGAAGGAACTGCATGCCATTCGCAGTCAGGATTTATTCGGAAAGGACGCCGCTGGCCTTTGTTTGGTCCCTAATGTGAATATTCCGCACAAATTTGAGGTGCCCGAATTTGAGAAATACAAGGGCAACTCTTGCCCTCAAAGTCATTTGGTGATGTACGCTCAAAAGATGTCAACTCAGACGGAGAATCAACAGTTACTAATCCACTACTTCTAAGATAGTTTAACCGGTGCCGCACTCAAATGGTACATGGGTTTAAACCGCACCAAGATCATCACTTTCAGAGATCTTGGCGTTACCTTCATTCAATAATATAAGTATAACCTGGACATGGCACCAGACAGAGATCAACTCAGAGCCATGTCGCAGAAGGACAAGGAAACCTTTAAGGAATATGCTCAGAGATGGCGTGAAATTTCCGCCCAGATTTGTCCACCTCTTGAGGAAAAAGAGATGAAAAAGATCTTTTTGAAAACCTTGAGCTCATTCTACTACGACCGAATGGTCGCCAATGCGCCCAGCGACTTCACTGAGATGGTGAGCATGGGAGTTCGTCTTGAAGAAGCAGTCCGAGAAAGATGTCTGGTCAAAGATACAGGACCATCGAGCAGTACCAAAAGATACGGTAGTGCTTTCCCTAAGAAAAAAGAGCAAGATATTGGTAATATATCTTTTAGAAAGCAAAGGCGACGGTGCCAACCAGTAGCAGCTGTAACTCCTGTTATCAATCCTGCGCCTATTCCAACGTATCAGCCTCAGGTCGCTCAGAGCCAACCAAATCAACAACAATAGCAGCAAAGGACGCAACAGCCTCTTCAGCAGGCTCGTCCTCAATACAACAATAACAACCGTACAACACGGCCACCAGGGTTCGACCCTATACCAATGTTGTATGCAGAATTATTTCCACTACTACTGGTCAAGGGGCACGTCCAAACCAGGTCTCCTCTTACAGTACCGGAAAATCCACCTTTTTGGTTCAAAGCGGATCAGACTTGCCCTTACCATTAAGGAGGACCGGGGCACAACATAGAAAATTATCTCAGCTTCAAATTCGATGTGGAGAAGCTTGTCAGGAGCGGGGTCTTATCCTTCAAGGATACAAATCCAAATGTTCAGACAAACCCGCTGCCTCAACACGAGAAAGCTACAGTAAATTTGATAGAGGAAGAGTCTAACCACAGCTATCAAATTCATGATATACTCTTACTGGGAACTAACCTGGTCAAGATGCATTGTAGACAGAGCGGATACGGGCATGTACCATTTCACAATTATCATCAATATGATATCTGCTCTAAATACAATCAAGGATGTTCCATAGTTCAATCAACTCTACAAAAACAGATGGATCTCGGATGGATCCAAGATCACCGAATCCGTGAGGTCAAAATGACTTATACAAATTCCAACATCGTTCAAAAACATGACATCCGTGCGATGAATGTTAACTTGGTGACAATGCACTCAAGGCAAAGCCAACATCATGATCTGCCACGGCACGGTTACGATTCCTGTCTGATCTGCTCGATAAATAATCAGGGATGCTCTTTTGTACAAGAGGCCCTCCAGCTTCATATGGATCTCAGATGGATCCAGGACTACCGTGATAGAATTCATTATCAAGTTAATATGATTCAAATCTTTGATATTCGCTTGATGAATACCAACTTAGTGAAATTACACGCTAAGCAAGTCCAGCTCGGTTTTCTGACTTCACATGACTATCAGAGCTGTAAAGTATGTCATGAGAATGACTAAGGATGTGCACTTATTCAAAGAACGCTGCAACACTTGTTGAACCACTGGTGGCTTCCGATCTATCTAGATGAAGACACACAACAAGTCAATATGAGTAACGGGAACCCTACTAGGCATCAAAGTCAGGATGTTCGATCAATGGAAACAGATCTAGTGAGGTTGAACTGCATACAAAGCGGACGTGACCGGGTGCCACCACACAACTATGAGCACTGTAGAGTTTGGTCAGAGGATAACCAAGGATGCTACCTCGTGCGAGCGGCCCTTCAAATTAAGTTAGACCACAAAGTGGCCTGGCCATGTTCAACCTCTGGTTTAATCAACATAATGTCAGACTATCTTCCCGATCGAAGCAAAGACGTTGTCTTAATCCCTAAACGAGAAGTGGCCAAAGATGTATGCGCCATAATCCCTCTACTCCATGAATCAAGAGTTCCTCTTGATAGTGGAAAGATTCTCAACCTCGAACCAATTGAGGCCGGCTACGATGGTCAGAAAAATCAAAAGGCTCTTGTAGTTATCTATCTACCGGGACCAGTACCGTACAAATCCGATAAGGCTATCCCTTACAAATACGGTGCAACAATAATTGAGAATGGAAAGGAAACTCCATTACCTTCCGTCGTGAATATTGAAGACATCAGTCGAGTAACACAGAGCGGTCGGATCTTCAACAAAGGAGTTGGAGAACCTACCAGAGAAAAGGAACCTCAGACAGAAGTTCCCAGTCAACCAGTCGGTCAATCCGGTAATCCTGACCTTTTAAAGAACAATGATGGGATGCTGAAGCTCATCCAAAAGAGCGAGTACAACATTGTAGACCAACTATTGCAAACTCCTTCAAGAATCTCTGTGCTATCTCTTTTACTCAGTTTCGAAGCTCACAGGGAAGCTCTACAGAAAGTCTTAGAGCAAGCCTTTGTGGAACAAGATGTGACAATAAGATAATTTGACAGCATCATCTCCAACATCACTTCCTGCAACAACTTAGGATTCAGTGATGAGGAACTGCTGGAAGAAGGCAAACATCACAACATGGCACTTAACATTATAGTCAACTGCCAGGACGATGCTTTAGCCAGCGTACTGGTAGACACTGGATCAGCTCTAAATGTTATGCCAAAATCTACTTTAATGCGACTATCATTTCAAGGATCTCTGATGAGAGGCAATGAGGTCATTGTCAAAGCATTTGACGAATCCCGAAAAACACTTATCGGCGAAGTCGACCTTCCCAAAACTATCGATCCTCACACTTTCCAAGTCACTTTCCAGGTCATGGACATCCAGGAAGCATACAGATGTTTGTTAGGAAGACCTTGGATACACGAGGCTGGGGCAGTCACTTCGACACTTCACCAGAAGCTGAAGTTCGTCAAGAATGACCTATTAGTCACAGTCTGTGGAGAGCAAGCCTTGATCGTGAGAAACTTGTCGTCGTCCACTTGTGTAGAACCAGAGGAGGTTGTTGGAACCCAGTTCCAAGCACTTTCGGTGAGTAATGAGAATCAATCAGAAAAAGGAACATCGATTTCCTCGTACAAAGATGCTCTCGAGGTGATCAAAAGTAACAATGCAAAAGGGTGGGGACAACTTGTCATTCCTACTGACAAAAAGACAAAGAAAGGTCTTAGTTTTTCTTCAACCTGTACCCAGACTGCTACTAACGATGAAAGTTTTCATCCCATTCAGGACTTCTTCCACAGTGGAGGTTTCCTTCACCCAGTGTCTCAAGAAGTACATACCATCAACGAGGGTGATTCCTCTGATACAGATGAAGGGTGGAAGTCCTATCTCAACGAGGAAGGTTATATGTCTCAGGGAGAAATGTGTACGCCATTTTGCTATCCCGCACAGAGTCTGAGATATATACCAAGATCAGACGTCAAAATGATATACAGAGATTGTGATCCGGAAGAATGCTGTGCTCCACCCAACTCATTAGAGGAGGACACTCCAATGAAAGACAACTTTGACTATGACTATTATGACCTAATGGATGGCTTGCCGATCTGGCAGCCGTACCCAGAGGACTTGGGGCAAAAAATTCAGCCCAACGATGTATATCAGCTGAGCGTCATTGAAAAGAATACGTACGTCCCCACCAAATCATGGGATCATTACTCAGGGCATTCATAAAATATCCAGCACGACGATGAGTTTGCAAAGATTGCAGGACAAGAGTTCCTTAACTACGCTTTTCCTGATGGGGAGATTCGCCTGAGAGTAAAAACACTGTACAAGATACAACAGAAGAATTCGTCTACGACAATTCTGCCTAGGAGACAGACTCCAACGATCCTGCTCCATCATAAATCAACATTATTTCCGAAGACAAATAAAGAAGGAAGTGTAAGGCCCTAATTTTTGACCTGTAAGATTCCACATATCATTCACATCTCATTTTGCATTTTTACCACAAACAAGATCACGCATTGGTTCCCTTGTCCCTCTCATCTTTGGGTTTATGCCTTGCAGGGTTTACCGAGCATCTGTGTGTTTTCTTATTCACTTTATTGCTTTATTTGTTTATATTTTACTAACCTTAACCAAAACCCAAAAATATTTTGTTTTCTCTTTATTGACATTTTCAGGGGAAGAACAGGTTAAAACATGCCAAAATAACAGTCCCACAGCTCGAATGAATTTTATCTGAGAAAAGTCAAAGTTGATCCGCAATCATGTCAAATTTATCTGGTCAAGGATTCCACAAGTTTTAATTGATTATTATTCAAGGAATTCCAAGGTTCATGTGTTTATTTCCATGCCTTCTTTGACAAGCAAAAGAATCGAGCCGGAACCACAACAGTGCAACAAAATGCTCATTTTTCACAAATTTTGCACTGAGTAACCGGTTACCCTGTGGTGAGTAACCGGTTACCCTCGTGAAAATTTGAAAAAAATTCACCAAATTCAAATTCAGCAATTTTGCACCAATCTAAACCCTTGATCACATTTGGAATATTCTAGACCATCTCATTTTATTTCCCCTACATCACTTTGATCATTTCCTACCATACACCTTCACTAATCACCACTATTTTATGAATTTCCCTCCAAATTCAAATTCCAAGCCTAATTTTGATCTTCCAAATCTAATTCCAACCACCAAATTTCCAAGCCTAAACTCTATAAATAGAGCCTTCATTTCATTCATTTCGGAAGCTTTTGAGAGCCAAATTCACCTTGCTAAAATTTCATTCAAGCTTTTGATAGCCAACAAACCTCTTGCAAATTCTCTCCCCAACTACCAAATTTACCAAAGCTCAGATTTCTTCTTTGGAAAGTTAACAAGAATTCACATTGAATCTTGTTCAACTTTGAGCTAAACCTTTATCCAAACTTGTTTTCTTCATCAATTCTTATAGATCAAGGCTTTGGAGTTTAGATCTTGAAGCAATTTGAAGGAATTTTCAGATTTGAAGTGGTAATTCATCTCACCATTGTTGAAGCTTCATCTTCATCTTCCATAATGTAGATCTTTGGAGATCCTTGTTACTTGATCCATTGGATCTTGTAATTGTGTTTAATTGCTATTTTTCACCGTTGTTTTACTTTAAATTTCGTGCAATTTCAGTTCCATGATCACAAAGTGTTCGTAAAAAGTTTTGAAAATGGATCATGCTGAATTTTGCACAATTTTCTGCATTCTGGTGCAGAGTAACCGGTTAACGTCTGGTGAGTAACCGGTTACTCTGTGTTAATTTTGAAATTTTGCGCTTATTTTGAACTAAGTAACCGGTTAACACCTGGTGAGTAACCGGTTACTCTGAAACAGAATGCATATTTTGGCTTGTTTTTGGGACTGTTTTGGTTCCTTTTCCATTTCCTTCCCCTTCCCTTTGTTCTTAGCCTTAGATCACATACTTTTGTGGTTTAATTTGGCTTTCTCTTCATCTATTTCTCTTTTCTTTTGATTGATGAAAGTCTTATGGATCATTAGAATTTCTTTGTCGAATTCTTGATCAAGACGAGATCGTTACTTTCTTTTCTTTTTGTGCAGTATTGCTTTCGGATGACGATCTACATATCGTTTATCTAGCATGCATTAGCACAAAGAGCTATTGATCAGCCTCATTTTAGGGTAATTACTCCGTAAATTACTCGGCGATTACTTAACATAGCGCAACATTATGACCCTTATCGGAAAACAACTCAATGTTGATTGATTTTTTGTATTAGGTTCAAATCTATGAAGCTTGTTGTTGTAGAGGCTTTGATTCTATCAATCTTCTAACAAGTCTTCATTAACCTTGACCTAAGTACACTATTCAATCATTATTGATCACTTACTCTAACAACTAATTACTAATTACTAACTTCTAACTTCTTTACAATTCCCTCTCGCTCCCTATCTCTCTTTTACTTTTATGCAATTTTTCCTTTGTCCGTTGGACACATGTTTACGCTTCCGCATATTTTTCCTTTGTCTGTTGGACACATGTTTATGCTTCTGTAATTTTTACTTTGTCCGTTGGACACATGTTAATGCTTCCGCAATTTTTACTTTGTCCGTTGGACACATGTTTATGCTTATGCCTTTTCCTCTTTGTCCACTTGGACCAAAAATATTAATAAAGGCCAAAACTTCTAAAAAACTTGTGCTTCTAATCTTGGACTATGGTTACTATCCTTTGCAATGGACATGGAATTTTGCACCTAGACCTTGGACTTCAATGCTATTCTTGAATCCTTGAACTTAGACCTTGGACATCCAATGCAATTCTTGGAACTTTGGACTTGGAATTAGGACCTTTCTCCCTTTGCTTTGGAATTATGGTTCGAAGACTTTGGAGCTTACTTGTGTGGTTAGGTTATTCTTATCCTTAGCTTTTACTTTATGCTCTAGGATAGTCACTTCTTCTCCTCCCCATTCTTCAATTTTCAAAACTCTCCCCCTTTTTCAAAACTTTCTTGTTTTCAAACTTTCACCTCTTTCATAATCAAACCTTGACTTTGTCATGTGATTTTACTCTTTTCTTTTCATTTCTTAACAAATGCTAAACTACATAAGCATATTGACACCTTTTTCAAAAGACTTTAAAAAACACTCAAACTCATCAAAACTCTTTTTTGTGCCCTTGTGCACTTTTCCTTTAAACTTTTTCATAAGTTTAGACATGATTCATTTCTTTAGGCGAAACTATTTGCTTGGAAATGACGACTTGTCTTTACATTTTAAAATCAACCAAAACAAACAAATTTCATTCTTTGTACCACGAACTACGGGGTTTTGATCCTAAATTGCACATCATGGGTACGTAGGCATGAGACGACAAGTCTCTCCAAACACAAAAATCTTAAAAAAACAATTTCTCTTCTCATCTCCTCAATCTCTTTTCAAGCAAACTTTTTCAGACCAAAAGCGGTAGATATTTCAAAGGGATCCTATAGAGTACTATAGACGTTTTGTGTGCTAATACCTTCCCTTAACGTAACCAACCCCCCTTACCTAGTTTCTCTTCACTTGTTCTTGTTGTAGAGCTTGTGTAGGTTTTGTTTGCTCTTTTTCCTTTCCTTTTTGGATAAAATAAAAGTGCGGTGGCGACTCTTGCTTTTCGAGTTAAGTTAATCAATAGCTTAAACTCATGATTTTTCCGCTACAGAAAAGTGGCGACTCTGCTGGGGATAAACTCCCTTGAGGGGTTTAGCCTACTTTTATTTATTTACTACTTTTATCTGATTTGCTTGTTACTTGTTTGTTCTGTTTTGGAGTTCCTCTGTGTGTGAGATAGGTCCTATACCCAGACCAGAGTGTACTTTGAGATAAGAGGATGGTATAGTCAAGGGAAGTTTGAGGGAGTCGAATCCAGAAAAAGAAGAACTTAAGACTCCATCCACTCGGTGGTTGCCTCTTTGGAATTACTGATGCCGATCGAGCGATCGTGAAGGCATTACTTTTTCCATAGAAGCCTATAACACCGAGGACCGTAGTAACCTTTAACCCATCCTAGCCATTTTAGGATCGTGGCATATAAGCTACGAAGATTGAAATCTGACTTAGCTGTTACGCGATGCCACACTCAGGTTAGATTCTCTTGAGGATAACTACCAACCTCCGAGCAAATCGGCGCGCTGGTGTGTCTGATAGTGGATTGTGGACCTTGGCCACTCTATTAGAACCGCTGTTTTCTGCAGGTATAATGAAGACGAAACCTTAGTACATACCTTTTGTGGGATTGGTTCTTAACCTTGACTTCACGCTCGTGACTCGAATCTTTGAACCCGTGTGCTTTGAGTGATCTTGTTTGTGGTTGTTGCATCCATGCACTCTTGCATCCATGAGCATACATATACATTCTTCCGAGTTGCCTCAGAAACTCATTTCAGCTGTCTCCTTCTCCAGTTATCTGTTTACCGTCAAGCTGTTTCCTCATAACAACTACGGAACTAGAGCTGCTGTCAGATTGAGAATGGAAAACCAAGAACAACACAATGTCGAAGTCAGAATGGAAATTGATGAGTTGAAGGCCGGTATGACCAAGCTCACAGAAATGCTGCAAGTTCTGATTGCTAGAGGTGAACCACCTCAGAGGACTGTGATTGTTGAAACTTCAACTGCTGTTGTTGACCCTCCACTGACTCAGCAACCAGCTTCTACTTGGCCAGAATTTGGGTTACCTCCAAATTACTCGCCACCCTTTGCAACTACTCTTGTGTTTGTCTCGCTAGTATCTTCTGCTCAATTGTTCGCTGAACCTCAGTCTGTTGTGTATTCTGTTGCTCAAGCTATTCCTGAGAATCCTTTCGTGTACCATGCTGCTGGTCCACAATCTGAAAGTCAAGGAGAACCTGGATACATTTAAGAAGCCAGAGAGCAATGGCAAACTCTAGATAAAAGGATAAGAGCCGTGGAAGGAAGTGATGTCTTTAATGCTGCTGCAATGGACATGTGGTTGGTTTTCGACTTGGTTATTCCTCCAAAATTCAAGACTCCTGATTTTGAGAAATACAAGGGGCACACCTGTCCCAGAACCCACTTGGTGATGTACTGCCGCAAGATGGCTGCCCATGCCAAAAATGACAAACTGCTCATTCACTATTTCCAAGACAGCTTGAGTGGGGCTTCAATGAAATGGTATATGAGACTTGATAAGAACTGTATCCAAAGCTGGAAGGACTTGGGTGATGCTTTCTTAATGCAATATAAGTAAAATCTGGACATGGCACCTGACCACCGTCAATTGCAGAATATGTCTCAGAAAGAAAAAGAATCCTTTAAGGAGTACGCTCAGCGCTGGAGAGAGCTAGCTGCTCAAGTGGAGCCACCCTTGGCTGAAAAAGAATTGACTGGATTGTTCATGAACACTCTTCAGCCACTCTTTTGGGAAAAGATGATAGGCAGTATATCATCTGGTTTTGCTGACCTAGTCACTATTGGAGAAAGACTAGAAGAAGGTATAAAGAAAGGAAAGATTACCAATGCTGAAGCCTTTAGTGGTGCTAAAAAGTATGCTGGGAATTTTCAAAAGAAAAAGGATGGCGATACCCATGATGTTTCAGTTGAAGGGAAACCTCGCCGCAGACAACAACAATATGTAGCTGCAGTTGCTCATGTGTCAATGCTCAACCAGTTCAAGCTCCTCGTCAGACTGTTAGACAGAATCAGAATCGCAATAGGGTTAACTTTGATCCTATCCCGATGTCCTACGCTGAGTTATATCCATGTCTTGTTTAGAGAGGTTTGATTACAACGAGGGATCTACCTCCTCCTCCAAATCCTCTCCCAGCCAGCTATAGGGCTGATCTTCACTGTGAATTCCATCGAGGTGGGGCAGGCCATAACTTGGAAGGTTGCTATGCATTGAAAGCTAGAGTACAAGAATTGGTGAACTCAAAGATTCTGACTTTTCTTGATGATAATCCCAATGTTGTCAACAATCCTTTGCTAGAGCATGCCAAGTGAAGTTTGAGTCAGTTCAGACAGGTTATCTCCTAAAGCCAGTGTTTCCGACAGGACAGCTCATCCTTGTTGCTGATTAATCACTAGGCCTTGTTTCTTTCTGTTTGCATTTTTCTTTGACTGTATTGTTTGCTTGTTTTCGAACTTTATTTGTACTTTCATGGTAATTTCAATGAAATGAGCATTGCAATGTTTGATTCAATTCATTTATATCCACTGTGTGCATCTTTATGCTTTCTTTTTAAAAAAACAAAAATATATCTCCTGTTCTCTTTCTTTATCAAGCTTTTGTTTATGCAAAGATTGGAGGGAGGATAATGAAAGCGAAATACCTAAAATTGCTGGATTGTATGCTTTCAATTTAAAACTTGGCTGATGATGTACATGCATTATTTCAACTCCCAAACACTGGAGAAATAAGGAAGTTAATCCTTTGTCAACCCCTTCGAGCCTAGAAGTTGGAGTTTATTTCTGTACGAAAAACCCACAATCTTAACCTGGGGCAGGGTAGTTCTCAGTTAATTTAACTGTGCATGCAAGACACATTCCAATAAAGGTTGCAATCACAAGCTTTCCTTCACACACATCAAACATGTGTCGAAGATGTCTTTCAAATCAAAAGCCAATGATGGTTCACCGTAATCATTAAGCCAGACAGTCACTATCTTAAAAAAAATCAAAATAAAAGCCCGCTAAGTCAAAACCTATGAAGGAGACTTAGGTAAAAATTGGGGCATCCCGATGACTGTAAGCTCAAATGATACAGTTCAGGCAAAAGTTAGGGATAACAAAAAAATAAATCAAGAGGTTACCAAAATCCTTAAAGACAAAACGATTTGACTGAGGTCCTCATCAAAAAACAACAAAATGTTGTAAGAAAGAGTGATTGCCATCTCAAAAATCCCTTGAGCCATCATCACAACATGTGTTGCAATTCCAAAATCGCTTGGAACCTGAATGCATAGTTTGAATTAACTGAGCATAGGACTGAAGGTCATCACGAAGAATGGGTTGGGTACAAATAAACTTTGAGCCTATATCCTTTATTTCAAAAAACCGTGAACCAGACCACGTTACAACCTTCAAAAGACCTAATTGAAGCCAGGTTTCTTTTGAAAGCATACTGCAGCAAGGTTGCGTAAATTGACTCCTAAGTTTGTTGCCAATCATTTGCTTTTTACTGTCATACCTTTGCTTTCTCTTTCACTTTGCATGTCTAAACCGCCGTGTTTTAACAAGTGTTTCATTTTGCTTTACATCAATAATATCATTCCAAAAATGATTTTTGATTTCAAAAATTGCATTGAGCTTTGCATTAAAATTACCATGTTTGTTTGAATAATCTAATTTGCAGACAAACTTTCCTCATCAAGAAATTTCAAACAGTTGAGAAACTTGGTCAGTGACCCTATCAGGCACATTACTTCCAGATCCTGTTGTGAATCTGTTCAAGATTTATTGCTCAGTGCAAGTTATTCTCAGATTTGGTTAACCAGAAGATCTCTTTCAAGACCCATACTGAGTTTAGCCTTCTCAACATTCATTCCAAGAACTGAAGCCATGATCAGTCCATCCCCAGCAATAGCAACTGAAGCCATGATCAGTTTATCCTCAACAATCATTTCAAGAATTGAAGTCATGATCAGTTCATTTTTCCCCTGCAGCAGTCAAACTGAAGCCATGATCAGTTTATCCTCATCAGTCAATCAATCTGGGGCAGTATTCTTCAAGAATCCTCAAGATGTCTTTCTTTAAAAGACTATCAGGCTGATACAATTCACAAGTGTGACAGAGATGTGTTCAACATCTTCTATCCAAGCAGAGTGGGCAGTATTCCCTGTGTTGAGGAATTAGAGTTCCATTCTTCCCCCACAAAAAAGTCTATCTCAGTTGTCCCAATCATATGCATTGCATACATAAATCATTCATATATCATACATAGAAAGATTTTCATAGCTCGAAGCGTGCTTCATGTTCATATGCATTTTCCGAGGTCCTGTTGTTTTCAACATCTTACCTTGTGATCAAAGTCCAACTTACTTGGCGCCTACCAAAAACTTTTACCTGCCTTCTCATTCAGTGCCATTCCTGAATGTTGTCGTTTGCCTGTCTTTTCACCCAATGCTATTCCTGGATGACTTGTTTACCTGTTTTCTTTCTTTCCAGTGCAATTCCTGGATGTTGTCGTTTCCCTGTGCATCTTGTCCTGTTGATAGATATTTGTCTTCTTTCATTCCAGTGCTATTCCTAGATCTTTGTTATTCTTTCACTCCGGTGCCATTCCTGGACGTTTGTCTCTTTTGATCTCCAGTGTCATTTCTGGATACCTTGTTCTTCTTGTTTCTCCCAGTGCTATTCCTGGAAGTTTTGCCTCTCTTCTCTAATCCCCAACAATTTTGCTTGGATACCTTTCAGTGATATTCCTGAAAGTTTTACCTATTTATTCAGTGCCATTCCTGAATGAGTTTTCTCCTTTGCATTCAGTTCCATTTATGGATGTATTTCTCACTATCATTCAATGCCATTCTTGAATGAAGTGATTTACCTTTATCTTTCAGTGCCATTCCTGAAAGTTTCATCTGTTCATTTAGTGCCATTCCTGGATGATTTTTTCTCCGTTACCTTTCAGTGCCATTCCTGAAAGCTCTTTCTCACTATCATTCAATGCCATTCCTGAATGCAGTGATTTACCTTTACCTTTCAGTTCCATTCCTGAAAGTCCCTTCTCACTTTATTCAATGTAAGTCTTAGATATCGTGAACTCTTTTTATCCAATGCCATTCTTGGATATTGAGATTACTTTTGTCCAATGCCATTCTTGGACACCTTTTCCCCAGCCAAGTCCAATTCTATTCTTGGATATCTCTAATGTTTACCCTTGTCATCCAATGCCATTCTTGGATGTCCCCAGTGAAATTTTCAAATGGAATTTTGTTTATATCCAATGTTATTCTTAGATGACTCTGATGTTTGTTGTTGCCCCATTCAATGCCATTCTTGAATATTGAAGCTTCTTTCATCCAATGCCATTCTTGGATATTTTACCCCCAATAGAGTGTTTTTCACCTCCATCCAATGCTATTCTTGGATGACACTGCTGCTTTTACCAGAAACTTTCTTGTTGTTGTCCAATGCCATTCTTGGACATCTTTTAGCATACCTTTTGTCTCGTTCGTCGTGTCCATTCAATGCCATTCTTGGATGTCACTACTTGTCTTCCCAGGGTCTTGTCCCTCTCTTTCCAACTATTGATGGATACTTCTTGTCACCTTGACAAATATCCAGAAATATCTTGTGTTCTCCAGCGTGTCTTTTCGCGTCATCTTTCTCAATTTACCGAATCCCTTGTTTCAAGTTTCCCCGCAGTGTGTTTTATCCTTTGCATTCATATCATCTTGTGGCATCTTAGAGCTAAAAAAATATAGCTTTTTGTATTTAAGTATCTTCATATCTCCCGATAGAAAAGACTTAAATAGGGGCAGCTGTAAGACCCTAATTTTTTACCCCTAAGATTCCACATATCATTCACATCTCATTTTGCATTTTTACCACAAACAAGATCACACATTGGTTCCCTTGTCCCTCTCATCTTTGGGTTTATGCCTTGCAGGGTTTATCGAGCATCTGTGTGTTTACTTATTCACTTTATTGCTTTATTTGTTTATATTTTACTAACCTTAACCAAAACCCAAAAATATTTTGTTTTCTCTTTATTGACATTTTCAGGGGAAGAACAGGTTAAAACATGCCAAAATAACAGTCCCACAGCTCGAATGAATTTTATCTGAGAAAAGTCAAAGTTGATCCGCAATCATGTCAAATTTATCTGGTCAAGGATTCCACAAGTTTTAATTGATTATTATTCAAGGAATTCCAAGGTTCATGTGTTTATTTCCATGCCTTCTTTGACAAGCAAAAGAATCGAGCCGGAACCACAACAGTGCAACAAAATGCTCATTTTTCACAAATTTTGCACTGAGTAATCGGTTACCGTGTGGTTAGTAACCGGTTACCCTCGTGAAAATTTGAAAAAAATTCAGCAAATTCAAATTCAGCAATTTTGTACCAATCTAAACCCTTGATCACATTTGGAATATTCTAGACCATCTCATTTTATTTCCCCTACATCACTTTGATCATTTCCTACCATACACCTTCACTAATCACCACTCTTTTATGAATTTCCCTCCAAATTCAAATTCCAAACCTAATTTTGATCTTCTAAACCTAATTCCAAACCACCAAATTTCCAAGCCTAAACTCTATAAATAGAGCTTTCATTTCATTCATTTCGGAAGCTTTTGAGAGCCAAATTCACCTTGCTAAAATTTCATTCAAGCTTTTGATAGCCAACAAACCTCTTGCAAATTCTCTCCCCAACTACCAAATTTACCAAAGCTCACATTTCTTCTTTTGAAAGTTAACAAGAATTCACATTGAATCTTGTTCAACTGTGAGCTAAACCTTCATCCAAACTTGTTTTCTTCATCAATTCTTATAGATCAAGGCTTTGGAGTTTGGATCTTGAAGCAATTTTAAGGAATTTTCAGATTTGAAGTGGTAATTCATCTCACCATTGTTGAAGCTTCATCTTCATCTTCCATAATGTAGATCTTTGGAAATCCTTGTTACTTGATCCATTGGATCTTGTAATTGTGTTTAATTGCTGTTTTTCACTGTTGTTTTACTTTAAATTTCGTGCAATTTCAGTTCCATGATCACAAAGTGCTTGTAAAAAGTTTTGAAAATGGATCATGCTGAATTTTGCACAATTTTCTGCATTCTGGTGCAGAGTAACCGGTTAACGTCTGGTGAGTAACCGGTTACTCTGTGTTAATTTTGAAAAATTGCGCTTATTTTGAACTAAGTAACCGGTTAACACCTGGTGAGTAACCGGTTACTTTGAAATAGAATGCATATTTTGGCTTGTTTTTGGGACTGTTTTGGTTCCTTTTCCATTTCCTTCCCCTTCCCTTTGTTCTTAGCCTTAGATCACATAATTTTGTGGTTTAATTTGGCTTTCTCTTCATCTATTTCTCTTTTCTTTTGATCGATGAAAGTCTTATGGATCATTAGAATTTCTTTGTCGAATTCTTGATCAAGACGAGATCGTTACTTTCTTTTCTTTTCGTGCGGTATTGCCTTCGGATGACGATCTAAATATCGTTCATCTAGCATGCATTAACACAAATAGCTATTGACCGACCTCATTGTAGGGTAACGTAAATTACTCGACAATTGCTTAACATAGCGCAACATTATGTACCTTATTGGAAAACAACTCAATGTTGATTGGTCTTTTGTATTAGGTTCAAAATCTATGAAGCTTGTTGTTGTAGAGGCTTTGATTCTATCAATCTTCTAACAAGTCTTCATTAACCTTGACCTAAGTACACTATTCAATCATTATTGATCACTTACTCTAACAACTAATTACTAATTACTAACTTCTAACTTCTTTACAATTCCCTCTCGTTCCCTATCTCTCTTTTACTTTTATGCAATTTTTCCTTTGTCCGTTGGACACATGTTTATGCTTCCACAATTTTTACTTTGTCCGTTGGACATATGTTTATGCTTCCGCAATTTTTACTTTGTCCGTTGGACATATGTCTATGGTTATGCCTTTTCCTCTTTGTCCACTTGGACCAAAAACATTAATAAAGGCCAAAACCTCTAAAAAACTTGTGCTTCTAATCTTGGACTATGGTTACTATCCTTTGCAATGGACATGGAATTTTGCACCTAGACCTTGGACTTCAATGCTATTCTTGAATCCTTGAACTTACACCTTGGACATCCAATGCAATTCTTGGAACCTTGGACTTGGAATTAGGACCTTTCTCCCTTTGCTTTGGAACTATGGTTTGAAGACTTTGGAGCTTACTTGTGTGGTTAGGCTATTCTTATCCTTAGCTTTTACTTTATGCTCTAGGATAGTCACTTCTTCTCCTCCCCATTCTTCAATTTTCAAAACTCCCCCCCTTTTTCAAAACTTTCTTGTTTTCAAACTTTCACCCCTTTCATAATCAAACCTTGACTTTGTCATGTGATTTTACTCTTTTCTTTTCATTTCTTAACAAATGCTAAACTACATAAGCATATTGACACCTTTTTCAAAAGACTTTAAAAAACACTCAAACTCATCAAAACTCTTTTTTGTGCCCTTGTGCACTTTTCCTTTAAACTTTTTCATAAGTTTAGACATGATTCATTTCTTTAAGCGAAACTATTTGCTTGGAAATGACGACTTGTCTTTACATTTTAAAATCAACCAAAACAAACAAATTTCATTCTTTGTACCACGAACTACGGGGTTTTGATCCTACATTGCACATCGTGGGTACGTAGGCATGAGACGACAAGTCTCTCCAAACACAAAAATCTTATAAAACAATTTCTCTTCTCATCTCCTCAATCTCTTTTCAAGCAAACTTTTTCAGACCAAAAGCGGTAGATATTTCAAAGGGCTCCTATAGAGTACTATAGACGTTCTGGGTGCTAATACCTTCCCTTAACGTAACCAACCCCCCTTACCCGGTTTCTCTTCACTTGTTCTTGCTGTAGAGCTTGTGTAGGTTTTATTCGCTCTTTTTTGTTTCCTTTTTGGATAAAATAAAAGTGCGGTGGCGACTCTTGCTTTTCGAGTTAAGTTAATCAATAACTTACACTCACGATTTTGCCGCTACAGAAAGGTACCAGACTTTGTGATTCACCGAGAAGTTCTCCGCCAATGGGTTATTGTCGATGTCCCGAAAGTCGTTCATAAGTCTAAGTAATTGTCGTCTTTGTTTTAACCTTTCACCCTACCCAGGTGAAACAGATGTTTTGATAGGACTCACTTTCTGTAAATGTCTCTCTTCGCTTTGCCCAAAGTGACAGAGTTTTGTTTTATAGGGCTGTAGTTTCAAGAATCGACCAAATCATAAATAAATAACGTCGTTCTGTAATTTCCGCATTTATTGTTGTTTTCGCTTTTCATTTTTTTTCTTCAGAAAATGGTAATCCTAAAAACAACTCAAAATAATAAAAACAAGCATTTTTCAGAAAATACACTGCACACACTCTTGCATTCTCTCTATCTCTTCTAGAAACAATCATCACGTCATGCATATTGCTTGTTTTAAACCCCATTGAAACATACGATCCAACGCCTTCTCCCAACTTTGAATTCCCGGTATTTGAGGCTGAAGAAGAAAATGACGAAGAAATTCCAGAAGAGATCTCCCGACTACTCAGGCAAGAGTAAAGGTCCATTGAACCTCACAAAGAGCCGTTGGAAACGGTAAATTTGGGTTCAGGGGAAGAGAAAAAAAAAGTCAAGATTGGGGCACTACTCGATCCGACATTCAAAGAAGACTTGATAGAGCTTCTCAAAGAATTTCCCGATGTGTTTGCTTGGTCCTATCAGGACATGCTAGGGTTGGACACCAGCATCGTGGAACATCATTTGTCGTTAAAGTCAGAATGTCTGCCAGTAAAGCAAAGGTTGAGAAGAACTCATCCAGATATGGCCATCAAAATCAAAGAGGAAGTACAAAAACAGATTGACGCGGGTTTCCTCGCCACATCAGAATATCCTCAATAGTTAGCCAACATAGTACCAGTTCCGAAAAAAAGACGGAAAGGTCAGAATGTGTGTAGATTACAGGGATCTGAATAAAGCCAGACCAAAGGATGACTTTCTCTTGCCGCACAAAGACATGCTGGTAGACAGTACAGCAAAATTCAAAGTATTCTCCTTCATGGATGGATTCTCGGGCTATAATCAAATCAAAATGGCGCTAAAAGACATGGAGAAAACTTCATTCATTACCCCATGGGGCACCTTTTGTTACAAGGTAATGCCGTTCGGTTTGAAGAACGCTGGGGCAACTTATCAAAGGGCCATGACTACTTTGTTTCACGACATGATACACAAAGAAATAGAAGTCTATGTCGTTGACATGATTGCCAAATCTAAGACAGAAGATGTGCATGTGACCCACCTGTCAAAACTATTCGAGCGTCTGAGGAAATACAAACTCCGCTTAAATCCCAACAAATGCACATTCGGTGTCCGCTCAGGGAAACTTTTAGGGTTCATCATCAGCCAGAAAGGAATTGAGGTTGGTCCTGACAAGGTCAAGGCCATTCAAGAAATACCTTCTCCAAAGACCGAAAAACAGGTCAGAGGATTTTTGGGACGTTTGAATTACATTTCCAGATTTATATCCCTTATGACCGCGACATGCGCGCCAATCTTCAAACTACTCAAAAAGATACAATCATTCCTCACTGATTCCCGGGGCAAATGGACTCTGAATTATGATGGCCCCTATGTGGTCAAGAAAGCCTTCTCAGGCGGCGCCTTGAGATTCGCAACCTTGGACGAAGAGGAATTTGCCTACCCCTCGAATGTTGACATAGTCAAGAAATACTTCGCCTAAATAAAAAAAAAAGAAAAAATGTCTCTGTGGATTGAAAACCCGAAAGGGCGGTCCAGGAAAAAAATAGAGACAAAAGCAAAAATCATCCCGATGGATTGGAAATCTCAAAGTACAATCCAGGCAAAAATTAGGGATTAATGGCAAGTAACTACGTTTGACAAGGTTGAATCCCTCAGCAGTAATGCCATCCATCAGGAAAACTCCAGTCAAGGTCTTCTTCAACAGAAGCTTAGGATGTCCAGAATTCAAAGTTGGTAGAAGGATAGCGGTCGTTATGTTTCAATGTAGCCCCTTTTCCTGTAAATTACCATTTTTTAAATTTTGTAAATACTCTATGGGATCACGCCCTTGGCTGATTTCCATTCTATCAATAAAATTTGAGCCCTAGTGCTTCTGTTTGCAATTCTTATTTGTTTTAGCTTTACAGAATGATGTTTTAACATTATCAGCGATTCTTGAAATAAAACAAAAAAATGAATTTACTTCTCAAAATTTTTCTGCTTTTAAAACAAAGATGGCAATTCCTTTTGACTGTGAACTTCAAAAAGAACATCGATCGCTTCTCCGGAAGTAATTGAACCTCAAAGTGCAGAATCAAAGTACTCCTTCTAAACCAGTACACCTGAATGAAGGATCAACCGTGTCAGATACCATGTTTCATATGACATCCCGGCAGAGTTCGTATCTCTTAAGACCAATTGAACATTTCTTTCTCCCCACGGGGACCGTCTTTCCTAAGCAAGGCAGGATGGCTATCTGGAACCAGTGATACTTTTTATCCCCAGCATTGGCCGAGTATCCATTCGTATTCATCTATTAGTCTGTATGTCGTGTCAGTTTTGTCAGCATATACATACATACATCATGCATCATTGATTCATACACATATTCATAACACATCACTATCACTCTAGTCGGTCTAGTTCCCAAGTGATAAAGTCCTCTCAATCGAGTTATCATTCCTTTACTTGTTAGGAAATACAACATCTGAGCAGTTTCTCCCCAGTTTATTTCTGGATTGGAGACGGTCCTCGAGCACTTTGATAACTTGGACCTCTAAAAGGCAAGAAGACATTCAACAAACGTTACTCTTCACCATTGAAGATGATATCTTCGCTTTCCCGGAGTAAAGAAAATCCCCAGAGAAAGCCCCTCAACCGAAGACTCTCAGCAACACATTGATTTTTCTCTCCAAGAGAGTCAATGATAATGAAGTCATCAGCACCTCAAAATTGGATTACATCACATGGCATTTCTCTGAGAAGATCTCGGGGAAAAGTATGATGTAATATCCCCAAGCAGGAAACAGTCTCTCAAGAGACTCGTTTTCCCCAGTAGAGTCAACAAATGGCGTCTCCAACAGAGAAGTTTGAACACCTCTACAACTCAGAAGAATGGGTGTCCCCAGCAAGTCTGACATCAAAACTTTTTCCCATCAAATGGCATCTCCCCAGGAAAATTCGGTGAGAAGTTTGAAGAAAATCGCTACGAATAGCGTCCCTTGTCAAGAAAGTTTATTGACGAAAGAAACTGAGACCAGTTCCTTGGCTGAAAGCCAGGATCGAGGGGAAGTTTATATCAGAAACTGAGACCAGTTCCGTGGCTAAAAACCAGGATCGAGGGGAAGTTCATATCAGAAATTGAGACCAGTTCCGTGGCTAAAGACCAGGATCAAGGGGAAGTTTATTGACGAAAGAAACTAAGAGCAGTTCCTTGGCTGAAGACCAGGATCGAGGGGAAGTTTATATCAGAAACTGAGACCAGTTCCGTGGCTAGAGACCAGGATCGAGGGGAAGTTTTTTTACCTTTTCTAAGCATTATTGCTTTAGTAAAAGAAGATGGATAAGCAAGCAACCATTCATAACCACCATCAAAATTTCGGGTATTCCGATATTTAATCCTCCTGCACCCCGAATGCCCGCATACCTTCACCATTCACACCTTCGAGTCCAAGAAGATTAAACAGGGGCATCTGTCATACCCCAAATTTTTACCACCAAGATTTCCCATCATTTTGCAAATCATCATCACAATATGGATGTACTTACATGCCTCATCAATCTCCTCAAAGAGGATTGAACATTTACTACAATAAAGAATTAGGGTTTTGAGCCCTCTCAGAATACTTATACAAAGTATCAATCAAGAAATGACATGATCTTCAACTTGGCTAGCCTCTTAAACATCCATTGAGGGCCAAGAGGTCTCCCACATCAAGAATTAAGCACAAGGTTTCAATATACCAAGTGGATCAAGCCTCCAGATCGCCAGTGTCACCAAATTAGGGTTTTGGTCGACTAAGGCCTCCAGATGAAAACTTCCATCTGGGCATGAGCCAATGTCTCAATGTATGGTCTAACAAACTCAAAAGGATCTTAAGAACCCATCCACAATGGCAAAATCACCTTGAGGGTCCATCTATCAAAAAATCAGGAATTAGGATTTTGACCTAATTCAACCCTTGAGTTAACTTGTGAAGTGAGGCATGGCTTGAAGCTTCAACATAAACTTCAAAGACCTCAAATACATCATGTTGACATGTTTACAAGATTTGATTGACTCAAAGAGCTCACATCATAAACCACAAGAACTCAAAACCATCTGATCATAAATTAGGGTTTCTAATGGAAAAAGTCAATCCTATCCTTGACTGTTGGCCTATCCTTGATCTCAAACCTTGGGGAGGGGTCCAAGACATTCCTGAATACCCTTGGAGGCCATCCATGAAGTTTAATTAAGCCCAATGATTGATTTCACAAAAGGATTGCAAAGTCAAAATTTCATCTAATAAAAAAGTCAACTGTACAAAAGTCCAAGTCTGACTTTTTGGATTTTTGGTCAACCAAGGTTCCTTAACCCTAAAACAATGTTAATATGTGATTTGAATCATCATTCATCAAGAAAAATCAAAGAAAGTGAGTTAACTTGCTAAAGGGGTAACCATAAAAAACTTAGAATTTTTCTAAGTTATGGAACAAAGTGGCTAGGATACCAACTTTGCAAGGCCATATCTCCCAAACCCTAAGGCCTTTCTCTCCCATTCAAAGCTCAGAGGGAAGCTCTCATTACATACTTCAAAAGTGTCAACTACATCTCATTCCAATTCCTCATGGATTTCAAGTTATGATTGGATCAAAATCACTAAAAAACATGAAAAATGCATTTTTCCAACACTTAGAAGAAATTCTGCCCAAGGTAGATTTCAAGTGAAACACCAAAACTTAGAGGGCTGTTTCACATAGTTCTAGGCTGAATCAATTCAAGATGTAAACATCAAAGTTATTGTGCATATTGCCTACATTCCAAGGAACTTATCGGCATGAAACAACTCAGCTTGAGCCAAGAGTTATGGCTGCTGCAAAACACCATGGCAAGGCTATCTTGAAAAACCAGTTTGCATGTTTTCTTGCTTTACACGATTTCTGAGTCAAGGCCTAGGATCACTATGCCACGTTCATCCAATCTGATCCTCATCCATCTGATCCAACCTACAAAGCTGAGTCAAAAAGCCAAGGGATCTTCCAACTTGAAGTTAATGCATTTTGTCACATTATGCCTTGAATTCAAAGGCATTTATGTGAAATAATGCACTTTCAATAAAGCCACTCTACTCCGTCAAGATGCTCACTTAAAAAAACAATTAAAACATCTGAAGAATGTGGATTTGGTCAAGACATAGCCTTGCTCTTGGGAGAGGCTAGTTTGCCTTGCATGAGAAGGAATGCCACCAAGCCAAAGCCATTGAATGTGATCTGATCTTGCAGCCATTCACTATTCCTCCAAGACAAGAGTTGATCCACTATAAATAGAGGTCCTAACTGATCATTCAAACTACACCACGGCAGCTTACAACATTGCTTTCTCTCATTTCCTTCTTAAACCCCAAATTTCATTGTTCTTGAGAAAGCACTATCGGGTTTTGAGTTGGAGGCCAATGCAACTCAAACCAATGGTTCACACACCTCACTCACAACATATAGGAGTGATCTAAACCATTACATCCCATCTGTAACATCAAAATCACCAAATGGTCACCCAATTGCACAAGATTCATGACTTGCTGTAGAAGGAATCAGGTTGATCAATCCAGAGGTTTTCCTATCAACCTAAGCACTCAAACACATCCATTAAGGTACAAGGAAGTTGTCCAAATCATTGGAACTCATCTGTAACACCTCCAAACCAGAATTCGATTCTCACTTGCAGAGGTAAAACTTGAACTCTCAAACTCAATGAATCATGCATCATGAACATGTTTTCTTGTTACCATTGTGTTTCTGGATGTTTGTAGATTATTTACCCTCACTTAATTGTTGTTTACAATTCGTGTATTGGATTTCATTGAGTTCATGCCAATTTTAGGGTTCTTCAGGTTTTATCAGATTATGTTTTGATTCACTTAATTTCAATAAAATTGAGTATTGCCATTGTGTTCCTCATCTGAAAACGCACGATTTTCATATTTGGATCATGTGAAATGGTTGAGAGATGAGTGAGATAGGAGGCTTCACGTATCTGAGCTTGAGGATGAAGATAGTCATAGTGCCATTCTTCAGAAATCCAACTTGTTTTACTATATATTTATTGCTTGCCATATATTAAATGAATTGACATTGCGCCCCAGTGGTTGATCAACTGGTTTTTGTGTATTGAGCGAGCGAGAGGTCTGGGGTTCGAATCCCCCTCGCCCCAGACCTCTTTTTTATCACTTGTCCCATTTTTAATATTTTTCATATTATTTTTGTTAATGATTTGGAAAATTAATTTCTCATTCAATTTTAATCATTTTTATTGGTTCTTTTTCTGAAAAATCACAAAAATATTAAAGTATTTTATTCTACAAAAAAATCAGATTTATATTATTTATTTAATATAGTTGGTATTTTTGTGAATAAATTCATTTTTATTGTTTTTAAACATTTTAAAAGTGAATTTTTATCTTGAAAATCAAAACCAAATGAGTTCAAAATCATCTTGTGATTAAAACCTCATTTTTCAAACCTCAAACAAAAAATCAAAAGTAGTTTATTTAAACTTATTTGGTATTTTTATCATTTTTATTGATTTTCTTTAAAGAGTTACTTTTAAAAGAAAATGAAATTAGGGTTTCTTTGATTTTGATCTTTATCAAACATTTTCAAAACACTTTTGGGCCTCTAATAGAGTGTAAGACCCAATCCTTTTCTTAACAAAAACCTTTTTGGGCCTCAAACATTGTATAAGTCCCAACACATTTTCAAAAACCTCGGTGCGATCGTCAGTTCAAAATCAAATCACTTGGGCCTCTCCCTGAGTTGTAAGTCCCATCTCTTTTAAAAAAAAAACACTTTTGGGCCTCTTGATAGAGTGTAAGTCCAATCCATTTGTAAATAAATAATATTTTGGGCCTCAGTCATTGTATAAGTCCTAATACAAATTTCAAAACAACGGTGCGATCACTGTTTTTCCATGGGCATCTCCTTGAGCTGTAAGCCCCATCACTTGTGCAAATATAAACTTTTGGCTCTCTAATAGAGTGTAAGACCCAACCCCCTTTGAACATAAATAATTTTGGGCCTCAGTCATTGTATAAGTCCCACTGTGTGTTAGAAAATCTCGGCGCGATCACCATTTCAAAACATTTTCATCTGGGCCTACCCTTGTGTTGTAAGTCCCATTTCTTTTCTTTTTTCAAACCTTTGGGCCTCTCCTTGAGTTGTAAGACCCATCCCTTTGTACAGGAAACCTCTTTGGACCTCAATCATTGTATAAGACCCATTACAGTTTACAAACAACTGTAAATTACTGCTTTTCATCTGGGCCTCTCCTTGAGTATAAGCCCCAACAATCTTTTCAAAAACAACTTCCCTTTGATTTAGGTTCAAATGTACAGTTGTTATCAAAACTTTCGTTAAAACTAACAATACAGTTATGGAAGCTTGCTCGCCTGTAAGTTTTTATCCGCTTTCTTTTACTTACTTGCACAAATACATGTATATACTTGTTTGAACAGCATGGAAGCTAGCTCACCTGTAAGTTTTTATCAGCTTTCATTTACTTGCTCTCATATATATATATATATATATATATATATATATATATATATATATATATATATAACTGTATTGTGGGAAGCTGCTCCCCTGTAAGTCCGTGTTTCATATCCTTTTAAATACTTGTCATATATCAACTGTATATATACTAGTATATCTATTTAGAGTTTTCCCCGGCAACTAGGTCTAGAACTAGGTAAAGCCAGTTGGTCAGTCTTTGATACAGTAAACTAGATCCCCATAGGATTTCCAGATACAGTTTTGCCTTCTCTTGGGCTTAAACAATATGGAACAAAGAGAAAGGCAGTATTCTTGGTGAACCTTTTCTCAGACTGTCACTATTAGAACTTGTCAAAGAAATTCAGTTTCCCCAGAGAGGATTAATTCCCGGTGAAACTTCTCTTGAATTTCTTCAAACCCTAGAACTGCTCACTAAAGAAAAGATTATTCTCGGTGAAACTTTTCTTGAACTCTTCTTAGATTTGGACCCACGGGCTTTCTAAAAGCATCCCCGCCTCCTCTTGGGCTTTGTGCAAGGACCCTCTGGCTTCTTAGAAGTTCTCATGCCTCCTCTTGGGCTCAATACAAGGACCCAGAAGACCTCTTAAAGGTATAAGACAGAACTTAGTCATCCTTTGCTAGAGCAGTCTTTCCAGTGTCAAAATCTCAGACCATTTTAGGGTTGATTCTCATCCCTTAAAACACCTGCCTCTTCTTGGGCATCGTACAAAGATAAACTCTTCCATACCAATAGACTTGGACAGTCTAATCCCCTCTTGAGCCTCAAAGATATTCTCAAGTTCCCTATAAACATAGGAGAAACCCTGGTCATTTTAATAAATCTCCAGCAGAGTTAAAACCCATGGGTTCTAAAACCCAGTCTTTTATCCTAAAACTCCCCAGCCAGGGTCAGTTTATCATCAGTATAACACTATCACAAATCAGAACTTCAAGGTCTCTGATATTTCAACTCTTCTTGAATCCTCAGCAAGAGTTTATTCCCCATGTGGACCTGCCTCTGGATCTCAATAATCCTCAGCAGAAGTTAGCCTTCTCTTAGGCTTTGTATAATGATCCTTCCTCTCCTCAACCCAGTTAGCCTCCTCTTGGGCTTTGTACAAATATTTTCTCCCCCAGCGAAGCTACCCTTTTCAGACTCTCTTTTTAAGTCAATCAACTTTCAGGCTCTCTTGTTGAGTTAATCACCTTTCAACACTCTCTTGTTGAGTCAGCCCTTTTTAGCCCCAATCTTGGGCTTTGTACAAGATAGATAAAACCACTCTCTTGTTGAGTCAATCTTTCCCAGCCTCCTTTTAGGCTTGGTATAAAGATTTCCCCTAACAAAAGTTAGCCTCCTCTTAGGCTTTGTATAATGATTTCTCCAACTTATTCAGCCACAATCCTGGGCTTTGTACAGGATAGATAAAAGCACTTTCTTGTTGAGTCAAACCCTTTCCAGCCTCAATCTTGGGCTTTGTACAAGACATCATATAAATTTCCCTAAGCAGAGTCAATCTTTGTTTTCAGCCTCAATCTTGGGCTTTGTACAAGACAGATAACACTCTCCAGCAGAGTCAAACTCATTTCAGCCTCAATCTTGGGCTTCGTACAAGACACTTAAAATACCCTCGGCTGAGTCAGTAAAGTCTCTTTAGCCTCAATCTCGGGCTTTGTACAAGACAGATAAAGATTTCTTTCCCACCGAGTCAGTCTTCCTTTCAGCCTCAATCTTGAGCTTTGTACAAGACACATACAAACCCTCCCCAACGGAGTCAAAATTCTTTTTAGCCTCAATCTTGGGCTTTGTACAAGACAGACAAAATATTTCCCCAGAAAATTCAACTTTTAGCCTCATCTTAGGCTTTGTATAATGGTATCCCTAAAAGATTCAGTCTCTTTTTAGCCTCAATCTTGGGCTTTGTACAAGACACATATAAACACTCTCTTGTTGAGTCAGTCTTTTTTAGCCTCTTCCTAGGCTTTGTATAAGGACTTTCCTAGTGGAGTCAATCAACCTCTTAGCTTTAACCTTGGGATTAGATCAAGGCACACAAAAATCAACATCCCCTCAGAGGAAGTCAAAATCCCTCTGTAGGAAGTCATTTCTCTGTTTATCACTTATCAAAATAGACATTCAAAACAAACCTTAATCCTAGATAACTATTGTAAGTGGCACACTTGTTGATTCAAATATCCAAGTTATTGTCCATCTGTTATCTAGGTAAATCCTCTCTTTCATCTAATTGCTGTAAGCGGCAAGCCTCTGGATTATTTACATCCACGCTGTTGTCCGTCTCTTAGTATGAGAAATTCCTAAGGAAAAATGACATTGCTCTACACTGAGTTAAAGTTTTCCCCTTCAGGATAACACCCCTATAAAGGAAATTATGGCATTGCTGGATTCACATATCCCAGTTAAAGTAATCCTTCTTTATAAACAGCCCCCAACAACTGTGCTAAACAGACGAGAAGTCTCCCCTTTAGAGATGACAAATTCTCTCTCAGTCAAACCTTTTAGCTTCAATCTTGGGCTTTGAACAAGACACAAATACTCAACCTTTCAGCTTCAATCTTGGGCTTTGAACAAGACACCCAAATATCTTTTTCCTCCCTTAGAATAGGAGGAACTACGATTGCTCTGATTTCCCTGTTTCATTTAAACAGGAATACGTAGGCATAAGATTGTGAAATCTTAGCGAGCATACTAAACAAAAACTCTAGGTCCAGTACCTTCATACCAATCAAAACTTAGGTCCAGTACCTTACCAAAAATATCGGAAAACCCAAACATCAATAAAAACCCTCACTCTCTCTCTCTCATACTTCCCAAGAAACTTTCCCAACCCATTAACGGATAAACACCATCAAGTACAAAGCAGAACCTAAAGCTAACAACTTGTGGATAACCACATATAGGATGGGAAATTGACAATCCTCATTGTATAACCTGACCCCGAACTCCCCGAATCTCTTTAAGCGTGGGTTCAGTTAAACATTCGCGTGCAAGGTTAGTTTTAGATAGCTTCCCTTTCCCTTCCAGCTTCACGAGATAAATAAGAAATCATAAAGTAGCACCCCCTTCTCTTCATTGAGGAGAAAACCCAATTCCCGCGATAAGGAGGTTGCGTCACCGACAAAAATCGCACGCTACAGGCGCCCCAGACGCCACGATAGTCGAGCAACGCATCGATATTTTCGATGTGCTCGTCAGGGTCTGTCGTACCGTCGTAAGTGCCCAAAGACGGTGGTTTCTCCAAGCCCTTGGGAAGGCGCATAGCCATAATCTCCTGAGACAACGGGTCGTGAGGCTCGTCGTCGTTGCTGGTACTGGTCCATGATAGGGAGCGGTTGCTCCGCTCAAGGACATGGCGGTGACTTTTGCGGGGAGACCGTGTTCGTGCCCGACCCTTCGATCTAACAAGGGGTGAACGTTTGTCTCTCCTGGTCCTCTTGTAGCCTGGGGAGTACTGGTTTCGCGGGGAAATATGGTCACGCTTCCGGACGGCATGGGATTCTGCCTTCTGGCGCATCCGACGATCACCTTCACGTCGGGGAGGTGGACTTCTGGATCGCCGGCGATCTTTCCTCGGCTGAGGGGAACTTGGACGGGAAGATTCTTCCAAGGCCCCAATCCTCTCGTTTTGTTGGAGGATTAAGAGGTTGGTTTTGGTGAGAGCTTCAAGAAGTGCCGACATGGCCGGGTCGACGTTGGGCGGAACTGGAACGGGCTGGAGGTCCAGGGAGGGTTGGTCTTCCACACAATCAGTGTGAGTGGGAGAGTGAGACGCAGTGGCCCCATCTCTTAGATGGTGGGCGTCGCCTCCGAGGAAAGGTGCAGTCCCGTCAGTATCAGTCTTATTGACGGAGAGAAAAGCAGGGTTGTGAGCGTCACGAACGTGATCTTGGCTTGCCATGATTGGAGTCTTGGACAGAGAGTTGTTTTGGTCTTGAATTTGAGGTGGATGTTAAGACAGGGACAACAGGGTTCCCACAGACGGCGCCACTGATCTTGACGGTTGATCAGAACCTGAAGTGGGCCAAGAAAGACGTCTGTGATGCTGGATGTGTGCGAGGAGAATGAGGGGTACCTGCAAGGCACTCCGATGCTAAAGTAAGAATCGGGAGAGGAAAAATGCAAGTAGAAAAATATGTGTTTCTTAGGATGATTGAGAATACATGACCCTCTCAAATGAGAGGGTTTTTATAGTTCCCCAGCGCGTGACCAACGGTTCCTATTTTCGGGGCGTAATAACCGTTTCCCGAAGAATATGTAACTGCCAGAAACTAGCCGTTAGGACAAGCAGATGTGCCCGAACTAGTCGTTGCCACGGGCAACGATGTAGTTTTGAGCACGAGCGTCGTGGCTGTTTCTGGATGGTAGAGTCGTGCATGACGGGCAGGAATGCCGAGGAGGAACAGATGACCCTGGGGCCCTCTGACCATATGTGCCCGACAGAGGGGCAGAAAGGTAAATGATGCCTTGTATTGGCTGGACATAGGCAATTGAACCGTTCTTAAAGCAAAAGTGGATTGATTCATGCCTAGTCATTGGTCCAGTCCGGAATATCCTTAAAACTAAACATTTGAGTTGTGTATAATGCAATTTATGAGGCTTATGGAAGACTTCTAAAGTTATTCAAATAAGAAAAACTCTTGCTTTTCTTGCCACAGTCATTGTTCAATCTCCTGTCCAAAACACTTTTAGTTGTAAAAGTGAAGGTCCAAAATGCATTAGAAAGTGAGTGCTAAGAAAAAGGGTTCTTGGAAGCCAAGAAAAATGAATCTTCTAAGAAGACACTAATCTCTTTGGATTCTTGAAAGCCAATGGGTAAATTTCATTAATTTTGATTTGGACATAATAGTGATTGCTCAGCACCAACAGCCAATGCTCAGCACAATTGAAAGAATTATTTGTTGATCAACAACTATTAGCGCCCAAATGTAGAAATCGGCACAGTATGAGAAAACTTCTATTTACTAGAGTTTTTGTTTCACCCTATGATTTTTAAGGGAAAGAGACCCTCCTAGTAATCTGAAGTTTAGCCTGAAATATCATAAGTCTGACTAAGCATTGTTTCCACCAGAAACCCAATGCTTGGTTGATCACATAGGAGTTTTGTTCCACTTGCTTTGGGCACTGATATTATTGTTCCATTCTTCTTAGCCTCTAAACTTCAACATGAAATAAGGAATGTCGACAATGGCTATGAAAGAGATCTGGCAGGAAAAAAATGAAATCTAGGAAATGAACACAGTATAATCCTAGAGATAGTTAGTGTTCAGGTGTGGACTGAATTAGATTTTGCAAATATTAAAAAAGAAAATATACTAACCTAACTTAACTTAAATGTCTAACACTACATTTAAAAAATAAATGGATAATTAATATTTGAATTCATATCAATGTAAATCTCGTACAATGTTTGTGGAAATGAATTAACTTAAAACAGTACAAAATTCATTATAACTACAAAATAATGAGTTGACATTGTTCATTTACTTCATTTTTAAGCAGCTCATGAATAAAATTCCGTTCAAACCAACAACAACCATCGGAGCCCTCGGTCCATCTTCCATCACCTATATAGAAATCGTCACGAGAACTAAAAGTAATTTGCTTAAGGGATTTTGCATTCCTCAATAGGTGACTAGCCAACTCAATCATATTTGGGGAGCAAACACAACCATTTAACTTCACATATTTTAAATTATTATGAAAAAACCCGGCATATTCTCTTCTTTCCCTATGAGATCCAATCATATGTGATTCTTCCTTATGTACATTTTTAATCTGAAAATTGAAAAATAACAATCATAATACTAAAATACATAATTTACATATACAAACATTTTAAAATTTCATTAGACATATATATACAAGTTTAATTTCGTAAGATTGATTTACATATGAATAACTCACCGTTAGAGAAAGTTTTTGGAGATGCGGAGAAGCCATTGCAATATCTAAAATCCAAAAGTAATCTATATTAGGATCATATGCTCCTCCCATAATAAATAATTCCAATTGCCTAAGATTTTGCAATCGAACCAAATCCTTCATTAACTTGGGTATCTGTTTACAGCAATAACATTTAAAGTGAATTAAAAGAAATTATAGAGAAACACATAAACATCGAGTAGCATGCATGGGTTTTGAATGACTCACCTGGAAAAGTCTCATATGCATAGCTAAATTCTCAAGCTGATGTAATTTTGCAATTGTAGCAAAGTTATATGTATTTATCTTGTAAAAACCTGCATCCCAAAAAACCTTCAATAACTTTGGAGCCTCTAGAGAGATTATGCTCCGGTAACCTCTATATTCAAAGGATGAGAGATTCAAAGCATGAATATCTATCTTGTAAAAATAGAGATTCATAGTACAACAATCAATTATGCTCAAATGACGCAACTTTGTACTGATAATTTTCAAATCACAAGGGAACATGCAGTTCTTAAAGATGACGTCTTCAAGTTGGACACATTTAGAAAACAAATGAGGTATGACTTTAGTTTGAGTATATTCACGGAGTCCATCCAACACAATTGTTGTCAAATTTTTCAGATCAGAAAAATCAACAAATTTAGAAATTTTTCTAGCTATAGAACTAAACTTGGATAACATGTGAGACTTAATGCTGACTCTGTGCAAAAGTCCAGAGTCCCTAGAAGAATATTCAAAGGATGAGAGATTTGATGCAATGATATCTATATTCCACGGCTTCCAAAATATATCCCAGCACTTAATGTTCAAATGAAGCAATGTTGGACTGATTATTTTTAAGTCAGATCTCAACCTGCATTTATTAAGAGTGAAGTTCTCAAGATGGATGCAGCTAAAACACAGATCCTGAAGCATATTCTGCTCCACAGGAACTAGAGTCAACACAAGAGTTGTCAAATTCTTCAATCCAGAAAATTCCATAGTTGCTGCTATGTGACAGTTCTGTAGGTGAAGATATGTCAGAGAATTAGTATCAGATAAGAAAGGAAACAAAAATTTGTATGACTTTATCATTTCAAAATCATCATCATCATCATTGTCGTCATCATCAGTTTCATATGCGAAAAGCAGTTCAATACGAATGGCACCCTTAAGAACTCCTTTGTGAATCAATCCATCAATGGCATAAGTATGATCAACACCTAATGGAAAATTTACTCGGATTGAACTGATCGTGTCACCGGGATATTTCTGCATGAAATTATCCAAACTTGCTGCAAATTGAGATTGAATCTGTTGAAAGAGTGGAAGGGTTATTGGTAATTCTGGAATTGTATTATAATCAAACATGTTATGGAGATCAAAATTGAGGTTCTTCCTTAATCCCCATTCGTGATACCATTGTTTGGACAAAGCACTAGTTTTCACCAAAGTCTTCAAACTCAACATGGAAAAGATATGCGAAATAACGCAATCAGGCAACTCGGTAGAGTCACTCTTGAGTTTTTTAACTCCATTCATTGTTGCTGCAATGCAAACAATAATGAACAAACTTTAGAATTTGAATTAACAGCATAACCAATCAATGAAACAAAAAGTATACTGTCTACAAAAAGAAACATAAACACGTACCTCAGAACTAGCTCTGGAATCCACACAGAAGGAAACAATAGGTAGACTGTAGAATGGATATTTATTCTGAGATTGATTTTTGACGAACAACACTGTCGACGGCTTGGATAGGAACCTAGAGAATTAGGGTTTATTATTTCAATTTAAATTAAATGTACTAACTACCATACTTGAATTTAGCGATTCTAATGCATTCACTGCCCTTCTTATAGGTTTTCGCCAGCGATTATTTAACAAATAATTTGATATATAATCCTCATTTTTCTATATAAATTCTGGGGGTTTAATTTAACAATTAAAAAAATGGAATCCTTTAAATTTCGTGAATTTTGGAGTCGGCCACTATCTTTTCATCTTAACAAAACATTAAAAAATTTCATTAAAATAAAAGTTATGTTATCTTTTCTATTAAATTAATAATTGAAATCAAATAATCAAAACATGAAATAAAATTGTATTTTAAATGTTGTAAAAACTTCAATAATAGAGAATTTGTTGATAGGTTTAAACACATCAATTTTTGGTTGAATTTTACTTTAATATTTTCTCGGTCCATAATAAGTGATACATCTATAATTATATATAAAGGGGATAAAAAAAAATGGACTGACCTATTTTTGTTTCCAAAATTACCCTTTAACCACTTATATATTACTAAAACACCACATCAATAAAAACTGCCTATAAAAGTTATAAATTAGTTATTATTGACACCCTATTTTTATGTGCAGTTATTAACTCTCATTGTGGTATACTTTTTAGGAAGACTCGGTTTTTTTCCTTCAGTTTTCATTCTTATTTTATATTTTGACGCAGGTGTATTTTAAAATAAAGCGGACAAACGGGCACGGGAGTGCCCGTTTGGACGCTAGTTTAAATATAAAATATGTTTTAAAATGAATGACCCATTTTAATTTCTAATGCATATTTTTCAATTTTATTTTTTAATTAATATTACTTACATCATTCTCAATACATGATAAGGGTACTTTAGTAAAAATATTATTCTCTCTTTCATTTATTTATTTTTCTTAATCTGTGTGAAATGGTCAACTGAGTCACTCATTATGAGACAGGGGAATAGTAAACTCGTCAATAGTAAAGATGTGTGGGATTGTTACGCTGAATTTTTTGACTTAACTATAAACTCGTCAATAGTTAATATTTTATTTATTTATTTATTTTATTTCAATTTATTATTTATTATATTTATAATTAATAAATTAGTGTATTTTTTAAATATTAAATGTTAATATAAAGAGATTAATTGGAATACACTGTCAGTGTAAAACTCCTTTACACTATCATCTAATTAGAATTAGTTATTTTGACACATATTTATAAAATTAAAAATAAAAAAATTTAAATTATAAATAAATCATTTTAATAACTACTTCTTCCAAGTTTTTCTCTTCTCATGTGTCAAAATAACTCATTTTAATTGGATGACAGTGTAAAGTTGTTTTACACTGACAGTGTATTCCAATTAATCTCTAATATAAATATTTAATTTATTTTTTATACAAACGTTAATATATATTTATTATTTTTATATATAATAATTAGTTTTAAAATGTTAATTTTTTAATTATTTAACGTTAAGATAATATTAATTTTTATTTTAATTTTTTTATAAACATGTAATTTATTCAATTTCATATATTTTTATATATTTATGTATATATTTATAATTATTTAACGTTAAGATAATTATATAATAAGCATGTAAATTTATTATTAATTACTAAAATTAAAATTAAAAACTGCTATTTTAATTAATAATATTTTTATTTTCAATTTATTATTAATTACTATTAAAAACTGCTATATTTTTATTTTTATTTTCAGTTTATTATCAATTACTATTACAAACTGTTATATTTTTAGTTTTATTTTCAGTTTATTAATATTAAAAACTACTATTTTAATTAAAATAATATTAAACTGAAAGTCAATTAAATAATTAAAATATAAGTATGTCAAAATAAATATTTTAATTAACAAGTCCATTAATATAAATATATACTAAATTTTAATATATAAATATTTAACGTTAATATAAATATTTACAAAATTTTAAGATATATTTAATATATATTTATTATATATTATTTTATATATTTAACGTTAATAAAAATATTTACTATATTTATAAATATATTTAACGTTAGTATAAATATTTAACATTATTTATTCTAATATAAATATTTAATTTAACCTTAATATGTATTTAATATATTTATTATATTATACAAACGTTATTTTTTAAATTAGCTAATTTTTTAATATAAATTTTAATTTTTTTATTATTTAACGTTAAGATAATATTAATTTTTTAATTATTTAACGTTAAGATAATATTAATTATTTTAATATATATTTTTAAAAGTTAATGTATATCTTTATATTAATTATTTTAATATACATTTTTAAAAGCTAATGTATATCTTTATATTAATATTTTAATATTAAATATATTAACATATTAATATTAATTCCAGTTTAAAATTAAAAGTTAGTTAATATTAATATTAATACATTCTTATGTATTAATTTATTTAGAAATTAGAAGTTAGTTAAATGTTATATTACATTTAAATAGATAGATTTGAAATTTTGTTATATATACATTTAAAAGGCCACGCGTGTAAATGTTATATTAGCCTAGTGGAAGAGTTCATTTTACTACTATGAAGACATGGGTTCAATTCTTGGTGTGTCCAAAAATTTTAATTTTTGATTCTTTAACATTTCAACAACCAAACAATAGAATAATAATAAAAGGCCACGCGTGTAATAAAATATAAAAAATAAATAAATAAAATTCTAACAAGGTAGTGCCACGTCACATTAAAAAAACAAATGGCAGTGCTACGTCGCAGATTCTGTTGACTCTGTACATTGAGGGGCTAAAATAAAAAAATCTTCAAATGGCAGGGATGAAATCTGTGTTTTTTTTTACATGATCCTTTTTCGAATTCGCTCTAAATGACAGGGGCTAAAATGTGCATTAACCCTTTAATAATTAAAAAATGAAATCCTTTAAATTTCGTGAATTTTGGAGTCGACCACCATCTTTTCATCTTAACCAAACATTAAAAAATTTCATTAAAATAAAAGTTATGTTATCTTTTCTATTAAATTAATAATTGAAATCAAATAATCAAAACATGAAATAAAATTGCATTTTAAATGTTGTAAAAACTTCAATAATAGAGAATTTATTGATAGGTTTAAACAAATCAATTTTTGGTTGAATTTAACTTTAATACTCTTTTGGTCCTATAATAAGTGACTCATTTAAATATAAAATATGTTTTAAAATGAATAACCCATTTTAATTTCTAATGCATATTTTTCAATTTTACTCTCCAATTAATATTACTTACATCATTCTCAATACATTATAAGGATACTTTAGTAAAAATATCATTCTCTCTCTTTTATTTATTTATTTATGTTAATTTGTGTGAAATGGTCAACTGAGTCACTCATTATGGGACGGATGGAGTAGTAAACTTGTCAATAGTAAAGATGTGTGGGATTGTTACTTTGGATTTTTCGACTTAACTATAAATGACAAGTATTCATGAGACTAGCCATAAATGTGTCACATGGAAAATAAAATAGAGTGGGTCGAACATGATCAAAATGACTCGAGGTCGGGAATCACGTAAGGGGATGCTGGTCGAAGGTGGCATAGTCAAAAGGCACAGTGAGAAGCATAGGAACTTAGTAAAATTGAGTACTATGCTATGTTAGCTACCTAGTGAAATTGAATACTATGCCATGTTGGCTAAGGTTGAAGTCCATCATTACAATGGAAGTAATGTTAACTCAGTCATCACATATGGAGTACATCACTATAATGGAAACAATGTTGACTTGAGTGTTACATGTGGAGTACATCACTACAATAGACAATACGACGAAACATGTTACATCAACATGGTCGACATCGAAGGCTTCGACGGGGATATTTAGTTCTTGGCACCAACAAAGCAGTTGAGAAATTCAAATGATATCATAAGGCGGAAACTACTACATCAGCATCGACGATTACTATAGAACGTAAGACACGTCAGGGAGAACCGCTACATGATCTGAGGACGTGTCACCATGGGATTAATTTATCATAATTAGGCAGTTATCTTAGTATTGTATATATATAGACACTTAAGTTCATTTCGTAAAGGGTCCGCAAATTGTACACATTTCTGCTACACTCAAAGTTCATGCGCTGTGAGAAACGAGTGAGGAAAATATACGTATGTGTTCCACCAATTTAATACATTTTCAGAATTTTATCTTAAAACCTTTACCTTCCACGCAACTTTACATTTTCTTGCACTTTACTTTCAAGTCTCTTTTAACTTCAAGCTTTTTCCTTTCCTTGCATTTTACCTTTCGACGCAAACATTTTTTTACTTTACCTTGCATTTTATTTACAATCGCCCCTTCCTTTAATTACTTTTCTTATTTTCAAGAAATCATAAACATTTTCAGACATTGTCCAAAAGTTTATGTTAACTTCGATAGCTACACTAGTTTTCACGAATAACGCACACACAAACATGTCCGGGAGATTTTTGAGTATGATCCCTTAAGTATTAATATAAACTTGTGTTTGTTTACCAAATTTCACAGTAAACAAATTGGCACGCCTAGTGGGACCAGTTTGTGTTTTTCTTATATTCGTGTTTGAAATCCATACTTTTCCCTACATGTGTTTTCTTCAACTTTTCCTCTTGTGTGTAAGTTCATGAGATTAAGGTGTTGTAAGATAACAAAAAGAGAAGTGAGAAAAGCTACTAGGAGATCAGTTACAAGAATGGTGAATCTTAGACATAATAATGGAGATCAACCTTCTAATAGTGTTGGGGCAGAGACGGTTTCTGCAACAGTTACTGAACCTATCCCTTCAACTGCTAGTGCGACGGTGATGCCATCCACGACGATAGCATCAACGATTTTGCCTGAGGGGACAATTTTGTCCCCAATTACCCAAAGTCATCTAGTGAATCCTAGATTAAATATGGTAATGGATTTTAGGCCTTTTGCCACAAATTTCACAATGCCGATACAACCATTTGGGATACCAACAACAGTTATGGCAAGTTTACAGAATAACCCTTCGACATTTGTAGATAATGCTGCAAATATGGTTTCGTCCATTATGGTGTCTGGTTCAGCTATAAGCAATCATGGTCGAAATGTGCCACCCCACATGGGGATGGGATTTGGCTCCCAAGTGATGCCTACAATGACCACAAATTTTGTCATGGCAATAAGATAACAAATAGGCGAGAGTAACCACAATATGATAAATACTCTAACACAACAAATGGGTACAATATTTAACCCATTGATTCAAAACACGAATCAGAGCTACCAACAATTGGCGACTCAGATGATGAGGGTTGCTGATTTCTTTGGCGCTCCCCCAGTGCAAGTTCGACCAGTCGCACAACCCCGGGTTGTTGCGCAAGACGAATGAGTATTGTTAGAAGAAACTGTGAACCAGGGACAACAAGGAAATCCCCCACAGGTAGAACAAGAAGTACATGTCGAGGAAGGTAATCCACCTGTGATAGTGGTTAACCAAAATCTGGATGTTGACCAAGTGGTCCACCAGGTTCGACAAGGGAATTTGTTAGGAGAGAACAATTTGACAACTATTGTCGAAAGAATAATGGCTCAAAATGGAGTTAATATTGGCTTGCAGAGACCAAATTATACTTCTCCTTTGTCAGAATATGTGTTACAGACACAATTGCCAAGGGGATGGAAAGTCCCTAAGTTACAAAATTCACTGGTGATACCAACGAATCTACTGTCGAACATATTGCTCGTTACCTTACCGAAGCAAGTGACATTGCAAACAATGAGAACTTGAGAATGAGATACTTTCCTAGTTCTTTATCAAAAAACGCCTTTACATGGTTTACGACCCTGTTACCACATTTAATCTATGATTGGGCGCGTTTAGAGAGGTTGTTCCATGAGTAATTCTATATGGGACAATCTAAGATTAGTTAGAAAGAATTGTCGAGTGTGAAGTGAAACGCTGAATCAATTGACGACTACTTAAACAGATTCCGGTTATTAAAAACAATGTGCTTTACCTAGGTGCATGAACATGAGCTTGTCGAAATGGCTACTGGAGGGTTAGAATATTCCATTAGGAAGAAGTTAGACACTCAATATCTAAGGGATATGGTCCAATTAGCAGATAGAGTTAGATAAGTCGAGAGGTTGAAGGCCGAGAAGGCTAGAGCCAACAAGAGTAAGAAAGAGCGTATAGCTTACGTTGACATGCAAGACCAAGACGTAGTGTCCGAGGTTGAGTATGAGCATGTCAAAGAATCTGAGGTCGACGTGGATGAGTTGAAGCCAGGTCCCCCGTACGTGTGTAATTGCTTACACCGACAAATGGGAAGAATCCTTCGGAACCTAAAGAAAACGATAAGTTTCCTAAGAAAACTTATACCTTCAACGTAACCAAATGCGATGAGATTTTCGATATGTTGGTTGCAGATGGTCAAGTGTTGATGCCCCCAGGGGCAAAAGTTCCACCATTAGAACAAAGAAAGAAATAAGGGTTTTGTAAATATCATAATTTCTTGGGACATAAAACTTCACAATGTTTTCTTTTTCAGGGATCTGGTGCAGAATGCTTTGTGAAGGTAGAGAAAAACACAAGAAAGAATTGGGGTTTTCAAAACTTTTTCAGGGAAATGCTTCCCACACATAAAAACAAGATATATAACCAAGAAAGAAAGTGACACATTTGGCTTATACAAGTTCGCATATAACGAGGTTACGCCTTGTCCACCCGCCAAGGTGATTTCGCCTTCAATAAGGACTTAATCCACTAATCTTGAAAGATTATAAAAGTTCGTCTAAGTGTTAGAAAACACCTTAGCCCTCTCAAGTATATAGACTAACACTAGTCACTTGAAGAAAAATGATAATTCAAAAAGATTACAAAGAAAGTGTTTACAAAAGTGCTTCTAAAAAGTGAATCAAACAATTTAAAGAACAATACACAAATATGAGCAATAAATCTTTGTGTTTTGGAATACTTAAACTTGGCGTTTTCACTCATGGAGTGTTGTTCATTGTTGTAATTTGTAGTAAGGTAGTGACTCCTTTATATAGGCTCAATGATTAAACGTTGGAGGGTACAAGTGTCACTATCAGTGCCAGCTGCCATAACGGTAATTCAAAGATTGTGGGAGACAGGAGTAGTAAAGTATCACAAACATTCCTTAACCATTTTGGCGCACAATCAAATATTTCCAATTTGGGATTGTACTGTTGTACGAATTATTTCAGTGCAACTTTTGTCTTGATCTTATCTTCTGATGAATTTTATCTGATGTGAAGTGATGATGAGTCCAGAAGATAAAAGTGCCAATAAGTATCAGAATCTTCAGAGTCAGAAGTTATCTTCACTTGAGTCTTCTTAGAATGATTCTGTCAGATCCAGAAGCTTAATTATCAGAAAAGAATGGACAGATCTTCAAAACCCAGAACTTTAACTTTAGAGCTGGAAGCGAAGCTTATCTGAGAAGCACGCAACTTTCTTTTTCTTCAGAGATATTCAGCATTCATCAGATCTGCTGATGTTTCTTCAGATACAGTCGAAGTAGTTTCTTGAGGCGTGCCAAAATTTGATTCTGAAGAGATTTCTATAGAGTTATCCAGAATCAATTTAAACTTTATATCTGCACACTTCAGAAAAATATTAGGGTACAAAATTGTTACATGTAAAATATATGCATTGTTATCATCAAAACTAGATATCATATGCAGAACCAAAATCTTGTTCTAACAATCTCCCTCTTTTTATGATGACAAAATCATGTATTTTGATGGAACAATGTGTACGAAATTATATGCAAAAATTATCATAATTGCAAAAATTCATCAGAGTTAGGTTAGAGAACTCCCCCTAAGATAAACAAGCTCCCCCAGAGTCTATGACTTAAGAACTTTTAGAAGATAAGAGATATCAGAACCTGGTTGACTTGTTAGAGTGACTTATCAGAGCTTGGATTATCAGAACCTTTGTAATACTTTTAATCAGAGCTTGATCCATAAGTTACTTTTAGAGGGTTCTTGAGAAACATTCATATACTTTGCATATATTATGTTAGAATGTAAGCAATGAGATTTAGAGAATTAGATATGAATAAAAATCATCACTTATTCTACTCCCCCTTTTTGTCATAATCAAAAAGTCAAACTAATATTATAAATGAGGCAAAAACAGTACAGGTGAGAAAGAAAAAGAAAACTTAGAACACAACATAAGAGAAAGCTAATGGGAAGCCTAAGTGCCTAAGGTTGAGAAGGAGGAGGCATCCTCTGAACAAGTTAAGTAAGTAAGTTATGAATGTTGTTGTTGACTTCATATTGCTTGTCGAGTCTGGTTCTGACCAACTGCTGTTCTTTTTGCATCTCTTCTAGAGTCTTCATCATAAGAGGAAACATATTAGATTTAGAAGTAAGTGTCTTATCAGAACCTTCTGCATTGTCTTTTTAAGCAGTTGCCTTTCTAACAACTTCTTGTTCTACAACTTCTTTCTCAGTAGCTTCTCTCTCAGCAGCTTCTCTTGCAGCAGCTTCAACAGCTTCTCTCTCGGAAACTTCTCTCTCAGCGGCCTTCTGAGCTTCTAACCTCTCTTCAGCCTCCTTGACAAAATTCTCTTTTGTTTGGACATAGAGATTTTGGTCTTGTTGAACTCAACATACATCCACATGTTAAATTGATTCCAGCTAGCACCCAGATGAAAAGGATTGTTACTAGAGCCGAACTCTTTGTAGAGCTTCTTCACTATCCTTTATGCATTGTCCTTGAAACTAGAAATTACTTCGTCATGGTTTAGGATAGGAGTTTGAAGGTCAGAGGTGTGATGATCAAAATGGGTTTCTTCATCAGAGTCAAGTTTTTTAGAAAGAGTTTTGTCAGGGTCATTGGTCAAGTTTTGGTCTACGTTCACATTAGGTGAGTTTGGGTCAGAATGTCCAGAGATGTTGATGAGAGCTTGGAATGTTGAAGTGGTGTTGGTTGTAGAGATGGAGATAGGTATAGGTTCTAAAGTAGTTATAGTTTCTGAGGTAATGTTTTCAGAGATTGGTAGAGAGGTGATGATGGAGAAGGTTTCTGAGAAAGTTGTGGAGGTAGTTTTGGCAGCAGATGAAAAGGGAAAGGAAATTAGTGATTCAGAGGTTACTTGGATGGAAGTGGTTTTGGAGATGAAAGTTTTAGAAATTTTGTTTGTTTGTGGGATGATTTCAGAATTTGTTTTAGTTTGAGGGATGGTTTCAGAAATTTGTGTTGTTTGGGGGATGGTTGATTGAGGTGGTGTGGGTGGCACTTTAGATTTTCCAGAAGGAGCTAAAACAATAGATGATGAAGGTGGGATGGATGTAGTTGTAACTATAATTGAAATTAGTGGAAGAGGTGGAGGTATTGATGAAGTAATGGTTCTAGTGTCAGAACTAGATGCAGCAGATTGAGAGGCAGAAGACTTACTACATGGAGTTGGATAGAAGGCTAGAGCAGAGTTCTTCTAAGATTTCCCATATTCTCCCAATTGAGTTTTTTCTTCTTCTTCTCAGTCTTCTTTTGAGATGATCCATGCTTCCTTTTCTTTAGAACAGGAGAAGCGTCTGGAAGAGCCTCATAAGAAAATCCAGACATGACGTAGCCTTCAGCTTCATGCATTCTCATATACTCCTCAATAACTTCTGGTGGATCAATCTTTGTGAAAAGAGGATATCCATCAATAATCATCCTTCTATCCTTTAGACTGTTCCGATTTGTAGGTATGCTTGGTTTAACCAAAACCTTATCAATAATGCACATGCTTTTTATATTCTTACCATTCATCGGTTTTCCAGTATCCACAACAACGTCATCCATCAGATTTTGACTAATTAAATGATCCACAAGACCATTTTCTATCAGAATATCTAAGATGAGTCTGCCCAGAGAAATCTAGTTTCTAGGATTTCCATGGTTTCTGGTCTCTTTGATAGAATCTCTGAGATATTTGAAGAGAATAGAAGGAAGGTGCATCTGTTCTTCCTTCATCAGATAATATAGCATGAATTTGTGATCAGTGTTGACATAGTCAGATGAGCTGGATGGTGGTCTGTGGTGAATGCATCCTAGAATGATCTTGAGCCACACCCAGAGGTTCTTATGTAGTTCCTTATTCTTAGAAGTTGGTTTGCCTTTAGATACTTGTGTGAAGATTGCAGGGTTTACTTCCTAAGTCAGAGCCTTTAACCTAGGGTTCATGTTGTATATCTTTTTTCCTCTTGCGTTCTCCATTCCGAGCAAGATAGCAATGGACTTCTCCGTGATGACACATTTAACATCCAGAACATGGGATACAATGTATTTGTCATCAGCGTCTGCAAATCTCCATAATTCATTTACTAGATTTGAGTATATATGGTCGTAGAGACGATAAAAGTAGTTACCCTAGCCTTATTTATTTAATTCCTCTGTCAGATCCATACCATTATCCCTCAGGTTATAAAAGTCCACTAGAAGTTCACAGAGTACCTCTAGTTGATCAGTATGTGTTGCCAAGTTGATGTGAGTAGGACGATCAAGAATATGTTGAACATGAGGTTGTTGAAAGGTAGACAAGGATTGATGCAATGTTGAAGATTCAGGTGGCATGGTACTGGAAATCATATGTTGAGACGATTCACCTTGTTGTTGCATTTGTTGAGAGAATTTGTAAACTTCTTCTTGTTGAGCATCTATGGATGAAGATATTTGAAGTTAACAAGGGTTTAGGTTGAAGGTATTAAGTGTGGGGAGTGAAGTAGCGTAGTGTGTAAGAGTGAGAATAGTGAATATATATAACAAATATATTGAAATGATTACATGCATTAAAAATGAACAAGAGGGAGAGTAATAAATAGTAATGATGATTTTAAACCTATTCTCAAGACATCCCATTGCTCGAGGTGTCGCTTCAACCGGTAACTTATGATTTGAAATTGATAGGTGTCTAAGCAAATCATAGCCATTCATTTGAAAAGACACGATTTGATGTTCTCAGAGTCAAGAATACCAAGAGGTTTCTGACTTGAGATATTTATGACCAAGACATCTTCTAACTTGTAGAAGTATCATTGAAAAGAAAGATTAAAGAAAATATTTGCACAAAGTCAGAATCATATTTTTACAGAAAGAGTTGAACACATTAGAAGGAGAATTTATTCTGGACAAAGTTCTATTTTTAAATGTTTCAGAATGAACAGAAATCTATCTTTTGCTAAGGGTTTTGTGAAGATATCAGCCCACTGGTGGTTTGTATCTATGAATTTTAAAACGATAATCCCTTTCCGAACATAGTCTCTAATGAAATGGTGTTTGATTTCTATGTGTTTAGCTCTAGAGTGTAAAATAGGATTCTTACTTAGGCAAATAGCAGTTGTGTTATCACTGAAAGATATGGATGTCACTCTCATATATCTAGAAGTGTTCAAGTTAATTTTTCATCCAGAGTATCTGAGTGCTACAAAGTAATGTTGAGATATATTCTGCTTCAGCAGTTGATAGAGCAATGGTTGGTTGCCTTTTGCTTGCCCACAAGATGAGATTCTTATCCAGAAACTGGCAGTTTCCATAAGTGCTTTTTCGTTCTAATCTATCTTTGGCATAATCTGCATCATAGAAAACTGATAGCTTGTATTCTTATGTTTTCTCATACATCAAGCCAAGGTTAGACGTTCTTTTCAGATACCTTAGGATTCTCTTAACAGCTGTTAAGTGAGTTTCACTTGGATCTGATTGAAAGCAAGCACAAAGACATACACTGAATATAATATCTGGATGAGAGGCAGTCAGATAAAGAAGAGAGTCTATCATACCACGATAGAGATTTTGACAAACCTTTTTACTTACCTCGTCTTTCTCCAGGATGCATGTAGGTTGCATATGAGTCTTTACTGGTTTACTATCTGTCATGTTAAGTTTCTTTAGGAGCTCTTTTGTGTATTTGCTTTGATGAATATACGTGGCTTCTGGAGATTGATTTATTTGTATTCCCATAAAGTATTTTAGCTCTTTCATCAGGCTCATTTCAAACTCTGTCTGCATTAGCTTAGAAAACTCTTGACAAACAAATGGATTAGCATAACCAAAAATTATGTCATATACATAGATTTGGCATATCATTAGATCATTTCCAATGTTTTTACAGAAGAGAGTAGTGTCCACTTTGCCTCTGGTAAAGTCATTTTCTAAAAGAAAAGAACTTAGTCTATCATACCATGCTCTGGGAGCTTGTTTCATACCATACAATGACTTTTTAAGTTTAAAAACATGTTCTAGAAGCTTGATATTTTCAAAACCTAGAGGTTGATGAATATATACTTCTTCAGAAATGTATCCATTTAGAAATGCGCTGTTGACATCCATTTGATATAAAGTTATACCATTATTAACAGCAAAAAAATAAGAAGACGAATAGATTCTAACCGGGCCACTAGAGCAAAGGTTTTATTGTAGTCAATACCTTCTTGTTGATTGTAACCTTGTGCAACCATTCATGCTTTGTTTCTGAGAACTTCTCCTTTCTCATTCAATTTTTTTCTGAACACCCACTTGGTTCCTATGACATTAGTCCCCTCGAACTTTGGCACCAGATCCCAAAGATCATTTTTGGAGAACTGATTTAGATCTTCTTGCATTGCCAGAATCCATTCATTGTCCTGTAGTGCTTCTTCACAAGAGGTTGGTTCTATTAGAGACACCAATCCCAAGAGCATTTCCTCTGTTTGTTTGAATGTGGATCTTGTTCTGACAGGTTCAGCTTTGTCTCCTAGGATCAATTCTTCAGAAACTGTTTGTCTATGCCTTTACTTTTCCTAGACTAGTGGACATTCAGTTGTTTTTTATATATCTTTATCAGCAGCCTTTGAGTCTTTGTCCTCAGAGTCTTTTGCCTTTTCTCCACAAACTGCAAGAGTTATTTCTAGATCTGCAAAATTTTCAACTAGCTTTGACTTTTTCGAGTCAATCTTATCGTCGAATCTAACGTGAATCGACTCTTCCACAATACGTGTTTATGTATTGTATACTCTGTAGCCCTTAGAGCGTTATGAGTATCCCGACATAATACACTATTTTGCTTTAGAGTCAAACTTGTTAAGATTCTCTTTAGTATTCAGAATAAAACAAGAGCATCCAAACGGTTGGAAATAAGAAATGTTGTGTTTTCTTCCTTTACACAGTTCATAAGGAGTCTTTCCAAAATAGGTCTGATAGAGATCCTATTCTTAATGTAACATGTTGTATTCACAGCTTTTGCCCAAAAGTGCTTAGCCACATTAGTTTCGTTGATCATGGTTCTGGCCATCTCTTGCAATGTCCTATTCTTCCTTTCTACAACTCCATTATGCTGTGGAGTTCTAGGGCATGAGAAGTCATGGGATATGCCATTAGAGTCAAATAACTTTTCAAACCATTTGTTCTCAAACTCGCCACCATGATCACTTCTGACTATAAAAATCTTAGAGTCAAACTCATTTTTCACTTTAGAACAGAAACTAGTAAACACAGAATGTGACTCATTCTTGTGCCTTAGAAATTTTACCCATGTCCAACGACTGTAGTCATCTACGATGACAAGTCCATACTTCTTACGATTAACTGACGTTGTTTTTACTGGACCAAAAAAGTCAATATGTAAACGCTCCAAAGGTTTAGAGGTGGAAACAACATTTTTAGATTTGAAAGATGTTTTGGAAAACTTGCCTTTTTGACATGCTTCACAGAGAGCATCTGAAGTAAACTTCAGCTTAGGCAGGCCTCTGACTAACTCAAGTTTATTTAGATGAGAAATCCTCCTCATGTTTTGTAAATGTTGTTTTTCCTCTTTCCACTGAAGAGAACTGTGCCATCTATCTGACTAACAGCCTTGCACATTTTTTGAATAAAAATAATATCATAACCGTTATCACTTAATTGACTTATGGATAATAAATTATGAATTAGACCCTCAACATAAAGTACATTAGATATAGAGGGAAGTGATTCATTATCAATTGTTCCAGATCCTTTTATTCTTCCTTTTTGGTTTCCTCCGAAACCTACGTACCTAGAATCTTTAAGTTCCAGGCTTTGGAACATATGCTTTCTTCCCGTTATGTGTCGCGAGCATCCAGAGTCCAGGTACCATGACTGGTGTTTTAACTCTGCCGCATAGGATATCTGCAACATATATTATTTTATCTTTTGGTACCCATAATATTTTAGGTCCTTTTGGATTAGTTTTCCCAGAGTTTCTGACAACTTTGGGTTTTCGTACAGCATTAAATTTTTGTGTCTGTGCTGGTGTATAGTGATAAGAGAAGGGAGATTTTGGTTTGTTTTCATGAAATGGGATCTAATCATCATTGTCAGAATCATAACCAATTCCTCTCTTCCCATTGTGACTAACACCATAGATCATGGAAGCCAATCTGCTTCTGTCTATGCTATTGTTCAAGAATTTATGAAATGCCTTATCATATTTACATAAGATGATTTCAGAAGACGGAGAAGTTTTATAAAGAGTTTCTTCAAGTTTTAAACATTTTTTGTTAAGAAAATCATTTTATTTTTCCAAAACAAAATTGTTATCTTTTTGTTTAGAAACTTCTTTCTCTAGCTTAATACACTCTTCAACATCATATTCATGAGCCCTTTTCAGGTCCTTGAATTTGCGTTGAAGTTTCTGATACCTATTCAGAGATTCTGACAAATATAGTTCTAAATCAACACGAGAAAATTCAGAAAATACCTCTTCTGAGTTAGACTCTATTTCTGTTGTGTTCCCTTTAGATGTGGTTGCCATGACTGCTACGTTGGCATGCTCCTCTTCAGAATCAGATTTTGATACTTCAGATCACAGTCATCCCATGTTGCCATGAGACCTTTCTTCTTGCGTTTGAATACATCTTTTATTGCGGCAAAAATCGTGAGTGTAAGCTATTGATTAATTTAACTCATAAAGCAAGAGTCGCCACCGCACTTTTATTTTATCCAAAAAGGAAAGGAAAAAAAAGCGAACAAAACCTGCACAAGCTCTAAAACAAGAACAAGTGAACAGAGTATGGGTAAGGGGTTGGTTACGTTAAGGGAAGGTGTTAGCACCCAAAACGTCTATAGTACTCTATAGGAACCCTTTGAAATATCTACGCTTTTTGGTTTGAAAAGGTTTGTTTGAAAAGAGATTGAGGAGATGAGAAAAGAAATTGTTTTTAAGATTTTTGTGTTTGGAGAGACTTGTCGCCTCATGCCTTCGTACCCACAAAGTGCAATATAGGATCAAAACCCCGTAGTTCATGGTACAGAGAATGAAATTTGTTTGTTATGGTTGATTTTAAATGTAAAGACAAGTCGTCATTTCCAAGCGAATAGTTTCGCTTAAAGAGATGAATCATGTCTAAACTTATGAAAAAGTTTTGAAAGAGAAAGTGCATAAGGCACAAAAAGAGTTTGAATGAGTTTGAGTGTTTTTTAAAGTCTTTTGAAAAAGGTGTCAATATGCTTATGTAGTTTAGCATTTGTTAAAAATGAAAAGAAAAGAGAAAAATCACTTGACAAAGTCAAGGTTTGATTATGAAAGAGGTGATAGTTTAAAAACAAGAAGGTTTTGAAAAAGAGAGGAGATTTTAAAAATTAAAGAATGGGGAGGAGAAAAAGTTACTATCCTAAAGCATAAAATAAAAGCTAAGGATAAGAATAGCCTAACCACACAAGCAAGCTCCATAGTCTTCAAACCATAATTCCAAAGCAAAGGGAAAAGGTCCTAGTTCTAAGTCCAAGGATCCAAGAATAGCATTGAAGTCCAAGGTTTAGGTTCAAATTTCCATGTCTAATGCAAATGATAGTAACCATAGTCCAAGATTAGAAGCACAAGTTTTTTTTAGAGGTTTTGGCATTTATTAATGTTTTTGGTCCAAGCGGACAAAGTGAAAAAGGCATAAGCATAAACATGCGTCCAACGGACAAAGTAAAAATTGTGGAAGCATAAACAAGATATGATATGATATAATGACATGAAGCATAAAAAAAATAAAGTAAAGAGAGATAGGGAGCAAGAAGGAAGCATAAACAAGATTAGTACAATAAAATTGTTAGTAATTTAGTAAGTAGTAGTATATACATAATAGTATCACCGATTATTCCGTCTCGCGTCTTGAACTATAATGATTAAATAATGTACTTAGGTCAAGGTTAATGAAGACTTGTCAAAAGATTGATAGAATCAAAGCCTCTACAACAACAAGCTTCAAAGTTTTGGAACCTAATATAAAAGATTAACCATCCTTGGGCTTACACAACCAAAAGGTTTGGGCCACGAAAGATCAAGTTCCAATTTGGATGGGGAGGGACAAATGTAGCGCTATGTTAACCAATCGCCAAGTGACTTATAAAGAAGTCACCCTACTCGAGGCTGGTCAATAGTGATCTTTGTGCTAATGCATGCTAGATGAACGATATGTAAATCGTCATCCGAAAGCAATACCGCACGAAAAGAAAATAGGTAGCGATCTAGTCTTGATCAAGAATTCAACAAAGAAATTCTAAGATCCATAAGACTTTCATCGATCAAAATAAAAAAAAGAAATAGATGAAGAGAAATCCAAATTGAATTACACCTTCAAGATCCTTTCATCTTCAAGTTCAATCACCTTTAATTAATAAGTTTAAGTGTGAAAACATATCACTAATTCAAAGCACCTCAAATGAGTTCAACAATTCATTTAAAGATAGATTTGAACTAATGAATGTTTAATTAATTTAACCATATCCAAAGTCCATTGAAATTGAAGAGAAATTAATCTCAACAATGCATTTCAAGGTCAAAACAAGAAGAAAGGGGAAGAAAAACCAAAACAGCCCCAAAAACAAGCCAAAAAATGCATTCTATCTGTAATACCCCAAATTTTGACCACTTAGATTTCCCATCATTGTGAAAATCATCATCACAATATGGATGTACCTTTATGCTTCATTAGTCTCCCCAAAGATGGGTGAGCATCCACTACAATCAAAATTAGGGTTTCAAGCCCTCTCTGAGCTTTAGACAAAGGCTCAATCAAGAAATGACATGATCTTCAACTTGTCTAATCTCTCAAACATCCACAATGGATCAAAAAGGACTCCCACTTCAAGGATTAAGCACAAGGCTGCTCCCTTATAGGTGGATCAAGTCTCAAGATCGACAGTATCACCAAATTAGGGTTTTGGTCGACCAGGGCCTCCAGATGGAAATTTTCATCTGGGCATAAGGCAATGATCCAAAACATAACCTAATATGCTTCATGGAACCTCATGAACCCATGCATCAAGTCAATTTTGCCTCAGGGGATGCATTCATCAAAAATCAGGAATTAGGGTTTCTTGACCTAATTCACCCCTAAGTTGACTTTTGGGACAAACCATGAGCCAAGACCTCAAGAGATGATTTGAGGGTCTCTAATATACCATATTGATCCATTTGGAACAATGGATTGATCCAAGAAGCTTGAGCAACAAGTCTCATTTTCATCTGCACCACAATTAGGGTTTTAAGGGAAAAGTCAACTGTAACTTTGACTTTTGACCAGGACATGCTCCCAAACCCTAATACATGATTCAATATACCCTATGACACCCATGGAACATGTCCATCAAGTTTGATTTAGGTCAAGGACATGATTTCCTGAAGAATTGCACAGTTTGGAATTCATCTGATAAAAAGTCAACTGTGCACAAAAGTCAACTTTGACTTTTTGAGATTTTTCACCAAAATGGATTTTTAACCCTAAAATGATGTTAATGTATGATTTGAATCATCATTCATCAAGAAAAATCAAGAAAAGTGTGATAACTTGTAAAAGGGGTAACCATAAAACTTAGAAAATTTTCTAAGTTAAAAATAAAGTGGCAAAGGTACCAACTTTGGAGGACCATAACTCCTAAACCACAAGGCCATTTTTTCTCATCCAAAGATGGATTTGTAGCCCTCATTATCACCTACAAAAACTTCAACTACAAGTCATTCTAATTCATTAAGGATTTTGAGTTATGGAGTGATCAAAGTGGCTGAAAAGTAAAAATGTCACTTTTTCCAACACTTAGTGAAATTTTCACTAAGTCAGATTCTGCCTCACTTTTTGCCAAATGTAGGGGGATTTTTCACTTGGAATCAAAAGAGATCAAAACCAAACTTGTTCAAACAGTTGTTGTATCATGTAAGAGCTTTCCAAAATGGCCAAGAACATTGCCAAATTCAACCTACACCATGAGATACAACATTGCCAAGTTGCCTTGCTGAAATCTGTCAAGGCAAGGCAGAATTTGCAACTTTGGTCGATTTGCCAAAATCAGCCAAATTCAATTGCTCCAATCCACTTAGACACCTCAGAGGATTGAATCTAAAGGGGACAATCACTGAGCCAAGCCTCCAAAGTCCATGGAACAAGAAATAGCATGTTGAACCTAGAATGGCCAAAATAAGGACAAGACTTCAAATTTGGAATGAGGCATTCAATGGAACCATCAAGGTGGCATGGACTGAGCCATTCTCATCTGAAATCAGTCAAGACTTATCCAAGACCAAGGGGACCAAAGCTCTGTGCCCTAACCTCTAGTCAATGGCTAGAGGAGACTTGGATTTTCATTTGCCAACATTGGCTAAACCTACTTACCAGCTGCCATTCACTATTCCTTGCAAAAAAAACTTTCTCTACTATAAACAGAGCTCAATTATGGTCAGTTTGAGTACACCAAAGCCATCTAACAGATGCTTTCCTCAAAATCTCTTCTTTCACTCCAATTTTTCCTTCTAAGGCAAGTCACTATCGGGTTTTGAGTTTGAGAGCAATTCTGCACAAACCAATCACTCACACACCTCACATACATCACATATGAGCTGATCAAACACTCACATAACTTCTGAAACATCAATTTCATGAAATCACCAGCTGGTTGCTCAAGGTTTTAACCAAGTTGCAGCTGAGGTACCACAAAGTGATCCAGCCAATTTCAATCAAGTCCAACCATCCAAACACATTCCATAGGGTGTAGGGAAGTTGTTCAGATCATCACCACTCATCTATAACATCTCCAAATCAAAAATCACTTTGCACTTGCTGTCACGGCTTGGAGGTAAGCACATACTTGGTCATCTCTCAATCTATGCATATTTCCTCGCACAATAATTTGGCCATATGTTCATAATCATGTATGGAATGTTTTCCCACAATTAATTGCATTGTTTGAATCGTGTATCAAAAATCCTAGCCTTCATGCAGAAATTAGGGTTCTTGAGGTCTCTTCTTGATTTCTTGTTGTATGTTTAATTTAAATGAAATTAAAGTACATAGACATGATCGTGAGGTTGAGACGAGCATAATGATATGTGGATTGCATGATATGATTACGTATTCATGGAGATTGGATAGAAAATGCAAATCTGAGAAACCCAGAAAAACGCGCGTGTTCTTGCTTGTGTTCTTGGCGCCTTTTTTCCAAATTCAAATATTTGAATTTTGTGATTTTGTTTAATTGATTCAAAAATTAATTTCTCTCTGAGTTTTAATGATTTTGAGTTGATTCTTTTTTTAATAATTCACAAAAATGTTAAAATATTTTATTTTATCAAAAAATCCCAAAAATATTATTTATTTCATATAATTGATATTTTTGCAAAGAATTAATATTTTGATTGTTTTTGGCATTTTAAATATTTTTTTCTACATTGATTTTGCAACTTTTAATGCTTTCTAATTATTTTGTAGGTCAATACTTAATTTTTGAAGCATTAATCCAAGATCACAATTTGTTTTCCATGTGTTAAACAATTTTTGATCATTTTAATTGAATTTTTATTCAATTAAATACATTTTGGAAACAAATTAGGGTTTTGGATTAATTCAACCCTCATAAATCATTTTCAAAACACTTTGGGCCTCTTGAGAGAGTGTAAGACCCATCCCCCCTTGTACAAAAACTTTTTGGGCCTCATCCATTGTATAAGTCTCTCTGTACAAGTAAACGGCGCGATCGTCGCCCGTTTAAAAATAAAAACCATCTGGGCCTACCCTCGAGTAGTAAGACCCATTTCTTTTTCTTAAAACTTTTTTGGGCCTCTAATAGAGTGTAAGACCCAATCCTTTTTTGACCAAATCATTTTTGGGCCTCAGTATATTATATAAGTCCCGATACCGTCAAAAACAAACGCCGCGATCGTCGCCTTTTCAAAATAACCCTTGGGCCTCTCCTTGAGCTATAAGACCCATTCAAAACACTTTGGGCCTCTATTAGAGTGTAAGACCCAATCCCCCTTTTAACCAAAACATTTTGGGCCTCACTTATTGTATAAGTCCCTCTGCGTTAAAAGAAAACCTCGGCGCGATCGCCATTTTAAACGAAAAAATCATTTGGGCCTACCCTCGTGTTATAAGCCCTACTCTTTTTCTTTAAACCTTTTTGGGCCTCTTGAGAGAGTGTAAGACCCATCCCTTTGTACAGAAAACCATTTTTGGGCCCCAGTCACTTGTATAAGTCCCGCTGTATAAAGTCAAACAGTGCGCTCACTGATAAAACCCTGGGCCTCTCCTTGAGCTGTAAGCCCCAAATCTTTCTTTTTTCAAAGCACTTTCTCCTTTGATTTTGAATATAATGTTGTTTTCAATCTTTCTTTGTTGAACAACTAACCAAACAGCATGGAAGCACTAAAACCGAGTAAGTGGTTATCGCTTTCATTTACTGCTTTCATATTATAAACTGTATTGTGGGGCTGCTCACTGTAAGTCTCCTTTCATAAACTCATATCTACTGTGTAATAATAGTATAGATATTTCGAGTTTCCCCGGCTACTACGTGTAGAACTAGGTGACGCCGTTTCACTTATTCGTAGAAATAGACGCCTAGATCCCCAATAGGAGCACCAGATACAGTCTTCTCTGCGGCTGTCCTCCTTAGGAATCGTCAAGAAGCTCTACTCCCCAAGATGAATGTATTCTCCGTGAATGGCATCTTTGAGTTTCTTCCCAATTCTCGAACTTTCCTGACTTGATCTATTCCTTGTGGATAGCTTGCCTTGAATGTCTCAGGGTTTGGGTACCCACTATGGTCATAATCTTGGACATTAACTAAGGAACCCTCTTTAAAAGCTAAAAGTCGCTGGATAGTAAACCTCGCACGTTTACCAGTGGTTTTTATCTTTAAAAGAGTTATCTCTCCTAATGGAAAGGAGATGATAGACCCACGGGCTTCTTAAAAGCATCGGCCTCCTCTTGGGCATTATTCAAGGACACTACGGCTTCTTAGAAGTATTCACAGCCTCCTCTTAGGCTTCGTATAATGATCTCTTCCTCCGGGAATGATAGCCTCCTCTTGGGCTTAGTACAAGGACCCGTCGGCTTCTTAAAAGTTTCCAGCCTCCTCTTGGGCTTCGTACAAATTGTCCCGACGACCTCCTAGAGGTATAGAAACAGAACCTAGTCATCCTCATAGAACAGTCCTTTCATAGAGTCTACTACTGTTTCTCACAGCATAGTATAAAAGATAAAACCCTAGACACAGACAGTCTAACTTCCTTGAGTCTCAAAGACATTCTCAAGCACCCTTCGTTAAATAAGAAGGAAACCCGCAGACTCGGACAGTCTCAATACCCTTTGGATTTCCTGTTTCCTCAAAGAGAAGGAAATATCCCTGATCCTCAAATCAAACCCCTGGGTACAGTGTTACTCACATAAGAACTGATTTTCTCTTTTAAAATCAGTATATTGGATCTGTCACTCAACTGAAACAGTTACAATAGCCTCCATCTCGGGCTTCGTACGAGATACCAAAATTCTCCCCAGTGGGGTCAAAACAACCTTTTCGCCTCTCTCTCGGGCTTTGTACGAGATACAAAAACACTCTCTTACTGAGTATAAAAGATTCTCCAACTGAGTCAACTCTTTGCCAGCCTCCTCTTAGGCTTTGTATAACGATATGCCCCACTGGGTCGAACCCTTTTAGCCTGTTTCTCGGGCTTTGTACGAGACACAAAGTAGCCTCCTCTTAGGCTTTGTATAATGATTTTCCTAGCGGAAATTAGCCTCCTCTTAGGCTTCGTATAAGAAAACCACTGGTTGATCCAATTAACCTTTTAGCATCAAAGCTGTGCCTCGTTCACAGTACACAAACATCAACAACTCCTTTCCCTTCATCTAATCGCTGTAAGCGGCAAGCCTCTGGATCATCTACATCCATGCCACTGTCCCTCTTTTAGCATGAGGAATTCCTAAGGAAAGATGGCATTGCTCTACACTGAGTTAAAGTCTTCTCCTTTAGGTTAAAACCCTTTCTTCGGAAATTATGGCATTGCTCGGATCCGCGTATCCCAGTTAAAGTAATTCTCCTTCTCCCTTCTTTAGAGATGACAAATTCTCTCTAAAGTCGAGGCCTTTCAGCTTCACGTCTTGGGCTTTGAACAAGACACAAATCACCTTTCAGCTTCACATCTTGGGCTTTGAACAAGATACAAATCACCTTTCGCTTCATGTCTTGGGCTTTGAACAAGACACCAAAAACCATTCCTCCCATAGAATAGGAGGAACTACGAACGCTCTGATTTCCCTGTTTCGGTAAATGGGAATACGTAGGCATAAGATCGAAAGAAAAGATCTTAGCGAGCGCAATCGACAAAAAACCCAAATCCCATATCTCCATCGATCAAAAGCAGTAATTCAAAAGCATCAGTCCTAACACCCTAATCCTTGTTCCCCGCCAGAAACCTTCTGCCTAGATAAAAAGAAAGAAAACTGTATTGGCGAAAATACAAATAACCAGTACAAAGGCCCCCCCACATTGATAGTATCCGTAACCTAACAGACCGCTGTTTAAACTCAGTATGCAAGCAGGGTTAATTGGAGACATCTATTTCCCTTCCTTATTCAGCTCACAATAGGATAAAAAATGAATCGACCTGTAGTTTTAAACTCAAACCGCAGAGAGCGACCAGCGCTTAAGAACCGCGTCCAAAATCGCTCGCTACAGGAAAAATGGCGCCCACCGTGGGGCTCTTCATTCTTTCTTAACGTTTAAGGTGAAAACCTTGGACAAATCTTTTTCATGGCGGTGGCCACCACAGAAAAAATGGCGCCCACCGTGGGGCCCGTTCCTTTCTTTCTAATTCTCTTGTGAAAAATTACACAAATGGCGACTCTGCTGGGGAGTCTCCTTTTCTGCCTTAGGGCATCATCCCCGTTTTCTACGGAAAATGGGAACTCTACCGAAGAGAAAGATTGACCTATGCTGGTCCATCTCTTAGGCAGGGAACCACAGATTGGGGTTTTCGCCGGGGAACCCATTTCTGTCAGGAACTTAGGAATCATAGCTTTATAAGTCTAGGATGATTAGGACAAATATATATACTGCTTTTCCTAATTGCTATACGTGTTTATTTTTCTGCTACTGGGAATGCGTGTGATGCCGCATGTGGTGAGAATGAGTATACACCTAGAAAAGCCAAACCCTTTCGTAGTGCGGAAGCTATCGGAAATAGCTGTTACGCGATACTACCCTCATTTGAGGCTGGTGATCTATTCTCGGTGAATGGCACTTACTCTAAGATTGCACACAACTCGCTGGCGATCCACTTGTTGTCTTGCTTTCCTGGGAGGAGCTGATGATAATGAGTACAGGTACAAAAATCACCCTAGTATAAACCTTTGGGGATGGGTAGAGCCTTGACTTCATGACAACGACCCTTTGACACCATGTTTTTTCTATGTTTTTGTGTGCTGCATTCATGCATCCATTTAATAAAACATTAAAACATTCAAAAAACTTCTCTTCTAGTCTCTCTGTTTTTCAAATTAAACTAAGACTGTGATTGCAAATATCAGAGAAAAAGATTGCATTAATGGATTTCGGTAGAAGGAGAACTCACCAGTATACCTTAAAGGTTCCGAAACTAGGGGATTTGAGAAAGTTAGCAAGGATGATCGTTAACCCAGAGGCTTTCAGAGCCAAGCATGGTGGTCTGCTACCACTGTTAAGAGTCTATGTGATTAAGGGGATCATGGACGCGCTCATTCAATTCTACGATCCGGTTTATCATTGTTTCACATTCCCGGATTACCAGCTTACACCAACGCTGGAGGAGTATTCTCATCTGACTGATTTACATATCACTGATCGAGCTCCATTTTCTGGACTGGAAGAAATTCCAAAGAATCAGACTATTGCAATAGCAATTCATTTGGACGAGTCTGAGGTCAGGACTCACATGACCACTAAGGGTGGCATCCAAGGTTTGCCAGCCCAGTTCTTGACAAAGAAAGCTCTGTACTTCGCTAGTATAGGGAACGGGACTGCTTTTGAAAGCATCTTTGTCTTGCTCACCTACGGGTTATTTTTGTTTCCCAACATCAATAATTTCGTCGATATCAACGCTATTAAGGTTTTTCTCATTGGAAACCCTGTGCCGACTTTGCTCGCAAATGCGTATCATTCTATACACTTAGGAAATTTGTACAGCGGAGGGGAGATCACATGCTGTGTACCTTTGCTCTACAAATGATTTATCTCTCACTTGCCCAAGTCTGCTGCTTTTTGGGATTGCAAGAGTGTCTTACGTTGGTCGCAGAAGATCATGTCTCTCACCAATTCCGATATAGATTGGTGTAATAGGATTTATGAGGGAATCAGAATCATTGACCGTTGTGGAAACTTCCCCAGCGTACCCCTCATAGTAACTAAAGGAGGAATCAACTATCATCCGATATTAGTTCTTTGTCAATTTGGATACCCGATGAGACACATCCCACTGGATGTTCATCTGGAAGGTCTTTTCTTCAAAGAAGGAGAAAGTGACAGAGCACTAAAGATGGAAATAGTGCAAGCTTGGAAACTTGTTCATAAGAAAGGACGAGAGTCTCTGGGAAAACCGAACTGCGTCTCGGTGGAGCCTTATCTCCACTGGGTACAAACTAGAGCTCTCAAGCTAAAGATGCCTTATCCTCGTTACGGAATTCTTCCACCGAGGGAAATTGTCATGTACTTCATGACGGAAACTGAAAGGCTTCAGGTTACTCTCAACAAAGTTCAAAAGGAAAGAAGATCTTGGAAGAACAAGTACCGCACCCTCGACGTAGAGTGTATCCAAATACAGCAATTGCTAAAAGAGAAAGATGCTCTGATTGAAATTTTGGAGCAACATGCTGTAGAGAATCAAGATGACCAAAGGAATTTGCTCGCTCCTTTCACCTGGCAAAGGAATGACAACCCGACAACGGCCCAAGTGCCCCGGTCAAAGAAGAGGACTCGGGACCCATTAGCTTAGGTTTCTGTTTCTGCACTTTGTAATCTACTGTATTTCCATTTCTGTAATCCTTTGGAATTCAATAAAAAGGGGTTTCCCCACTGTTTGATATTTGCAATCTAATTGTCGAAGTTTATTTTGATTAAACCAAAAAAAACAATTAATATAATCATTGCATTTATCATTCTCACATCGCGTATTCTTCTTCCCTACGAATCTCACGTTTGTGTCTCGATTCTAGAGTCAAACTGTCTCATTCGTATAATACTCGGGCCAATCGTCAGAAAAAGATGGATGATCTTGAGGAAGAAAACAGAGAGTTGAAAGAAGAGATCGACGCTCTGAGAGAGGATATGAGAAAGCTTCGTAACGACATGCAAGCCATGGCAGAAGCTCAGCTACAAAGAACTGTGATCTCAGAGATCACCTCAACGCCCATCATAGAAAAGTATGATCCTAGGTATCAGATGCTGAAAGATCGTCCGTGGGGCATGCCTGTTAACTATACCCCGGAAGGATATGTTCTGCCGATCACTGAAGATCAGGGAATCGCAACAGAAGCCGCTGGGCCTGAAGGTTACAAACTTCGGGAAAACGAAGATGCCAGGGGCATACTCAAGACTCCTGAAGGTTACAAACTTTGGGAGGCGCCAAGACTTACTGCCGTAGTCACGGTACCACCCCCTGTGGTGCACACTGTCCCGGAAGGACAAATTCCACAGGCACCTTCTGGTAAGAAGGAAACTATGTTTGACAGAATGGATGAATTCCAGGAGCAGTTCTTGGAAATGCAGAAAGAGCTGCAAGCCATTCGTGGTCAGGATCTATTTGGAAAAGACGCCGCAGACCTCTGCTTGGTCCCAAATGTGAAAGTCCCGCACAAGTTCCAAGTACCCGACTTTGAAAAATACAAGGGTAATTCTTGCCCTCAGAGCCATCTAGTGATGTACGCTCGGCGGATGTCAGCTCAGACGGAGAATCAGGACCTGCTGATCCACTACTTTTAGGATAGTTTAACTGGTGCCGCACTCAAATGGTACATGGGTTTAAACCGTACTACGATCAGTACATTCAGAGATCTTGGTACTGCCTTCGTCCAACAATATAAGTATAATTTGGACATGGTACCCGACAGAGATCAACTCAGATCAATGTCGCAAAAGGACAAGGAAACCTTTAAGGAGTATGCTCAAAGGTGGCGTGAAATTTCCGCTCAAATTTGTCCACCTCTTGAGGAAAAAGAGATGACAAAAATCTTCTTAAAGACCTTAAGCTCATTTTACTATGACCGAATGATTGCCAGTGCGCCCAGTGATTTCACTGAAATGGTCGGAATGGGTGTACGTCTTGAGGAAGCCGTCCGAGAAGGATGTTTGGTAAAAGACACTGGATCGACGAGCGGTATTAAAAAATACGGTAGTGCTCTCCCTAAGAAAAAAGAGCAAGATATTGGGAATATCTCTCTTGGAAAGCAAAGGCGACGTTATTAGCCAGTAGCAGCTGTTACTCCTGCTATCGGCCCCGCGCCTGTTCCTATGTATTAACCTCAGGTTGCGCAGAGCCAACCTGACCAACAAAGGACACAACAGCCTCTTCAGCAGGCTCGTCCTCCATATAACAACAACCGTACAACACGGCCACCAGGATTTGATCCTATACCCGTAACGTACGCAGAGCTGTTTTCGTTACTGCTGGCTAAGGGGCACATCCAGACTAAGTCTCCCCTTTCAGTTCCGAAAAATCCGCCTTTCTGGTTTAAGGTGGATCAAACATGCCCTTATCATCAAGGAGGTTCAGGGCATAACATTGAGACTTGTCTCAATTTCAAATCCGACGTGAAAAAGCTTGTTAGGAGCAGGCTCTTATCTTTCAAAGATACGAATCCCAATGTTCTCACGAACCCGCTGCCTCAACATGAGAAAGCTGCAGTCAATATGATTGAGAAAGAGACTAACAATGTCTATCAAATTCACGACGTGCTCTCATTGGGGACCGATCTGGTCAAGATGCATTGTAGACAGAGTGGATATGGCCATGTGCCACCTCATAATTATCACCAGTGTGATATCTGTTCTAAAGATAACCAGGGATGCTCTGTAGTGCAAGCAGCTTTACAGGAACAAATGGATCTTGGATGGATCCAAGAGCACCGAGTTCGTGGAGTTAACATGGTTTACACGAATTCCAACGTCATTCAAAACCACGACATCTGTGCGATGAATGCCAACTTGGTGGCGATGCACTCAAGGCAAAGCCAGTATCATAATCTGCCGCGGCACGATTACAGTTCCTGTCTGATTTGCTCGGTAAATAAACAGGGATGCTCTTTCATACAATAGGCCCTTCAGCGTCAGATGGATCTTGGATGGATCCAAGACTACCATGATAGGAACTCCTATCAAATCAATATGGTTCAAATCTTCGATATCCGCGTAATGAATACCAACCTGGTAGAATTACATGCTGAGCAGGTCCGACTCGGATTCTTAATATCACATGACTATCAAAATTATAAAGCAGGTTGCGAAAACGATCGAGGTTGTACCCTTGTCCAGGAGGCACTTCAGCACTTGTTAAATCACTGGTGGATACCAATCTATATGGATGAAGATACTCAGCAGATTAGTATCAATCACTGGAATCCTACTCGTCGTCAAAGTCAGGATGTCCGATTAATGGAAGATAACCTAGTGAGGTTACATTGCATTCAAAGTGGGCGTGGCCAGGTGCCACCACACAACTATGACAGTTGTAGCGTCTGTTCGGAAAGTAACCAAGGGTGTCACCTTGTGAGAGCAGCTCTTCAGGGTCAGGTCGATCATGGAGAAATTCGTCCATATCCAGGTTCAGGACCCATTATTTGGTCGCCGAACTACCTTGCCAATCAAGTTGAGGATGTTGTCACGATCTCTGGTCATCACAGGACCAGGGATGTTTTTGCCATCATCCCTCTATTTGATGAATCTAAAGTTCCCAATTGGGAACGGATCGAAGTTACTTATGATGGTCAGAGAAATCAGAAGGTTCCCATAGTCATCTATCTACCAGGACCACTACCGTATGAATCAGCTAAGGCAATCCCTTACAAATACGGTGCAACAACAATCGAGAATGGAAAGGAAATTCCATTACCCTCCGTCGTGAATATTGCAGACATCAGTCGTGTAACACGGAGCGGTCGAATCTTCAACCGAGGGGTTGGAGAATCCAACAAAGAAAAGGAACTTCAGGCAGAAATTCCTGATCCGCTAGTCGGTCAATCTAGTAATCCCGACTTTTCAAAAGACAAAGATGAGATGCTAAAGCTCATCCAAAGGAGTGAATACAACATTGTTGATCAACTGTTACAGACTCCTTCAAAGATCTCAGTATTATCACTGTTACTCAGTTCAGAAGCACACAGAGAGGCTCTACAGAAAGTCTTGGAGCAAGCCTTTGTGGAACAGGATGTAACAATCAGACAATTCGATAGTATTGTCTCTAACATCACTTCCTGCAACAATTTGGGATTTAGTGATGAAGAATTACCTGAAGAGGGTCGCCGTCATAACATGGCGCTCAACATTACAGTTAACTGCCAGGGCGATGCTTTAGCCAACGTACTGGTAGACACAGGGTCAGCCCTGAATGTTATGCCGAAATCCACTTTGAGGCAATTATCATTCAAGGGCCCTCCGATGAGGGTTAGCGAGGTCGTCGTCAAAGCATTCGACGGATCCAGAAAAACAGTTATCGGCGAAGTTGATCTTCCCATAACTATTGGTCCTCACACTTTCCAAATCACTTTCCAGGTCATGGACATCCGGGCAACATACAGTTGTTTATTAGGAAGACCTTGGATACATCAGGCTGGAGCGGTTACTTCGACCCTCCACCAAAAGCTAAAGTTCGTCAAGAACGATCAACTTGTCACGGTTTGTGGGGAACAAGCCTTGCTTGTGAGTAACTTATCATCATCTACTTGTGTGGAACCCGAGGAGGTAATTGGAACTCAGTTCCAAGCACTATCGGTGAGCAAGGACAATCAGTTCAAAGAAGGAACTTCAATTTCTTCATACAAAGATGCTATCAAGGCGGTCGAGAGTACCGATACAAAAGGATGGGGACGGCTTGTCATTCCTATTGACAATAAAACAAAGAAGGTTCTTGGTTTTTCTGTAACCTGTACCCAGACAGTTGCCAACGATGAAAGCCTTCATCCCCTTCAAAACTTCTTCCACAGTGGAGGTCTTCTTCACCCAGTATCTCAGACAGTTCATGCTATCAATGAGGAAGATCCCTCTGACACACATGAAGAATGGAAGTCCTGCCTTAACAAGGACGGCTATATGTCTCAAGAAGAGGTGCCTATGCCTTTTTGCTTTCCTACAGAAAGTCTGAGATTTATACCCAGGTCAGATGTCGAAATGATCTACGGAGATTGTGATCCGGAAGGATGTCGTGCTCCGCCAAATTCATTAGAGGAAAACACTCTGATGAAAGACAATTTTGACTACAATTACTATGGCCCGATGGATGGTCTGCCAATGTGGCAGCCTTACCCAGGAAACTTGGGGTAAGAGAGTCAGCCGAATAATGAAACTCAGCTGAGCGCCATTGAACAGAATACCTGTGTCCCCACCATGTCATGGGATCAACACTCAGGTCATTCAGAAACTACTCAACATGAAGATGAATTCGCAACGTTTGCAGGACTAGAATTCATCAACTATGCTTTTCCCGAGGTCAACGTCATCGAGAGGGATGACTTCTCCAGTTCCAAAGAAGTTTGGGACACTCTGGGACAACCAAGTGGAAAATACGACTTTATGGTCAAGTACACTGCTCCCGAAATCTCTCGTATCAGGCTCGAAGATATCCAGTCAACTGGATGGGGAGATACAGCTGAGAGCACAAATGCTATGCAAAATACAACAGAGGAATCCTCCTACGACAATTCTGCTTGGGAAACAGATTCCAATGATTCTGCTCCATCAGAAATCAGCGTTATTTTTGAAGACAAATCTAGGAAGGTACCAGACTTTGTGATTCACCGAGGAGTTCACCGCCAATGGGTTGCTTCGATGTTCCGAAGGTCGTTCGCCAGTCAAAGTAATTGCCATCTTTAACCTTTCACCCTGCCCAGGTGAAATGGATGTTTTGATAGGGCTCGTTTTCTGTAAATTTCCCTCTTCGCTTTGCCCAAAGCGACAGAGTTTTGTTTTATAGGGTTGTAGTTTCAAGATTCGACTTGTTCATTAATAAAATAACGTCGTTCTGTAATTTCCGCATTAATTGTTGTTTTCTCTTTTTGCTTTTTCAGAAAATGGTAATCCTAAAAAACATTCAATAATAAAAACAAGCAGTAAAATCAAAACACTGCACACACTTGCATTTTCTCTATCTCTTCTAAACACGAATCATCACGTCATGCAGATTGCTTGTTTTATACCCCATTGAAACATACGATCCGATGCCTTCTTCCAACTTTGAGTTCCCGGTATTCGAGGCTGAAGAAGAAAATGACGACCAAATTCCAGAAGAGATCTCCCGACTACTCAGACAAGAGGAAAGGTCCATTGAACCTCACAAAGAGCCGTTGGAAACGGTAAACTTGGGTTCAGAAAAGGAGAGAAAAGAAATCAGGATTGGAGCATTGCTCAGTCCAACTGCCAGAGAGGGTTTGATAAAGCTTCTCAAAGAATTCCCCGATGTATTCGCTTGGTCCTATCAGGATATGCCAGGATTGGATACCAGCATCGTGGAGCATCATTTACCGTTAAGATCGGAATGTCCGCCAGTAAAGCAAAGGTTGAGACGGACTCACCCGGACATGGCCATCAAAATCAAGGAGGAGGTACAGAAACAGATCGACGCAGGTTTCCTTGCTACATCTGAATATCCTCAATGGTTAGCCAACATTGTACCCGTTCCCAAAAAGGACGGAAGGGTCAGAATGTGTGTTGATTACAGAGATCTGAACAAGGCAAGTCCAAAGGACGACTTTCCTTTACCACACATTGACATGCTGGTTGACAACACAGCAAAGTTTAAAGTATTCTCCTTCATGGATGGATTCTTGGGCTATAACCAGATCAAAATGGCGCCGAGAGACATGGAGAAAACTTCGTTCATTACCCCATGGGGTACCTTTTGTTACAAGGTAATGCCGTTCGGTTTGAAGAATGCCGGGGCAACCTATCAAAGGGCCATGATTACTCTGTTTCATGACATGATACACAAAGAAATCGAGGTATATGTCGATGATTTGATTGCAAAATCAAGAACAGAGGATGAGCACGTTGAACATCTGTCAAAATTGTTCGAATGTCTAAGAAAATTCAAGCTCCGCTTGAATCCCAACAAGTGCACCTTCGGTGTCCGTTCGGGGAAACTACTAGGGTTCATCGTCAGCCAGAAAGGAATTGAAGTTGATCCTGACAAGGTCAAGGCCATTCAAGAAATGCCTTCTCCAAAAACTGAAAAACAAGTCAGAGGATTCCTGGGACGTTTGAATTACATCTCCAGATTCATATTCCTTATGACCGCGACGTGTGCGCCGATTTTTAAATTACTCAAAAAGAACCAGGACTGCGTTTGGTCAGAAGACTGCCAAACTGCCTTCGACAGTATCAAGGAATATCTGTTGAATCCTCCGATTCTATCACCTCCAGTGGAAGGAAGACCACTGATCATTTACCTCACAGTCCTAGAGGACTCAATGGGATGTGTACTTGGCCAACAAGACGAAACTAAACGAAAAGAGTCTGCTATTTACTATCTAAGCAAGAAATTCACCGACTGCAAGACTCGGTACACAATGCTTGAGAAAACTTGTTGCGCTTTGGCTTGGGCAGCCAAACGTCTTCGCCAGTACATGATTCGTCATACCACTTGGTTGGTCTCCGAAATGGATCCAATCAAGTACATTTTCGAAAAACCTGCTCTCACGGGAAGGATTGCCCGTTGGCAGATGTTACTATCAGAATATGACATAGAGTACCATGCTCAGAAAACCGTTAAAGGAAGTATTTTAGCCGATCATTTGGCTCATCAACCGATTGATGATCAAGAATCAATCGGGTTTGACTTCCCAGACGAAGATGTCATGTATCTAAAGATGAAAGATTGCGATGAACCGCTACCCAGTGAAGGGCCAGAACCAGGTTCCCAGTGGGGACTTATCTTTGACGGAGCAGTCAATCATTATGGAAACGGAATTGGGACAATCATTGTTACCCCTCAGGGTTCCCACATTCCTTTCACTGCCAGACTTACATTCAAATGTACGAACAACGAGGCCGAATACGAAGCATGTATCATGGGTCTCGAAGAAGCGATTGATTTAAGGATCAAAAACTTGGACGTATACGGCGACTCAGCCCTAGTGATCAATCAGATAAAAGGAGATTGGAATACATACCAATCAGGATTGATTCCTTACAAAGACTATGCAAGGAGGTTGTTACCCTTCTTCAACAGAGTCGACTTTCATCACATCTCTCGTGACGAGAATCACATGGTTGATGCATTAGCCACTCTCTCTTCCATGATCAGTGTAGGTCGATGGAATGACTTACCTAAGATCGACATAATGCGCCTTGAACGGCCCGCTTACATCTTCGCGATTGAAGCAGTCATAGACAACAAACCTTGGTATCACGATATCAAATGCTTCCTTCAGAAACAAGAGTACCCATCTGGGGCACTCAGAAAAGATAGAAAAACCCTCAGAAGATTGGCTAGAAACTTCTTCCTGAGCGGTGACACTCTTTATAAGAGAAATTTTGACATGGTCTTGCTCCGATGCGTCGACAGACCAGAAGCAGACATGCTCATGAAAGAAATTCATGAAGGATCCTTTGGCACTCATGCCAACGGACACACAATGGCGAGAAAAGTTCTGAGAGCAGGGTATTATTGGTTGACCATGGAATCCGACTGCTACAAGTACGTGAGGAGGTGTCACAAGTGTCAGATATACTCCGACAAAATTCATGTACCGCCATCACATCTCAAAGTTCTTTCTTCCCCGTGGCCATTTTCCATATGGGGAATCGACATGATTGGTATGATTGAGCCCAAGGCTTCAAACGGACATCGGTTCATCCTGGTAGCTATTGACTATTTCACCAAGTGGGTCGAAGCAGCATCATTCTCCAATGTAACCCGACAAGTGGTGGTCCGATTTATCAAAAACAATATCATCTGCCGTTATGGTGTTCCAAGCGAGATCATTACTGATAATGGATCTAACTTGAACAATAAGATGATGAAAGAGTTGTGTGCAGAGTTCAAGATCGAACACCATAACTCATCTCCCTACCGACCCAAGATGAACGGAGCGGTAGAAGCGGCTAACAAGAACATCAAGAAGATCGTTCAAAAGATGGTTGTAACCTACAAAGATTGGCACGAAATGCTACCCTTTGCTCTTCATGGTTATCGCACATCTGTCCGTACTTCAACAGGGGCAACCCCTTTCTCTCTAGTATATGGCATGGAGGCAATGCTCCCCATAGAAGTAGAGATCCCATCAATCCAGGTATTGATGGAAGCGAAGCTCACAGAAGCTGAATGGTGTCAAAATCGACACGACGAATTGAACCTGATCGAAGAGAAGCGAATCACGGCACTATGCCACGGTCAGTTGTATCAACCGAGAATGAAGAGGGCGTTCGACAAAAAGGTCCGACCTCGTGTCTTCAGGAAAGGAGACCTTGTGCTCAAGAAGATACAATCATTTCTCACTGACTCTCGGGGCAAATGGACCCCAAATTATGATGGCCCCTATGTGGTCACGGAAGCTTTCTCAGGCGGCGCCTTGAGACTTGCAACCATGGACGGAGAGGAATTTGCCTACCCCACAAATGTTGATGTAGTCAAGAAATACTTCGCCTAAACTAAAAAAAAAAAAAAAAAACGTCTCGGTGGATTGAAAACCCGAAAGGGCGGTCCAGGCAAAAGTTAGAGACATGAAAAAAATCATCCCGATGGATTGGAAATCTCATAGTACAATCCAGGCAAAAATTAGGGATAATGGCAAGTAGCTATGTTCAATAGAGGCAAGTCCTTCAGCAGCAGTTACATCATCCATCGGAGGAAGACTCCAGTCAAGGTCATCTTCGACGGAAGCTCAGGATGTCCCGAACTCAAAGTTGGTAGAAGGATAGTGGTCATTATGTTTCAACGTAGCCCTTTTCCCTGTAAATTACCATTTTCTAACTTTGTAAATACTCTTTGGAATCACGCGTTTGGCTGATCTCCATCTTATCAATAAAATTTGAGCCCTTGTGCTTTTGTTTGTAATTCTTTACTTGTTTTAGCTTTACAGAACGACGTTGTTTAAACTTAATCAGCGATTCTTGAAATAAAACAAAAATGAATTTACTTGTTAAAACTTTTTCTGCTTTTAAATTAAAGATGGCATTTCTTTTTACTGTTGAACATCAGAAGAACATCGATTGCTTCTCCCGAAGTAAGCGGACTTCAAAGTGCAGAATCAAAGTACTCCTTCTAAGCCAGTATACCTGAATGAAGGGATCGAATGAGTCAGAGACCATGTTTCATCTGACATCCTCGGTCGAGTTCTCATCTCCTAAGCCCGATCAACATAGCTCCCAACGGGACTATCTCTCCTAAGCAAGGTGGAATTTCTATTTTGAATCAACGGTACTTCTTCGCCCCGCGATGGCCGAGTATCCAATTGTGTTCATCCATTAGTCTGTATGTTGCGTCTGTTTTGTCAGCATATACATACGTACTTCATGCATTTTTTATTTGCATTTACATTTTATATTGCATCACTATCACTCTAGTCGGTCTTGTCCCCTAGTAGTAGAAGTCCTCTCAATCGAGTTGTCAGTTCTTGCCTCGTCAGGAAATACTGTGTCTGAACAACCTCGCTTCCAGTTTAATTCTGGAAAGAAGTTGGTCCTTGACCACTTTGATAACTTGAACCTCTGAAAAGCCAGAGAAAACTTTCAATAAACATCACTCTTCGCCATTGAAGATGATATCCTTGCTTTCCCGAATTAAGGAAAATCCACAGAGAAAGCCTCGTGATCAGAGATTCGGCAGCACGCCAGTTTTGCTCCGAAAAACCACTGATGAGAAGGTCATTGGCACCTCAAAATTGGATCCCATCATATGGCATTTCTCCGGGAAGATCCCGAGAAAAGTATGATGTAACCCCAAACGAAAACAGTCTCTCAAGAGACTCGTTTTCCCCAGTAGAATCGACAAATGGCGTCTCCAACAGAGAAGTTTGTGCAACTCTACAACTCAGACGTTGGGTTCCCCAGCAAGTCTGACATTAAAACTTTTTCCACTCAAATGGCATCTCTCCAGGAAAATTCGGCGAGAAGTTTGAGGAAAACCGCTACACATAGCGTCCCTTGTCAATAAAGTTTATTGACAAAAGAAACTAAGACCAGTTCCTTGGTAGGAAACCAGGATCGAGGGGAAGTTTATTTCTGAAACTTAGACCAGTTCCTTGGTAGGAAACCAGGATCGAGGGGAAGTTTAAATCAGAAACTAAGACCAGTTCCTTGGTAGGAAACCAGGATCGAGGGGAAGTTTAAATCAGAAACTAAGACCAGTTCCTTGGTAGGAAACCAGGATCGAGGGGAAGTTTACCTTTTCTAAGCAGCATCGCTTAGCTAAAGAAGATGAATGCGTAAGCTACCATTCATAACCACCATCAAAATTTCGGGTATTCCGATATTTAATCCTCTTGCACCCCGAATGCCCGAATCCCTTCGTCATTCACACCTTCGGGTCCAAGAAGATTAAATAGGGGCATCTGTAATACCCCAAATTTTGACCACTTAGATTTCCCATCATTTTGAAAATCATCATCACAATATGGATGTACCTTTATGCTTCATTAGTCTCCCCAAAGATGGGTGAACATCCACTACAATCAAAATTAGGGTTTCAAGCCCTCTCAGAGCTTTAGACAAAGGCTCAATCAAGAAATGACATGATCTTCAACTTGTCTAATCTCTCAAACATCCACAATGGATCAAAAAGGACTCTCACTTCAAGGATTAAGCACAAGGCTGCTCCCTTCTAGGTGGATCAAGTCTCAAGATCGACAGTATCACCAAATTAGGGTTTTGGTCGACCAGGGCCTCCAGATGGAAATTTTCATCTGGGCATAAGGCAATGATCCAAAACATAACATAATATGCTTCATGGAACCTCATGAACCCATGCATCAAGTCAATTTTGCCTCAGGGGATGCATTCATCAAAAATCAGGAATTAGGGTTTCTTGACCTAATTCACCCCTAAGTTAACTTTTGGGACAAGGACATGATTTCCTGAAGAATTGCACAGTTTGGAATTCATCTGATAAAAAGTCAACTGTGCACAAAAGTCAACTTTGACTTTTTGAGATTTTTCACCAAAATGGATTTTTAACCCTAAAATGATGTTAATGTATGATTTGAATCATCATTCATCAAGAAAAATCAAGAAAAGTGTGATAACTTGTAAAAGGGGTAACCATAAAACTTAGAAAATTTTCTAAGTTAAAAATAAAGTGGCAAAGGTACCAACTTTGGAGGACCATAACTCCTAAACCACAAGGCCATTTTTTCTCATCCAAAGATGGATTTGTATCCCTCATTATCACCTACAAAAACATCAACTACAAGTCATTCTAACTCATTAAGGATTTTGAGTTATGGAGTGATCAAAGTGGCTGAAAAGTGAAAATGTCACTTTTTCCAACACTTAGTGAAATTTTCACTATGTCAGATTCTGCCTCACTTTTTGCCAAATGTAGGGGGATTTTTCACTTGGAATCAAAAGAGATCAAACCCAAACTTGTTCAAACAGTTGTTGTATCATGTAAGAGCTTTCCAAAATGGCCAAGAACATTGCCAAATTCAACCTACACCATGAGATACAACATTGCCAAGTTGCCTTGCTGAAATCTGTCAAGGCAAGGCAGAATTTGCAACTTTGGTCGATTTGCCAAAATCAGCCAAATTCAATTGCTCCAATCCACTTGGACACCTCAGAGGATTGAATCTAAAGGGGACAATCACTGAGCCAAGCCTCCAAAGTCCATGGAACAAGAAATAGCATGTTGAACCTAGAATGGCCAAAATAGGGACAAGACTTCAAATTTGGAATGAGGCATTCAATGGAACCATCAAGGTGGCATGGACTGAGCCATTCTCATCTGAAATCAGTCAAGACTTATCCAAGACCAAGGGGACCAAAGCTCTGTGCCTTAACCTCTAGTCAATGGCTAGAGGAGACTTGGATTTTCATTTGCCAACATTGGCTAAACCTACTTACCAGCTGCCATGCACTATTCCTTGCAAAACAAACTTGCTCTACTATAAATAGAGCTCAATTGTGGTCAGTTTGAGTACACCAAAGCCATCTAACAGATGCTTTCCTCAAAATCTCTTCTTTCACTCCAATTTTGCCTTCTAAGGCAAGTCACTATCGGGTTTTGAGTTTGAGAGCAATTCTGCACAAACCAATCACTCACACACCTCACATACATCACATATGAGCTGATCAAACACTCACATAACTTCTGAAACATCAATTTCATGAAATCACCAGCTGGTTGCTCAAGGTTTTAACCAAGTTGCAGCTGAGGTACCACAAAGTGATCCAGCCAATTTCAATCAAGTCCAACCATCCAAACACATTCCATAGGGTGTAGGGAAGCTGTTCAGATCATCACCACTCATCTGTAAGATCTCCAAATCAAAAATCACTTTGCACTTGCTGTCACAGCTTGGAGGTAAGCACATACTTGGTCATCTCTCAATCTATGCATATTTCCTCGCACAATAATTTGGCCATATGTTCATAATCATGTATGGAATGTTTTCCCTCAATTAATTGCATTGTTTGAATCGTGTATCAAAAATACTAGCCTTCATGCAGAAATTAGGGTTCTTGAGGTCTCTTCGTGATTTCTTGTTGTATGTTTAATTTAAATGAAATTAAAGTACATAGACATGATCATGAGGTTGAGACGAGCATAATGATATGTGGATTGCATGATATGATTACGTATTCATGAAGATTGGATAGAAAATGCAAATCTGAGAAACCCAGAAAAACGCGCGTGTTCTTGCTTGTGTTCTTGGCGCCTTTTTTCCAAATTCAAATATTTGAATTTTGTGATTTTGTTTAATTGATTCAAAAATTAATTTCTCTCTGAGTTTTAATGATTTTGAGTTGATTCTTTTTTTAATAATTCACAAAAATGTTAAAATATTTTATTTTATCAAAAATCCCAAAAATATTATTTATTTCATATAATTGATATTTTTGCAAAGAATTAATATTTTGATTGTTTTTGGCATTTTAAATATTTTTTTCTACATTGATTTTGCAACTTTTAATGCTTTCTAATTATTTTGTAGGTCAATACTTAATTTTTGAAGCATTAATCCAAGATCACAATTTGTTTTCCATGTGTTAAACAATTTTTGATCATTTTAATTGAATTTTTATTCAATTAAATACATTTTGGAAACAAATTAGGGTTTTGGATTAATTCAACCCTCATAAATCATTTTCAAAACACTTTGGGCCTCTTGAGAGAGTGTAATACCCATCCCCCCTTGTACAAAAACTTTTTGGGCCTCATCCATTGTATAAGTCCCTCTGTACAAGTTAACGGCGCGATCGTCGTCCGTTTAAAAATAAAAACCATCTGGGCCTACCCTCGAGTAGTAAGACCCATTTCTTTTTCTTAAAACTTTTTTGGGCCTCTAATAGAGTGTAAGACCCAATCCTTTTTTTACCAAATCATTTTTGGGCCTCAGTATATTGTATAAGTCCCGATACCGTAAAAAACAAACGGCGCGATCGTCGCCTTTTCAAAATAACCCTTGGGCCTCTCCTTGAGCTATAAGACCCATTCAAAACACTTTGGGCCTCTATTAGAGTGTAAGACCCAATCCCCCTTTTAACCAAAACATTTTGGGCCTCACTTATTGTATAAGTCCCTCTGCGTTAAAAGAAAACCTCGGCGCGATCGCCATTTTAAACGAAAAAATCATTTGGGCCTACCCTCGTGTTATAAGCCCCACTCTTTTTCTTTAAACCTTTTTGGGCCTCTTGAGAGAGTGTAAGACCCATCCCTTTGTACAGAAAACCATTTTTGGGCCCCAGTCACTTGTATAAGTCCCGCTGTATAAAGTCAAACAGTGCGCTCTGTCGCTCCCGAAAAGATTCGCATCCAACGGTACAAACGCGAGAGTGGCGCAAAAGAACACAGAGTCGCCAGCAAAGTGTATTTATCCCAAGAGAGGGAAAGGAAACACTGCGTAAACCTGAAAGAAGGGAAAGAACATGGTCTCGCGACCAAGAGAACGGGTACGGGAGTCGGTTACGTGAAGGGAAGGTGTTAGCACCCAACACGTCCATCGTACTCGATGGGATCCACGCTTGCTGTCTGCATCAAAGGGTGTCGTCATCTGGAGCTCCACTGCTACTGGATCGGCGAAGAAACGAGAACGGAAAGAACGGAGAAACGAAGAAGAAAAGAAAAAGAAGTGACTCGATAGGACGGTATCGTTGTCCTAGGCCTACGTACTCCCTCAGTGCAATGGGAAAGTCAGAGTCAACGTAGTTCGGACAGGAACTGTGGGGGAAGGTTGCTCGCCAAGACAATCGCTGTCTTGTGCCTACGTATCCTCAATCGGACGAGAGAGAGGAATCAGAGCTGACGTAGTTCGTGGGTACGACCACGGGTAGGTAAGTGTTTTTTACGTGAGCGACGAGCTCTTTCACGAAAAAAAAGAAATTTGAAACCCAACAATCCCGGAGGATAAAAAGATTTGAATTGGTTTGGTGTTTTTTAGACAGAAGTGTTTTGAGTTAGTTCGTAACTTACATTGCACCAAAGTCTACCATGCGGGAACGAGTGAGTCGCATGATCGCCCCCGAATGAGACGTATGCTAAACACCCTAGAAGAGGAGAGGAGACCCCTCGTTCTTCACTTCCTACACTTAAGGCTCGAGCGCAATATACGTTATATTTTATTAAGTGTGTTCAAGAAGTTTGAGATGAGAAGAGAAGCGACACAAAAGGAAACTCTACAGGGAAACTAAGAGTCCTAATGTTATCATGCATGGATGTCCTATGGTTAGTGAGGTTTAGGAGAGACGACTGCCTAACCTAATGCTAATCCTACTCCAAGCTTAATCAAAAATTAAGTTGGACTAGGTAGCTCTAAAGGGAGAGAATCCAAGACTTAAACAAGTCTTGTGACTCGAGGGATGAAAAAAAAGTGGAAGAGAAGGAGGAGAAAGAGAAGTGAAACACAAGTGGCATAAGCTCACTTCAAACACAAGTATGAAAGTTAAAAGGTAAAGGAAGAAAGTAAAATGTGGAAGCATATCCACATTCAAACAACTTACCATTTGCCCCTGAAAATGTTAGAAGTATTCACATATGACAAAATGAAACTCAAACAAGCATAAGGCCATAAAGAAACAAGTTCTAAAGCAAATCAAACATCAAGTTCAGAACCTAATGGTCCTACTGACCTCTACTATTAACCATGCACAATTAGTCAAAAAGGAAAGGGAGATGTCACTCAAGTACCATTCAAGTCATTAAAGAAGGAGTGAGATGAAAAGAAGTGATCATGTAAAGCAACCAAGTCAAAATTTCACAAAGTAAACCAAGTCCAGAAGTGACACAATCCTAAATATGTGCCTAAACATGATCTTCAAACAACATTCAAATCACACAAACACTTTCACAATCAATTAGGAAGCAAAGAAGAAGTGAAGTGAAGTGAAGTGAAACATGATTCATACTTGTGAAACAAATGACTTAAAGTGAAAGGCAAACATCAAACATGCAAAGATGAGATTCAAATATCACAACCAGAAGTCAATTAACATGCTATCAATCCCCAAACAAGACCTAAAATTGTGGCACAAGTGCCTTCATGATCAAGCAAACCAAACATGAAGCATATATTCACAAATTGGACAAGTTAAAGCTCGTGCTTCAAAGAAATAACAAACATGCCTAAAAAATTATGTCATTCAGTATTCAAGCCCCTCAAACATGTATAATTGACATATCAAATCCACAAGCAATGAATCAGAACCAAAGTCAATCAACAATTAGGTCAAAGCATCAATAAGGTTTCATACATTCATGCTCAAAGCAACACATCAAAACTCATCCAAAAAGGACCTAAAAATCATACCAAAAATCTCAAACATACTTCAACATGTTATGAACACAACCCAAAAAGAATCAGGATCAAATCACTTTCCAAATGAGAAAAATAAAAAATGCAACATGAAGTATGCAATATGAAGTGCAAAAATGAGAAAAATACTTTGGAAAATTAATATTTAATGCAATTTTAATGTAAAAATAATAAAATAAAATGTGAAAAATTAGTTTTAATAATGAGGAGGAATGATGAATTTTTTTGGAATTTTTTAGCACATGCAAGTATTTTTAACAATTAATTATGAAATGGTATGAAAATAGAAAATAAAAAGGAAATGAAATGAAGCCAGGGGTGCAAAAAGAAATCCAAACGCGTGCAAATGGGCATGGGCTCAGAAACGGGGGTGTGAATAGCAAAAGAGGCCCAAACGCTATCAAGCCTTCAGGAACAACGAATGGCTGAGATTGAGTCAAACAAGGGGAAGTCTCCAAATCCACAGGCTCCCATTCAAAGTCAAATGAAGCAAAGTCAATGATCCAATGGTCCACATTCAAATTCACTAATTAAATGAAATCCAACGGTCATGACTTAATCAGATCCCTTAAACCCTAATTAAATTAATTAACACCAAATAATCAAGATCCAACGCACGAGAATCAAACTGGAAAATTAATCACAATCCAACGCATGAGAATAAATCTGGAAAACCACAAACCCTAATTAAACCCTCACCGGCCGGAGAAGCGCCGGTCATCTTCTCCGGCCACTCTCCGGTCACCAAACTTCAAACCATAACCAAAAACAACAAATCATACATCAAAATGATCAGCAACTCACGTAGATCACAAATATATCTCTCAAAATCATTTAGCATGCATATATTTCACGAATCGAACGAAACAAGTTTGGATCTGAAAACTTCAGATCTAAATTCCAGCCATGATTCACGTTGAAAATCAATTCCAAATACATATATGAACTCAACACATCAAGATGAACATTAAACACACAACAAAAATCAAATCTAGAGCTATGAATTTCAAGTTCACCTGAGATTTGCAGAACTGGAAAATCACCAAGAAACTCCAAGATAAGCTGCAGATCAACTCCTTAAACCGTCTAATTGCAAAATAAATGCACTTAGACCTTCAAATTGGCCTGAATCCTTGAATCCGAGAGTTGAAAATCTGAACTCAACTGATAAATTCTTTGCTTAAACTTCAAAATAATGGTGGATTTCTCTTCCTTATGCTCCACTGATCACAAACCAAACAAAAAAAATGGAAGACACTTGAAGAATTGGGAGAATCGAAGGAGAGAAACTTGAGAGCAAAACTTTGAAAAGTGGTGAAAATGAATGGTAGCTGCTGAGAAATTCGTGTGAGTTAGCTTATATAGTGTGCCAATGCTACTGTTTAGGGTTTTAATCCTCAAGGACTTGAGAGCAATGAGTTTTGGGCTGTTTTGCAAATTTGCAAGTTTGTGCACATGAGGTATTCTACTCGTGCATTCTTCATGAAAAGTGCATGACTGCTTTCCTTTTGATGCCATGAGAACCTTTGGATTGATCTTGGGGTTGGAAAGTAACTGAATTGTGATTTCCAAATGAAATTGCAAAATTGCATAATGATGAATTATGGACATGTAACCCACGGGTTCACTCAATTCTTGGCTCAAAATACTGCTAAATGAGGTACATTGGAGTGTGGTGAGGTGAACTGAACAATTAGAAGCCATATTGGTGAGTTAAAATGCAACTTGCAAGTTATGTCAAAATGGTATGCATGGTAGAACACCAAATGCCCTCTAACTTCAAATGCCCATAACTCTTGATCCAAAAATGATATGATCATGATCCACCACTCTTTGGAAAGAGGAGAAAGAGATCTACAACTTTGGTGTTGGACAAAAATTCGTTTGAAGCATTTTTGATCATGAAAAGTTTGGTTAAAGTTGGTTGAAAATATGCCAAAAATAGTAACTTGAAATTACAAGTCACTTTCCCAAATTAGCAACTTTTTACCAAAGCTTGAATTTTGCAAATTGTGATCATGAAAGCCTTCCATAGACCAAACAAAGGTCTCTTGACTTGATTACCATGATGAGGATCTCTCAAAACCCTAGTTTGACTTTTCAGTTGACCAGTTTGACTGATTACTTCATCTGTAAGCTACTGAATCATCTGAGGTCTTCCATGGTGAATTTTTGGCTCAAAATCCATCCTTAGACTTGTTTTGACATATGGAGAACCTTGGTGAAAGGTTTGAATCAACTCCTTAAGCTTAGGACCCTTAACCATGAAACCCTAGTTTTGGTCATCAGTGTAAGGACACCAACCCTTGATATAACCACTTGGAGAGTCCCTCATTGAAATACCCTTGGGCCACCATATAAGGATGTGAGGAGCTTATGGAGCTCATAAGAAGCTTTTGCCCTTGAGTTGAACCAAATACCTTGATCCCATGCTAAGAACCAAATGCTATGCACAATGCAAATGCAAGAAATGAAAAGAAACCTAAGCCAGTTATCTAAAAACAACAAGGCAAATTTTGAGGTGTTACAGCTGCCCCTATTCAATCAACTTGACCCTGAAGGTATGATAGTGACGGCTATCATGCGTTCCAAGGGTTCACGGAGATTGAATACCATAAGAAACCGGAAATTTGCAATCCTCAAAGGAGGGACGACTCCACTGGGAAACAAACATTAAATGCTGCACTGTCACAACACATACGAGTGTTGGAAACTAAAACTGTATTGAAAAGTCCTGAAATAAACACAAACGAAGGTTAGCTATACTGGGGATAAACACGGACGGGTGTCAAGGAATCCAGGATATCAAATACGGACGGGTATTGAGAAGATACACAGACAGGTGTAAAGGGGTTTAATACGGACGGGTACTGAAAAAGGAGTACACGGACGGGTGCCAAATGTCAATGCGAACGGGCATTGAAGCAAAAGTTCAAACACGGACGGGCGCCGAAAGAACACGTACGGGTGCCAAAGGGATTCAATACAGACGAGTATTAAAAAAAAGACACGGACGGGTGTAAAAGATTTCAATACGGACGGGTATTGAAAAGGGTACACGGACGGGTGTAAAAGGTTTCAATACGGACGGGTATTGAAAAGGGTACACGGACGGGTGTAAAAGGTTTCAATACGGACGGATATTGAAAAGGGTACACGGACGGGTGTAAAAGGTTTCAATACGGACGGGTATTGAAAAGGGTACACGGACGGGTGTAAAAGGTTTCAATACGGACGGGTATTGAAATCAAATGTTCAAACACGGACGGGTGCTGAAAGAAACACGGACGAGTGTCTATCATTAAAAACTTCGAGGGGGGAAAAACCGAAGGACCACCTGGACGAAGAGGTACAAATAAGATTAAGGATAAACAATCCTGGCAATACACTCTGCCGGGGAACTGTCAAATATTGCCTAACCCTACACCTGTGGAGTAAAGATATCTTCCTGAAATTCTGCTTTCCTGACGAAGGAAAACTCAAACCTGGCTTACGCTTCGGATGCATATGTTTGAATTTTGCCGTAATGCTCCACATGAATTGGGAATGCTACGCATTTAGGAGGATGCCATGCAAAACAAATGCTTATGCAATGCAAGAGAAAAGTCTCAGCAAAATAAATGTTGAAGACCATAAGCAACTCCGCTGGAGATGGCAAACTAAATTGCCACCAAACCAAAGAAATCCTGTCGAGAAAAACTTCTCCCCGCTAGGGAAGATCATAATCACCCATTCTGTCGGAGATGGACGAATCTCCGAGAAAATACCTGCTCTGTTGAGGAATATCAAGATCAACAACTCTGCTGGAGATGGACGATGCTCCGAGAGGACACCCACTCAGCTGGGGAGAGATATGAATACTGAAGATGGAAATTCCACCGCTGGGGACGACCTACTATTTCAGAACTTGGCTTCGGCGATTGCCAAAAATGATTGGCCTTAAGACCTGCTGGGGATACCACTCACCACCAGACTCTGATTGGGGAAATGAGCTTAATCTGCTGCTAGGAAAGTAACTTTACCCTCACCCTGCTGGGTACTAGATCAAACCATTGTCGTCGAGACTATACTTTCTGACCAACCGAGGAAAGTAGACACCATGACCCTGTGGGGATAATAACATCTTCGTCCACAGACTTCCTGACGGAGTCACGGCAACATTCACCTCAAAGCAATCAACTTCTGAGTACTTGCTAGGGAATAATAATCCAAACACAACTTCGGCTGGGTATATAATCCTCTGTACTTTGCTGAGGAAGACGATCCTCAATGACTCCGCTTGGGAGAGAAAGTAATTGTCAACATTCATCTGCTAGGGGATAACACATGCTTCCTGACTAGCTGGGGGACTAATAAATGCCCCATGCTCCGTGGGGATACTTCACTTGCTGAAGAAAGATGTGCCAAGTCACAACTCTGGCCTGGGAGAAAACCTCTTATATCCTGCTAAGGAAAACAATCCTTAACGATCCCGCTTAGGGAATTACTTCTTTATACTCTGGTTGAGGAAGACGACCCTCGGTACTCTGATGGGGAAGAGTAACAACCTGCTGAGGACGATCAGACTTCAAAGTAGAGGAGAGCTCTACTCTACTGGGGAAAACAGCGAGCTGCTGAGGACGATCAAACTTCAAAAATAAAGAGAGCAACTCTACTGGGGGAGTACATCTGTCACCCTGCAAAACCAACAGAAAGGTCTATGCGCAGAAATGATTACATTGATTATCAACATAGTGACTGTCGCCTAAACAATTGCCACTGTTGTCCAACTTGTGTCATAAAGCTCAACATTTTAGCATGTAATGTTTTTTATCAAAAATATCGGACATTTTCACAAACAAAACAGGTAAAAAAGAAAACAAAAGCTCTTTAACTGAAATGCAAACTTTATTGAATGAATTGGCCTGTAAATAGGCATTTACATCTGGAAGCAATTCCTGAAAAGAGGTAATTGCGCAAAAAGTAAAAGAAAATACAAATGTCGGCAATGTGGGGAACAGACATCCACCATGACTCGACTCAGCTATAACCCATATGACTTGCTCATCCGCAGATACTTTGGCCTTCGAAGACGACTAACTGGACTGATTCCTTTCCTCCGAATTTTCCAAGTGTGAACGGTGATCACAGACCGAACGCGGATCGTAGTCTTTGCTTTAAAATCCCTAACTTTTGCCTGGATCGCCCTTTTCGGGTTTTCAATCCACCGGGATATCCATTTTTGCCAAGGTTGCCTTTTCAGGTTTTCAACCTTGCGGGTTTATTCTTCTTCTTTTTATCCCTAATTTTTGCCCGAACCTTTTCTTTTTATGGTTCGCCAGGATGCCCCATTTTTGTCTGAACCTTCTTTTTTTGCTCAGCGGGTCTCTCTTATGCAAAGTATTTTTTGACTACATCCGCGTTCACAGGGGACGTAAAATCTTCGCCATCCATAGTTGAGAGTAATAAGGCTCCACCAGAGAAAACCTGTCTTACTACATATGGCCCTTCATAATTCGGAGTCCACTTGCCCCTGTGATCTGTTTGAGGGGGAGTGATCCTTTTCAAAACTAATTCACCAGTTTGAAAACACCGAGGACGCACCTTCTGATCAAAGGCTTTCTTCATCCTGCTCTGATACAATCGGCCATGCGCAATGGCTTTCAATCTCTTCTCTTCAATGAGGTTCAATTCATTCAGCCGGGAACGCACCCACTCAGCTTCATCCAGCTTTACATCTGTCAGAATTCTCAAAGAAGGAATCTCAACTTCTAATGGCAAGACTGCTTCCATGCCATACACCAGTGAGAAAGGAGTTGCCCCAGTTGATGTACGTACCGAAGTACGATATCCATGCAAAGCGTAAGGCAACATCTCATGCCAGTCTTTGTATGTCACTACCATCTTCTGCACAATCTTCTTTATGTTCTTATTAGCCGCTTCAACAGCCCCATTCATCTTCGGACGATAGGGAGAAGAATTGTGATGTTTGATTTTAAAGCTCTGGCAGAGCTCCTTCATCATCTTGTTATTCAGATTTGAACCATTATCAGTAATGATTCTCTCCGGGACTCCATACCGGCAGATGATGTCCTTCTTAATGAACCGGGCTACCACTTGTTTGGTGACGTTGGCATACGATGCTGCTTCCACCCACTTCGTGAAATAATCGATAGCAACCAGGATAAAACGATGTCCATTTGAAGCAGTCGGCTCGATCTTCCCAATCATGTCAATACCCCACATAGCAAAAGGCCAAGGTGACGACAAAACATTTAGAGGAGTAGGCGGTACGTGCACCTTGTCAGCATAAATCTGGCATTTATGACATTTCCGGGCGTATTTAAAACAGTCAGACTCCATAGTCATCCAATAATACCCCGCTCTCAACAATTTTCTGGCCATAGCATGCCCATTAGCATGAGTACCGAAGGAACCTTCGTGAACCTCTTCCATTAACAAGCCTGCCTCGTGTTCATCAACACAACGTAGCAAGACCATGTCAAAGTTTCTCTTGTACAACACATCATCCTTGTTCAAAAAGAAGTTTCCTGATAACCTCCTCAATGTCTTTTTATCTTTGGAAGATGCCCCAGCTGGGTATTCCTGACTCTTCAAGAAGACTTTAATGTCATGATACCAAGGCTGGCCATCTGATACCCCTTCAACTGCAAATACAAAAGCAGGTCTATCCAAGCGCATGATTTTGATTGAGGGAGCTTCATTCCAAAGATTCACTTTATACATTGATGACAATGTTGCCAACGCATCAGCCATCTGATTCTCTATCCGGGGAATGTGATGGAAGTCTACTCTGTCAAAGAAAGGTAACAATCTTCTGGCATAATTGTTATATGGAACGAGATTTACTTGACGAGTCTCCCATTCTCCTGTAATCTGATTCACCACCAACGCAGAATCACCATAAACATCGAGGTTCTTGATTCTCAAATCAATTGCTTCTTCTAACCCCATGATGCATGCTTCATACTCCGCCTCATTGTTGGTGCATATGAACGCTAATCGGGCAGTAAAGGGTATATGAGAACCCTGTGGAGTCGTAATGATTGCCCCGATTCCGTTTCCATATGAATTAACAGCCCCATCAAAAACCATCTTCCATTGAGATCCAATCTCAGGTCCTTCATCAGGCAAAGGCTCTTCGCAATCCTTCATCTTCAGATACATGATGTGCTCATCCGGAAACTCAAACTTCATTGGTTGATAATCCATAATTGGCTGTTCGGCAAGATACTCTGACAACACACTTCCCTTAATGGCCTTTTGGGAAACATACTGAATATCATATTCTGTCAGAACCATTTGCCAACGAGCTATTCTACCAGAAAGTGCTTGCTTCTCAAACACATACTTGATTGGATCCATCTTCGAAATCAAAAGGGTTGTATAGTTTAACATATACTGCCTCAAACGCTTAGCGGCCCAAGCGAGTGCACAACATGTTTTCTCCAGCATCGAGTATCTTGACTCGCAATCAGTAAACTTCTTACTCAGGTAATAGATGGCGTGCTCTTTTTTACCTGACTCGTCTTGTTGACCGAGCACACAACCCATTGAATTCTCAAGAACCGTGAGATACATAATCAAAGGTCTCCCTGGCACTGGCGGCATAAGGACCGGAGGTTCCTGCAAGTATTCTTTAATCTTTTCAAATGCCTTTTGACAATTTTCATTCCACCTGACCGCTTGATCTTTTCTAAGCAGCTTGAAGATTGGTTCACACGTGGCTGTGAGATGCGAGATGAACCTAGCAATGTAATTCAATCTCCCCAAGAAACCACGAACCTCTTTTTCTGTTTTCGGCACAGGCATTTCTTGTATGGCTTTTACCTTTGCAGGATCAACCTCAATACCTTTTTCACTAACAATAAACCCCAGCAATTTTCCTGATCTCACCCCGAAGGTGCATTTGTTTGGATTCAACCTCAGTCTGAATTTCCTTAATCTTTCAAATAACTTCTGAAGATTCACCAGATGTTCTTCTTCCGTCTGTGACTTCGCAATCATGTCATCAACATAGACTTCAATCTCTTTGTGAATCATATCATGAAAGAGAGTCACCATCGCCCGCTGGTAAGTTGCCCCTGCATTTTTCAATCCAAAGGGCATCACTTTGTAGCAGAAAGTTCCCCACGGTGTTATGAATGTTGTTTTCTCCATGTCCTCTGGGGCCATCTTGATTTGGTTATACCCAGAGAAGCCATCCATGAAGGAAAACACAGAATACTGAGCAGTATTGTCAACTAACACGTCAATGTGAGGGAGCGGGAAATCATCCTTTGGGCTGGCTCTATTCAAATCCCTGTAATCAACACACATCCTGACCTTTCCATCCTTCTTAGGTACGGGCACGATGTTAGCAACCCATGGAGGATAATTTGTTACGGCAAGAAATCCGGCATCTAGCTGTTTCTGAACCTCTTCCTTGATCTTGACAGACATCTCCGGTTTAGTTCTTCTCAACTTTTGCTTGACCGGAGCACAACCTTCTTTAAGTGGTAGCCGGTGTACGACGATATCAGTATCGAGCCCAGGCATGTCTTGGTAAGACCAGGCGAAGATGTCAACATACTCTCGGAGCATTTCAATCAATCTTCCCTTGACACTGTCTTCCAATGCAGCCCCTACTCTTACTTCCTTTCTAGCGTCCTCGGTTCCCAGATTTATAATCTCAATTTCCTCCTGATGAGGCTGGATGACTCTCTCCTCTTGCTTCAACAGTCTGGCCAACTCTTCGGGCAGTTCACAATCTTCATCAGCCTCTTCTTCAGCCTGATAGATTGGATTGTCAAAGTCATACCGAGCTATAGCTGAGTCATGATCGGTGTCATCTGAACAAAAAGACCTGCAATGATTTATGAGGTATGTTTTATTATGATGCAACAAAAGAAACACATTGCCATTTTGATGTGGGTTTTTTAATGCATAAAAATAAAAAACAGAAAGACAGAGATCAAAATATTTGAGTGCGAAAAGTCCTTTATTGATGATAAAGCAAAACATGCGACAGTTAAAAGCCCTACAAACGGAATCACTACGTCTTGGGCAGAACGTAGGATTAACAAAATAGGAAAACAAAGCAATTACTCGAAGCCTGTCACTTGAATGACTTTCTCGGAAGACCAGTTGTGCAGACTTTCCCCTGGGGCACAAGGACGGATCCAGCTATCCATGTCGCAATCACTGTCTCCTTCTTCATCAATAGCATTAACTCTGTCGAAGAAAACTCCAGCGCTAGTGAACCGGACAGGGCCATAGAATCTTGGGGGATCCTCATCTCTTTTGGGTGGCTTATATCCCAATCCATAAGTATCCTTCTTTTTCTGGACTTCAACCACCTGGCCCCACCTCTGTGAACCACCAGCTTCAACCACAGCTTTGGCGTCTCTCAACGAAGACATAGAACCCTCAGGTTGATTTGCCACTACGGGCTGCACTACAGCTTCCGACTGAACAACTTCTTCAGAAACTTTCACCTTCTCAAATCCTTGGCACAACGTCTCGTGGATTTCCCCATCCACTTCCACGTATTTGAAGGTTGACAACTGACTGATCATTATGTCTTCTTCTCCGCATACTGTCACTACGTGACCATCAACCATATACTTCAGCTTTTGATGTAAAGTGGAAGTTACAGCACCTGCCCCATGGATCCAAGGACGACCCAATAAACAGCTGTACGCTGGCTGAATATCCATAATGTAAAACGTTGCATTAAAGATTTCCGGTCCAACCTTGATCGGAAGCACAATCTCGCCAAAAACAGACCTCTTCGAGCCATCAAAAGCTCGCACCACCAAGTCACTTGGTGTACAAATCAAACCGCGAGTATCTAACTTCATTAACGCTTTCTTGGGCAATACATTCAACGATGAACCAGTATCAACCAAGACATGTGACATCAACGAGCCACGGCATTCGATCGAAATATGCAGGGCATTGTTATGATTCCTGCCAGCAGAAGTCAAGTCAAGATCTGTAAAACCCAGGCCGTTACCCGCATTCACGTGCGCTACAACCCCTTCCAGCTGATTAACAGAAATCTCTTGAGGAACGTATGCTGCATTCAAAACCTTCAAAAGAGCATTCCTGTGAGCCTCAGAACACAAGAGCAGAGACAGAATAGAGATCTTGGACGGGGTCTGATGTAATTGGTCCACGATCTTATAATCACTTTTTCGGATGAGCCTCATAAATTCCTCTACATTTTCTGAAAAAGCATCATCAACCGGCTTCACTGTAGATTCCACAATCACTGGGGTCTGAACGGAACCATCCATCGCCTGTTTTCCTCTATCCTGCCTGGAGGTACTGGGTTGATCGTTAACCGGAGGGAGCACTCTACCACTTCTGGTTATGGCATCAGTCTCAACTTTAACCCCTGAACTAGAACCCACTGGTGAAGTGTTCATTAGCTCTTGCTTTTGCCCATTGACAAACACCTCTGCACCGTAATTCCACGGAATAGCCTTAGAACTCTCGTACGGAATGGGTCCAGCCCTCGTGATAATAACTGGAGGTGGCCTTGCTGGACCAGAAATAGTAATTGTTTTGAACGGGATAGTGATAGTGGCAACCTTCTCACTAATAACCTCCTCTAGCTGATTACCTCTGTCAAACTGTAAACAGCCTTCATCAATCAGATTCTGAATACCCCTCTTCAACGAATCACAACCATTAGCCTTTATCAAACAATCTAAGCAATTCTCACCACAGCCCGGATAGACATCACCTTTCAATAACCTATTCTTAACCACCACCAATGGAGTCTTCAGTTCCTCCACATCCATGATCAAATTCAAAGTTTCACAGTCCTCAATTATAGCATTCACCCTTGGCCCATTGTGATTAGGCATCGGGTTTTGAATAACATTGGGTCCGTCATTCGAGAAATTGATGGCTTTAGAGTCCACAAGGTCCTGCACCTTGTGCTGAAACGCCCTGCACTTCTCCACCGTGTGCCCAGGAGCACCAGAATGAAAATCACAGTGTACGTTAGCATCGTAGCCTCGTGGGAGTTCCCCTGTTGGTGGAGCCAGGGTACGAAGCTCAACTAGACGCAACTGTAGTAAATGTTGCAACAACTGTGCATATGACATTGGGGGTTGATCAAAATGCCTCTCTGCATTCCTCTGTCTGTTCTGATACTGACCCTGCTGCCTATTCTGATTAGCATTACCCCTTTGCTGCTGTGGCGGTGGTAACGCTGCTGGAATGGTTACTGATGCTACCTGTTGATTGTTAAACTGGCGCTGTTTCCCTTTTCCCCTGTGGGATGATACAGCGTTGGTCTCTCCTTTCTTCTTATAATTATCAAACGGCTTTTTTCCCTGCCCGGAAGACGATCCATCACCGCTAGAAACCTTCCCAGCCTTAATTCCGACCTCTATCTTCTGCCCAATAGCAATCACATCTGCAAACTTGCCTAGAGAACAAGGCAAAAGCTTCTCATAGTAGTGCTTAGGCAGTGTGTCCATGAACATATCTAGCATCTCTTTCTCTAGCATTGGTGGCTGCACCCTAGCTGCCAATTCACGCCACCTTTGCGCGTATTCTTTGAAACTCTCATCATTCTTCTGGGACATGCTCAACAGCTGAGTTCTGTTGGGAGCCATGTCCGTGTTGTACTGATAATGCTTGATGAAAGCTGCAGCTAGCTCTCTCCAGGTACGAACATCTCTGCTTTCTAGCCCCATGTACCATTCCAAAGACGCGCCAGACAGGCTGTCTTGGAAGAAGTGCATCATTAACTTTTCATCCTTAGCGTGAGCAGCCATCTTCCGGGTATAGGCCTTCACATGAGTCCTTGGGCAGGTAGAGCCATTGTACTTTTCTAGCGTAGGAATCTGAATCTTGTGTGGAATAACAACATCAGGGACCAACCCTAGGTCGTCCAAATCAATCCCCAAATCATCCTGTTTCACTACTCCTTTCAACTGAGCTTCGATTAAACGGATTCTTTCATCACTGACCACGGGAAGGGCAGCATCTAAACTCCTGACTGAGAACACATCGTCCTGTTGATCATCAAAATGGTGGCCATGGATAGCCCGAACAGTACTTCCCTCTCCAACCACTGTAGGGATTCTGCCCTGTCCACCAGCACCAACTCCGCCCGGAGGGATATTACGGTTAATAAGACCACCGTGTAGGATACCATTTTCGTCGACCTGCGCCACTAACGGCTGAACCAGAGTTCTAAACTCGTTCTGACTTTGCACCACACCCTGCATCATTTCCATGAACTGGTCGATGCGAGCTTGCATATCGGCCATATCTGCCTGAACTTTGTCCATCACTCTGTTTTGATTGAGCCGAGTAGAATAACGATGAGTTGGTTGATCAATCCTGACTGAAAGAAAGAAAGAGCATAAGAAAACCAGAGAAACCAAGATAACCTGCAATGCAAAAATGATTATGATTATGCAAATGCAAATGCAAACATGTTTGTATATTTGCAGGGTGATCCACCCCTTGATTCCAGTTTAAAGGTGAAATAGGATGAAACTGCTGCTCATATAAATCAGAGTGAATCACTGTCAGAAATTACAACCCAAGGTACCAAAAATAGCCTGAAACAAAATAAGCAGAGGTCCCAGCCAACAATTCTGGTGGTGACCCAAAATACAAAGAAAGAACAAAATACAAACTACTGAGTAAAGTTCCCTTCAAGGGTCTTGCACCGTATGAGGGCCACCGCCCGAGCTAGAGCACTCCCACTTAGACCTTTTCACTCCTGCTTGTATTTTCAGCTCTTCCATGGTTGCTATGGCTCCTTTGAGCCGTTCCTCAACTGCGTGTCTTCGGAACGTCCCTGACAAGATCTCCTCGTCCTTCTTCCTGAGCTTCACCTTCAGACTCTCAATCTGCTCCAAATGCTTATCCTCTTTCTGCTTGTTGGCCGTGATTGCAGTATCTCGGTAAGCATTGAACCTGCGAATCTTCGCCCAAGCCTTGGCTAAGTCATCCTTCTTGGATTTGAGAGTCTTGCAAACGCCTTTTAGAGCTTGTCCTACCCTTTTCCTAGCTGCTATCTCTTCAACCAGCTCCCTTTCTTTCTCAGCGAGACGTTCTGTCTTCAGCTTGGCAATATGAACAGCCTCACCTCGCTCATGTTTCAACTGGTAGATTTCCTTTTGCAACTCACGGTTCTCCTCTCGAATCTTCTCCTTTTCAGCCCATAATTGATTGTACTTCTCCATCTCAATCATGGTTGGGGGTTCAATCAGCAAAGGGTAAGAAGGAGGTTCCCTGCAGAATGGCAAAAGTACACTTTCTACTCTGCTCTGAACCCAGTCTTCATACGCACGAAAAGCTTTGTTATTACACTTTCCAAAAGAAGTCTTTCCTTTCTCATGGCGATCTCTCCAAGCGTTTGCAGCTTCTTTCAACACCTCCAGATTGGCTTCCTCACCCAAAAATAGAGACTCTTGCACATCTTGGCCTTTTGGCGGCTCCTTTAAAGCATACCCAAATTGCCTAATAGCAAGAATGGGGTTGTAGTTAATTCCCCCCTTCCTTCCTATTAAAGGTACGTTTGGGTAACCTCCACAACTAACCAGGATTTCTCGGCCCAACAAATCACGATTGATCCAAACTAAGTTGTCGGCCCTTAACCCCATTAACCTCTTTGCCCAATCTAAAGTTCCTTTAGTGTCTTCGAATGCCCCAGATTTGGGAAGACGATCAGCAAACCACTTATAGAAAATTGAAGCACAACAATAAAGAGGTCCGCCTCTCCTTTTCTCATTCTTATAGTGCATCGAATAATACAGATCCCCAAGCAAGGTAGGTACCGGATTCTTCATGGTGAATATTCGGACAGCATGTGCATCTACAAAATCTTTCACATTAGGGAATAACGCCGTTCCATAAACACACATAGCCAGAATTGCATTGAACACTGACCAACACTTAGCCTTAGCACAAGTAGCAGCCTGTTCGATCAAAAACTTCGTGTGAAAACCCTGATAACCCCCTTTACTAGCAATATTTTTCTTCAACAGTGACTGATCCAAACGTAAAGTAGCAGCAACCCTTTCCAAATCAGGAAACTCCTTAGAAGGATAGAAGGGAACTCCTTCCTTGACTGAAACATCCAGAATAAGAGCAAATTCTTCCAACGTTGGAGCCAAAAGATAATCAGCAAACAGAAAACATCGAAGTTGAGGGTCGTAGAACTGCGCCAGAGTGTGCAGAGCCCTGAACTCATAGTTGGTAACATTCCGGGCGAAACTCAGAATCCTCCCATATTCTCCTCTGAAATCTGCCAATACCTCAGGTTTTGCCATAGCCGAGATCTTGTGCACAGCATCTAGATGAAGCTCTGGGAACTTGTACGGGATGATGTTCTTTCTTTTTTCAGCGCTAATGCTCATCATGGACAGTCTTCAGACAACCGGAATCAAAGTTAGGATGCAACCCTACAAATGAACAAACATGTCAGAATGCGAAAAGATGATGCAAAATGCAAGCATGGGATCAAGGTATCCAAAATGCTCAAACTGCTGCTGTTCTGCTGATTGAATAAGACCCAGAAAACCAGAAACCCAAAAATCTAGAATAACAGCCCAATCAAACTGCCAGAATGCCAGGATAATAATAGTGCACTGGTGAGAAACCCAGAAACCAGGTAGGTTGAAGGTCTCGGTTACCTGCAAACCTGCAAACACCCATCCCCTCTCACATGTGGGTACTAGGATGTTCGGTATCCCGGGCTCTCAGGTCTAGAAATGATGATACGTTCACCATTTCTGGTTTAGCATCATCATCACAAGAGGAGGCCTCAACCGATTCTCCAAAACAAAAGATCCTCAGCTTCAGAGGTTTGAGAAGCAATAGCACATTCAGCCCGAAGGATACAATGCTATCGCCAATCAAAGAGGTCGTCCGCTGATTCACTACAAAAGGGAAATCCTATAGCAAGTTCCCAGCATTGGGTCCTCGGATCAAGAATATGCAATGGGTTTGCCACAGAAAGTGGTCTGCCACTGCCACATCTCGGGAGGAGTGCCGCAACTGAGTCCTCGGGAATGGTCGCCAGAGTCGACAGTTTTCCAGATCATATTCCATCATCTGCCCCAAATGGACAGGACAGAATATTATCAAGAAAACCTCGTCTGGATGTGGAATTTTCATGTATACTTCGTCTGGCCAAATGCCAAACAAGTCACACTACTTTCCACGCTAATCATAGGTGTATGCTCAAGCCTTGGTATTGGGCTTTTCTCTCATGAATCCAACCCACCCTGCAAACAGCAAATCCAGCAGCAGAACAGCGCAACAATATCCAGTATGACAGTAATAAATGAAATGCAATGAAAGCTATAAAAACAGTAAAGCATTAAAGTAAAAGTACAGTAAATAGCAATACAGTAATATACAACAAAGTAAAGCACCATAGAAACACCCACCAAAAACAAACAGACAAGCGCTAGGATCGACTCGCTAAAGGGAAAGGACCAGCGTAGGTCAACCAGAGTCCCCAGCAGAGTCGCCAGCTGTCGCTCCCGAAAAGATTCGCATCCAACGGTACAAACGCGAGAGTGGCGCAAAAGAACACAGAGTCGCCAGCAAAGTGTATTTATCCCAAGAGAGGGAAAGGAAACACTGCGTAAACCTGAAAGAAGGGAAAGAACATGGTCTCGCGACCAAGAGAACGGGTACGGGAGTCGGTTACGTGAAGGGAAGGTGTTAGCACCCAACACGTCCATCGTACTCGATGGGATCCACGCTTGTTGTCTGCATCAAAGGGTGTCGTCATCTGGAGCTCCACTGCTACTGGATCGGCGAAGAAACGAGAACGGAAAGAACGGAGAAACGAAGAAGAAAAGAAAAAGAAGTGACTCGATAGGACGGTATCGTTGTCCTAGGCCTACGTACTCCCTCAGTGCAATGGGAAAGTCAGAGTCAACGTAGTTCGGACAGGAACTGTGGGGGAAGGTTGCTCGCCAAGACAATCGCTGTCTTGTGCCTACGTATCCTCAATCGGACGAGAGAGAGGAATCAGAGCTGACGTAGTTCGTGGGTACGACCACGGGTAGGTAAGTGTTTTTTACGTGAGCGACGAGCTCTTTCATGAAAAAAAAGAAATTTGAAACCCAACAATCCCGGAGGATAAAAAGATTTGAATTGGTTTGGTGTTTTTTAGACAGAAGTGTTTTGAGTTAGTTCGTAACTTACATTGCACCAAAGTCTACCATGCGGGAACGAGTGAGTCGCATGATCGCCCCCGAATGAGACGTATGCTAAACACCCTAGAAGAGGAGAGGAGACCCCTCGTTCTTCACTTCCTACACTTAAGGCTCGAGCGCAATATACGTTATATTTTATTAAGTGTGTTCAAGAAGTTTGAGATGAGAAGAGAAGCGACACAAAAGGAAACTCTACAGGGAAACTAAGAGTCCTAATGTTATCATGCATGGATGTCCTATGGTTAGTGAGGTTTAGGAGAGACGACTGCCTAACCTAATGCTAATCCTACTCCAAGCTTAATCAAAAATTAAGTTGGACTAGGTAGCTCTAAAGGGAGAGAATCCAAGACTTAAACAAGTCTTGTGACTCGAGGGATGAAAAAAAAGTGGAAGAGAAGGAGGAGAAAGAGAAGTGAAACACAAGTGGCATAAGCTCACTTCAAACACAAGTATGAAAGTTAAAAGGTAAAGGAAGAAAGTAAAATGTGGAAGCATATCCACATTCAAACAACTTACCATTTGCCCCTGAAAATGTTAGAAGTATTCACATATGACAAAATGAAACTCAAACAAGCATAAGGCCATAAAGAAACAAGTTCTAAAGCAAATCAAACATCAAGTTCAGAACCTAATGGTCCTACTGACCTCTACTATTAACCATGCACAATTAGTCAAAAAGGAAAGGGAGATGTCACTCAAGTACCATTCAAGTCATTAAAGAAGGAGTGAGATGAAAAGAAGTGATCATGTAAAGCAACCAAGTCAAAATTTCACAAAGTAAACCAAGTCCAGAAGTGACACAATCCTAAATATGTGCCTAAACATGATCTTCAAACAACATTCAAATCACACAAACACTTTCACAATCAATTAGGAAGCAAAGAAGAAGTGAAGTGAAGTGAAGTGAAACATGATTCATACTTGTGAAACAAATGACTTAAAGTGAAAGGCAAACATCAAACATGCAAAGATGAGATTCAAATATCACAACCAGAAGTCAATTAACATGCTATCAATCCCCAAACAAGACCTAAAATTGTGGCACAAGTGCCTTCATGATCAAGCAAACCAAACATGAAGCATATATTCACAAATTGGACAAGTTAAAGCTCGTGCTTCAAAGAAATAACAAACATGCCTAAAAAATTATGTCATTCAGTATTCAAGCCCCTCAAACATGTATAATTGACATATCAAATCCACAAGCAATGAATCAGAACCAAAGTCAATCAACAATTAGGTCAAAGCATCAATAAGGTTTCATACATTCATGCTCAAAGCAACACATCAAAACTCATCCAAAAAGGACCTAAAAATCATACCAAAAATCTCAAACATACTTCAACATGTTATGAACACAACCCAAAAAGAATCAGGATCAAATCACTTTCCAAATGAGAAAAATAAAAAATGCAACATGAAGTATGCAATATGAAGTGCAAAAATGAGAAAAATACTTTGGAAAATTAATATTTAATGCAATTTTAATGTAAAAATAATAAAATAAAATGTGAAAAATTAGTTTTAATAATGAGGAGGAATGATGAATTTTTTTGGAATTTTTTAGCACATGCAAGTATTTTTAACAATTAATTATGAAATGGTATGAAAATAGAAAATAAAAAGGAAATGAAATGAAGCCAGGGGTGCAAAAAGAAATCCAAACGCGTGCAAATGGGCATGGGCTCAGAAACGGGGGTGTGAATAGCAAAAGAGGCCCAAACGCTATCAAGCCTTCAGGAACAACGAATGGCTGAGATTGAGTCAAACAAGGGGAAGTCTCCAAATCCACAGGCTCCCATTCAAAGTCAAATGAAGCAAAGTCAATGATCCAATGGTCCACATTCAAATTCACTAATTAAATGAAATCCAACGGTCATGACTTAATCAGATCCCTTAAACCCTAATTAAATTAATTAACACCAAATAATCAAGATCCAACGCACGAGAATCAAACTGGAAAATTAATCACAATCCAACGCATGAGAATAAATCTGGAAAACCACAAACCCTAATTAAACCCTCACCGGCCGGAGAAGCGCCGGTCATCTTCTCCGGCCACTCTCCGGTCACCAAACTTCAAACCATAACCAAAAACAACAAATCATACATCAAAATGATCAGCAACTCACGTAGATCACAAATATATCTCTCAAAATCATTTAGCATGCATATATTTCACGAATCGAACGAAACAAGTTTGGATCTGAAAACTTCAGATCTAAATTCCAGCCATGATTCACGTTGAAAATCAATTCCAAATACATATATGAACTCAACACATCAAGATGAACATTAAACACACAACAAAAATCAAATCTAGAGCTATGAATTTCAAGTTCACCTGAGATTTGCAGAACTGGAAAATCACCAAGAAACTCCAAGATAAGCTGCAGATCAACTCCTTAAACCGTCTAATTGCAAAATAAATGCACTTAGACCTTCAAATTGGCCTGAATCCTTGAATCCGAGAGTTGAAAATCTGAACTCAACTGATAAATTCTTTGCTTAAACTTCAAAATAATGGTGGATTTCTCTTCCTTATGCTCCACTGATCACAAACCAAACAAAAAAAATGGAAGACACTTGAAGAATTGGGAGAATCGAAGGAGAGAAACTTGAGAGCAAAACTTTGAAAAGTGGTGAAAATGAATGGTAGCTGCTGAGAAATTCGTGTGAGTTAGCTTATATAGTGTGCCAATGCTACTGTTTAGGGTTTTAATCCTCAAGGACTTGAGAGCAATGAGTTTTGGGCTGTTTTGCAAATTTGCAAGTTTGTGCACATGAGGTATTCTACTCGTGCATTCTTCATGAAAAGTGCATGACTGCTTTCCTTTTGATGCCATGAGAACCTTTGGATTGATCTTGGGGTTGGAAAGTAACTGAATTGTGATTTCCAAATGAAATTGCAAAATTGCATAATGATGAATTATGGACATGTAACCCACGGGTTCACTCAATTCTTGGCTCAAAATACTGCTAAATGAGGTACATTGGAGTGTGGTGAGGTGAACTGAACAATTAGAAGCCATATTGGTGAGTTAAAATGCAACTTGCAAGTTATGTCAAAATGGTATGCATGGTAGAACACCAAATGCCCTCTAACTTCAAATGCCCATAACTCTTGATCCAAAAATGATATGATCATGATCCACCACTCTTTGGAAAGAGGAGAAAGAGATCTACAACTTTGGTGTTGGACAAAAATTCGTTTGAATCATTTTTGATCATGAAAAGTTTGGTTAAAGTTGGTTGAAAATATGCCAAAAATAGTAACTTGAAATTACAAGTCACTTTCCCAAATTAGCAACTTTTTACCAAAGCTTGAATTTTGCAAATTGTGATCATGAAAGCCTTCCATAGACCAAACAAAGGTCTCTTGACTTGATTACCATGATGAGGATCTCTCAAAACCCTAGTTTGACTTTTCAGTTGACCAGTTTGACTGATTACTTCATCTGTAAGCTACTGAATCATCTGAGGTCTTCCATGGTGAATTTTTGGCTCAAAATCCATCCTTAGACTTGTTTTGACATATGGAGAACCTTGGTGAAAGGTTTGAATCAACTCCTTAAGCTTAGGACCCTTAACCATGAAACCCTAGTTTTGGTCATCAGTGTAAGGACACCAACCCTTGATATAACCACTTGGAGAGTCCCTCATTGAAATACCCTTGGGCCACCATATAAGGATGTGAGGAGCTTATGGAGCTCATAAGAAGCTTTTGCCCTTGAGTTGAACCAAATACCTTGATCCCATGCTAAGAACCAAATGCTATGCACAATGCAAATGCAAGAAATGAAAAGAAACCTAAGCCAGTTATCTAAAAACAACAAGGCAAATTTTGAGGTGTTACACGCTCACTGATAAAACCCTGGGCCTCTCCTTGAGCTGTAAGCCCCAAATCTTTCTTTTTTCAAAGCACTTTCTCCTTTGATTTTGAATATACTGTTGTTTTCAATCTTTCTTTGTTGAACAACTAACCAAACAGCATGGAAGCACTAAAACCGAGTAAGTGGTTATCGCTTTCATTTACTGCTTTCATATTATAAACTGTATTGTGGGGCTGTTCACTGTAAGTCTCCTTTCATAAACTCATATCTACTGTGTAATAATAGTATAGATATTTCGAGTTTCCCCGGCTACTACGTCTAGAACTAGGTGACGCCGTTTCACTTATTCGTAGAAATAGACGCCTAGATCCCCAATAGGAGCACCAGATACAGTCTTCTCTGCGGCTGTCCTCCTTAGGAATCGTCAAGAAGCTCTACTCCCCAAGATGAATGTATTCTCCGTGAATGGCATCTTTGAGTTTCTTCCCAATTCTCGAACTTTCCTGACTTGATCTATTCCTTGTGGATAGCTTGCCTTGAATGTCTCAGGGTTTGGGTACCCACTACGGTCATAATCTTGGACCTTAACTAAGGAACCCTCTTTAAAAGCTAAAAGTCGTTGGATAGTAAACCTCGCACGTTTACCAGTGGTTTTTATCTTTAAAAGAGTTATCTCTCCTAATGGAAAGGAGATGATAGACCCACGGGCTTCTTAAAAGCATCGGCCTCCTCTTGGGCATTATTCAAGGACACTACGGCTTCTTAGAAGTATTCACAGCCTCCTCTTAGGCTTCGTATAATGATCTCTTCCTCCGGGAATGATAGCCTCCTCTTGGGCTTAGTACAAGGACCCGTCGGCTTCTTAAAAGTTTCCAGCCTCCTCTTGGGCTTCGTACAAATTGTCCCGACGACCTCCTAGAGGTATAGGAACAGAACCTAGTCATCCTCATAGAACAGTCCTTTCATAGAGTCTACTACTGTTTCTCACAGCATAGTATAAAAGATAAAACCCTATACACGGACAGTCTAACTTCCTTGAGTCTCAAAGACATTCTCAAGCACCCTTCGTTAAATAAGAAGGAAACCCGCAGACTCGGACAGTCTCAATACCCTTTGGATTTCCTGTTTCCTCAAAGAGAAGGAAATATCCCTGATCCTCAAATCAAACCCCTGGGTACAGTGTTACTCACATAAGAACTGATTTTCTCTTTTAAAATCAGTATATTGGATCTGTCACTCAACTGAAACAGTTACAATAGCCTCCATCTCGGGCTTCGTACGAGATACCAAAATTCTCCCCAGTGGGGTCAAAACAACCTTTTCGCCTCTCTCTCGGGCTTTGTACGAGATACAAAAACACTCTCTTACTGAGTATAAAAGATTCTCCAACTGAGTCAACTCTTTGCCAGCCTCCTCTTAGGCTTTGTATAACGATATGCCCCACTGGGTCGAACCCTTTTAGCCTCTTTCTCGGGCTTTGTACGAGACACAAAGTAGACTCCTCCTAGGCTTTGTATAATGATTTTCCTAGCGGAAATTAGCCTCCTTTTAGGCTTCGTATAAGAAAACCACTGGTTGATCCAATTAACCTTTTAGCATCAAAGCTGTGCCTCGTTCACAGTACACAAACATCAACAACTCCTTTCCCTTCATCTAATCGCTGTAAGCGGCAAGCCTCTGGATCATCTACATCCATGCCACTGTCCCTCTTTTAGCATGAGGAATTCCTAAGGAAAGATGGCATTGCTCTACACTGAGTTAAAGTCTTATCCTTTAGGTTAAAACCCTTTCTTCGGAAATTATGGCATTGCTCGGATCCGCGTATCCCAGTTAAAGTAATTCTCCTTCTCCCTTCTTTAGAGATGACAAATTCTCTCTAAAGTCGAGGCCTTTCAGCTTCACGTCTTGGGCTTTGAACAAGACATAAATCACCTTTCAGCTTCACATCTTGGGCTTTAAACAAGATACAAATCACCTTTCGCTTCATGTCTTGGGCTTTGAACAAGACACCAAAAACCATTTCCTCCCATAGAATAGGAGGAACTACGAACGCTCTGATTTCCCTGTTTCGGTAAACGGGAATACGTAGGTATAAGATCGAAAGAAAAGATCTTAGCAAGCGCAATCGACAAAAAACCCAAATCCCATATCTCCATTGATCAAAAGCAGTAATTCAAAAGCATCAGTCCTAACACCCTAATCCTTGTTCCCCACCAGAAACCTTCTGCCTAGATAAAAAGAAAGAAAACCGTATTGGCAAAAATACAAATAACCAGTACAAAGGCCCCCCCACATTGATAGCATCCGTAACCTAACAGACTGCTGTTTAAACTCAGTATGCAAGCAGGGTTAATTGGAGACATCTATTTCCCTTCCTTATTCAGCTCACAATAGGATAAAAAATGAATCGACCTGTAGTTTTAAACTCAAACCGCAGAGAGCGACCAGCGCTTAAGAACCGCGTCCAAAATCGCTCGCTACACTATCTCAGAGTAACCGATTACTCTAATAGGGTAACCGATTACTCTGCACGCAGAGTCAAAAATAGTGAAAAATTGAGTATGATCATCTTTCAAAACTTTCTTCAAACACCTTATGATCATAGAACCAAAATTGCACGAAATTTTTAATAAAACAACAGTAAAAACCAGCAATTAAACACAATTGCAAGATCCAATGGATCAAGTAACAAGGATCACCAAAGATCTACATTGTGGAAGATGAATCAAGAACAACAATGGTGGAAAATGAGATTACCACTCCAAATTTGAAAATTCCTTCAAATTGCTTCAAGATCCAAACTCGAAAGGCTTGATCTACTGAAATTGATGATGAAAAAGTGAATGGATGAAGGTTTAGCTCAAAGTTGAATAAGATTCAATGTGAAAACTTGTTAACTTTCAAAAGAAGAAAAGTGAGCTTTGGTGAACTTTAATGGTTGGGGAAAGAATTTGCATGAGGTTTCTTGGCTCTCAAAAGCTTGAAGAATGAATGAAATGAGGGTTCTATTTATAGAGTTTAGGCTTGGAAATTTTGGTGGATTGGAATTTGATTTGGAACCAAAATTAGGCTTGGAATTTGAATTTGGAGGGAAAATCAAGATCAAGTGGTGATTAGTGAAGGTGTATGGTGGGAATTAATTTTGATTATGTAGGGGAATTAAAAGGAGGTGGTCTAGAATATTCTACATGTGATCAAAATGATGAAAAATGGTTCCAAAATTGCTGAATTTAAATTTGCTACCATTTTTCAAATTTCCACGAGGGTAATCGATTACCCTGATTAGAGTAACTGATTACTCAGTGTAAATTTTGAAAAAAATGCCCTTTTGAGTGAACTGTTGTGGCTCTGGCTCGATTCTTTTGCTTTTCAAAGAAGGCGTGGACATAAACACATGAACCTTGGAGTCTCTTGAATAATAATCAATTAAATCTTGGAAACTCTTGATCAGATGATTTTTGAATTGTTTGCAGATCAACTTTGACTTTGTTCAGAGAAAATTCATTCGAGCTGAGGGACTGGTATTTGATATCCTTGATCCAAATCCTTCCTGGAAAAGTTAGTAAAAGGGAAACAAACATATTTTTGGATTTTGATTAAAGGTTAGTAAACATAAGAAAATAAAGGCAAATAAAAACACACAGATGCTCGGTGATCCCTGCAAGGCATAAACCCAAAGAAGAGAGGGATAAAGGAACCAAAGCATGATCTTGTTTGTGGTAAAGATGAAAAATGAGATGTGAATGATATGTGGAATCTTAGGGGTCAAAAATTAGGGTCTTACAGCTGCCCCTATTTAAGTTTCTTGTATCCGGAGATATGAAGGTTGAAAACTTCGTCTCGACCAGATTGAAGATACTTAAATACAGAAAACCAATTTTTAGCCCTGAGATGCTACAAGATGATATGAATGCAAAGGATAAAACACTCTGCGGGGAAACTTGAAATAAGAGATTTATGGTAAATTGAGAGAGACGACGTGAAAAGACACGCTGGGGAACACAAGCTATTTATGGAGATCCGTCAAGGTGATAAGAAGTATCCATCAATAGTTGGAAACAGAGGGGCAAAACCCTGGAAGATGAGTAGTGACATCCAAGAATGGCATTGGATTGAAACTACGAACGAGACAGAAGTATGCCAATAGATGTCCAAGAATGGCATTGGACTTCAACAAGAAAGTTTCTGGTAAAAACAACAACGTCATCCAAGAATAGCATTGGATGGAGGTGAAAAACACTCTATTGGGGATAAGATATCCAAGAACGGCATTGGATAAAGGAACCACAACATTCAAGAATGGAATTGAATAAGGCAACAGTAAACATCATAGACATCCAAGAATGGGATTAGACAGAGAAAATCTTAATCGACTGTATATCAATCAACATCCAAGAATAGCATTGGATGGAAACAAAACTTACATTTGAAAACTTCACTGGGGACATCCAAGAATGGCATTAGATGGCAAGGGTAAACATCAAAGGTATCCAAGAATAGCATTGGACTCAGTTGGGGAAAAGGTGTCCAAGGATGGCATTGGACAAAAGAAATCACAACATCCAAGAATAGCATCGAATGAAGTGAGAAAAGTTCTGGAAAATATATCAGAACTATCCAACAATGGCATTGGATAAAAAGAGTTCACGATATCCAAGGCTGGAATTGAATAAAGTGACCGAGAACTTTCAGGAATGGAACTGAAAGTAAAGGTAAATCACTACATTCAGGAATAGCACTGAATGATAAAGAAATTTCAGGAATGGCACTGAAAGTAAAGGTAAATCACTACATTCAGGAATGGCACTGAATAGAAAGGAAAAAACTCACCCAGGAATGGCACTGAATGAACAAATAAAATCTTCAGGAATGACACTGAAAGATATCCAAAAATATGTTGGGGATTATAGAAAAGAGACAAAACTTCCAGGAATAGCACTGGGAAAAACAAAAGGAATAAAATATCCAAGAATGGCACTGGAGATCAAAAGAGACAGACATCCAGGAATGGCACAGGAGTGAAAAAATATAAAGATCCAGGAATAGCACGGGAAGAAAGGAGACAAATATCTAACAACAACACTAGATGCACAGAGAAACGACAACATTCAGGAATGACTCTAAATAAAAAGACAGGTAATGTTTTGGTAGGCGCCAAGTAAGTTAGACTTTGATCACAAGGTAAGGTGTTGATAGCAACAGGACCTCGGGAAATGCGTATGAGCACGAAACACACTTTGAGCTATGAAAATCTTTCTATGTATGATATATGAATGATTAATGTATGCAATGCAGATGATAGGGACAACTGAGATAGACTCTTTTGTGAGGGAAGAATGGAACTCTGATTCCTCAACACAGGGAACACTGTCAACTTTGCTTGGAGAGAAGATGTTGAACATATCTCTGTCACTCTTATGAATTGTATCAAACTGATGGTCCTTTGAGGAAAGACATCTTAAGGATTCTTGAAGAAGACTGCCCCAGATTGATTGACTGATGAGGATAAATTGATTATGGCTTCAGTTTGACTGCTGTAGGGGAAAAAGATTGATCATGGCTTCAATTCTTGAAATGAATGTTGAGAATGAACTGATCATGGCTTCAGTTTAACTATTGCAGGGAGTGAACTAATCATGGCTTCAGTTCTTGATATGAATGTTGAGAAGGCTAAACTCAATATGAATCTTGAAAGAGATCTTCTGGTTAACCAATTCAGAGAATAACTTGCACTGAGCAATAAATTCACAACAGGATCTGGAAGTAATGTGCCCCTGATAGGATCACTGACCAAGTTTCTCAACTGTTTGAAATTTCTTGATGAGGAAAGTTTGCCTGCAAATGAAATCATTCATTCATGGTAATTTTAATGCAAAGTTCATGCAATTTTGAAATTCAAAATCATTTTTGTAAAGCAAATGAATCACTTGTCTAAACATGGTGGTTTAGACATTAAAAAATGAAAGAGAAAGCAAAGGTATGACATAAAAACAAATGATTAGCAACAAACTTAGGAGTCAATTTATGCAACCTTGTTGTAGTATGCTTTAAAAAGAAACCTGGCTTTAATTAGGTCTTTTGAGGGTTGTAACATGGTCTGGTTCATGGTTTTTCGAAATAAAGGATATAGGCTCAAAGTTTATTTGTACCCAACCCATTCTTCATGGTGATCTTCAGTCCTATGTTCAGTTATTTCAACCTATGCATTCAGGTTCCAAGCGATTTTGGAATTGCAACACTGTTATGATGATGACTCAAGAGCCAACGGATTTTTGAGAAGGCAGTCACTTTTTCTTACAACATTTTGTTGTTTTTGATGAGGAACTCAGTCAACTCATTTTGTCTTTGAGGATTTTGGTAACCTCTTGATTGATTTTTCTTTTGTTATCCCTAACTTTTGCCTAAACTGTGTCATGTGAGATTACAGTCAGCGGGATGCCCCAATTTTTGCCTAAGTCTCCTTCATAGGTTTTGACTTAGCGGGGTTTTCTTTTGATTTTTTTTTCATTATCTTTTTTTTTGAAAGATAGTGCCTGTCTGGCTTAATGATTACAGTCAACCATCATCGGCTTTTGATTTGAAACATCTTCGACACTTATTTGATGTGTGCAAAGGAAGGCTTGTGATTGAAACCTTTATATGAAAGCGTCTTGCATGATTCTCTTGTGTTTAAATACACAGTCAAATTAATTGAGAACTACCCATCCCCAGGTTAAGATTGCAGGTTTTTTTTGTACAGAAAGAAACTCCAACTTCTAGGCTCAAAGGGGTTGACAAGGGATTAACTTCCTTATTTCTCCAGTGTTTGGGAGTTAAAACAATGCTTGTACATCATCAGCCAAGTTTTAATTAAAATCATACATTCCAGCAATTTTAGGTATTTCGTTTTCATCATCCTCCCTCCAATCTTTGCATAAACAAAAGCTTGATAAAGAAAGTGAACAGGAGATATATTTTGTTTTGTGAAAAAGAAAGCATAAAGATGCACACATTGGATATAAATGAATTGAATCAAAACATTGCAATGCTCATTTCATTGAAATTACCATAAAAATACAAATAAAGTTCAAAAGCAAACAGTCAATACAATCAAAGAAAAATGCAAACAGAAAGAAACAAGGCCTAGTGGCTAATCAACAACAAGGATGAGCTGTCCTGTCTGAAACACTGGCTTTAAGAGATGATTTATCTGAACTGACTCAAACTTCACTTGGTATGCTCTAGTAAAGGATTGTTGACAACATTGGGACTATCATCCAGAAAGGTCAGAATCTTTGAGTTCACCAATTCTTGTACTCTAGCTTTCAATGCATAATAACCTTCCAAGTTATGGCCTGCCCCACCTTGATGGAACTCGTAGTGAAGATCATCCCTATAGCCGGCAGGGAGAGGATTTGGAGGAGGAGGTAGAGCCCTTGTTGTAATTAAACCTTTTCGAACAAGTCCTGGATATAGCTCAGTGTAGGACATCGGGATAGGATCAAGGTTAACCCTATTGTGATTCTGATTTTGTCTAACAACCTGACGAGGAGCTTGAACTGGTTGAGCATTGACAACTGGAGCAACTGCAGCTACATATTGTTGTTGCCTACGATGAGGTTTCCTTTCAACTGAAACAGCATGGGTATCGCCATCCTTCTTCTTTTGAAAATTCCTAACGGATTTTCTAGCACCATTAAATGCTTCAACATTGGTAATCTTTCCCTTCTTGATACCCTTTTCGAGTATTTCTCCAATAGTGACAAGGTTAGCAAAACCAGATGATACACTGCCTATCATCTTTTCCCAAAAGAGTGGATGAAGAGTGTCCATGAACAAACCAGTCAATTCCTTTTCTGCCAAGGGTGGCTCCACCTAAGCAGCTAGCTCTCTCTAGTGCTGAGCGTACTCCTTAAAGGATTCTTTTTCTTTCTGAGACATATTTTTCAGTTGACGGTGGGCAGGTGCCATGTCTACATTGTACTTATACTGCTTTAAGAAAGCATCATCCAAGTGCTTCCAGCTTTGGATACGGTTTTTCTCAAGTCCCATATACCATTTTAGTGAAGCCCCACTCAAGCTGTCTTGGAAACAGTGAATGAGCAATTTGTCGTTGTTGGTATAGGCAGCCATCTTCCGGTAATACATCACCAAGTGGCTTCTGGGACAAGTGTACCCCTTGCATTTCTCAAAATCAGGAGTTTTAAATTTTGCAGGCATAGCCAAGTCTGAAACCAAGCACATGTCCATTACGGTAGCACCAAAGACATCACTTCCTTCCACGGCTCTTATCCTTTTGTCCAGAGTTTGCCATTGCTCTCTGACTTCTTCAATGTATCCAGGTTCTCCCTGACTTTCAGATTGTGGACCAGCTGCATGGTACACGAAAGGAGGATTCTCAGGAATAACTTGAGCAACAGAATGCACAATAGGCTAAGGTTCAGTAAAAAATGGAGCTGAAGATACTGGCAGTACAGACGGGACAACCACTAGAGTAGTTGCAAAGGGTGGCAAGTAATTCAGAGGTAACCTAATTTCTGGCCAAGTAGAAGCTGGTTGCTAAATCGGTAGAGGGTCAACAGCAGCATTTGAGATTTCAGAGATCACGGTTCTTTGAGGTGGTTCACCTCTAGATATCAGAACTTGCATCATTAATGTGATCTTGGTCATGCTGGCCTTTAACTCATCAATTTCCATTCTAACTTCGGCATTGTGTTGTTCTTGATTTTCCATTCTCAATCTGACAGCAACTCTAGTTCTGTAGTTGTGTCCATGAAATAGCTTGTTGGTGAACAGATAACTGAAGAAGGAGACAGTTGAAATGAGTTTCTGTGGCAACTTGGATAAATGTATATCTATGCTCATGGATGCAAGAGTGCATGAATGCAACAACCACAAACAAGATCAGTCAAAGCACATAGGTCAAGGGTCCGAGTAACGAGCATGGAGTCGAGGTTAAGGACCAACCCACAAAGGTATATACTAAGGGTATATCAGCACCTGTAGAACAAGGTTCTAAAAAGTGTCCAGAGTCATAGATCCATATTTCAGATATTATCGGCTTAAACAACTACTCGTCAGCTAACAATATTCTCAAGAGAAACTCGTTTGAGTGTGGTATCGCGTAACAACTAATTCAAGTCTACACCTGAGTAGCCACCGCACCACATTCTAATAAGGCCAAGATGGGTTAAGGGTTCTACAGTCCTCAGCTTCTCAGGCTCCCAGGTCGGAAAAAGTAATGTCATTACGACTACTCGTATGGCATCAATAATCCCAAAGGGGCATCCACTAAGTGGGGGATCTCAAGTCAGCTTAGTAAGGACTACTCCACGTAAGCCGAACAAGACTATACCACCCTCCTATCATAAGTGCACTCAAGTCCGGGTAGTAGACTTATCTCACCACACAAGATCACCAAGCAAAATAACCAATAACAGTCAAATCAAATAGATAAAGTGTAAATAAATCAAAGTAGGCCAAACCCACTAAGAACCAGAGTCTCCAACAGAGTCGCCATTTTTCTGTTGTGGCAAAAATCATGAGTGTAAGCTATTGATTAACTTAACTCATAAAGCAAGAGTCGCCACCACACTTTTATTTTATCCAAAAAGGAAAGGAAAAAAGAGCGAACAAAACCTATACAAGCTCTAAAATAAGAACAAGTGAACAGAGTCTGGGTAAGAGGGTTGGTTACGTTAAGGGAAGGTGTTAGCACCCAAAACGTCTATAGTACTCTATAGGAACCCTTTGAAATATCTATGCTTTTTGGTTTGAAAAGGTTTGTTTGAAAAGAGATTGAGGAGATGAGAAGAGAAATTGTTTTTAAGATTTTTGTGTTTGGTGAGACTTGTCGCCTCATGCCTACGTACCCACAAAGTGTAATATAGGATCAAAACCCCGTAGTTCGTGGTACAAAGAATGAAATTTGTTTGTTATGGTTGATTTTAAATGTAAAGATAAGTCGTTATTTCCAAGCGAATAGTTTCGCTTAAAGAGATGAATCATGTCTAAACTTATGAAAAAGTTTTGAAAGAGAAAGTGCATAAGGCACAAAAAGAGTTTGAATGAGTTTGAGTGTTTTTTAAAGTCTTTTGAAAAAGGTGTCAATATGCTTATGTAGTTTAGCATTTGTTAAGAAATGAAAAGAAAAGAGCAAAATCACTTGACAAAGTCAAGGTTTGATTATGAAAGAGGTGATAGTTTGAAAACAAGAAGTTTTTGAAAAAGAGAGGAGATTTTGAAAATTAAAGAATGGGGAGGAGAAAAAGTGACTATCCTAAAGCATAAAATAAAAGCTAAGGATAAGAATAGCCTAACCACACAAGCAAGCTCCATAGTCTTCAAACCATAATTCCAAAGCAAAGGGAAAAGGTCCTAGTTCTAAGTCCAAGGATCCAAGAATAGCATTGAAGTCCAAGGTTTAGGTTCAAATTTCCATGTCCAATGCAAAGGATAGTAACCAAAGTCTAAGATTAGAAGCACAAGTTTTTTTTAGAGGTTTTGGCCTTTATTAATGTTTTTGGTCCAAGTGGACAAAGTGAAAAAGGCATAAGCATAAACATGCGTCCAACGGACAAAGTAAAAATTGCGGAAGCATAAACAAGATATGACATGAAATAATGACATGAAGCATAAAAAAAATAAAGTAAAGAGAGATAGGGAGCAAGAAGGAAGCATAAACAAAATTAGTACAATAAAATTGTTAGTAATTTAGTGAGTAGTAGTATATACATAATAGTATCACCGATTATTCCGTCTTGCGTCTTGAACTATAATGATTAAACAATGTACTTAGGTCAAGGTTAATGAAGACTTGTTAGAAGATTGATAGAATCAAAGCCTCTACAACAACAAGCTTCAAATATTTTGAACCTAATACAAAAGATTAACCATCCTTGGGCTTACACAACCAAAAGGTTTGGGCCACGAAAGATCAAGTTCCAATTTGGATGGGTAGGGACAAATGTAGCGCTATGTTAAGCAATCGCCAAGTGACTTATAAAGAAGTCACCCTACTCGAGGCTGGTCAATAGTGATCTTTGTGCTAATGCATGCTAGATGAATGATATATAAATCGTCATCCGAAAGCAATACCGCACGAAAAGAAAAAAGGTAGCGATCTAGTCTTGATCAAGAATTCAACAAAGAAACTCTAAGATTCATAAGACTTTCATCAATCAAAATAAAAAAAAAATAGATGAAGAGAAAGCCAATTGAATTACACCTTCAAGATCCTTTCATCTTCAAGTTCAATCACCTTTAGTTGATAAGTTTAAGTGTGAAAACATATCACTAGTTCAAAACACCTCAAATGAGTTCAACAATTCATTTAAAGATAGATTTGAGCTAATGAATGTTTAATTACTTTAACCATATCCAAAGTCCATTGAATTTGAAGAGAAATTAATCTCAACAATACATTTCAAGGCCAAAACAAGAAGAAAGGGGAAGAAAAAGGAAGAAAAACCAAAACAGCCACAAAAACAAGCCAAAAAATGCATTATGTCTCAGATTAACCGATTACTCTAATAGGGTAACCGATTACTCTGAACGTAGAGTAACAAATAGTGTAAAATTGAGCATGATCATCTTTCAAAACTTTCTTCAAACACCTTATGATCATAGAACCAAAATTGCACTAAATTTTTAGTAAAACAACAGTAAAAACCAGCAATTAAGCATAATTGCAAGATCCAATGGATCAAGTAATAAGGATCACCAAAGATCTATATTGTGGAAGATGAATCAAGAATAACAATGGTGGAAAATGAGATTACCACTCCAAAGTTGAAAATTCCTTCAAATTGCTTCAAGATCCAAACTCGAAAGTCTTGATCTACTGAAATTGATGATGAAAAAGTGAATGGATGAAGGTTTAGCTCAAAGTTGAACAAGATTCAATGTGAAAACTTGTTAACTTTCAAAAGAAGAAAAATGAGCTTTGGTGAATTTTGATGGTTGGGGAGAGAATTTACAAGAGGTTTCTTGGCTCTCAAAAGCTTGAAGAATGAATGAAATGAGGGCTCTATTTAAAGAGTTTAAGCTTGGAAATTTTGGTGGATTGGAATTTGGTTTGGAACCAAAATTAGGCTTGGAATTTGAATTTGGAGGGAAAATCAAGATCAAGTGGTGATTAGTGATGGTGTATGGTGGGAATTAATTTTCATTATGTAGGGGGATTAAAAGGAGGTGGTCTAGAATATTCCACATGTGATCAAAATGATGAAAATTGGTTCCAAAATTGCTGAATTTAAATTTGCTGCAATTTTTCAAATTTCCACGAGGGTAATCGATTACCCTGATTAGAGTAACCGATTACTCAGTGAAAATTTTGAAAAAAAATGCCCTTTTGAGTGCACTGTTGTGGCTCTGGCTCGATTATATTACTTGTCAAAGAAGGCATGGACATAAACACATGAATGTTGGAGTCTCTTGATAATAATCAATTAAATTTTGGAAACTCTTGATCAGATGATTTTTGAATTGTTTGCAGATCAACTTTGACTTTGTTCAGATGAATTTCATTCGAGCTGAGAGACTGGTATTTGATATCCTTGATCCAAATCCTTCCTGAAAAAGTTAGTAAAAGGGAAACAAACATACTTTTGGATTTTGATTAAAGGTTAGTAAACATAAGCAAATAAAGGCAAATAAAAACACACAGATGCTCGGTGATCCCTGCAAGGCATAAACCCAAAGAAGAGAGGGATAAAGGAACCAAAGCATGGTCTTGTTTGTGGTAAAGGAACCAAAGCATGATCTTATGATCTTTTTGACATGATTTGCTATAGAGTAACCTTTACCCAGAAATTTAAGTCCTGCTACTAAAGTTTGAAATCTTGAAAACATAGTCACAATAGTTTCGTCTTCTTCCATCTTTAAGCTCTCATATTTCTGGACTAATGCCAGAGCTTTAGTTTCCTTGACTTGAGTATTGTCTTCATGTGTGTTGTCTGCTTTCTAAGTGTTTACTTTAGGATATTTGTTTTAAAGCAAATGTGTCACATGCAAGTATACACGTTTGTTTGATTGCAGCAAGTAATAAAATAAGAGATCGTACCCACTGGGAGTGGATTTGATGTAGCTTTGAACTTTAAAGTATTCAACTCTTATTTAAAACTAGTATGAGCAAGGTAACAAAATAATAATAATAACAGCAGCAAGATTTTCGCACAACAAACTAAATACTAAATAAGAAAGGATTAGATATCAGAGATAATGATTGATGAGCTAAGATCCATTAATATGTTATTGCTAAAATATGTCCATGATGTGAAGTGTTGTGCCTCAAAAGGTCAGAACGTGATCTAGTGGTGTATCTCTACAACATCAAAGCATGCATAACTAGGGCAAGGGAACAAATATCTAAGCCTCACTTATAACCCTAAAATGCATGTGATTTTAATTCTGAAAATCTTTATGGTCTCAACTTCTTATCTCTAAGCAAGTTGAATTAAGTGAATATCTCTATCCTACTTTATTAACCACTTTTGTTATGAAATCCACATGTTGTTGGATCTCTCTCAACAACATGCTTGTACCTTTTTCTAAGTTGATAGTTCTAAGAAGCAGGTGTATAGAATAAAAAACACATAACAAAATAAGACATTATTCAACACATCATTTCAACATAAAAAACAACTTATATTAACTTCACGTTACTCATCAAATACAAATTTAGTTCATAATGAGATGAGTACAAACCAATGGAATGAAACTACAGGATGACATATTCTTAGCAAAGTTATGTAAAAGAAATGACAACCTAGTAATAACTTGAAGATCCTTTGCATTGGGTAAACAGAAACAGACCTCTTCAGTCACGACAACTCCAAGCAGTAAATACAGGATTAGATGAGAAGAAGAAAACTCTCTAAATCTTCTTAATCCTCAAAGTAAAATAAACTAAAACTGAAAATATGAATGTGTGGTTTTTGGCTCGTGGTCTCTCCCTCCTTGCTAAACAAGGATTGCTTTTATAGACTTTGAGCATGAGTGTGGAAGTTAATAGGTCTTGGATCATGGGATTTTGATGGAAATAAGGTTCAGGCCATATCAAATCACTAAAAATTCCAGATGTCCCTTCTCCCTTCGTGAACAAGTTATCAGGTACAGACACCATTGGGAGACAAGGTGTCTTTGGAAGGCTGCTGCAGCAAATAGTGGCGCAGAGCAGACGATGAGTGGTTGGGTACAGGATACGCTTTTGCAGGTGTGATTCCCATTATACCACCTTTTGTCCTCTAGCTTATTTGATCTTATCTTTATGCTCTAGCTCCTTCTTGATATGAACCCATGCCACGCATGCCCTAGTGATAGACATCCTTCCAAGATCTTGGTGAATTTGCAGCTAACAAGACTTACATATTCCTTCCTTATATCTCCATTCTACTCCAGACTGTGTCTTGAGGTGTCATGCCTCAGGTTGCCTTTATCAGATTCTCTTTAAGACAAAAACACACAATAAACCATGAAAGGTGCACCTAGTGCACTTAAGGTAAAAACATACTAAAACAAGTAAAATATAGATAAATCCTAATTAAACCTAGCTGAATTACTAAGAGAAAATGGGTCATCATGATACACTAAAATAGCGTTATCACTCTCCCAAACTTGAACTATCACCTGTCCTCAGGTGATGCGACAGTGATTGATAAGAGAGATTTTCAAGAACAAAGTAGGATCATATCAGTGAAGGGGCTCAGTTATTTACTGGATGGATAACCTGGGTAGGCGCAACTTAGCCTGTTCTTAGCCCAAAGATATTATTACCAAAGTGATTTGACACCTACTGTCACAACATAACTCTTCAGAAGAATGCGCTAATTTTTCTTTGTGATTCCAATTTGAGTACTTTTGTGAATTAAGTCTTCTTCCTCTTGGGCCTTGAGGTGGAATTTTGTTCTGACTTTTCTATTGACTTTTGACTTTCACACCATAGATCACACCTTTCCAATTTATTTTCTTTTCTTTTCTTTCTCTTTTTTTTAGCTCAACACTCCACCTTTTCACTCAACAGGGTCTCACTTGTAATGAGTCCAACTGGCTATTGTGATGAAGATGTTGGTTGTTCCTCCAGTTTCGGGCACATGGACTTTTCAACAAGAGTGGTCTTTGCCACCTTTTTGCACATTTTTGTGTGTTTCATTAGCAACAATTAGAGTGTGCTCTTTTTGTGTGAAGAGTCTAAATCTTTATCAAAATCAGTTCATATTTCCAGAGTAATTCCCTAAGGTTTCTACTTGCTTCTCAATTTCCAACAAATAAGTTTCTAAAAAAAATTACTAATTAAGCAAACTAGCGGAGGCGGGACAGAAGTTATCAGCTTCCTTTAGCAACACACCCTAGGTAATAACTTGGCTTTGCTCCATAGATTCACTGGCAGACCCATCATCCAGTTTTTATTCTAAGCGCAAAATGAATATTTTTCTGATCCTTGGTTGTTCTTTACTAAACTCTCAGCTATCCTAAAAACTACTCATGCAAATTGAATATGAATAAAAATAAGCTACGCAAAAAGAAATTTACCATAAACCAGCTGAGTTAATTATCCAGACATCAATCTTTGACCAAAGACACGGCCTCCAAAATACCAAAATACTTACCAATCATCCAAACAAAACATAACAAACAACCCAACAAATTGTTATCCTAACATAAGCAGAAATAGAAAATAGAAGATAGAGGGAAGAAAGAAAGAAGGTCAAGCTATTATCTGCCTTTCCCCCAAACTTAAAGTAAGGACAGTGTCCTCACTGTCAAGTGTCAAGGGAGGGCAAGACTGGCTAGCCTCTGAATGATACCCATTAGGCCCTAAGCCTGGTGCTTTTGCGCGTGGGCTAGACGTCTCCTTTCTTTTTCTTCTTGGCTTCTTTCTTCGCGACCTTTGGTTTCTCAAACTCCTTAGCTTGTTCCATGAAGACTTCAGGCGTGGTAGCTTCTTCCTGCACAGGTTCCTCCATATCAATATTTTCTTTCCTCTTCAGATCCTTTTTCCTTGGGTTGGTCACCTGCTCTTGGACAATCTCTTCCTCTCTTTCTGCAGCTGTCTTCTTGACTCACTATCAGCTTCATCACCTTCATCTTTTTCTTCAATCTTTTTTCCTTCTGCCTTCAAGGATCCAGGGGAGGATTCCTCAGTGGTTGAATAGTACTTGGGTAGATTTTCATCCACAAGTTGGTCTTCATCTTCTATCAATTCTTCTTATGCCTTGTTGCCATCTTCTACATTGCCTTGATCTTGATTCATCTCATTGCAGTCCTTGTCAGCTTCTTTAATCAATTCTTCTAAGACATCATCCTTCTCCATTGGACTCAATTCTAGGACAGTTTGATTTAAATCAAAGTCCTTTGGGGGACTGTTTTCTGGGGTCTAGACATCAGGGGTCTCCTTCTGCTTCCACTATTGCCTTAAATTTTTCTTCCTTGGACAACTGCGAGTGTCCCTTGGGGCTTAACTCCAGTTTTCTCAGCTTTCCCACTCTTTTTCTTCTTGTGCTGAACTGGGTTGTCCTGAATAGGCATGCCTCCACTTGTTCCTACAACAACCTCTTTATTCTTCTTTTTCTTCAAACTCTTTCCTCTTTTCTCCTCTTTTTTTTCCTTTGACTTTTCCTTCTTTTTCTCTTTCTTTTCTTCAGGATCTGGCTTCTTCTCCTTCTTGCTCTCTTCTAGTTCTCCCAAGATGTGATTAGGGAAAACTGGTGGATCCAACAAACTAGATGGAAATTGCAAAGCAACAACTTTTTCCTGCCAATTGAACTTGTCTTTTTTAAAATTGAAATAATATATTTGATCTTTTTGCATTTGCAGAATGACATCCCACAACACCCCATCTCTTTGATGTTCGTCAGCAGCTTCTGACGACACCTATCGTACCTCAGCTGGCCTCTTCCTTCCTCTTGGCTTCATAAGTGTTTGGATTAAAGCTTTATCCAACACAGGTTGAGGCTGCCCGGTTTCATCAGTGTCAAATTCTGGCACTCCATTCCTCCTACACAACATAGTGATCACACATGGGAAGTACAACATTCCTTCTTTCTTTATTGAACAAGCCTGGATTTCCTGCATAATGATTTTTCCTATGTTAATCTTGCTCAGTGTTGTGATACAGTGAATCAAAACAAGTCTTGCCCTACTCACCGTTTCATTGTGAGCAGTGAGCTTCAATGAATGCTTCATAAACTGATACCACACTTTTACTGTAGGCAACAGATCCATTCTCCTCACAGCTTTTTCAGAACTTGACTCCACCCACTTAGTTCCTGGGGTGCACAACGATTGCATAATCACATCAAAATCCTCCTCGTCTAACTTCAACAACAAGTCTTGATACTCATCACCTGTTTCCTTGATATTCAGAGCAATATTTACAGTGTCCTCATTGTATACCACTTTTATACCTCTCACAACAACTTCAATCCTTTTATGCCCAGGATCAGTTAGGTTTGAATAGAACTCCTTCACCAGAGAGATGTTATATGGGCCTGACTGGCGGCATAGCTTCATCCACCCCAAACTTTTGATGGTAATTCCCAAATCCCCAGCAAGTCCTAGGTTTTCTTCTTGGTTGTCGAAGACAAAACCCCTTTCAGCGTGAAAAACCATTTTGCTGAAATATTCCATGAAGCGGCGAGAGGCTTCACTGTTGATGAACTTCTCATGCCATTCTTGTTCTTCGTCAGAGTAAACTACATACTGTGTAGCATTTTTCCTTGCTGCCATTTTGACTCGTCTTCCCGTAGGTATCTCAATTGTTTTTTTGGGTGAGGGAAGAAGAGTGATTAGGGTTTGGATGGAGGTGGAGAGAAACAAACAAAAGAGATGGTGATGGGAATTTGAGAGACAGAAAGTAAAATAACGTAATAGTGAAATGGAAGTTGTTTGGAAAGAGAAAAGTGAGAATTATCTTTTTGTGAAAATTAGGGCAAGAAACTAAAAGGCCTGGTTGATGGAACGGGTGGGAAAAGACAAAAATTTGAATTTTTAGCATGGAAGAGGTTTGGCGTGCTGCTACGTCCCACCAGTCTGACGTGTCAGACTGGTCATCATGATCTGCCTAGCACAAGGCTCTAGGCGCGTGCAGCCCACCCATTTAGTTTCTCTCTCCATCATTCAAAACTCTTCAATTCCCGTCCAAGAGAATAAAATAAAAAATGCCAGCTCAGCATTTTATTTAATACTCAAGACTTAGGAATATTTGCTCTGAATGTCACTTTGTTCTTTTCTTATTTGTTACCGTACCAACTGTCGTGACTCCAAATGCCTGTTGGTGCCATAAAAAACTACTCAATTGTACAAACTAAAAAATTTATTAAGCTGGGCTGCCTCCCAGTAGCGCTATTTTAAGGTCTTATAGCCTGACCAACACAAAAATCCTTAATCAATAAAATGAATGGTTCCCCTAGTGCTACTTGAAGGGTCACCAAAATTGGTTTTAATCCTTTAGCCATTAACCTTGAATTTTTCACCATTTTTTCATTTATTAACTCCACAACTCCATTAGGGTAAATTGTCATTAACTTGAAGGGTCCTGACCACCTTGACTTTAACTTTCCAGGGAATAATTTCAGTCTAAAGTTAAAGAGAAAAACTCTTTGACCTTCCACAAATTCCCTTTTATGGCATTTCCTGTCATGCCATCTTTTGGTCTTTTCCTTATAGAGTTCATCATTTTCATAAGAGAACAACCTATGTTCTTCTAACTCATTGAGTTGGACCATTCTAGCTTGGCCAACAGTTTTTAGATTTAAATTTAATTGCTTAACGACCCAAAAAGCTTTGTGCTCTAATTCAATGGATAGATGGAAAGCCTTCCCATAAACAAGTCTATAAGGAGACATGTCTAGTGAAGTCTTGTAGGCAGTGTTGTATGCCCAAAGAGCCTCGTCCAAATGCTTGGACCAATCCTTACTTGTGGGGTTAACAACTTTCTCCAAGATCCTTTTAATCTCTCTATTAGATAACTCCATCTGGCCGCTTGTTTGCGGATGATAGGGTATCACAACCTTGTGTTTGATCCTATATTTTGCCATTAAATTCTCAAAAATCTTATTGTAAAAATGAGATCCACCATCGCTAATGATTGCTCTAGGTGTGCCATGCCTTGTCAGAATATTTTTAAGCAAAAATTTGGCCATAACTCTAACATCATTAGTGGGTGTTGCTACTGCCTCTATCCATTTAGAGACATAGTCTACAACCACAAGAATGTATATATTACCAAAAGATGGAGGAAAAGCCCCCATGAAGTCAATGCTCCACACATTAAAATTTTCAATTTCAAGTATGTTGGTGAGTGGCATCTCTTGCCTCATGGATATATTTCCCACCGTCTGGCATCTATCACATCTCTTAACTAACTCATGAGCATCTTTAAAAAGGGAGGGCCAGAAATAACCTGATTGCAAAAATTTTGCAGCAGTTCTGGTTCCTCCAAAGTGTCCTCCATATAGAGCTTCATGAAAGGCAGACAAGATTTGTCGTGCCTTTGGATGATCTATACATCTTCTTAGCAATTGATCTGCACACTTTTTGTAAAGGAAAGGTTCATCCCAAAAATAGCTCTTGACTGTATAAAATAACCTTTTCCTTTGGTGGAAGTTGAAACCAGGGGGCACATATCTGCTGACCAGATAATTCACTATATCAGCATCCCATGATGTCACGTCAGTGCTTATCAACAGTAACTTCTCATTAGGAAATGTTTCTTGAATGTCTCCACTGTTATTTTTTTGAACTTCTTCTGGTAGTCTTAAGATATGATCAGCAACATAATTTTCTATCCCTTTCTTGTCTCTAATCTCTAGGTCAAACTCTTGCAACAAGAGAATCCGTCTTATGAGCCTCAGTTTATCATCTTTTTTATCAATTAATTATTTGATAGTTGCATGATCTGTGTATACAATGACTTTTGTTCCAACCGAGTAGGGTCTGAACTTGTCAAATGCAAACACTACAACCAGTAACTCTTTCTCAGTTGTGGTGTAGTTGATTTGTGCTTAAATCAAGGTCTTACTAGCGTAGTAGATGGTGTGAAAAACCTTGTTGTACCTTTGGCCTAGCATAGCTCCAACAGCAAAATCACTTGCATCACACATCAACTCAAAGGGTTTTGACCAATCAAGAGTTTTCACAATGGATGCAAAAATGAGGGCCTTCTTCAATAGATTAAAGGGATCCAAGCATTCCTGACTGAAAACATATGGCACGTCATGCTGCAGCAGCTGGCACAGAGGTTTGGTAATTTTTGAAAAATCTTTGATGAACCTTCTGTAAAAACCAGCGTGCCCTAGAAAACTTCTGATTCCTTTTATGTTTACAGGGGGTGGCAACTTCTCTATTACCTCCACTTTTGCTTGATCTACCTCTAAACCCTTCTTTGAGATTTTGTGCCCAAGAACAATTCCCTCTTTTACCATAAAATGGCACTTCTCCCAATTAAGAACCAAATTATTCTCTTCACATCTAGCCAATACCTGATCTAAATTTTCCAAGCAATTCTTGAATGATTCTCCAAAAATAGAGAAGTCATCCATGAAAACTTCTGATATCTGAAAATATTGTCGTCATACAGCGTTGAAAGGTGGCTGGAGCATTGCACAGTCCAAAAGGCATCCTTCTGAAAGCAAAATTTCCATAAGGACAGGTGAATGTTGTCTTCTCTTGGTCTTCCAGGGCTATGGCAATTTGATTGTACCCCGAGTATCCATCTAAGAAACAATAGTATTCTTTTCCAGCCAATCTATCCAGCATCTGATCAATAAAAGGGAGGGGGAAATGATCTTTCCTTGTTGCTTTGTTCAAATTTCTGTAGTCCATACAAATTTTCCAACCAGAAATTGTTCTTTTGGGAATTAATTCATTCTTCTCGTTGACAATCACAGTCATGCCTCCTTTCTTTGGAACACATTGAATGGGACTTACCCACACACTATCAGAGATATGGTAGATAATTCCAGCATCCAACCACTTAATAATTTCCTTCTTGACAACTTTCTTTATAATTGGATTCAATCTTCTTTGACTTTCAATGCTATTCTTAGCATTTTCTTCCAACAAAATTTTATGCATGCAAAGTGTTGGACTGATCCCCTTAATGTCTGAGATCTGCCAAGCAATTGCCTTTTTGTGCTTCTTCAACAGTGCTATTAATTGCTCCTTCTGATCTTCTTTCAAATCTGCAGCAATGATGACTGGAAACTTCTTGTCTGCCTCCAAATAAGCATATTGTAGGTGCTTCAGTAGTTGTTTTAGTTCTAGTTCAGGAGGTTCTTCTATGGAAGGTAGATGCTGTTTGTGACCAACAGCTGTTGATTCTATCACTTCCACATATTCTTCCTCATGCTTCTTCATTGGACCATAAATGATTCTACCTTGTGATTCTTCTTTTAGTTTCCCTAGCTCTTGTTCCAACACATCACTAGTCTTGAGAAGGTTTTTATGAATTATACCTTCCCAGCTAGATATCATGGAACAGTGAGCTACATCTTCTTCAGGATATTGTAGAGCATTGAGTACATTGAATATTACTTGCTGACCATTGACTCTCATAGTGAGTTCTCCTCTTTCCACATCAATCAAAGTTCTACCCGTTGCAAGAAATGGTCTTCCCAACAATATTTGTGTTTCTTCATCAGCATCAAAATCCATGATAATGAAATTAGCAGGGAAGACAAATTTGTCAACCCTTACTAACACATCTTATATCTTTCCTTGTGGGTAACAAATACTCATATCTGCCAATTATAAGGTGATAGTTGTAGGCCTGGAAGCTCCTATCCCTAACTTTTTAAAGATGGACAAGGGCATAAGATTAATGTTGGCCCCAAGATCACATAGAACTTGTCCACATAAGGTATTTCCAATGGTACATGGAATAGTGAAACTCCCAAGATCTTTTAATTTAGGTGGAAGCTTGCCTTGTACCAACTGACTACACTCTTGAGTGAGTGCAACCGTGGCAAATTCTCCTACCCTTTTTTCTCTTGGTGAGAACATCCTTCATGAACTTTGAGTAATTTGGCATTTGTTGAATAGCTTCAATCAAGGGTATATTGATATGAAGCTGCTTCAGAATCTCTATAAACTTTCCAAACTGTTGTTCTTCCTTGGCCTTCCTAATCCTTTATGGAAAAGTTGGGGGAGACCTTTCTTGAATAAACTTTGGCTTCCTGCAGGTGTCAGTCGTGACCTCTTGCATCTCTTGAGGAGTCATATCTGCATTAGTGACCTCTTTATTCTATTTCTGATATTGAGATAGTTCTCCATCAGTGTTTTCTTTCATTCCAAAACTGTCTGGCTCAGGCAATTCTGTACTTATGTCTTTGCTTCTTGAAATGATCTCCTCAACTTCTTTCCCACTTCTAAGCTTGATGACTTGGCATGTCTCAACATTCTTTACTCCAGCAGGTGCAGTTGGAGTTTCAGTGGAACTTGGGAGAGTTCCCATGTTTCTTGAACTCAGGGCAGTAGCTATTTGCCCTACTTGATTCTCCAATTTCTTGATACTTACTCCTTGTGCTTGAAATTGATTCTTTGCTTCTTGAATAAAAGACTTCAAAACATTCTCCAACCGATTCTTTCCCTGATTTCCCCTAACATAACTAGGAGTAGAAAAACCAGGAGGAGCTTGTGGTGTTGTTGGTACTTGAGGCTTCGGTTGATTTTGATTATTACTCCAAGAAAAATTTCGATGGTTGCGCCACCCTGGATTGTATGTGTTGCGGTAAGGATTGTTGTATCTATTGTTGTTGTTTCCAACATAATTGACTGAAACAGAATTTAAAGAACATTCTTCAAACAGATGGGGTCCTCCACAGTAGACAATGGCAATCACAGTCATGTCAGTAACCACCTTAACTGGCTCAGGTTTTTCCACCTCAGGGGTCATCATATTCTTCATCATCTGGTGGATTTGAGCCACCTGAGCAGCAAGAGCTGTTGTCTCAGTGACTTCCTGAACTCCAGCAGGTTTCTTGTGAGTTGAGTTTGGAGTATCCCTAGTGACAGGCCACTGGTACATGTTGGTTCTAATGCTCTTAATTAACTTGTAGCCTTCTTCATAAGATTTAGACAAAAGAGCTTCACCCCTGGATGCATCTAGCATGTTCCTCGAGGATGGAATTAATCCATTATAGAAAGTCTCAAGTTGAATGCAGGTGGGGATCCCATGACGAGGGCATTGTCTTAGCAACTCTTTAAATCTTTCCCAAGCATCAAATAATGATTCGTCATCTCCTTGCCTAAATGAAGAAATCTCATTTCTCATTTTTGCATTCTTTGAATGAGGGAAGTATTTTGCTATAAACTTTTCTGCCAAGGTATTCCATGTGGAAATGGAATTTGGTTCCAAGGAATTTTGCTAACTCTTGGCTCTATCCCGTAGTGAATAAGGAAATAGCCTCAGCCTAAAGGCATCATCAGTCACGCCAGGAATCTTGAAATTATCAGGAACATCTAGAAATTGTCTCAAGTGAAAGTGTGAGTCTTCATAAGGAGAGCCTGAGTATTGACCAGTGGTTTGCAGCATTTAGAACATCATAGGTTTGAACTTAAACTGTGGTGTCGTGATCTCTAGTCTAACAATACCAATGCTCATGGCAGCAGGATCAAAGACAACATAGTCCCTAATGTTGCGCGCCCGGTCATTGGCAATTCCAATGATGTCTTGCTCAGCCATGACAGCTTCTGGCTGTGTCTCATCTGAAGATGATGACGAAGATTCTTCGTCTGTTTCCACATGCACTTCTTCCTCTAGTTCAGCCACAACTGATGTTGATAGATCTCTATATGATTGATGAGAATGCAAAAATCTCCTTCGTGCTCTTAGAATTCTTTCAGGTTCAGGATAACCACTGTAGACTGGTTGTAACGACCTGCGCATGCAATAGCTTAAGCCTGTCGTAACACCAGATCACAGCAAAAATGTTAAAAGTTCAAATACACATTTAAAAAAAAATAACAAATACAGTAGTTCAAAGTATATCTTTCACTCCCCGACAACGGCGCTAAAAACTTGTCTGCTTTCTAAGTGTTTACTTTATGATATTTGTTTTAAAGCAAATGTGTCACATGCAAGTAAACATGTTTGTTTGATTGCAGCAAGTAATGAAATAAGAGATCGTACCCACAGGGAGTGGATTTGATGTAGCTTTGAACTCTAAAGTATTCAACTCTTATTTAAAACTAGTATGAGCAAGGTATCAAAATAACAATAATAACAGCAGCAAGAGTTTCGCACAACAAACTAAATACTAAATAAGAAAGGATAAGGTATCAGAGAGAATGATTGATGAGCTGAGATCCATTAATATATTATTGCTAAAATGTGTCCATGATGTGAAGTGTCGTGCCTCAAAAGGTCAGAACATGATCTAGTGGTGTATCTCTACAACATCAAAACACGTATAACTAGGGCAAGGGAACAAATCTCTAAGCCTCACTTATAACCCTAAAATACGTCTGGTTTTAATTATGAAAATCTTTATGGTCTCAACTTCTTACCTCTAAGCAAGTTGAATTAAGTGAATATCTCTATCCTACTTTGTTAACCACTTTTGTTATGAAATCCACATGTTGTTGGATCTCTCTCAACAACATGCTTGTACCTTTTTCTAAGTTGTTCATTCTAAGAAGCAGTTGTATAGAATAAAAAACACATAACAAAATAAGACACTATTCAACACATCATTTCAACATAAAAAACAACTTTATATTAACTTCACGTTGCTCATCAAATACGAATTTAGCTCATAATGAGCTGAGTACAAACTACTGGAATGAAACTACAGGATGACATATTCTTAGTAAAGTTATGTAAAATAAATGACAACCTAATAATAACTTGAAGATCCTTTGCGTTGGGTAAACAACAACATACCTCTCCAATCACGACAACTCCAAGCAGTAAATACAGGATTAGATGAGAAGAAGAAAATTCTCTAAATTTTCTTAATCCTCAAAGTAAAATAAACTAAAACTGAAAATATGAATGTGTGATTTCTGGCTCGTGGTCTCTCTCTCCTTGCTGAACAAGGCTTGCTTTTATAGACTTTGAGCATGAGTATGGAAGTTAATGGGTCTTGGATCATGGGCTTTTGATGGAAATAAGATTTAGCCCATATCAAATCACTAAAAATTCCAGCTGTCCCTTTGATGGATTCTTGAATACTTCCACGTTCCAATAAGCCATAGCCAAAGAAAATGATTAGGGCCTTGTAATGACGTTTGAATTAAGATGTACGCCTCCTAACTCAAGCAACAAGGAGTCTAGAATTGGTGATCAATGGATCATTAAGAGAGAACTTAATACACCTCTTGTCTTGACAAAATCCTTGTCCCATAGCCCAAACAACAACGTACATTATACTGATGAATGATGAAAGATGATCCCCAATAGATACACAATGTCTTGACCAAATGATGAACACAAGAATAGGAATAGATATTTGAACTAAGAGCCATAAAGAAGTCCTTATATTCTCATTCAAACCTTTGAGTCCTTGTGAGGAAAAACATCTGATCATATCTTTGAAAGAAAACTTTAGCTTGGTGGAGAGAAAATGCCTTGTGATAACCAATGGTTAAACCCTAATCCACATGCATTAGTTGCACAATGATGAAATAGTGACTTGAGAGGTTGAATAGAACCAAAACCCTAATTCAAAGCAAATCTGAGTTGAAACCTTGATGAAACCCCAAGCACTTGATAACATTAAGAAATCTTAAAAAATATGACATTGTGTCTTGATGAGTCTTGACATAGAAATATGCTCATGATAATGATAGTTCCAACCTTGCCTCACTTGAGTGTAGTGGCCAAATAAATCACCTTTGAATGGGGAAAACCCAAATCACAAGAAACTCTTGATCCCATGCCTTAGGAACTTATGAAATGAATGAATGTGAATTTATGACCTAGTGGAAAAATGCATATGAATGTGAAGCAAAAATAAATTACAGTTAGGCACACGAGGGCAAATTTTAGGGTGCAACAATGTTGGATCAAGGGTTTGTGTTTCTTTGATGGCGATTACAAAATACAACTGACTTAGAGGGTGTTTAAAAAAGGGCTCGATTATCGACTCGAGAATTAGTAAAAAAAGCTTTGGGTGTGTGAAGCATATCATATTTAGTTAAGATATATTTTTTTTTGTATTTTTGAGAAAAGATTTTAATTTTAAATGAAAAGGAAAACTAGCCTAATTCTCTGACTGATAACATGAAAATATATCGTGTATTTCGACCCGATTCACATGTTATTTAGTGTCTTTTTATTATGTTTTCGTAGTATTATGCCGCATTATGTTTGTTTTTAGGTATACTGCCTTAATAGAGCTTGCAAGCTCAAATGGTTTGACTAAATTTTGGTAAAACATAATGGTGGAAAAGATGCTCCAACATGAAGATTTATGCCCCATACCAAATATGTCGAATAGAATGTCACAACATATAGATTCGACATCATGACTATCACAACAAGCTTGTTTCAAATCTGTTCCAAGATTCAAGGTGCGATTGGCAGTGGATCAAGGATCAAAGATATGAAGCCCAACAAAGCAGAAGACTATAAAAGAAGACCAAGACCTAGGCAAAAAAGTGAGAGAGGATGACATAGACTTAGGAATCCTATTTTGTAAAATAGGGTTTAGGTTTTGAGAGTCGTAGGTTTCTCTTGTAAGTCTCCCTATGTATCAATTTGATGCAGTGTGGTAGACATAGATACTTGTACAAATTCAGAAGCCCGTAGGAAAATCTAAGTTAAATTGTTAGTCAAGGATGCTTGACTGGACTTTGTATTGGAAGGGGTGTCTTTCAATAGGGTAGATACAGTTATGAGGTATTAACTGTTAGATAATCACATGTTGTGATTTAGGGAGTGAGATGGGTTTCTCTTATCAATTAGATGTGACTTCTAATGATAAAGACTTTATTGGGTAGTGATAGGTTAGCGTGGGTGTTTTTTATAAACCTGAGCTTGTTTACATAAAACTATACTACTGATATTGATTTCTTCTTCTTGGATTGGTATCCCCTAGATATAGGTGAGTTGCATCGAACTGGGTCATCATATTCTGTATTGTTTATCATTTTACTATTTTCAGTTCAATCTTGATTAACATGTTGGATCAGATGTCGTAACATCAGTGATTATGCAGTTTTGATATTCATGGTATCAGTCTGCTGTTGTTCCTCTGCGTTTAAACGTTTACGCAGAACAATGTCGTGACATGTGTTAGGACATCTGTTGTCTGCATTGCCAGAATTTCAATTGGTATCAGAGCAGGCATCCTGTCTGTTTTTGGATGAGATCATTGGGAGATACTTTTTGGTGTTTAAACAAGGAGGAGTTTTGAAGATTAGATCAATCAACTCAAACATACTTAAGGGTATTAATGGATGGGATGGATGTTCTGGATCGAAGGTAACAACCCAGAGGTTGTTCGTGTTATTGAGAAGGTTCTACAAAAACTGCAGAGAAGTGGCTAGTTCTCTTGTTGGGGTGTCTTATAAGATGTTTTGACATCTTATTAGGGCAAGCAGAATTTGTTCCTTGGTGGTTCTGCTGCATGGGTTTCTGATGGTAGAGCTCTAGAATTATAGGATTCTAGAGTTGTTGCTGAAGACAGATGGTGGAAGGTCTCAATCGTCGGCCTCTATAGTTGAAGATATCTGCATCTTTTTATTCCAAAGTCAGGAGTGATGGAATGAAGGGAGTTGTTGTAGATGTCTGTTATGGTGACTTGGTACTTGGAAGCTTGGTTCCATGGTACAGTGTGAAGTCAGTTGAAGAGGAGAAGAGTTAAGTTTAGGTTTATCAAGTTCTGGCTCTGGGAGTCTGATAAATTATTGATCGGCTAGGTTGTCAAAGATACTTGAGAATTCTCTCAAGTCCACTCATAATGGCGTCTCAGTCTTGCATTTGGAGTCTTCTAGTTATTCTTCTGACTAAAAGGTGTTTCTATGAAACACAACCTAAAGAAAGTGGAGGTGATTTATTTTCACTCTCCGAAAACAGCAAGGAAGGATTCATCTCTCTTAACCCTAAGGGTGGATCCAATCTGATTGAAGTTCTCAGAATTGTTGAGGCGAATAGGATTTGTTCAGAGAGAATCTTAGTTACTTGAGTCAAGGGTGACAACCTTGATATCTCAACACAGTGTGTCAAAGAATATACTTGCAAAAGATTGAATACTTGATAAGTGTGAATGAAGTGATCTGGTGGAGCTTAGCTATAATAGTGAAGAAGGGTTATTGGACAAGGATTTAAGATCAAGGTCTATTTGTGGAATTCAAAAGTATTTAATTGATTATCCTTGAAAGTCAAGATTGCTGATGTTCAACAAGATGTTGGAACATCTCATCACCAGAGTTTGTGCAAAATCATGGGAGGGGTACTGCATACACTTTAGCATCTGTTTTGGTCTTGGGTGTTGACCTAAGAATGGGCTTTAGTCTGGTGTGACAGAAGCATGTGATCTCTGGAGAGTTTCCTGGCAAGAAACAGGTATGGACTTTGATGCTGTTGAAGATGAAGATGAAGACATCATAATCTTGATGGTTATTTCTTATATCAGTTTATTTCTGATCTAGGAGGATTGGAGTGCTGATAGCACAACTTGGATCAGTTTATTTCTGATCTGGGTACTGAGGTGCATGGGATCTTGCTCATTTTGAAGGTCAAGGTTAAGTGGCAGTTATCTCTGACTTTCTACAGACTGCTCTACTAAGGAAAGTGGCACTCTTTTGTATGGCTATGGTGTAGTCTAGGACAACTTTATCTTCTGAAGATTCAGATGTGGCAGGTGTGAAGTCTTTGGAGTTTCAAAGCAGTTATTTATCAAGGTGTGAGCTTGAAGGGAATATATGTGATATGATTAAGCAGGATGGAGGTTGTCTACTCAAACTTGGTTGCTGAATCAAGTTTATGAGAGCATGGAACTCTTGTTCTGTAAAAGGGAGGAGGTTCTTCTAAGTGGCAGAATGAGGAGCTGAATTCAGCAGCTACATGTCATATCAGAATGTTCTGACATCTAGCTTAACATCAGAATCTCAGCTGGTGATGTGGCACATCAGCTTAAGATAACGTGATCTACAAGAGAATAGAAGTTATGGATGCTTCAAAAAGGTCTATCTCATACAGTTTGCGAGAGTTGTGGTTTGAGAAGATGTTACATGACTAGAGGCTTGGTAAATCCAGATGTCTTGCTATGGAGCAAGTAGTTCATGTGACTTGAAGATCAGATTTCATTGATGGATCAGTGTATCTTGTGGGAGTTCTAAAGAAAAGTGAGATCAATCAAAAGGTGGAATTTGGTTGGTTTCATATTGTGCATTCAAGCAGGATGCTTGAAACTGATTGCTCTTGTGAGGAAGGGTAATTGGTTGAAAATGTAAGGAGGATCTGGTTCATCTTGGAGCTTGTGGTAGAAGTTCTAGGTTGAGGATGGAAGTATGCCTTCTTTTGGTGGATGAGATTTTATTTCTCTTTGGGTTTCAAAAGCTCTCTTTGTTCAAGAACCATGGTGTGTGGTGTCTGTGATGTGTGAAGGATGTCCTAACTGATGTTAGACCATTTTTTGGGTTGGTTATCCTTGGAGTAGGATACTAAGTTCTGAGTGTGAAACTTGACACTCACATATTGTCTAAGAAGTATTTATCTTATCATACGGGAGAATGATGGGTAAAGGATTGTCTTAGAAGTTTGATGTGAATGGGATATGCTAGAAGTTGATCAGTTGGTGCTTGTGGAGCAAATGGGTTGAAGATTTCTGGAGCATGTGTTTGATGTTCTTCAAGTGTGAAGAATATCTGGGTGAGCTAGCAAACTAAGGGGCCCTGTGCATCTCTTTGAGGAATGTGAAGCATTTTGATTCAATTGGGTTGTATCTCAGGGAACAAGGAGATTCATACATGGGAATTCAGGAGGAGTTCGTGTGGTGTATGGATGGTTTCTGGATGAGAGTGATCAATGGATCTTTGATCTCAATCCAAGAGTTTGTTGGTTGTGGTACACAAATGCGTTCTGGGTATACACACACTATATGATCATGAAGTTGTCATGGGATATCATGTAGTGGCTTTGGGTGGTTCTTGATGAAGAAGCATCTGTTGAGAAAGATAGGGGGAGAACTTCTATTTGATTTTTGTACTGGTGTGGTACATGGTTTGCTTAAGGGTCAAGCAGTAGGTGAATGTGGTCAGCAAGTGTGTTGAATTGAGGGTGCGCTCTTGAAGACATGAAGATGTGTCTTATGTTTTCCATTCATTTAGGGTGTTCTTCTGGCAAAGGAGCACTGGTTGTCTATGACAGGGGGAGTTAGATCTCTGTCTCAGATATATAGCTGCAATGATGCAGACTGGCTATCAAGATTGTTTGTGGTTTCAAGTAGTTTGCGATAGATTGCCTCAGGTGAGGTTGATATGTACGATGGGATGTCGTGACATTGCCCTACTGATATGAGTTATGGGTAAACTTATCAGGACGTTCTGATTCTATCATTGGGTGTCAATGGATTGAATTAGAAGTGGTATAAGTATCTTGGGAAATTCTGTTGCTGTCTGGAAGAAATTAGTTTTCTGCTAATGGAAGGGTAATCGAATAGATTCTGCTATAATCAAGGGTGATAAATCTGGATTAAGAAAGTCCTAACTGTGGGGACCATAAGCCTGACAAAATCAGGTTAGGTATCAGGACACTGTTCAGAAGTGGTTTCGAGGACAAGTCAGAAAAGGTGGAAACTTTTGAAACTAACCTGATCAGTAATTATTGCACTCCTTGACTAGTCTTTTGTTTGGATTTGCTCTACCTACATAACCTCTTAATATTTAAGGAAGATCAAGCTGGAACATCTTTCTTAGGTTGAAATCAAATGAGTTTTGTTCGGGTGTGGGTAAGCATTATTTGGGTTTGGGTCTGCATGGGTCACTTTTGCCATCTTTTGGCTAAAAAGAGGGAGAATGACTGTGTTGTTGATATGGACTGGCTGTGTGCTTTTGAGTTACTGATCTGCAAAATTATCTCAAAGGATGTTCTAACGTTAGTTCTAACATCCTTAAATTGTGTTTTGTGATCAGAGTTAAGAAGCAAGTGTGTACTTTGTGTTACCATGGAATGAAGAGGTTATCTTCTCCCTCCTTCCACTGCCTGCACCATCAACCTGAAGAATGTTTTAGCCAAAATTTGTCAAAAGGGGGAGATTGAAAGCTCAAATGGTTTGACTAAATTTTGGTAAAATATAATGGGGGAAAAGATGCTCCAACATGAAGATTTATGCCCCAGACCAAAGATGTCGAATAGAATGTCACAGCATATAGATTAGACATCATGACTATCACAGCAGGCTTATTTCAAATCTGTTCCAAGATTCAAGGCGCGATTGGTAGTGGATCAAGGATCAAAGATATGAAGCCCAACAAAGCAGAAGACTATAAAAGAAGACCAAGACCTAGGCAGAAAAGTGAGAGAGGACGACATAGACTTAGGAATCCTATTTTGTAAAATAGGGTTTAGGTTTTGAGAGTCGTAGGTTTCTCTTATAAGTCTCCCTCTATATCGATTTGATGTAGTGTGGTAGACATAGATACTTGTACAGATTCAGAAGCCCGTAGGCAATGAATCATGTAGTGTTTTTGGATGAAGCTTTGAAGCAAATTCAAGTTAACTTGTTAGTCAAGGATGCTTGACTGAATTTTGTATTGGAATGGGTGTCTTTCAATAGGGTAGGTACAGTTATGAGGTATTAACTGTTAGATAATCACATGTTGTGATTTAGGGAGTGAGATGGGTTTCTCTTATCAATTTGATGTGACTTCTAATGATAAAGACTTCATTGGGTAGTGATAGGTTAGTGTGGGTGCTTTCTATAAACCTAAGGTTGTTTACATAAAACTATACTACTGATAGTGATTTCTTCTTCCTGGATTGGTATCCCCCAGATGTAGGTGAGTTGCACCAAACTGGGTTATCATATTCTGTGTTGTTTATCATTCTGCTATTTTCAGTTCAATCTTGATTAACATGTTGGATCAGATGTCGTAACATCTTAATTATGTAGTTCTGATATTCAAGGTATCAATCTACTGTTGTTCCTCTGCGTTTAACTGTTTATGCAAAACAATGTCGTGACATGTGTTAGGACATCTGCTGTCGGCATTGCCAGAATTTTAGAGCCTTCCGTGAAGAAATGAAGCAAAAAGAGCAAGAATCAGAAGATTTTGGTGGAAAATACACATATGGCGTTCCACGTGGCGTTGGCCAAGGAGGACGCCATGACGTGTAGGGTGTAACACCCCTAATCTATCCCCCAATTAATTAAATCGATAACAAAACATCATAGTAGAATTAAACATTCACGGCTTAGACGGAGGCGTCACATCAAAATAGTGAAACGAAATACCACAACCTGCTGATATAGATATGCAATAATCAGGTAGCAAAATAATCAAAGGAACTTAGTTCCTAACACCCACAATTCAGATACAGAATAAAAGCGGAAAATCTGCAACTGAAATCTCATATATATATATATATAATGTAAAAGGTTTATCTGTCATATACAAAGTCATACATGTACAATCCAAAAAGATATATACAACTACACGAAATCACAAATGGTCTCCCCGACTACCCGGTGCTACATATCAGAGCCGAACGACAAAAGAATGAAGACCTAAGCTTCACCAAAATGACCTCCAGCATCTAATCTGTAATGCCTCATAGAGCATTCAAAACAGCAGAAGGGTGAGAAACAGAATTATAATATAATTGCATACAATTATATAATAACACAAAAATACACATGTAAATTATTCTCACCACAACTTACACCAGAATTCAAATACAAAACAACACAATGCATATCTCATACATACATCACCAAGACTTATCCATCATGCTCAATGCATTTATCACAACATATATATACAAATATATCAACTCATCAATTCCACACATCATCAATCCATTCATGATTTATGCAAATGCAAAGAGACCGACACAACAACTCTATGCAAATGCCATACAGTACCATTCCATCCATCATTCTCATCATTAGTTCACTTAGGAACTATTGGAACCATCGCTTGTTACTTAGTGTAACTCCCCATCGGGTAAACGATGTTCCCTGTCGCTCACACCTCTTTGTATAAGGCACACAACGTTTATGGATCGCTCACACCTCTTTGTATAAGGCACACGACCCGATCGCTCACACCTCTTTGTATAAGGCACACGATCGTCCATAATCATCGCTCACACCTCTTTGCATAAGGCACACGATGTTATAACGGATCCCCTTGGGAATCGTTTCGCCGCTCACACCCACTAGGGCACACGACATCACAAGAATGCATATCATGATGCTTGGCATGCAATGACTCATGACATTCAAATGCACACATATATGCAACCATAATCATGCATATACAACCAATCACAACACATTACATTTACTTGCCCTTAGGCCACAAACCATCCTCACAACATTTCATCACATGCATTAACATCATATAACAGCACACAAGTCATACGATATATATCAAAAGCATCTTGCATGTTAACACATCAATTACACACAATTACGATGGTAAAAGTCGACAAAATGACACATTTCCAAATTCTTGATATAATTAAATCGGCCACAAATCTCAAAACCATTATCATAAGAAAGAACATCTCAATAGCTATCTAACGGTACCAAGAACGTCCCAATCCGAGTTACGGATCAAAAGTTATGCATTTTCAAAGAAAATAATTTATTGAGAAACAATCATATTCGCCTGGCGACTTATGATTTTGCCTGGCAGATCCCCCTTCGCCAGCACTTCGCCTGGCGAACTAGTGGCGAACCAAAAATTTAGAAAAATCCCAAGAGTTACAGAAGCTAACACATTTCTGTTTTTCCGTTTTCGCTTGGCGACTAACGATTTCGCCTGGCGAATGCCCCTTCGCCAGCACTTCGCCTGGCGACTTAGTGGCGAGACCTAATTCGCCTGGCGAATTCCCAATTCGCCTGGCGAATTCCCAATTCGCCTGGCGAATTCCCAATTCGCCTGGTGAATCACACCAGAACCAGAATTTCATGCTATGGGTTATATTGCTCCAAAACCCCAAAAATCTCATTTTTTCATCCCAAATCAATTCCAACAGCAAAACAAATATCAGCAATTGTTCACAAACACAGTGTGACCATACAACGCAATTTATATCGATTTCCGACCGCGAAACCATCGATTCCTAAACATTTTCTCATTTCCAACCTAGAAGTGAAAATTATGGAAAGGCAAGAGAACATTCAAACATACACATACATAACCATACACAAGCATAAGATAATCGAGTTTCACACCCTTACCCGATTAATCGCGCTTCGAAGTGTCGGTTAAATCGGTTTCTTACTCTCCAAGTTTTTCCTCTTTTTCTTCTTTTTCTTTTCTCTTTTCCTTCTTCTCTTTCTTTTCTCTCTATTTTTCTCTCTATGTTTCTATTTGATGGAAAATATAATATCTACCCAAGCAAAAGACCAAAATACCCCTACACTCAATTTTCTCGCAAACGCTCCCACAACGCGATAAAGCATAATAACGATAAACATAACAAATTTATCAAGAATAAAATAATATAAAGACTAAAAATAATTAAATCGACTCGATTAAATAAAACTAACAAAAACTGGGGCGTTACAACTCTCCCCCACTTAGAAATTTTCGTCCTAAAAAATATTACTTGAGACGAACAACTCCGGATACGACTCCCGCATCCGACTCTCCAACTCCCAAGTCAAATTGCCCTCAGCAGCGCCTCCCCACACTACTTTCACAAGCGCAATATCCTTGCCTCTTAACTGCTTCAACTCGCGATCCAAAATCCTCACCGGTAATGCCTCAACGGTAAGGTTCTCCCTTACCTCAACCTCATCCATCGGAATCACATGCGACGGATCCGGAACATACTTCCGAAGCTGTTAAACATGGAACACATCATTAAAATTCGAAAGACTCGGCGGCAACGCCACCCGATAAGCCACAGCACCTACTCTCGCGGATATCTGATAAGGACCAACAAATCGAGAGGTAAGCTTCTTTGACTTCAATGTACGACCAACACCCATCACCGGTGTAACTCTCAAAAATACATGATCGCCCTCTTGAAACTCAAGATCTTTCCTTCTTCGATCATGATAACTCTTCTGCCTACTCTGAGAAACCCTCATTTTCTCACGAATAAGTTTCACCTTTTCCGTAGTTTGTTGAATTAACGTCGGTCCAACCACCGAACTCTCACCAGATTCATGCCAACACAAAGGTGTTCGACATCTTCTTCCATACAACGCTTCAAAAGGTGCCATTCCAATACTCGAATGGGAACTGTTGTTATACGTGAATTCCACCAACAAAAGATAACTATCCCAAGCACCACCTTGCTCAAGAACACAAGCTCTCAGCAAATCTTCCAACGGCTGAATAGTTCTCTCGGTCTGACCATCCGTCTGAGGATGATAAGTAGAACTCAATCTCAACTTGGACCCTAACGCCTTTTACAAACTTTCCCAAAATCTGGAAGTAAACCTCGGATCTCGATCTGAAATAATACACAACACAACACCATGTAGCTTCACAATCACACGGATATAAATCTCAGCCAACCTTTCCAAAGAAAACTGATGTCAATCGGAATGAAATGCGCCGATTTAGTCAGCCTATCCATAACCACCCAAATGGCATTATGTCCCCTCTGTGTATTCGGCAACCCGTCACAAAATCCATAGAAATGTTATCCCATTTCCATTCGGGAATATCCAACGGTTGCAATAATCCACTAGACTTCTGATGTTCTACCTTTGACTTCTGACACGTCAAACATGCATAAACAAACTGAGCCACATCCCTCTTTAATCCGGACCACCAAAAGATCTTCTTCAAATCTTGATACATCTTATTAGCTCCCGGATGAATACTCAAATTACTCCGGTGTCCTTCCTCTAAAATCATCCTTTTCAATTCCGAATCATCAGGAATACAAATCCTACCGCGGAATCTCAAAACACCCTTATCTTCCACTTTAAAGTCACCATTCACACTTTTATCTCCAACCGTCATCAAATCAACGAATTTCACATCCAGCTTCTGTTTCTCGCTAACGGTTAATAAAAAATCATTAGTAACCTTTAACATACCAAGCCTCACGCCCTCAGATGTCAATTCACACACCAAACTCAAATCTCTAAATGCTTCCAAAAGTTTCCACTCTTTAACCATCAAAGCGGACATATGCAAAGATTTCCAGCTTAACGCATCGGCTACCACATTAGCTTTACCAGGATGGTAATTCAAGCTAAAATCGTAGTCCTTCAAAAATTCCAACCATCTCAGTTGCCCCATATTCAACTCTTTCTGATCAAACAAGTATTTCAAACTCTTATGATCACTAAAGACTTCGAATCTTGCACCGTAGAGATAATGCCTCCAAATTTTCAAGACAAAAACCACCGCAGCCAATTCCAAATCATGAGTAGGATAATTCTTCTCATGAACTCTCAATTGCCTCGAAGCATAAGCCACATCCTTACCTTCTTGCATCAATACTCCGCCTAAACCAATCAAAGACGCATCACAATACACCACAAACGGTTCACTAGGATTCGGTAAGATCAAAATCGGAGTTGTAGTCAATCTTCTCTTCAGCTCACTAAAACTTTCCTCACACCGAATATCCCAAATGAACGCTTGACCTTTACAAGTCAACTGGGTCAAAGGAAGTGCTAACTTAGAAAAACCTTCAATGAATCTTCGATAATATCCAGCTAAACCCAAAAAGCTTCTAATTTCAGTAACCGATCTAGGAGCCTCCCATTGTAGAACTGCATCTACTTTAGATGGATCCACAGCAATACCATTACCTGGAATCACATGCCTAAGAAAACTCACTTCTGACAACCAGAACTCGCACTTGGAAAACTTGGTATAAAGTCTCTTCTCCTTCAAAATTTGCAACACAATACGCAAATGCTCCGCATGCTCCTCCCGGGACTTAGAATAAATCAAGATGCCATCAATAAACAAAACAATAAATCGATCCAAATGCTCATGGAAAATACGATTCATATACTCCATAAACACACCCGGCGCATTAGAAACCCCGAACGGCATCACAAAATATTTGTAATGACCGTAACGTGTCCTAAAAGTCGTCTTCTGAATATCTTCCTCTCTCACTCTAATCTGATGATACCCTAACCTCAAATCAATCTTACTAAACACACACGCACCTACCAACTGGTCCATCAGATCATCAATTCTCGGAAGAGGATACTTATTCTTAATCGTCACCTTATTCAGCTGGCGATAATCGATACACAATCGCATACTTCCATCTTTCTTATTTACCAATAAAACTGGAGCACCCCAAGGCGACAAACTCGGCCTCACAAACCTCTTTTCTAACAACTCATTCAACTGCTTCTTCAACTCAACCAACTTAGATGCCGACATTCGATATGGTGCCATAGATACAAGTCTAGTACCAGGAACTAGATCTATAGTAAACTCCACCTCTCTCTCTGGTGGCACATCTGAAATATCCTTTGGAAACACCTCTGGAAAATCACACACAACTGGAAACACATCTAATGCAACTTGACTATCCACGGTCAACGATGCAAACAACCCAAACAACTGAGCTTCATCCGCCAAAAGTTTCTTCAACTCTTTGGTAGATAAGAAACTCGATTCCTCGTCTTCTTCAAGAGAAGGAAATCTTACCAACTTATGATAACACTCAATATGCACTCGATTGAACTGCAACCAGTTCATTCCCAGAACCACATCCAAACCCTCCAATGACAAACACACTAAATCCATCTCAAACTCTTTACCATAAATGGTCAAAGGACAACTTAAACAAACTAAGGAAGTAGTTACTGATCCCATTACTGGAGTATCAATAACCATCTCTCCACCCATCGAAGATAACAAAAGATTCAAATGCTTCGCGCACTCAGACGAAATAAATGAATGAGTCGCTTCTGGTATCAATAATAGCAATTAAAGGCGTACTATTAATAAAACAAGTACCTCTGATCAGACGATCTGCACTAAAAGTCTGAGTTCCTGCCAATGCAAACACTTTCCCTCCAGCTTGAGCTTGCTTTGGTTACGGACACTTCGTACTAACATGACCAGCTTCACCACAATTGAAACACATCACCACATTCTTCTTGCAATCAGCTGCGACATGTCCTATACCTCCACAATTGGAACACTTCCTCATATCCTTCCTACATTCAAACTAACGATGTCCTAAGTCACCACACCTAAAACATATCAGAGGATTTGACATACCTCCCCCACTTGGCCTTTTCTCAAAATTACTCCTTTGCTTACCCTTGTCAGCTGGTGACACATAAGGACTACCACAAAACCGTTGCTTCCCTTTCCTTTCGTTCACACTCTTATAATGAATAGAACGAGCTTTTCTATCCTCCTCAAAAATTCTACAACAATCCACGAAATCCGAAAACCTCCTAATCCTTTGATATCTGATTGCCTGCTTGATCTCAGGACGCAATCCGTTCTCAAACTTCACACACTTGGAAAACTCCGCAGTTGCTTCAGCATAATGTGGATAAAATTGAACAAACTCCACAAACTTAGCAGTGTAATCAACAACAGACATGTAACCTTGTTTCAATTCCAAGAAATTTATCTCTTTCTTTCCCCTAACGTCTTCAGGAAAATACTTCCTCAAAAACTCCCTGCTAAACAAAGCCCAAGTGACCTCTTCACCTGTAGCTTCCCACACATGACGCGCACTAACCCACTAATCATCAGCCTCCTCCTGCAACATGTGAGTACCCAATCTCACCTTATGTTCCTCAGCATAATCCATCACTCGAAAGATTCTTTCAATCTCCTTAAGCCAAATCTGAGCACCATCAGGATCATGTCTCCCTTTGAAGACAGGCGATTTGTTCTTCCTGAACTCATCATTCCCCCCAGCCTTAGGTGCACCCCGTACAACCTGGGCCATAGTTTGCATAGCAGCAGCAAGAGCAGCATCATTCCTACCAGCCATATTCTGTTCATTTCCAATAACAGCAACTATGGTTAAACAAACAGCTCACCCAACCACAAAGACCAACACGGACTGAAACGAACTGACACGGACTGACACGGACTGGCACAAAATGGCTTTGATACCACTTAATGTAACACCTCCAATCTATCCCCCAATTAATTAAAGCGATAACAAAACATCAGAGTAGAATTAAACATTCACGGCTTAGACGGAGGTGTCACATCAAAATAGTGAAACGAAATACCACAACCTGCTCATATAGATATGCAACAATCAGGCAGCAAAATAATCAAAGGAACTTAGTTCCTAACACCCACAATTCAGATACAGAATAAAAGCGGAAAATCTGCAACTGAAATCTCATATATATATATATATATATATATATATATATATATATATATATATATATATATATATATATATATATATATAATGTAAAAAGGTTTATCTGTCATATACAAAGTCATACATGTACAATCCAAAAAGATATATACAACTACACAAAATCACAAACGATCTCCCTAACTACCCGATGCTACATATCAGAGCCGACCGACAAAAGAATGAAGACCTAAGCTTCATCAAAATAACCTCCAGCATCTAATCTGCAATGCCTCATAGAGCATTCAAAACAGCAGAAGGGTGAGAAACACAATTATAATATAATTGCATACAATTATATAATAACACAAAAATACACATGTAAATTATTCTCACCACAACTTACACCAAAATTCAAATACAAAACAACACAATGCATATCTCATACATACATCACCAAGACATATCCATCATGCTCAATGCATTTACCACAACATATATATACAAATATATTAACTCATCAATTCCAAGCATCATCAATCCATTCATGATTTATGCAAATGCAAAGAGACCGACACAACGACTCTATGCAAATGCCATACGGTACCGTTCCATCCATCATTCTCATCATTAGTTCACTTAGGAACTATTGGAACCATTGCTTGTTACTTAGTGTAACTTCCCGTCGGGTAAACGATGTTCCTTGTCGCTCACACCTCTTTGTATAAGGCACACGACGTTTATGGATCGCTCACACCTCTTTGTATAAGGTACACGACCCGATCGCTCACACCTCTTTGTATAAGGCACACGGTCGTCCATAATCATCGCTCACACCTCTTTGTATAAGGCACACGATGTTATAGCGGATCCCCCCGGGAATCATTTCATCGCTCACACCCACTAGGGCACACGATATCACAAGAATGCATATCATGATGCTTGGCATACAATGACTCATGACATTCAAATGCACACATATATGCAACCATAATCATGCATATACAACCAATCACAACACATTGCATTTACTTGCCCTTAGGCCACAAACCATCCTCACAACATTTCATCACATGCATTAACATCATATAACAGCACACAAGTCATACGATATATATCAAAAGCATCTTGCATGTTAACACATCAATTACACACAATTATGACGGTAAAAGTCGACAAAATGACACGTTTCCAAATTCCCAATATAATTAAATCAGCCATAAATCTCAAAACCATTATCATAATAAAGAACATCTCAATAGCTATCTAACGGTACCAAGAACGTCCCAATCCGAGTTACGGATCAAAAGTTATGAATTTTCAAAGAAAATAATTTATTGAGAAACAGCCAGATTCGCCTGGCGACTTATGATTTCGCCTGGCGGATCCCCCTTTGCCAGCACTTCGCCTGGCGAACTAGTGGTGAACCACAAATTTAGAAAAATCCTAAGAGTTACAGAAGCTAACACATTTCTGTTTTTCCGTTTTCGCTTGGCGACTTACGATTTCGCCTGGCGAATGCCCATTCGCCAGCACTTCGCCTGGCGACTTAGTGGTGAGACCTAATTCGCCTGGCGAATCACACCAGAACCAGAATTTCATGCTACGGGTTATATTGCTCCAAAACCCCAAAAATCCCATTTTTTTCATCCCAAATCAATTCCAACAGCAAAACAAATATCAGCAATTGTTCACAAACACAGTGTGATCATACAACACAATTTATATCGATTTCCGACCGCGAAACCATCGATTCCTAAACATTTTCTCATTTCCAACCTAGAAGTGAAAACTACGGAAAGGCAAGAGAACATTCAAACACACACATACATAATCATACACAACCATAAGATAATCGAGTTTCACACCCTTACCCGATTAATCGCGCTTCGAAGTGTCGGTTGAATCGGTTTCTTACTCTCCAAGTTTTTCCTCTTTTTCTTCTTTTTCTTTTCTCTTTTCCTTCTTCTCTTTGTTTTCTCTCTATGTTTCTATTTGATGGAAAATATAATATCTACCTAAGCAAAAGACCAAAATACCCCTACACTCAATTTTCTCGCAAACGCGATAAAACATAATAACGATAAACATAACACATTTATCAAGAATAAAATAATATAAAGACCAAAAATAATTAAATCAACTCGATTAAATAAAACTAACAAAAACTGGGGTGTTACATAGGGTTTCACCCACGTCTCAACGGTCAAAAGACCATGTCCTTCACCATTTGCACACATGGTGGACGCCATGTAGGGATGGCAGGCGCCATTTTCCCAAAACTTGCCTTGGCCATAGGCAGTTGAAGGAAGTGGCCATGACTAAAAGGAATGTCTCCACACAATTTCTGAACGCTTCGTACAATTTCCAAGGCCTTTACCACTATAAATAGGACATAGTTTTCATAGTTTAGGCATCCTCTCTTAGTTGCAGCATAGGTCTAAATTCAGTTTGTTAAAAGCGATAATCTATCACATCTAGGGGTTATCACACTATTGTTGTAATCGAGATTGGATCATTGTAGAGTAGAGTAATCTTGCCGCCATTTTACTTTTCAAGTCAAATTTACTTTCCAACATTGTATCAGATTCAAGTCTTCGATTTGGAGCAAGTTTATTATTCAATTCGCAATTTATTTTCATTCGCACCGTCTTTACTTTGTTTACTTTCCCGCATTGCTTTACTTTGTTTATTTCATGCCTTGCCTTAAATTTGTTTACTTTATTGCTCCGCTTTACATTCTTTACTTTATCGCATTACCTGTTTTAATTTCTTTATCATAAAAAGATCTGTTTTCAAACCGAACTTAAGCGTGACACTTTCGTTCTTACTTTTGAAAATCAATCGTACACTTAACACGTTTTTTTTTCTAAATGACTTATTCTGCGAATCAATTTCATGCCATGTTTACCATAGTCATGTCTAGCTAGATCCTTAGTGTTGGGATGTGAGGACCGTCGTTTCGACGGTACTCTATATGTTGTGTTTGTAGAAATGCTTTAGGGGCTGCTTTGGGTTTAATATAACTTTTTTGAATTTAACTTTATCGACCATTACGTAAATGGGACAGTGTTTCTATTTGCGTAATAACCGTGACTATGCCGGGTAAGATCGAAAGTTGTCTGATACTTAAGATAAAAGTTGGTTAGTTTTTAATTGATAAAAACAGCGAAAGCGCTTTGTTAATTAATTAGGGGAATTTAATATTATTAGAAAGTGATTTTAAAACTATTTTTGGACGCGTTTATAGATTTAGGATCCGGTTGGCCGAGCATATGCCGGAAACCCTTTGATGTTAAAAGTTTCTAATCAAACGCACTTTTTAACTGAGTCTTAGAGGTAATTATATAAAAAAGGACTTTATCACTTTAACGCAATACGCGACCGGTGCAGCGTGAGTGGCTGGTATAGATTAGAGGTTAGGTTCGGTTCTGATTATGCTAACGTGACGGTTCCTTTTTAATTAACTCTTTTTTAAGGATGAAAATATTGCCCCGCAAGTGTCTCCACTTAAACAATAGAAGTATCGTCTGATCAATGTGAATTACATACCAGTACCATTTATCTAAATTCATTTTTATTCATTATTCTCTATTTCCTGTGCACATTACACATTGTTTCTAATAGCCTTAGATAAACATCGTAACAATAGTAATCGATAGATTGACATTGGTCTCTGTGGGATCAATAATATTTTATATTACTCTGACGTACTCTGTATACTTGCGGAAAACACAGAATCAAGTTTTTGGCGCTGTTGTCGGGGACCAATTTCGTCAGATATCGTACTCTGTTGTTACACCGTCTAGACTAAGGCATTCTTGTCTCTATTACAATGTATCACCCAAATTTTCCCTGCAATTACCACTCCCAGTATTTTGAGGAACTGCAAGATTCCCATAAATGGAACCTCGAAATACTAATGGAGGATTTCATTGTGATGCAAACTCACTTTAGGCTCGAATCTATGATGAAGCGCTTTGTAGAGACACAAACTCTCCAGAATGAAGAATTTAGAAAACAAAGTCTCCACATTAATGAAAACCTTTTGCAGCTTAACACTGTGGTTGAATCCCTCGCGACTCACAATGAGGTATTGGAGACTCAAATCTCCCTGCTTGCACAAATACCCCTAAGACCCTTCCCTGAGGAGCATGTGGATGTTATAACAACCAGTAGTGAAAAACAAATCGAAAATCCTAAGGAGAGTGATTATGAGGTTGAGGAGAGTTCTAGTGAGAAAAGCGTAGAGATTGAGAAAACCCCACCGACACCACCCGAAAGGGAGGTCGTCGAAGAGGTAGAGAATGAAGCATCTTATGTTATTCCTCCTTCCTATACCCCACCAATTCCTTTCCCGCAAAGGTTTGTGGAAGCTAAGGTAGACCCCTAATCCAAAACGTATGTGGAGGTTAAAAAGTATCCACACCAATGTACCTTTGTCTGAAGTCCTGCTTAAAAAGAGAAATTTAGAGGACCACGAAACTAGGGAAATTACTAGTGTTAAAAGGGGGAGGTTAGCCTTCGAAGTGGTGGATGAAAAAAGTACACCAAAAACTAAAAAGCAAATACTGAGGATAGAGCCAAAACCAGCACCACAAGTTCAAAAGAATGAACCACCCTACAAAAGAAAGAAAAGAAAAGATGAGGGATATGTGAGATGGCTTGATAAGTGACCATGGAAACTAGAGATTATTAAAAGTTTGATCGAGGAATCATTCTCGAGAGAACCACCATGAGTACTTACACTCCTGGGTTGTCGAGCTAACGACATAAAAAGAAGCGCTTTGTGGGAGGTAACCCACGAGTTTTTAATTTAATGTTTTTCTTTTATTCTTTGAATTTGCAGAAAATAAAGAAATGTATCGCTTATCACGTCTCAGCTACATCTAGGAAAAAATTCTCTAGATGACGGTCCTAGAGATGACCAGGTGAAGCTAGCGGGATTATACCTGAGTGAATCGCACACTCAAAGATACAACAGAGTCGCCACCAAACTTTATTTAGTCCCAAAGGACATGAAAAATATCGATAAAACCCAAAGGGAAGAGAAATGGATAAGGGGGTCGGTTATGCTAAAGGAAGGTACTAGCACCTTACGTATTTGTCATACTCGACGGGAACCATTTCGCTTACTTCTAGGCTTGAATGGTTTATCTATCTAAAAGCTTCTAGCTAAAAAGAAGAGGAGAGAAAGGAGGAAAAGAGAAAGAAAGAGAGAAAGTGCTCGCGGAGGATTAGGGCCCTCGTGCCTACGTACCCTCATAGTAAAATGAGGAAATTAGAGCTCCGTAGTTCATGGAACCAGGAAAATAGAAGAAGAATGGAAGAAGGTGGAAGGGTGGAAGTGTGGAAGTGTGCTCGCCAAGATCATGGCAATCTTGTGCCTACGTATCTTACATTCAAATGAATGAAGAATCAGAGCGTCCGTAGTTCGGGGAACCAAGACGGAAAAGGAAAAGGAAAGTGGTGTCAAATCTAAGAGCAAAAGAAGTAGAGGTTAACCGAAGAAAAAGAGACTTAAGCTCTGTGGGGAAACAGAGAATTGGTGTTAACAGACAGACTGTGATTAACCAAAAGGAAAGAGTACTGAACCAAGACAAGGTGTATGACTCTAAAGGAATTTCGGTATATTAACTGATAAACAGTGGTTAACCGAGGAAAGAAAAGATTGCAACTCCGCGGGGAGCAAGGTTTGGTTTTAACAGATAAACTGTGATCAGCCAGAAGAACGTGTGTAGAACCAAGCGAAGGTTGTGACCCAAAGAATGGGTGTGGAACCAAGAAAGGTTGTGACCCACTGGGGATGTCGGTATTGACTGAACAAACAGTACTTGACCAACGAAGAATGGCATTGAACCAGAAGGATGTTGCTGACCGCTGAGAAATCGGTGTGAACAGAAAACTTGTGATTAACCGAAAAGAAACGAGTGATTAACCAAAAGAAGGTGATTAACTCGAAAGAGGCTCAGTGTATTAATAGACGGGCTATGGTTAACTGAGAAGAAAGTGCAAATTGGTGTTTTAACTGACAGGAAGTGATTAACAAATCAAAGGGAGAGGAACCAAGAGAAGGTTGCGAACTCCGCAAGGGTTTCGGTGTTTAACAGAAAGACTGTGTTTAACCGAAGAAAGAGTGTGAGATGCAAGGGAAAAGAAAGTTGGTTTTAACAGTATGACTGTGATTAACCAAAGAAATAATGATTACGACTCTCAAGGGGAATCAGTAAAAGAAGTGATTAGCCACTACACTGGGGAAAAAGAAGAGTATTGAGACATGAGCAAGAGATTGACTCTCTGAAGATTGCTAATGATCGTGAACCGAGGGAACGGTGATGGATCAAAAGACAAATTGAGAGAGATAAGAGTGATCAGGGATCGACTCAACTGGGGAAGGAGATATGCTACCGCCCGGGGATAAAGCTGACTAAGCCAGGCACATGGTCATTCGTCCCCTACCTGAAGTAATCAAAATGAGAGTAGGAATTCCTCATTCTCATTCATTCTCTACCACACAGGGTGTAGTGCAGAAGTTAAAATGGACAGCGTAACAGCTCTAAGTTGTACAGTGCTCCAGTGTCGCGCAAAAACTCCGACTCCGCGAGGAAGAGAGAAAGAAAGCTCTAAAGGAAGCCTAAAGAGAAGCGCCAAAGGGAAGATCAATAATAGAAAGTAAGTTTTGATTAATTAATCAAAGGGAAGAAGATGCTAACAATTTTCCAAATGAATTGAAAAATTATTAAAGCAAAAGGGTGCATTATTAATTATACAAGACTAAGTTTATCCCTTGAAGAACAAACTTAAATCAACCATGAATAGAAGTGCAAAACAGTACCAAATGACATTTAATATGCATCACAGATCATGTTACCATGTGAATAAAAGTGTCCAAGAACGATCATGTACAATGCCAAGAATATGCACAACTACATAATCGATAAAATCGAGCACAGGAAAATTGTAATCATGCTTCAAACTGAAGTGAAACAACTCCTAAAACATCCATAAAAATCAACCATATCAATCCATGGAGTTTAAAAGAGGAAAGCATGGCAAACACACTTGAAAAAGCTTGAAAATGGCAATCTTGAGCAGTGTTAATCGATTAACACTTTACAGTGCAAAAAGTGTTAAAAAAGTGTTAATCGATTAACACTTGCAGAAACATAGATTTTTGCTGAAAATGCAGTGTTAATCGATTAACACTTTGCAGTGCAAAAAAGTTAATCGATTAACACTGAAGCAGTGGCTGAAATTTGATTTTTCAAAAGCACTTTTGGCAACTTATTGATTGTGCAGTCACTCCTATGCTAGGGCAAACAATTATGCACGAAAATCAAGTTTAACAATAACCAATAATCAACAATGGAATCAATTAACTCATCAAGATCATTGATCAAGCAATGGCGTAATCAATTCATACACAAAAAGCATCAAACTACATCGCGAATGATACGAAAACGTTCGAAACAGTAAAATGTGCGAAGAAGGACCAACCTACAAGGCTGAGATGTGCCTTGGATGTTGTTACAAATGAATCTTGATGAAGATAATCAAAGAAAACCAGAGGAATCTTCAATTATAGCTGAATTGTATCGAAACCGAGTAAATTACGACGAAATCTCCAAAACACAAATTCGCACAGTAGAATCTTGAAGCAATCACTTGTGATAAATCCAAAAGCTAATAAAACTCCAGAAAATCCAGTAGAATTGTAAGATGATGAAGGTTAAGCTCAAGAAATAATCACTTCTAAGGTGAAAGTAACTGCTCTTCAATGGTGAAATTGAGCTATAGTGAGGCTTGGGAAGAAAATGTAGATGAAGATGAGGAAGTTGCAAAAAAAATTCAGTGAGAATGTGAGAGATTTGAGAGTGAAGAGAGTGACGTGTGATTGAAATGGTGGATCCCCCTTTAACAAAGTGAATGGTTCTTTATATAGAGTTTTGGTTAGGAGTGTGATAGGTTTGGAACTTGGATTGGAGCTAGCTAAGGGTGGTTTGGCATTTGGTTTGGAGTTAGTTACATCTAACTCACTGAGTTAGAGGTTAACTCAGTTAGTTATTTGTTAACTCGGTGGGACCATCCTAATGCAAGCTTCAAATCCAATGGTTCACATGTTTAGAAATAAAGGTGCATGGTGGTCTTGAGTGGAAATGGTACATTGTAGCAAAATGAAAGTGGATTCTTGAAGTGTCTAGAACATTCCACATGATGCTAGAACTCAAAAGTGTGTAGTAACAGGTTGCTCATATAAAAAGTAGCAGAATCTGCCAAATTCACATGTGTTAACCGATTAACACTTTTTACACGGCAAAGTGTTAATCGATTAACCAGGCCAAAATTTGCCCATATTGCTTAAAAAATGGTGTTGTAGCCACGATTCCGATTTTCAACCTCTTGCTTTGATGAATAGGCATAGAAACCCTTGTTTTGTGCTTGTGTTGATGTTGTGATGACCTTGTGAGGATGTGATTAATCGGGCTTGAAAACCTGACAATTTCTGCAACAAAACCATAGAGAAAAAAGAGTGCGAGTGCGTATGCTAGAGATGCGAATGCACATGCTTATGCAAAAGGCAAAAGGGGAGGTCAAATTTTGGGTTACGACACCAGGTACCCACGAACATTCCTGTGAATGTCGCTGCTGGTGGTGACAGATGATGAGTATGATAGGAAAAAGCATGTCTCTCCCGTCCGTAACTCACCTCCTCCCCGTTCTACACATGGTTATGACCCAGCTGCACACACCGCACTGTATTTTTCTAATACTTTTGCAGGTACTTCCTCTGGAATCGGGAAATATGATGATCTGCTTCAAGAATTGCACAGTCGAAGATCTCGTGATGATTAACATGATAGCCTATTTTACACCATGTATTAGTGAAAACAAGAGATGCAAGCGTCACAAGCTCAAAACTAACATGCATCTGCAAGTGATGCGAGAAACCCAAACAAACATATGCACCATGCAAGAGCAGTTTCAATAAATGAAAGTATCTCAAAATGCCCACCGCCAAAGTAGAAGTGGTCAGTGAAAACAGGGATAACAAGGGAAGGATTATAGTAGATTTGGCCTTGGTGGTACGCGGTAGAATTCATACAGATTCTGTCTTTCCTTTTTCCATGTTTTATCAAAACATTGAGGACAATGTTTGGTCTAAGTGTGGGGGAGTTGAGGAATTTTGTCGTTTTCATTTATCGCTTTCTAGGTAGATTTATTATCTTCTAGTCTATTTCATGTTTTTAGGATTTTTCCGATTTTCTGTATTTTGTCGAGTCATCGTATGTGCTGTCGAGTCTTTATGTGTAGTTTTCAGTTGTTTATTGAATTTCTCAAAATTTGGACCCCCAACAAAAAATTTCTTCGATTCATGGCACGACACTCTGAATGTTTATAGATTGTTTTTAATTTAGGCTATGTTAGCGAGACTTGGGAAAGTTTCGATAAAATCGATACCGTCCCGACACCCTAAACTCCCTAAGTATGCAAAATCAATTTGAGTACCCATTGTGCTAAGACCTTATGTTCTGTTTTCAAAGTAATCCCTAAGTAGTTTATTTAAGCAGTCAACACAATCCTAAGCACACACTAAGTAAGAAGTCGATGCAAATAAGTGTATGATCTCTAGTTCAAAATGAAAAATTAAGAAAAAAAATGAATAATAAGATATGTTCCTTCTAAGTTAGGTGGTTCTCACCCGATCACTTAGCCCAACAGTGCAGACTCTTTAAGTTCAATTGATACTTAAGCATATTTGCCAAGAAAAAGAGAAAAATGAAATAACGATGAGATCATAGTCACTAACAGGTTTACTTACCATGTACGTGCAAGGATAGCAGGCTTAATGTGATTGCGCGTGAATGAAATGGGGAGGAAGAGAACAAAAGACCTAGGTTGAGTTATAATTACACGATTCAAATTGGTTTGCATAAAGGGGGAGTCTTTGACCGTGAAATGCGGATTTGTGTCATTACGGTATCCTTGGTATTGATATTTAGTACCTATCAATCTAACATTAGTGTAGCCACCGCGTATGATTAGAGTCTCAATGTGCCTTTGTTTCGAACCATACTCATTTATTTTTACTGTGTTGGTTGATTGTTTGAGGACAAGCAATGGTCTAAGTGTGGGAGAGTTTGATAACATGAAAATATATCGTGTATTTCGACCCGATTCATATGCTATTTAGTGTATTTTTATTATGTTTTCATAGTATTATGCCGCATTATGTTTGTTACCAGGTATACTGTCTTAATAGAGCCTTCTGTGAAGAAATGAAGCAAAAAGAGCAAGAATCAGAAGGTTTCGGTGGAAAATACACACATGGCGTTGGCCAAGGAGGACGCCATGACGTGTAGGGTTTCACACATGTCTCAACGGTCACAAGACCACGTCCTTCACGATTTGCACACATGGCGGATGCCATGTAGGGATGGCGGGCGCGATCTTCCCAAAACTCGCCTTGGTCAAAGGCAGTTGAAGGAAGTGGCCATGACCAGGGGGAATGTATCCACATGATTTCTGGACACTTCGTGCAACTTCTAAGGCCTTTACCACTATAAATAACACATAGTTTAGGCATCCTCTCTTAGTTGCGGTATAGGCTTAAATTCAGTTTGTTAAAAGCGATAATCCGTCACAACGAGGGATTATTGCACTATTATTGTAATCGAGATTGAATCATTGTAGAGTAGAGTAATCTTGCCGCCATTTTACTTTTCAAGTCATATTTACTTTCCAGCATTGTATCAGATTCAAGTCTCCGATTTGGAGCAAGTTTATTATTCAATTCGAATTTTATTTTCATTCGCACTGTCTTTACTTTGTTTACTTTCCCGCACTGCTTTACTTTGTTTATTTCCTGCCTTGCCTTAAATTTATTTACTTTATTGCTCCGCTTTACATTCTTTACTTTATCGCATTACCTATTTTAATTTCTTTATCATAAAAATATCTGTTTTCAAACCGAACTTAAGCGTGACACTTTCGTTCTTACTTTTGAAAATCAATCGCACACTTAACAAATTTTTTTCTAAATGACTTATTCTGCAAATCAATTTCATGCTATGTTTACCATAGTCATGTCTAGGTAAATCCTTAGTGCTGGGATGTGAGGACCGTCGTTTTGATGGTACTCTGTATGTTGTGTTTGTAGAAATGCTTTAGAGGCTGCTTTGGTTTTAATGCAACTTTTCTGGATTTAACTTGATCGACCATTACGTAAATGGGACAATGTTTCTATTTGCGTAATAACCGTGACTATGTCGGGTAAGATCGAAAGTCGTCTGATACTTAAGATAAAAGTTGGTTAGTTTTTAATTGATAAAAACAGCGAAAGCGCTTTGTTAATTAATTAGGGGCATTTAATATTATTAGAAAGTGATTTTAAAACTATTTTCGGACGCATTTATAGATTTAGGATTCAGTTGGCCGAACATATGCTGGAAACTCTTTGATGTTAAAAGTTTACAATCAAAAGCACTTTTTAACTGAGTCTTAGAGGTAATTATATAAAAAAGGACTTTATCATTTTAACGTAATACACGACCGGTGCAGCGTGAGCGGCTGGTATATATTAGATGTTAGGCCCAGTTCCGATTACGCTAACGCGACGATTCCTTTTTAATTAACTCTTTTTCAAGGAAGAAAATATTGTCTCGCAAGTGTCTATACTTAAACAATAGGAGTATCGTCTGATCGATGTGAATTACATATCAGTACCATTTATCTAAATTCAGTTTTATTCATTATTCTCTGCTGCCTGTGCACATTACACACTGTTTCTAATAGCCTTAGATAAACACCGTAACAATAGTAATCGATAGATTGACATTGGTCTCCGTGGGATCGATAATCTTTTATATTACTCTGACGTACTCCGTATACTTGCGGAAAGCATGCAATCAATGACCTAAGATTATGATTAAGGGGGAGACTACGCTAATGTTATCATGCAAGAAATCAAAATCTATGATCTAACCGGATTCAGTTTATCGAAGATAAAGTTGAATTGAGAGCCTAAGGGAACATGGAAATCATACATGCAAGCAACCAATAGTATAAAGCATCAAGAGCGATCATCAAGCACGTGTATAAAAAATAATGACTTAAATCACCCACAAATATGTATCAAGAAAAAATAATTGTTCACCTCTTCGTAATTCTAAAATGAGGACTTAATCGTAAACTTAAACCTAGAATTAGCCACTAATTTAAATTGCAAATTAAGCACACTTTTCTATCAAACATTAATCACCAATTTAATCAAAATCAATCACACCTTTCTATTAGCAATTAATCAAAATTAATGTCGAGATCAAAGTTATAAACAAGATCGAAATATTAACATTACTATTTTAATTCATTCTTAAAATATAATACTAAAATTAATATTAAAATTCGTATTAAATTTAAATAAAAAATGTAAAGAAAAAACTAATCTAATATCACAATCAACCATGAAAATAGAAAAAAGGAACAAGAATTAAAAGGGGTGCAGCAGGGAAATGAGGTATGCAAAGGGAAACTGGCCCATGTCAATGGGCCTAAAGATCATGCGAGGGTGCCTAAAAAAAGAGAATTTCTTAATCCACCCCTTGATACTCTTAGGCACCTGAACATTTCCTTTTATGCCCCCTGCTTCCAGAGATACATATCCGGACGCACCTTATTTTTTCCCCAAAATTTGGTTTTTTCCGAAGCTACATCTACGGAATAATTTTAAACTGGTAAACGCTGGGAAAAACTTCAAAATAATTCAGTTCAGGGAAACTTCCGTAGATGCACCTCCGGAACGTCTAAGCGCCAGATTGTTCCGTAGATACAACTCCAAATGTTTTTGCTATATTTGAAACCTGCATGATCACTCCCCCTATTGTTGTGTTTTCTTCTTCCACACTCACCTTCACCAACCTAAAATACCCTACATTCTCAATATCATTTTTCACTCCAAAACTCTAACTTTTTCGTGCAACAAATCAAAGGGAGCAAGAGAAGATCGAATTTCAAGTAAAGATTGCACTTTTTCCATTACATTGCTCACATTAATCATCAAACTTTTTGAAAAAAAAAGTAATGTTGCTTTCGGAGTTGTACCTTCGGAACGTGTTGAAGATGAACACTTCCGGATGTACACCTTCGGAATGTGTCTGTGGCCTGTTTTTTTACAGCAGATTTATAATTTTTGTTTATTTTTCTTATTGTTTACAAATAGATATGGTGCACCCCGATAATATCTCAAAAGAATTAGTTTCTACAAATGATGTTTCTCTGAATGTTCAAGGGGTTGTCGTAAAGTCGGTAGATGTCGGTGTTGACTTTAATAACGAGCAAGAGTTTGATGATCGTGATAGCATGCTCACATGGATTCATAGGACTGCAACTAGACTTGGTTTTGGTGTGGTTATAAGAAGATTGGATAATGGTTCGGAAAGAAGAAACGCCTTTGTAACTTTGTTGTGTGAAAGAAGTGGGAAATATCAGACTCCTTTACGGAAGTTTAAAAGAGACGACACCGGTAGTAGAAAAAGTGAATGTCCTTTTAAGATTCGTGGTTACATGTTAGGCCCCAAAAGTGGAAATTTAGTGTTATTTGTGGTTTACATAACCATGAATTGTCCTTAAAGTTACAAGGCCATCCTAGTGTATGTCGGCTCAAGTCGGAAGAGAAGACATGTATTAGTGACATGACCTTGAATCTTGTCCAACCGAAAAATATACTTGCCACATTGAAACGGAAGGAATTCGATAATATATCAAATATAAGGCAAGTGTATAACATTTGGTACCACACCAATAAGGCAATTTGGGGAGATAGAAGTGAGATACAACAACTGTTGAAATTATTGGATGATAACAGTTACGTGTCCCGGTACAGAACTTGCGACGATGTAGTTACGGTATGAGATATTGTTTGGACTCATCCAGATTCGATAAAGTTGTTCAACACATTCTTGACAGTGCTCATTCTTGATTCTACCTACAAGACCAATAAGTATAGGCTTCCTTTATTTTAGATGGTTGGTGTTACGTCTACTGAGAAGACATATGCCGTTGGTTTTGCTTTTTTAGAGTGTGAAAAAGAGGACAATTTTATATGGGTATTAGAGGTGTGTCAGTCACTTTTGAAGGACCAAGTTAAGATGCCAGTGGTCATTTTACATGAGCAATAACCCATTCATCACTTTTGAAGACCGCGTTGATGAATGTGGTTGCTGATAAGTGCAAATTGTACCTATTTTTGTATATATATGTTTTGTTGCACTTATCAATGCTTTGTGGTAAATATCGTGCGAATAAAACCCGATTTGTTTATAAATACGTTTACTTTACTTTTTAGTGTATATATTACGTATATTGTAAATATCAATGAGTTTAATTGATTTTATCTCATTTTTATAGGTATCCGATCAAGGATGTCTCGCCATTGTTGTATAGATCATTGAATAAGCATTCCAACGCTTCGAAACGGGCGAAAAACGGAGTAACGGTTCAAAAGTTACGAATAAAACAGTGCAGGATTTTTGCTGTTGTTGTCAGTTGCGCCTCTGCTGCGCCGAGCGGTACATTTTGCTGCGCCGGGCAGTGTATTTTGAGCGCCGGGCGGTGCTGCGGTGGAGGAAATAAGAGAGTTGAAATAAGACACTTACAGGAGCGTGCCATATTTTTGGGCTAGCGTCGGGCGGTATTTCCAGCGTCGGGCGGTGCTAGATATTTGTTACTAGGCGATTTATGTATATAGCTAATGTGAGAGGAAAAGTGAGCGCCGCCGGGCGATGCTTTCTAGCGCCGGGCGGTGGGTCCGAACCAGAATTTTGTATTTAGTTCATTTTACTTCATTTTTGAAGAGGATGTTGTTTGGAGGTGATTTTTGATCTTCCAACTTCATCAACCTCATTCTTTGATATATTAGCTTAGAAAACAACATGGAAGCATGCATATGGATGAACCGGGGTGGATTGATCGTCGATCGGCGTTGACAAACCGCGAGATGTTTGGTTTATTTCTTTTCTTCTTTGTGTTTTTCTTCTATGTTGAGTTGTGTATATGTATTTATTCTGAACTCATGTATATTTGTCACCCATGGCGTTATATGATATCTGGTTACAAATATTTATTGGTGATTGTCTCTGATTTTTGCTTTATGCGCGGGGTTTGAGTTGCGTTAGAGATAATCCTCGTAAACTTCGATTAGGGATGATTATCTGTTAGTTTCTGAACTCTAGAGATAGATTTAAGAGCTAACAATCTTCAATAGGCGTCGAAGCTTAATGCCTTCCGTATTTCGAGGCTTCGCTCGCGAGAGTGACGAAGAGAGTGACACGGTTGTTATCTCAACTTTGTGTTAGACATAGCCTTTATTGTGAGTGATGCTGGTTGATATTGACGAGTATTGTAGGTGGAGTATAACTGGTCGGTAAGTTTAAGTTTATGAGGAGTGATTTATATGCATTGCCGGACGAGTTTTTCCCTCTGAAGAATGATTTCTTTTTGTTTTAATGTTTACTTTTATGTTTTCTTGTTTGAAACTATTTTAATCCAAACTCATAAACGCGAGAGACTGTCGAACGACATTCTTTCCCTCGAACCGATCTCTGTGGACACGACATAAATCCCGGAGGGAATTTTTTCCGAAAATAAATATTTTTGCTTGCTTGCCGCTTTACCGCAACTAACAAAATGGCGCCGTTGTCGGGGATCGGTTTTGATATTGAATCGCATTGCGATAGTTTCTTTGTTTTTGAGTTTTGTAGATATCGTATATTTTGTATATTTTCACTTGTCTATACTGATACTTGTACATTTTTGTTTCTTTTAACGTTTGTTCAAGTGTTTGGTTAGGACGCTTGCTTTTGGTTGCGCGATGAGACATCACCATGGCATGAATGAAGGAAGTTTCTAGCTAAGCACTGTAAAGGCGTCGAGCTTACGACGTAAAACAAGCATGTTTTATAGTTTTTCTTTTCGAATGTTTTTGGTTGTTGTTTGCTCATAAATTTTGGTCGACTTATTTGAGGATGCTTTTGTGATTTTCCAAGTTGGTGCGTTTCAACTTGCAGATGTATGGTAATGATTTTGTTAAGTTTTGTTCATGTCCGAGGTATGTGTTTATCGCTTTCTTGAGTTTAGCATATTCATGATACTTAGGCATTTTACAAACTTCCATGCCATCCATTCTTTTGTATACTTGTTCTATTGTGAATCACTTTAGTTCCTAACCTTTTTGTGAGGTGGCTTTCCATTGTTCATATATGCGCGGAGAACGAACATTCTTGTTCTAACTAGATTTTATTGTGTTGAATCTTTTGTTTGTGTTGATTATATGAATGCATGAAAAGGATCAAGGCAATTGCTTCATTTTGAGCACAACCACGCTAGCCAAATAGTCATTCACCTTGTGAGTGTGTGAGAATTTGTAACCCCTTTGAGCTTTTTGATCCATGTTTTTATTTAAACTTAATGCTTGTCTATGAGTATTTAGTTCACTTATTTTTTAATGGATTTTGTTTTTTCTTGGACCTCAATTTTGTGTTGTTGTATGGATTTTTTCCTTGCCTTAGAAAGTAGGGATTATTCACATGATGGTGCGGTTGAATTCAAGTTGGGGAGAGGATGATTGTATACTCATTGGTTGGATTCTATGAGGATTGAAAAAGAAAAGAAAAAAGAGAAAAATTTGTGAAAGAGAAAAAGAAAGAAAAAGAAAATCCTTGAAAAAGGAAACAAAAAGAGTTCGAATAATTGTGCTAAATAAGTATTGTGTTTTGTGTAACACTTGGAATGAAAGAAGAAGTTGATTGGAATTTGGTGTTTGAGTCTTTGTGAGTTTTCACTCCCTTAGGTTTAGGCAAGTTTTTATTTCAATTACCTTTAGGAATTGCCCCTTGTTTGTTTACCCGACCACGTTACAACCTTGAAAGTCCTTGTGATTCTTGCCTTTGTATTTTCAATGTGAATTTGTGGATGTATGCATAATTTATTCTTTTGTTTGCATGAGTGTTGTGTGAGTGTAAAGTACCTTATTTTGTGTTTTTCATCTACCGATGATTGTTTTTACTAGGTGTGATTCACTTTGGAACTTGTGTTGTTTTAGAATGTTTGGCATGATTTATGTATTTTGCGTTTGTTTCGTGACTATGTTGTCGTCGTAGCCAGTGGTAAGTATTTACTTTTTGTGTGTACCGTTTTCATTTGAACCATTCATTCGTTTTCGTTTTTCAAAACCTGTTGATTCATCTTTCTTTGGATATCGCTTTTGTGTTTTCAAGTTTGTTTGATTCTTGTTTGTGGACAAACAAGTATGTAAGTTGGGGAGAGTTGATAAGTGCAAATTGTACCTATTTTTGTATATATGTTTTGTTGCACTTATCAATGCTTTGTGGTAAATATCGTGCGAATAAAGTCCGATTTGTTTATAAATACGTTTACTTTACTTTTTAGTGTATATATTGCGTATATTGTAAATATCAATGAGTTTAATTGATTTTCTCTCATTTTTACAGGTATCAAATCAAGGATGTCTTGCAATTGTTGTATAGATCATTGAATAAGCATTCCAACGCCTCGAACCGGGCGAAAAACAGAGTTACGGTTTAAAAGTTACGAATAAAACAGTGCAGGATTTTTGCTGTTGCTATCAGCTGCGTCTCTGTTGCGCCGGGCGGTACATTTTACTGCGCTGGGTGGTGTATTTTGAGCGCCGGGCGGTGCTGCGGCGGAGGAAATAAGAGAGTTGAAATAAGAGACTTACAGGAGCGTGCCATATTTTTGGGCTAGCGTCGGGCGGTATTTCCAGCGCCGGGCGGTGCTAGATATTTGTTATTAGGTGGTTTATGTACGCAGCTGATGTGAGAGGAAAAGTGGGCGCCGCCGGGCGGTACTTTCTAGCGTCGGGCGGTGGGTCTGAACCAGAATTTTGTATTTAGTTCATTTTACTTCATTTTTGAAGAGGATGTTGTTTGGAGGTGATTTTTTATCTTCCAACTTCATCAACCTCATTCTTTGATAGATTAGCTTAGAAAACAACATGGAAGCATGCATACAGATGAACCGGGGTGGATTGATCATCGATCAGCGTTGATAAGCCGCGAGATGTTTGGTTCATTTCTTTTCTTCTTTGTGTTTTTCTTCTATGTTGGGTTGTGTATATGTATTTATTCTGAACTCATGTATATTTGTCGCCCATGGCGTTATATGATATCTGCTTTACAAATCTTTATTGGTGATTGTCTTTGATTTTTGCTTTATGCGCGGGGTTTGAGTTGCGTTAGAGATAATCCTCGCAAACTTCGATTAGGGATGATTATCTGTTAGTTTCTGGACTCTAGAGATAGATTTAAGAGCTAACAATCTTCAACAGGCATCGAAGCTTAATGCCTTCCGTATTTCGAGGCTTCGCTCGCGAGAGTGACGAAGAGAGTGACACGGTTGTTATCTCAACTTTGCGTTAGACATAGCCTTTGTTGTGAGTGATGCTGGGTGATATTGAGGAGTATTGTAGGCGGAGTATAACTGGTTGGTAAGTTTAAGTTTGTGAGAAGTGATTTATATGCATTGTCGGACGAGTTTTTCTCTTTGAAGAATGATTTCTTTTTTTTAATGTTTACTTTTATGTTTTCTTGTTTGAAACTATTTTAATCCAAACTCATAAACGCGAGAGACTGTCGAACTACATTCTTTCCCTCGAACCGATCTCTGTGGACACGACATAAATCCCGGAGGGAATTCTTTCCGAAAATAAATATTTTTGCTTGCTTGCCGCTTTACTGCAACCAACAGTTGCAAAGGTATTTCCTTCTTTTAATGCATTACTTTGTCGATATTACATAACAAAGAATGTGAGAAGTCGGGTTAAACCCGCGGTGGGGGCAAAACAAGTAGAGTCCGAAGGTGGAAAATTTGTGAAGGCCGGTGTGATTGTTGAAAAAATAATGGATGCATGAAATCATATACTAAATTCTTCCACAAAAGACTTATATGTCGATTCCGTCATTCAATTCCGGAAAGCGTGTGAAAAGTATCCTGCTTTATTGAAATACGTTGAAAGCACCAATCTTGATAAGGTGAAGGAGAAGATAGTCTGTGCGTGGACTGATAATGTCTGACACCTTGGAAATACAACCACCAACAGAGTTGAGTCGGCCCATGCTAGTTTGAAAAATTGGTTGGGTAATAGCAAGGGGGATTTGTGTCGAGATTGGGGCTCCATAAATCTCATGATTAAAAACTAACATAATGAGATACAAACAACATTTGGTCAGAGTATAACGGTATTGGAACATCGATTCAAAGACAACATTCTTTATTCTCAATTGATCGACAATATGTCTCGGCCGGGGTTGAACTATATTTTTCACGAGGTCAAACGAGCTGAAACTGTAGGTTTCGATAGCGCAAAGTGTGGTTGCACTATTGTAAAAACCTATGGTCTTCCGTGTGCTTGTGTTATTGCTAAAAAGTTGAAACTAAGTGAGCCAATAAGAATGGACGAAGTTTTCCCTCATTGGAAAAGACTTAGTTTTGATATGATGGTTGCATGGAAGGAGGTAAACTGAATATCTTTATTTTAACCGAATGGGAATCGATACAAAAGAGATTCTCAAAGGCCGATGAAAACATGAAACTCTACATCAAAGAAAAATTGAGGAAGATTGCCTATCCCGAAACTACCGACATGAAATCGCCTTCTCACCTGGTAAAGACAAAAGGTGCTCCTCAGGGAAAGTTCCGGAGATACACCTCTGGAACCAATAATTATAGGGTCGTTCAGTGGATATAGCTCCGGAAAAAAGTTTGACAGAAAATGGTTGGTCCATATTCACCTAGGTTTTCTTTAAATTTAGGGTTTCATTTGTTATCTTTCACACAAATACAAAAATGTGTTGTGTGAAATCAAGATCCGTTGGTATATCGTAAGTGTCTCCTTTTTCAACGGCAAAACACCCGGGAGGACGTTTAAGCTCATAGTCTCACCCCCTCGCCGATATCATAGACGAGATCCAATATCGCCTACCTTACAATGACAAACGAAAGGTTGTGAAACTTGAGTATCGTTCCCCTTCAGTTGGCAACGAAGGGAACGTTGTTTACAGCAAGTTTGAGCTCAAGAATCAAGACGATGTTAGGGCGATGTGGCGAACGTATTTCGGTTTTGAAGAGAAAATTCCGCTCGAGTTGGAGTTGACGGTCCGAAGAACGGTCGATGACATCTTAGAGATGTGAAAGCATCCACCAGGCTATTTAAATGTAGTCTTTAAATGTAACGCCGATTTTATTTTTTGAATGTTGATTTTATCGTTGCAATGTTAATTTTTTGGTATTCTGTATCTGATTTTCTTCCGTAAATACGTATACGAAAATATTCTATAGATACATCTAAGAAATTAATTAAAAAAAACTGGAAAAAAAAAATACGTCCAAAAATAAATCTTCAAAATCAAGAGGTATTTTAAAAAAAAAAGTATTCTTTAAAAAAAACAAAACGGGCTCGGGTACCACGGCCCACCCAATGTTCACCTCAAAATCCTCATGAGGGGTAAGCCACAAAGCATTCAATAATCTGTTTCTCATTTTCATCTCTCTCCTGCCTACTTATCTCTCTCATGCCTACTAATCTCTCTCTCTCTCTCGCCATGGTTCTCACACTGTTGCTTATTCACGTCTTCTTCTTCCCGCTGCCAAACGCCCTCCATCAAACCCTCTCTCTCTCTCTCACAAGCTCACGCAAACCTTCACCGACGTTTTTCCAACCTTCAGCCTCTTTCTTGTGCGCGGAATCGCGATCGGAGAAGGGAGACTCCGCCGCGCCACGGCTGCTAGCCGGCGACGGCGGAGCAAGTTATGCCATTCGTCTCCCTCGCTCTCTTCTCTCGATACTTCGCTCTTCAATTCAAGTTTGTGAACGGCGACAACACGACCAATTTACGAAATCGAAAAGCAAGTACTTACAGCGATGGGTTTCGGGTATGAGCTCGTGATAACTCCGTATCGTTGCTGCTGAAACTCTGTTGTTGTCGTCCAATTCACGCTGCTTTGTGTATGCGTATGTGATGAAGTTGTATTGTTGCCTCTGTTGTTGCCGTCCAATTCACGCTGCTTTGTGTATGCGTATGTGATGAAGTTGTATTCTCAAATTGATTGTTTTGTGGACAGGTGATTTTGTGTGATTCAACATTGATGATTTATGATTTGTCACCAAAACTGTGTTGAATTCCACGATTTTCAATTTGACAACGTGATTAATTTCATGGATATTTGATTTCCATTTTGATTTGATCCCCGCAGATTTTGGAATTTTTCATTCTCACTCATCTCACTCATGTTTTCTCATTCGTTTCACTTTCAGAATTGGTTTCTACTTCATCCAACGACTTTGAATTTTCCAGTGTGAAGTCCCTGCATTTTTGAATTCATACATATCAGATGAACTGTTGCGATTATGTGTTCGCAGGTGCCATGGAAAGGTTATGCATATGAAGCTCCAAGCAGAACTTATCCGAATGACCCTGGTGTGCCGAGGCGGTTTTGATGTCCAGTGATGAGAGCCAAATAAATAGCTTTGAGACTACTAAGAGCCTTATGGATTTTGGTGTTGATCCTGAACCTATTGCTCTCACAATTCCTCAAGCCTAACATGCTAGCACGCTTCAACCTCATTTGCAGTCAGGTTCTTCGAAAACCAGTTTCTCCCAGCCGTCTCGGTTTAACGGCAGATGTTTCTTCCTCCCTGCAATCTTCATCTTCATCTTCAACAGTATTCGAGACAAATCACGGTCTCGCAAGTAGGCTCTTGAATTTCCTCTTCTTTTTTCGATTTTCTTGTTATGCTTGCTATAGCTTTTCTTTCCTTTGATTTTCGTATTCTCTTTTTTTGGCAGGTTAGTGGAACTATTTGTTTGGCTTTATTCAACACCATATCAGTTTCGAGAACATTTCCGTATTGAGAAATCTTGGAAGCGTGTGGCTTTGAGCAAAAGAATCACGTCGCCTAAGGAGCGGCGGTTTGTTGTGCAGCAGTTGCGTGGGAGGTACTTGGTATGTCTTCATCTTTCAATACAATTGTCTAAACTATGACGTCGTTAATAAATCTTTCATTGTCGTTTAACAAGGTAATGCTGATGTTGAGATCGTTTGAGGATTTTTCTTTGGTGCACGATCTCACCGCTGATGAAGGACATAGAGCTTCCTCCATTGTGGTTCTAGATCAACTTCGTCGTGCAGAATGTGGTATAGTTTAATTTTGTTTTTTTATTTTTTTATTTTAGAATCTTGTACTCTTCTTGTATCTTGGCTGCCATGTGAATGCTAAACAAATCATGTTGAAAATGTACCGTTCTTACGTAGTTTTTCTTTTGTTCTCAGCAATTTCAAAGAAAAGCTCAAGCGACTTCTTCACCGAGTTCTTCCCAATGACTTTAAGAATATTGTTTTGCTGGAGGTTTCTCTTGAAATGTTAACAGAGCTAAAATATTCACCACAGTCGTTCATGATAAAGACACGGCGGACATACAATGTTGTGGGGCTTCTCCATCCAAACCAGCTTCTCTGATGTTTCCAAACGTACCAAACATCCGGCAATATACAAATATTCTGTATGATAATGATAACACGTTCAATTCCAAGTAGAGTGGTCACACACCATGTTACTTCAGGTGTTATTAGATACAAGTTACATTCTTGGGGTAGTTTGTTTGACTCCCTTACATGTGCATTTTGTTTTGAAGATAGTAAATATTACTACAACAGTAGGGTCTATTTGTGATGCATTATGTAACACTGATCTTGAATCAAATCACACAAAAGTTTTTGTCTCCAATGAAATATTGGGTATTGGGCAATTCACTTTATGGGTGTTCTATGGTCTATCAATTGTTATCAAATTTACTCGGTTGATTTAAAAGCCTGAATAGAAAAAAAGGTGTAAAATGGTTATGGATTTAAAGATATTTTGGATGATGGGTAATGAAGAATTGGTTCATGGTTTAGAAAAAAGGAAATGGATATTGAAATTGAAATTGATAATAGGTATGGGTAATTGGTTTAGTGTTGAATGGATATTGATTGGAATTTGGATGAAAAATAATCATGGAAAATGGACTTTGGATTAAATTTGAGTAATGAAAAATAATCATGGAAAATGGACTTTGGGTTAAATTTGAATAATGAGAAATAATCGTGGAAGATGGATTTGAAATGGATATGAACTATTTGGTAAGTGGATTTGGATATTAGTTTAAGAGGAATGGAGATTGAATTAGTGTTACATGGATTTGAATTGGAAATGGATTAAAAAATGGATAAAAACTATTTGGTTAGTGAATAAGAAGAAGTATATATTTGGATAATGAAGAATGGTTATGGAAATGTTTAGGGAACATTTGGATATGAAATTGGTAAATGTTGATGAACTTTGACGATCTGCTTGTTACTTGAATTCACAGAAATCCATGCAAACTTAAATCAAGTTCTTGGTCAAAATAAATGCCCAAGATACTTGATGCCTTTAGAAAAAGTTTGAATCAATGAATCCACTCTTTCCATGCCATCCTAATAACAAATTGAAGGAGCAATCACATAGCTTAAGAAAACATCTTGACTTGATGAGCAATCCTTTAGATGATGCTGATCTAGCGTAGGAACCAAGACTCGGGGAAATAAGGATAACACTTGTAATACAACTTGCCATGAATTTCTAACCAGTCTTCAATTGATGACCATGCTCAACTACTAATGAACAGGAAACCATACTTATCCTTGAGACATACACATAGGCCTTTGAGACATCTTGAGAAAAATGACCAGTAGAAAAACCCTTTTTGAGTCAGAATCAGCTAGTCGCATCTTGAAGTACTTGTTGGAATGAATACTATCTCCACTTGAAATTAATGCACATGCACACGCTAGTTAGTCATAATAAGCATGGACACAGGATCCTATGACCTAATTCTCAGAAGATCATGGTCAGAGGTCAGATGATCTTACAGGGAGAACACTGAGAAAGATAAGACAAATTTGGGGTATGACAACAATCATTCAAAAGAATGAGGAAATATAGTTTGAAGATGAACCCCCTTAAATGTGTTTTTTGTGTGCAGGCAGGAGATTTTCTTGGCTTTGTGGTCCACAAGAAGGGGATCGAGATAAAACAAAATAAGACAAAAGCCATAAAAGAGACGAAGCCTCAGTCGACAAATAAATAGTTACAATCTCTTTTAGGGAAGATCAACTTTTTAAGAAGGTTTATATCAAACCACGACGGAAAAGTACAAACATTTTCACCACTGCTCCGCCTGAAGAAGGAAGAGTTTGTGTGGCGACCTAAGCATCAGAAGGTGTTTGACAAAATCAAGGAATATTTAGAAAAATCCTCTTATCTTGGCAATGCCAGTTAGAAACAAATGTATGAGGCTGTACATTTCGGCCTCAAACCTGACCATAGGGAGTTTATTAGCCCAAGAGGATGATAGTGGCGTCGAAAGAGTCATATATTACCTTATCGAGCTTTTAATGATGCCGAAACTAGGTATAGACCAATCGAGAAGATGTGCCTATGTTTGTATTTTTCTTGTATGAAATTGAAACATTATATAAGGCTAGTTGATGTTTTTGTTTCTTCCCATGTTGATGTTATTAAATACATTTTGTCTAAACCAATTTGGCATAGTCGAATTGGAAAATGGGAGCTTGCTTTAACCGAATATTCTCTAACATATGCGTCGTTAAAGGCCATGAAGGGTCAGGTAGTCGCAGACTTCATTGTAGATCATGCAGTAGTTAAGACACCTGTAAATTACTTGGAAATGGAACCGTGGAAGTTAAACTTTGATGGTTCAAGCCATAAAAATGGAACTGGCGTTGGAATTTTGATTGTTTCGCCAACCAAAGTACCAACAAAGTTCAAATTTAAAATTGAAGGTCCTTGCTCCAACAACGAGGCTAAGTACGAAGCTTTGATAGCTAGACTCAAAATTTTGTTAGAATCGAGGAAAAAAAGTCGAGATAAATGGAGATTCTGAGTTAGTCGTGAAGCAAATAACAAAAGAATACAAATGTATCAAGGATAACTTGATCATGTACTTTGTTATAGTGAATCGACTGATCAAATATTTTGACTTCATGGATCTCAGGCATATTCAGAAACTTGAGAATTAAGAAGCAAACAAATTGGTACAGATCGCTTCGGGATATAGAGTGCCAAAAGGAAAGCTAGAAGAATTGATTGAAGTTCGGGGAAGAGTTCAGGCGACGAAGCTTTCTCCATCAGATCTGGCATTGACAAAACTTGGGTCGATAGACTCAGAGTACTTTGAAATCTGTACTGTTGAAGATTTAATTGGCACTGACTAGAGAAAACCCATAGTTGATTACTTGAGGAATCCAGTCAGATCAACTAATTGAAATATCAAGTATAGATCGTTAAATTATGTAATGATTAGAAATGAGCTGTTTAAGAAAACCCCCGAGGGGGTGTTACTCAAGTGCCTTGGCGAAGAAGAGGCATATCTGGCTATTTTGAACACCCATAGTGGGGAGTGTAGTGCTCATCAAGTGGGGGCACAAGATGAAATAGTTGTTGTGTCGACAAGGTGTCTATTGGCCCATGATGATTAAGGATTGCATTGATTTTGCTAAGGGTTATCAAGAATGTCAGATTCACTCAGGCATACAACAAGTTACTGCAAGTGAGTTGCATGCGGTAGTAAAACCATGGCCTTTAGGGGCGGGGTTTAGATTTGATTGGAGAAATCTGACCTGCGTCCTCTAAGAGCCAGAAATATATATTGGTCAGAATTGATTATTTCACCAAGTGGATTGAAGCAGTCCCTCTAGTGAAGGATGATCAAGAGGCCATAATTGAGTTTATTGAAAGAAACATTATTTATAGGTTTTGGGATTCCTGAGACTATTACGATGGACCAAGGTTCAATATTCATTGGTCTAAAGATGCAGGATTTTGCGTCAAGAATGAGGATTAAATTGTTAACCTCGACTCCCTACTATGCTCAGGAAAAAGGGCAGGTCGAGGCTGCTAATAAAACCATTATCAGTTTGATCAAGAAGCATGTTAGGAGGAAGCCAAACAACTGGTATCAAACGTTGGACCAAGTCCTGTGGGCTTGTTGTACGTCACCCTAAAGAGGCAATGACCACAACGCCATTTTGACTGACGTATGGGCATGGAGCTGTGTTTCCTATAGAAATTTACTTACAATCAGTTTGAATTCAACGTCAACATGAGATTCCATCAGACCAATATTGGGAAATGATGTTGGACGAGATACTTTATTTGGACTAGGAAAAACTGGTAGCATTAGACGCATTAATAAGGCAAAAAGAACGAATCACTAAAGCCTACAATAAAAAGGTTAAGTCCAAAATGTTCTCAAGTAGAGATTTTGTCTGGAAGGTCGTCTTGCCTATGGATCAGAAGGATTGAGCCCTAGGAAAGTGGTCTCCAAATTGGGAGGGGCCATTTTGAATACTGCAAGTGTTTTCAAATAACGCCTACGAAATCGAAGAATTAGCCATAGACAAACGAATTTTAAGAGTAAACAGTATAAACCTACGCTACAAGAAATTTGAATTGAGCAGGAGTAATATGCCAAACAGAAACAAAGTTGCCACCACCGTATTAAAATGCCAAAAGGGCGAAGTCATTACATAAGGAGGCATAACCATTACAAGGAAGAAACAAAAAAGTAACAAAAGATTAACAGAAATGCTGATCAAACAGGAAGCTGCGCCCTGAATTCTTCTAGCTTGGTCTTGAAGAGGTCGAGCCTGACACGTAAACGGTCCAAAATCTCTTTCAGTGGAGGAATTACAATGTTAGATGATGGCATTGATATAGAAGGGGGGTTGAATAGATCACTAACTTTTAATAATTCGCGCTTAAATTTTTTTTAATAAATTGTGCGAAAGGCCTTGGATCAAAAATCGTCTAAAAAAACCGTTATTGGATATTTCGGATATGCAAAACCGAATGGAATAATTTTGATGAGATAATCGAATCAATAAGTTCCCAATCAATTATTCAAATGCAAGCCACTTAATAAGAACCAATTTCCAATGCTTAATTCTAGATAAAATTGAATTGACAATATATCAAACAGTTTGTGTGTTATCAATATATCGAACACTTGGCGAGCAAAACACACAAAGTCAATTTTCCTTTGATTTGCAGTGCAGAATTTTTCACTCTTGCAATCAAAGTGATTGAAATGGTTTTTCACAACAATTTTTAACACTACAAATCAATCAAAATATTTCTAACTATTGATCACACACAAACTTTATCAAAGTAAAGTAAAGAGATAGAGAGAGAGAGATAAATAGATAGAGAGAGAGAATGACACCTGATTTGTTTAGGCAGTTCCCCTTTCGTCCTCGTTTCGGGTACGTCTGCCACCAATTCTAATACTAGATTTGAGATATGTATAATATCTGTTTGCAAAATTCAGTACAAGAGAAGTCCTAGCTAACCAACAATCTAACCCAATTGTTGAAGTGTAATCTAACCACTTCTCTCCCCTTGATTCCAGCCAAATCAAGTTGTAACACCCCAAATTCGATTATGATTAATTGTTGCTTATTTGAGGATATAAGGTGATTTTGACGATATGTGGTTATGTGGCACGACGCATTGTGGTGAAATTATTTTAATAATATTAATAGTAAGAATAATCATATAGTATTATTCAGATTGTTGTTTATTATTTAAAATAATAGAAGTGGGAGTATTGAGGGTATGTTGGTCATTAGGGATGGATAAGTGAGGGTATAATGGGAAGAGAACATTTAGGGGTATTTTAAGAGAGAATAGTGAAAGGAACTCATTATTCGTATTATTTTTGAGGAAGAGGCAAAGGTGCTCTGAAGAACAAGCGAGAAGGAGGCTAGGGCATAGAAGAATTCCGGCGAAACTTTAAGAGAGGTCGAAGGAGACAATATTCTAAGGTAAGGGGAGTATCACTTTGCAATATTTCGATATAAAGATTAGGCGTTGGTGGGTGATTGGGGTTTTGGGGGAAAACCTAGGAATTGGAGGTTAGGGATGATGGATTTTGATGATTTACTACGGGATGAATGTTGTTATTGACGTACATGTGATAGTTCAAGGTTATAATAACATAATCTGTGGTAATTTAAGGATAAAACCTGGTTTAGGGGTGTTGAATCGCAGATGGAGAAGTGCTGTTATCGCAGGGTTTTTCTGCCAAAATCGCAGAGGGCGCTTAGCGCGGCCTAACGCGGTCTGGAGAAATTTTGCCTCCTCAAGGCAGTGAGTAGCGCGCTTAGCGCGGATGGGGCTCGCTTAGCACGACCTGGGGCTGAATATATCGTTTTTATTTACTTAAAATTCATGGAAAATATCTGTTTTATATTATATTAATGTTGTGATGTTCCTCTAAATTGCTACTACGTGTTGACGTGTTATTGATGATTATTAGGTGTTTATGTGATGATAAAATGACGATGTGAAGTACCATGAGTATATTGTTGATTTTACATATCTAACTTGATGCATGTGTTGATGAATTGACGATGATGATTCATGATGTTTTTGACGAATACATGATGATATAATTAACATGAGGTTTGGATGAATGATGATGTATATGATGGCTTTTGTTGATGAATGACGATGCACATAATGATGTTTATTTGACGATAGTGATTTTTGACGTTGTGCATCATGCATTCATATGCATACTCTGTGACGACACTTCATTCCCATTGTGCGGATATGAGGTAATTATGACGTGCTTCGGTTCCAAATGCGGAATCAATCCTATTGACGGGGATCTTTGGAGGGTTGATGGCCTAGTATCCATTATTATGACGATTTGGTACCACATGCATTTCTATGATGTTGCATTTCATTCATGGTGGCATTGCATGATTACATATGAGTGATATTGGTGATGTGAAGTTTTATATGATGTTTTGGGGTGAGTCGCTGTAGTATTTGATAAAAACAACTGTTGCCCTGTTAATGTGTTTTCTTTATATGATTTATATTGAATTATGATTACTCACCCTGCCTGTTTGAATGTTGTCTCTACGTGGGTAACGTGCAGATAACCAAGATTAGTTCGCGGTGCGTGAAGAGTTAGCTTTGGAGTCAGTTTTCTTTTCAGTTGAGTAGAGGGTGTGTCTTGCTCTGATTATGTAACATCGGGGGTTGGGAACGCTTTTGTTTGAAATATGGTGTTATTTTGATTAACATGTTTCATGAGGATTTTTGAAGATGTTGAGTTGTTTTAAATTCCAATTTTGATGAGACTAAATTATTATGAGTTGTTTTATAAAGGAGATTTTATTTTAAGACGATAATTCTGCTGCGACGTTTTTGTTTTAAAGGAGGTGTTGATCCAAAATAAGTTGTTATTCCTATATGTTGTAACCCGTGTTACGGAGCAGGAAAATAATTATGATGCCTTTGTGAAGTGTGACACCCTTGAGCGGTGATTTTATTTGATTTAATTTCCATACGTATGTGAAATAATTATTGGGTTAGAAGGGTGTTACATTAGTGGTATCAGAGCAGGTCGGTCCGTCCGGCCAGGTTTTTACTTGATGTCTGTCCCTGTCAGTCGACGAGTGTGTGTACACTGTCGATGTTTTAGTTCTTCTAACCTTGTTGGTGGTGTACATGATGGCTAGAAGAAATGATTGTGCAATTGCTGATGCGTTGGAATCGGTTGCTAATGTGGTGGTGTAGCTGAATCCAAATGGTGGAGCTCCTGATGAGTTTCGTGCTTTGGGGAAGTTTCAAAGGAACAATCCATCGACTTTTGTGGGTACGCATGATCCAGCAAGTGCCCACAAGTGGCTGAAGGCGATCGAGAAGATCTTCTGGGTGATGGGGTGTTCTGATGAGTAACAGGTTCAGTTCGGAACGCATATGCTGGAAGAAGAGGCTGAGGACTGGTGGGATAACACCCGTCAGAGACTTGCAGATGTTGGCACTGTGATAACTTGGGCTGTGTTTAAGCAGGAGTTTCTGGGAAAGTATTTTCTAGAGGATGCTCGTGGCAAGAGAGAAGTGGAGTTACTTGAGCTGAAGCAAGGAGATATGACTGTGGCAGAGTATGCCGCGAAGTTTGAGAAGTTTGTGAAGTTTTGTTCGCACTACAATCGTGCTGATGCTGAGATGTCCAAATGTCTCAAGTTCAAGAATGGGCTGAGACCAGAGATTAAGTAGGGTATTGGGTATTAACTGATCCGTAGGTATACTGAGTTGGTTGATAAGAGCAGAATCTACGATGTGGACAACCGAGCTCGATCTGCTCACTACAAGCAGTTGAGTGAGAAGAAAGGGCAGTATAGGGGTAAGCCTTATACAACTTTAGCTGACAAAGAGAAGCAGAAGGCTTCAGATAGGAAGAAGACAAGTGGGGTAGAAGCTCCCACTTCTGGAAAGTGTCATAAGTGTGGTGGGCAAGGTCACCGTGCTGATGCGTGCACCAATAATGTGGTGAGGTGCTATCGATGTGGTAAGAAGGGGCATAGAGCTACTAACTGCAAAGATGAAGGTCCGACCTGTTTCAATTATGGTGAGAAAGGTCATATCGGTACTCAATGTCAAAAGCCAAAGAAGACTACTACCGCTGCCCAAACCAGTGGCCGTGTGTTTGCTTTGAGTGGTGCAGAAGTTCTAGAGAAGGACAACGTGATTAGAGGTACTTGTTTTATTAATAATATCTAGTTGGTTGCTATTATTGATACTGGTGCTACTCATTCTTTTATCTCGCTTGAATTTGCTAATAGATTGAGTTTGAAGTTATCTGATATGAAATGGAATATGGTAATAGAAACTCCAGCTAATGGTTCTGTTACTACTACCCTTGTGTGTTTGAGATGTCCTGTGACGATTTTTGAGAAGAGTTTTGTAATGGATTTAGTGTGCCTACCCTTGCACCAAATTGACGTGATCTTTGGAATGAACTGGTTGGAGTTCAACCGTGTTGATATCAATTGTTATAACAAGACTGTAGAGTTTCCTGAGATTGATAATAGTGGGGAGTTGATGTTCTTGTCTGCTAAGCAAGTAGACAAACTTCAAGAAGATGAAGCTTTGGTGTTTGCAATGTTTGCATCGTTGCAAATTGATCGTGAAGCTGCGAGTGTGGAGTTGCCGGTTGTCTGTGAATACCCAGAGGTGTTTCCAGATGACATCAGTGATTTGCCTCCAGAGCGTGAGGTAGAGTTTGCAGTGGACTTAATACCAGGTACGAGTCCAGTGTCGATGGCTCCTTATCTGATGTCAGCTTCTGAGCTAAGTGAATTAAAGAAACAGTTGGAAGAGTTGCTTGAGAAGAGGTTTGTTCGACCAAGTGTTTCTCCGTGGGGTACTCCTGTGTTGTTAGTAAAGAAGAAAGAAGGAAGTATGAGGTTCTGTGTTGATTATCGGCAGCTGAATAAAGTGACTATCAAGAATAATTATCCGCTACCGAGAATCGACGATTTGATGGATCAGCTAGTAGGTTCCTGTGTGTTCAGCAAGATTAATTTGAGGCCTGGTTATCATCAGATCCGAGTTAAGCCTGATGATATTCTGAAGACGGCTTTCAGGACGAGGTATGGACACTATGAATACACTGTGATGCCGTTTGGTGTATCTAATGCACCTAGTGTGTTCATGGAGTACATAAATCGGATTTTTCATGAGTATTTGGATAAGTTTGTGGTGGTGTTTATCGATGACATCTTGATATATTCTAGATCTGAAGAAGAACATGCCGAGCATTTGAGGATTGTGTTGCAAGTGTTGAAAGAGAATAAGTTGTATGCAAAGCTGTCGAAGTTTGAGTTCTGGTTGAAGGAAGTAAGCTTTCTTGGCCATGTGATTTCAAGTGGTGGTATCACTATTAGACTCCGAAGTCTGCTACTGAGATACGAAGTTTTCTGGGATTAACGGGTTATTACCGCAAGTTTATTGAGGGCTTTTCTAAGTTGGCACTACCGTTGACTCAGTTGACTCAAAAGGGTCAAACTTTTGTGTGGGATATAGCTTGCGAAGAGAGTTTTGTGGAATTGAAGAAGAGATTGACTACTGCTCTAGTGTTGATTTTGCCTAATCCGAGTGAGTCTTTTGTAGTGTATTGTGATGCGTCGAAGATGGGGTTTGGTGGAGTATTGATGCAAAATGGACAAGTTGTTGCCTATGCTTTGAGACAATTGCGAGTTCATGAGAGGAATTATCCTACACTTGACTTGGAATTAGCCGCGGTGGTGTTTGTGTTGAAGATTTGGAGACATTATATGTTTGGCTCTAAATTTGAGGTGTTCAGCGATCATAAAAGTCTGAAGTACTTATTTAATCAGAAGGAATTGAATATGAGGCAGAGAAGGTGGTTAGAGTTGTTGAAGGATTTCGATTTTAGTTTGAGTTATCATCCAGGCAAAGCAAATGTAGTGGCCGATGCGTTGAGCAGAAAGTCATTGCATATGTCGATGCTTATGGTGAAAGAGTTGGAATTAATTGAGCAATTCAGAGATTTGAGTTTGGTATGTGAAGCGACTCCTGACAGTGTGAAGTTGGGAATGTTGAGGTTGACTAGTAGTATTCTGGAAGAAATCAAAGTGGGACAACAATCCGATTTAAAGTTGGTTGACCAATTGACTTTGATTAACCAAGGTAACGAAGGTGACTTCAGGATTGATGAGAATGGTGTGATGAGGTTTCGGGATAGAGTATGTGTTCCGGATGTTCCAGAAATCAAGAAGAGTATTCTAGAAGAAGGACATTGAAGTAGGTTGAGCATTCATCCCGGTGATACGAAGATGTACCAGGATTTGAAAAAGTTGTTTTAGTGGCCAGGTATGAAGAAGGACGTTGTGGAGTTTGTTTATGCGTGTTTGACTTGTCAGAAGTCAAAGGTTGAGCATCAGAAGCCTTAAGGTATGATGCATCCGTTGAGGATTCCAGAATGGAAATGGGATAGTATTTCCATGGATTTTGTGGTGGGATTGCCGAAGACTGCTAAGGGAAATGATTCAATTTGGGTGATTGTAGATAGATTAACTAAGTCGGCTCATTTCTTACCGATGAAGATTAATCATTCCATGCAGAAATTATCAGAGTTGTACATCGATGAAATTGTGAAGTTACATGGGGTACCTTCGAGTATTGTGTCGGATAGAGATCCGAGGTTTACATCGAGGTTTTGGAAGAGTTTGCAAGATGCTTTGGGTACTAAGTCTAGGATGAGTTCTGCCTATCATCCGCAGACGACGGTCAGACAGAAAGGACTATCCAATCTTTAGAAGATTTGCTGAGGGCTTGTGCGTTGGATCATGGAGGATCGTGGGATAGCCATTTGCCGTTGATTGAGTTCACGTACAATAATAGTTTTCATGCTAGCATTGGAATGACTCCTTATGAAGCTTTGTATGGGAGAAGGTGTAGGACTCCGTTGTGTTGGTATGAGTCGGGCGAGAGTGTTGTACTCGGACTTGAAATTGTGCAAGAGACGACTGAGAAGATTTGGAAGATCCAAGAGAGGATGAAAGCTTCACAGAGTCGTCAGAAGAGCTACCATGATAAGAGGAGGAAAGCACTCGAATTCCAAGAGGGAGATCACGTGTTTTTGAGAGTGACGTCGGTGACTGGTGTGGGTCGAGCTTTGAAGTCTAGGAAGCTCATTCCACGTTTTGTTGGTCCATATCAGATATCACAGAGGATAGGGGAGGTAGCCTACCGAATTGCTTTACCGCCGTCACTTGCAAATTTGCATGACGTGTTCCATGTGTCTCAATTGAGGAAGTACATTCTGGATCCGTCGCATGTGATTCAGATGGATGATGTACAAGTGAGGGATAACCTGACTGTGAAAGTATTACCGGTGCGTGTCGATGGTCGAGAAATTAAACAACTGCGAGGTAAAGAGATTGCTTTGGTGAAAGTTCTGTGGGGAGGACCAGCTGGTGAAAGTTGGACTTGGGAGCGCGAAGACCAGATGAAGGAGTCATATCCGACTCTATTTGCTTCAAGTAAATTTTCGAGGACAATAATTCCTTAAGTGGGGGAGAGTTGTAACACCCCAAATTCGATTATGATTAATTGTTGCTGATTTGAGGATATAAGGTGATTTTGACGATACGTGGTTATGTGGCACGACGTGTTGTGGTGAAATTATTTTAATAATATTAATAGTAAGAATAATCATATAGTATTATTCAGATTATTGTTTATTATTTAAAATAACAGAAGTGGGAGTATTGAGGGTATGTTGGTCATTAGGGATGGATAAGTGAGGGTATAATGGGAAGAGCATATTTAGGGGTCTTTTAAGAGAGAATAGTGAAAGGAACTCATTATTCGTATTATTTTTGAGGAAGAGGCAAAGGTGCTCTGAAGAACAAGGGAGAAGGAGGCTAGGGCGTAGAAGAATTCAAGCGAAACTTCAAGAGAGGTCGAAGGAGACAATATTCTAAGGTATGAGGATTATCATTTTGCAATATTTCGATATAAAGATTAGGTGTTGGTGGGTGATTGGGGTTTTGGGGGAAAACCTAGGAATTGGAGGTTAGGGATGATGGATTTTGATGATTTACTACGGGATGATTATTGTTATTGATGTATATGTGATAGTTCTAGGTTATAATAACATAATCTATGGTAATTTAAGGATAAAACCTGGTTTAGGGGTGTTGAATCACAGATGGAGAAGTGCTATTATCGCAGGGTTTTTCTGCCAAAATCGCAGAGGGCGCTTAGCGCGGCCTAGCGCTGTCTGGAGAAATTTTGCCTCCTCAAGGCAGTGAGTAGCGCGCTTAGCGTGGATGGGGCTCGCTTAACGCGACCTGGGGATGAAAATATCATTTTTATTTACTTAAAATTCATGGAAAATATCTGTTTTATATTATATTAATGTTGTGATGTTGCTGTAAATTGCTGCTACGTGTTGACGTGTTATTGATGATTATTATGTCTTTATGTGATGATAAAATGAAGATGTGAAGTACCATGAGTATATTGTTGATTTTACATGACTAACTTGATGCATGTGTTGATGAATTGACGATGATGATTCATGATGTTTTTGACGAATACATGATGATATAATTAACATGAGGTTTTGATGAATGATGATGTATATGATGACTTTTGTTGATGAATGACGATGCACATAATGATGTTTATTTGACAATAGTGATTTTTGACGTTGTGCATCATGCATACTCTGTGACGACGCTTCATTCCCATTGTGCGGATATGAGGTAATTATGATGTGCTCCGGTTCCAAATGCGGAATCGATCCTATTGATGGAGATCTTTGGAGGGTTGATGGCCTAGTGTCCATTATTATGACGATTTGGTACCACATGCATTTCTATGACGTTGCATTTCATTCTTGGTGGCATTGCATGATTGCATATGAGTGATATTAGTGATGTGATGTTTTATATGATGTTTTGGGGTGAGTCGCTGTAGTATTTGATAAAACCAACTGTTTCCCTGTTAATGTCTTTTCTTTATATGAATATTATTGAATTGTGATTACTCACCCTGCCTGTTTGAATGTTGCCTCTACGTGGGTAACGTGCAGATAACCAAGATTAGTTCGTGGTACATGAAGAGTTAGCTTTGGAGTCACTTTTCTTTTCAGTTGAGTAGAGGGTGTGTCTTGCTCTGATTATGTAACATCGGGGTTGGGAACACTTTTGTTTGAAATATGGTGTTATTTTGATTAACATGTTTCATGAGGATTTTTGAAGATGTTGAGTTATTTTAAATTCCAATTTTGATGAGACTAAATTATTATGAGTTGTTTTATAAAGGAGATTTTATTTTAAGATGATAATTCCGCTGCGACGTTTTTGTTTTAAAGGAGGTGTTGATCCAAAATAAGTTGTTATTCCTATATGTTGTAACCCGTGTTACGGAGCAGGAAAATAATTATGATGCCTTTGTGAAGTGTGACACCCTTGAGCGGTGATTCTATTTGATTTAATTTCCATACGTATGTGAAATAATTGTTGGGTTAGAGGGGTGTTACAAAGTGCATCAAACACTTCGAACAAACCTCCAATTACCGCTACTCACTTGACCAAACTTTCCGTTCTTCAAGTCTTTCACTCGGATGATTTCGATTGCAAGCTATTTGACCCTAAATCTTTCAACACAATCCTCCAGTTACCGTTACTCACTTGACCGAACCCATCGTTCTTCAAGTCTTTCACTCGACTGAATCTGTGATGCAAAGATTTGTGCAAAAAACCCCCCAATCCCTCAAGATATTGGAGGACAAAACCCCAATGGTTTTATTCATGAAAATCCCACTGAATCTCTACCCAAACTCGATTTACAAATCCTATGTTTGGACGTTATTGTAGCGAGCGATTTTCATTGGTGACGCGACCACCTTATCGCTGGTTCTTCTCCTCACCCCAATGAGGAGGATGTGGTGCTACTTTCTGATTTCTTATTTATCCCGTGAAGCTGAAAGGGAAAGGGAAGCTATCTAAAACTAACCTTGCACGGGAATGTTTAACTGAACAAATGCTTTAAAGAGATTGGGCAGTCCGGGGTCAGGTTATACAATGGGTAGTTTCCAATTACCCATCCTATATGTGGTTATCCACAGGATATTAGCTTTAGGTTTCGCTTCGTAATTGATAGTGTTTATCTGCTGATGGGTTGGGAAAGTTTCTTGGGAAATATGAGTGAGTGAGTGAGTTTTTGTTGATGTTCGGGTGTCCCCGATGTTTTTGGTAAGGTATAAACCTAAGTTTTGATTGATGTGTGAAGGTACTGGACCTAGAGTTTTTGATTGGTATGCTCGCTAAGATTTCGCAATCTTATGCCTACGTATTCCCGTTTAAACGAAACAGGGAAATCAGAGCAATCATAGTTCCTCCTATTCTAAGGGAGGAAAAAGATGTTTCGGTGTCTTGTTCAAAGCCCAAGATTGAAGCTAAAGGGTATTGGTGTCTTGTTTAAAGTCCAAGATTGAAGCTAAAAGGTTTGACTGAGAGAGAATTTGTCATCTCTAAAGAGGGATTGTTGATTTTTGCGTGCCTTCATCAAAACCCAAAGTTGATTCTAAAAGGTTAATTGACTTGGCTAGGGGGTTTCTTTATACAAAGCCTAAGAGGAGGTTGGATAAGACCGTGATGTTGAGAACAATCAAACGTAAGTATTTGTTTTTATCGTATCCACAGGGATTGGAGCGATATCAAAACCGTTCAATATTCTCTATGATTCTAAGTAAAAGTTTCAAGATGTTTGGTTTGTAAATTGCGAAAAGTAAATGCGTATAATAAAAGAAGATAGTTTTCAGAGGAATAGACTTGTTGGGAATTTGGTGTTCATCCACCGATTCAATATGTATATCAAAAATCAGTTATACATAACTTAGGCATGTTTCAATATTATCACGTATCGCTTACAAACAAAGTTCATGTCTAAACTTTGATGAGAGTTCTACCTTATGGTTTAATCGATGATTTCTCAGCCTATTAAACAATACGGTAGCATTAAGATTCGATACTTTTTGTGAATATTAAACCTTAATCTATGTCTAGCATTTAGGGTTTAATATATGTTATCTTTGATCGAGATTAGAATCGTATTTGTCAATATCAATTCAATCCATGAAATAAACTATGAAACAAAGATAACATCAAGAACGATTCATACATAAATTGCGCATAACGCCATGATTAAAGATAATACATACTGATTCGGTGAACTACGACCAATCCCAACAAGAGAGGGATTTAGCTACTCATGGTAGCTTGGTACAGAATGGAAGAATGGAGTTGAACCAACATCAATGACGATTTCTCGACCCTTGATGTGTATCCAGCTCCTTCTCCTTACAAAATCTCTATTCCTCATCTCCTAATCTATTACAAAGTATTCTCAATGATAAATTACAAGATATCCCTTTTGCATTGCCTCTGATCTCCTTTTATAGAGTTTTTGGCCGCCTAAGTTCGCTATGCGAAGTTCTGGTCGCTATGCGAACTTCCTTTCTTCTCCATTAAGATTTGAACTTTTAAACAGCCTTTCTGGGACCGCCATACTTCGCTATGCGAAGTAAAGTTCGCATCGCGAACTTTCGCTACGCGAAGGAAAGTTCGCATCGCGACCTCTGTCGCTTCCTGCCGCTTAAAGCGAAGTCTGATCAATTTGGTTCTGTTTTGTTCAACTGTCTTTGACTTCCTTTCGCTGCCTGTCGCTTCCAGTCGCATCGCGAACTTTTGCTACGCGAAGGAAAGTTTGCATCGCGAAAGTTTCAGGGCAGAAATTCTTCTTGCTTATAACATATGTTTTCCTCTGTCATTTCCTGCAAAACCAAACCCATTCAACAGTAATATCCTTTTGTATCTTTTGTTGGTCCAATTCATATAAAAACATAAAGGATCAATGCAATTCGTATGAGTTTCGACAAATGAAACATTGTCAATTTGATTTGTTATCAAATTCTCCACAACTTAGTTTCTTGGTTGTCCCCAATCAAGAGCATGATCTTTTCATTAACTGTCTTAGTATTTTCAAGCAAGTATTTAGAATAACTCTTTTGAAAAATGAATGGTTCAAGTGATTACTTGTTAAGTAAGAAACATGTTCAACTGCTTATAGAATCAGAGCATGATTATGGAATTAAGTTTTCGCCTACAAAATCACATCATAAACTCAAAAGTATAATGACGCACTTACTTGAATCCCTCCTAACACTCTTCTTCATAAAAGGAATGAAGGCTTTTGAAGTTTGTTTTAATTATGTGGTATGATGACTCTCATTTGATCACTTGGTCAACATCCAGGCCGATTCATGTTTTCATCCAAAATAAATCAGAAACTTGAGCAATTGAAGGCATAAATCACAAGGTCTTATGAAGGTTGTAATGTGGCCAGGTTTCCTAAAGATATGGTTTTTCTCCTAAAAGCCAATTTTCTCAAATCTGTCCACTTTTGTAACTTGTTTTTCTTGCTTCGCTCCTTACTTCATCACCATGATTTTTCCTTTTCTTTTGATTCTTCAATCTTTTTCCTTTGTATGATACCAAGTTTTTCTGAATTTTGTATTTCTTTTTCTCTTTTGATATTTCTTCTCTTTTTCTTTTCCTTTTGGTATCATCATCCATTATCTCCCCAACTTATTTCTTTTTATGATTGAAGCATCATGATGTTTCAAACCATTATAGTTCAGGTTGTGCAGAAAGAAATTTGGATGGATCATGACTTCACTAAGTGGTTTTCTTAGTGGTTTTTGTATTTTCAGAATTTGATCCATCCTTTGATTTTTCTGGTTCAAAGAGGGTGACCAAATGCTCACTCACTTATAGGTTTTGATGAAAATATTTTTGGCTATGGTGGTTTTTCTCAAAATCAAACAACTGCCTTGATCCTCTTTATACTGTTATAAAGCTCAAATGGAATTTTCAGATTGAACGTGAATCAACCGAGTTAAACACAAGGATTTCACAGTTTTTGTACACATTGGGAGTTCACCTCACTTTTATGGTTTTTGCTAAAAGATTCAAGCAAGTGTGTGCACAATGTGAATGGGCCATGCTATGACAGTTGTAAGAGAAATTAGAACTCAAAAATCATGCTACGATTCTACAAAGCAAGTAAACATGTACCTTGCTTGATGTTCATCAAATTCTTATCATTACCACTCATTCTCCTTCTTTGTTATTAGCACATCATACTTGACTTGAACTTTGTTTAAAATACTTGGAAGATGCATTCCATACTCATGATGAGGATCACATAGCAATTTGTGTTCAAAAAGACTACAGCATACTAACACCAAATGCTAAAAAGGAAAACCAAGTGAATTTACAGTATGCACTATTGTCAAAAGAGTTTCAATGGCATTTTACAAGAAAGTACTAAAATTGGAACTGAAACTGAAAGAACTGAAAGCTTAAATAGAAGTAAAATAACTTACAATGTTGGGTTGCCTCCCAACAAGCGCTTGTTTAACGTCATTAGCTCGACGCCTGTGTTAGGGATGTTTCAGAGGTCTTATTATGACGATTCTTGCAATGTCACCATAATGTTTCAGCATTTTTCCCTTGACTGTCTTAGTTACTTTCAAATAGTCCCAATGATGTTTTTCCTTTTTTATATTGCGGGAAATTAGTGTTTTTATGAGAGCCATCTTCAACTGAGTTGATGTGTGCTCTTGCAAAATGATTTTAACTGCAACATCTCTCTTTAGACTGGTTTCATTATCCTCTTGTTTCTGAATTTCTGCTTGATTTTCCTCTTGTTTTTCAGCTTCACTATTGACAACAGTATTTTCTATTTCCAAGTGATCATTACTACCATCATCAGCAGCGTTAACACTTTGAGCCATACTTTCATTGCATTGCTCCTTTGAAATGATTTGTGTGATAGCAATGGATGTCTCTTGGTGTTGATCCTCAAGCTTCTTTGTTATTTGACCAGCTTGCATTTCAAGATTCTTGAGTGATGGTTCAGTCCTTTTTTGGTTTTTATAGTCATTTGCATGAATTGCATCAAGGTGTCTTCCTATTTTGATATTCTGTCCGGTTGTGGAAGATTCCGCGGCTGTTGATAGAAATTCTGGTATGGTTCCGCATCCTGTCTCCCATTTTAGACATAATCTATGTTATTTTCATAAGGATACCCTTGGTAATATTGGTATGATTCTTGTCTACGTTGGCACAATTCCATGAAACTTACTTCAGACTTTGATCTTTTAATTGCAGCCATGGACTGTTGTTTGAAGATGGTTGATTCAGAATTTTTACCCTTTGGTGTTGCTTAGCTTGCTTGTGCTTTACTTGCACTTATGATACCTGATTTTGAATTCGAGAAAACACAATTCTAACACAACAAAAGTGGTTAGCAGCAAATGTAAAAGAATATATACAATATATAACAACTTAGAAGTATAGAAACTATTGCGATGTTTTAATATCTTAAACACCAATCCCCGACAACGGCGCCAATTTGATGCTGAGTACAATCAAATGTAAGTATTAGTTTTTATCGTATCCACATGGATTGGAGCGACACCAAAACCGTTCAATATTCTCTATGATTCTAAGTAAAAGTTTCAAGATGTTTGGTTTGTAAATTACGAAAAGTAAATGCGTATGATAAAAGAAGATAGTTTTCAGAGGAATAAACTTGTTGGGAATTTGGTGTTCATCCACCGATTCAATATGTATATCACAAATCAGTTATACACAATTTAGGCATGTTTCAATATTATCACATATCGCTTACAAACAAAGTTCATGTCTAAACTTTGATGAGAGTTATACCTTATGGTTTAATCGAGCCTATTAAACAATACTGTAGCATTAAGATTCGATACTTTTTGTGAATATTAAACCTAAATCTAAGTCTAGCATTTAGGGTTTAATAGATGTTATCTTAGATCGAGATTAGAATCGTATTTGTCAATATCAATTCAATCCATGAAATAAACTATGAAACAAAGATAACATCAATAACGATTCATACATAAATTGCGTATAACGCCATGATTAAAGATAATACATATTGATTCGGTGAACTACGACCAATCCCAACAAGAGAGGGATTTAGCTGCTCATGGTAGCTTGATACACAATGGAAGAATGGAGTTGAACCAACATCAATGACGATTTCCCGACCCTTGACGTGTATCTAGCTCCTTCTCCTTACAAACTCTCTATTCCTCCTCTCCTAATCTATTACAAAGTATTCTCAATGATAAATTGCAAGATATCCCTTTTGCATTGCCTCTGATCGCCTTTTCTAGAGTTTTTGGGCTCCTAAGTTTGCTATGCGAAGTTCTGGTCGCTATGCGAACTTCCTTTCTTCTCCATTAAGATTTGAACATTCAAACCCCCTTTCTGGGACCGCCATACTTCGCTACACAAAGGAAAGTTCGCATCGCAAACTCTGTCATTTCCTACCGCTTTAAGCGAAGTCTGATCAATTTGGTTCTATTTTGTTCAACTGTTTTTCACTTCCTTTCGCTGCTTGTCGCTTCCTGTCGCATCGCGAACTTTCGCTACGCGAAGGAAAGTTCTCTTCGCAAAAGTTTCAGGACCGAAATTCTTCTTGCTTGTAACTGATGTTTTCCTCTGTCATTTCCTGCAAAACCAAACCCATTCAAGAGTAATATCCTTTTGTATCTTTTGTCTGTCCAATTCATATAAAAATATAAAGGATCAATGCAATTCGTATGAGTTTCGACAAATGAAACATTGTCAATTTGATTTGTTATCAAATTCTCCCCAACTTAGTTTCTTGGGTTTCCTCAATCAAGAGCATGATCTTTTCATGAACTGTCTTAGTATTTTCAAGCAAGTATTTAGAATAACTCTTTTGAAAAATGAATGGTTCAAGTGATTACTTGTTAAGCAAGAAACATGATAAACTGCTTATAGAATCAGAGCACGATTATGGAATTAAGTTTTCGCCTACAAAATCACATCATAAACTCAAAAATATAATGACACACTTACTTGAATCCCTCCTAACACTCTTCTTCATAAAAGGAATGAAGACTTTTGAAGTTTGTTTCAATTATGTGGTATGATGACTCTCATTTGATCACTTGGTCAACATCCGGGCCGATTTATGTTTTCATCCAAAATAAATCAGAAACTTGAGCAATTGAAGGTATAAATCACATAGGGCTTGTGAAGGTTGTAATGTGGCCAGGTTTCCTAAAGATATGGTTTTTCTCCTAAAGCCAATTTTCTCAAATCTGTCCACTTTTGTAACTTGTTTTTCTTGCTTCACTCAATACTTCATCACCATGATTTTTCCTTTTCTTTTGATTCTTCAATCTTTTCCCTTTGTATGATACCAAGTTTTTATGCTTTTTGTATTTCTTTTTCTCTTTTGATCTTTCTTCTCTTTTTATTTTCCTTTTGGTATCATCATCCATTCTCTCCCCAACTTATTTCTTTTTATGAGTGAAGCATCTTGATGTTTTAAGCCATTATAGTTCAGGTTGTGTAGAAAGAAATTTGGATGGATCATGACTTCACTAAGTGGTTTTCTTAGTGGTTTTTGTATTTTCAGAATTT